>OX621172.1:0-678895 GCA_951640195.1 Porpolomopsis calyptriformis | reverse complement strand
AAGCACTCTCCATGAGTATCACCACCTCTCCTGTTCTCGCGAATCATGCGGACGCTCTTGCGCTTGAGAAGGACGTGTCGGGAGAAGGAACACTCGCGCTCGAGGCTGCAAATTACGGTCGGTGGGGGAGACATTATCTCCCTTCCCTCGCTCGATCTCACCAACGGCAACAATGCGGCAACTTCAAGGATTTTGGCCTCCAGGTCTATGGCCGCCACTCCACAGTATTCACGGAGGAACGCGACAAACTAGATGCTGCGTTCATGGCGTTGCCCCCACCAAAGCCATCCGTTCGTTCGAGCGTTCCCCCACGAGCGTTGAAATCCATGTCGGCGTATTATAGTGTTTCCGGCCCGTGCTTCGCTGGTGATTGCCTCGTGGCGTTGCCCGGAGGGCGGTACGTGAGAGTAGACGAGTTGAAGAGAGGGATGGATGTCCGAACGCTCAATGGAACGAATAAGGTTGCCGTTGTCATGCGCACGGATATCACCTCCGGCGAGGCTCTCCTTTGCCAGATTGGTGACCTCAAAGTTACACCGTGGCATCCGGTCGTGTCGAAGGACAACTGGGTATTCCCGGCTCATATCTCCTCACCCGAACTTATGGCGTGCGACGCAGTCTACTCTCTCCTGCTTCTTCCCTCTGGTTCGGACCAAGGGGTGGATCCAGATGCGCACAGCGTGTCAGTCGGTGGTGTGTGGTGCGTTACGCTGGGACACGGCTTGACGGTTGGGAATTCGGACGTCCGTTCGCATAACTTTTTGGGAAATTACGAAAAGGTTTTGAGGGAGTTATCGGGCTTGGAAAAATTTTATGGTACGGACGGAGTGGTCAGATGTGCAGGAACTAAGAGGGATGCTCTGGATGGAACTATCTGTGGATTTCTTGGGGAGGACCGAGCCAACGAGAATGCCCAACACAACAATTGGAGTAATGGGATCGCATCATTAGTGTAACGAATGCCATGTCTAAGTGTATGTACAGTACTTCGAATGTGATACCAATATCAGCCCAAGTGTCGTTGTCATTGAGTCAGGAATCTTTGAAGAGGTCTAGAGTCATTCCTTCTCCCTGTTCGGAACACCATTAATCGGCGTTAACAGAAATTATGCTCGCTACCAGGAACGATGACTAGAACACGGGCTGAGTAATCATCTGATTATCGCACAATGGAAATACAGACAGAAGCTGCGCGATCAGTCATCTGAGTCTGAGTCTATGGCGAGACGGCTTAGCGATGCACGATCGATAGGGTCTATATGCCAGGTCAATTCGGAAAGAAAGGAGAGTGGAAGCCAACGTACTACCAACGGAATCAGAGTGTTTCGCTCGATAAGCTGACAAGATAGGCGACGGGGTTGGGGGAAGAGAGATTGATGAGTTGGTGGATTTGTTGAACGGAGATGAAGATGACGGCGGAATACTGTAGTTGAGCATGCGTGAGGGGGTCGACACGGGAGATGAGGTATATGTCGAGAATGATTTTTGGGTTTGAGGACTCGACTACGGAATAATAAGTTGTTGAGTTTTGGGATGTATGTAGCCAATTCACTCACATTAGGCGAAAGGGCTGTGAACCGCCGTGGGGGTGGCGACGAGATGCCCTTCGGTCTTGCGGGAGAGGGCAGGGGTGGAAGTGGTGCTCGAGGGTACTTGATTGCATATACTGCCTGAAGCATATTCAAAGTCAAGACCGTCATGGTAGCAAGTTCTAATAAATGCCATGGCAAAAGGTAAGAGGTTTTCACTTGAATGGATTGGCACCACGCGACGAGACATACCTGTGGCACACATATACCACCACCAAGACCGGTCATTGTTGTCGAATAAGACGACCCTGAAGGCGGTCAAGAGTGAAGGAAGTGGGAGAAGATTTGTGAACAAGAGGATAGACAGAATGCCGATAGCGCTGTTACGCATGCGTAGGGCTGCCTCGTTCCGATGTGGTTTGAACCAGTCAGTCCATTTCGACAAAAACGTCGCGGACGTGGGTTTAGTTGCAGTACCGGCCATACAGAATTCCTTGAGTTTGAGGGGGTGTCTTGAGGAGGCAAGCAGTCATCCAAACAAATGACAACTTTCGAGATCGTCCGCACTTCGAGGGATTTACCACGCTTAACTCGAGAACCTGATGTCGCCTGATGGACACCCTCATTCATTCTTGGACCTTGTGGACATCTGCGACAATGTTGATATTGACTGGTCGTCAAACTCAGACCCTAAGTTTAATTCTGACTGTCTTGTACCCTGGTGTCTGTCTCCACCACCCAACAGCCCAGCCATCGGCCTTCTTAGGCCTGTAGTCGTCGATCAACTACGGAAAGAAAACGCGATCGCGAGAGAAAAAGGTTCTCGAGATGTGTGGGATATTGTTGAACAGTCTCCATCAGATGCTACCCGCTTAGCGAAGCCGAGAGTTCACTTTAGCGCTTGGGTCGACACTCCGTCAAAACGCACTGCTGTGATGAAGGAATTATGTGAACGCTGGCGGGACACATGCATTTTTGAGGATGTGTGTGGGCCAAAGAAGTGGAGGGACGAAATGTACCCTGTTTACTGTGACCCGTTTGGAACCCATGATCGCCCCAAGGATGAAGATCGCGTTGCATCGGACACCAATTATGCGTTCGAGATGGAGCGATCGGCTTGCGCACTATTCGGAGTGGTCACATATAGCATACATATGACCATCTACAAAGATGTCGAGGAGACAAACTCTGGCAAGATTTCTACGCAGATATGGGTACCCACACGCGCAAAGACTAAGCCGACGTACGCTACCATCCTTCAATTTCTACGTTATGGGATAATTCATCGCACCTTAATGATACAGTTGGCCTGGCTATCTTGACAACAGTGTGGCGGGGGGCATTCGGAGTGGGAGTGGAGTTATTGAATCGGTCGTGGAAGAGTCGATGGAAGAAGCCAGCATCGGCGAAGACATCGTTCGGAAGCATGCCAAGCCTGTCGGCGCAGTGAGTTATTTCTTCCGGTTAGTGTCAATAATTCACTCTCCAGTTCTTCGTTTGGCATGCTTCTTTTGACCAGGACCGCGAAAGGGTGGCTGCAACCAGAGATAGAGTACGTTTCTCTTTTTGCCTGGACGATTTTAAACCAAACCATGTGCACAGATATGTGTTTGATCTCTGCATCCCACCCGAAACGGACGCGAGCGCCTTTCAACCCAAGCCAAATGATGATGAGGTCGAATCTTTCGACGTATGCTCCCACTCGTACCTGATCGTTGCCTGTCGTTTCTGAACCAACGAAATTAGCTTCTCCCACTGGATGATGTAATACTAAAGATGAAAGCGGGTCTATTCAAGCCAAATTGTGCTCTAGGCAAGTTAGCATCTGCCGTATGACATTGCGCTTAAAGCCTCACTCTAACCTCTACTTGAATAGCATTGATTGATTTCCTCATTCGCCACGGACATCTTACTCCGGACAACGAGCCCGATTTCATGGAAATCATTACGCGCATACATGGTCGGTTCGATTATGAGAGGTGGCAACCTGATCGCCGTCTCTAGCGGAAAGGGGTGAAAAGATCATGCGTTACTCGTCATATTAGGTCGTGTCTTGCCTGGGGACGAGGCCACGACAATAACACGTCAACGATTTCAACTTTGACTCCGTCCACCCCTCGACTTCCGCCATTTCTGGTGTTCATTTTTCTTTGTTACATTTAGTTTCCTTCGTGTCCGAAGCCTCCTCTTCCTCTCGCATCAACGGCTGATATTTTCCTCGAGATTGGTATTGCGAGACAAATACTGTATAGTAAGGTTGAATGCAGTACTCCCGGAATACAAGTATACTGATCTCGGTCCCGCACATTATAATGACATTGGGATTGGTCATAAATAAATTGAAATTTCCTACTGCAACATACAACATCGCTGCATTCTGGTCGTATAGAAACCGTCATTAATAGTCAATCTGAAATTGCGACGTGAAATTGCATGAATAAAACGTCGTGGAGGCGTGGACAAACGTGAGATGCATGAAAGATGCGTTAGAAGATGTGGAGAAAATCCATAGTTGGACGAGAGCATGATAGCAAAAAATATATGAAGAACGATTATCCAAGCTATGACACTGAAGCCAGCCGGGCCGCACAAGATGAGTGAGTAATGAGATGGAGAAGTGAAATTTCGGAAAAACAACAAGAAATGATTGGGAGATTTTTAACATAGCGTTGGTCGAGTGGCCGCTTTACCGGTCACGATGGCTTTGAACGCGCGGCGAACAAAGGCCACAGTGGTATTTCGTTCGTCCCTGTCGCCCTGATTGGGTGTCAGCACACCGAGTTCGTCAACGGATGTAGTGTGTTTTTGATTGGCACGAGGGAGAGGCGCAGGATGGCGGATCGAGGGGGGGATCAACTCGTTTCGTTTGCGGTACGACCGGTGGGGGTTGGGGTCATTGCCAACCGGCCCAATGTTATCAGACTGGTAACCTCGCCCAAGTCGTTTAACTCCCGAGGTAGCCATCAAGAAACGGTCATAGACACCTTCAAGGCGTCGGAGAGTATGGGAATCGGGCATAGCCCGAAGGCCGGGTTTCCGTGGAGGGTATGGCTCAACAACGAAAGGAGATGAAGTCAACTCGTCGAGTTCCATTGACTTATCTTGTGCCAACGTGATATTGGGGACGCTGGCATCCTCGGATGCGACAGCGGGGGGTGTAATAAACAAGCTTCTGTCCAACATAGCGGAGATGCGGGGTGAAGGGAGCGGCATTTCCTCTGATAGTAGGTCAGTTAGCAACCCCAGGGATCCAGGAAGTAACCGTACCTTTCTTCAATTCAAGTTCCAGTAGAGAAATGGAAGAAATTGGTTGTAGAAGGTTCCCATGGGACCTACACTTTTCCTTGCGTTTTGAAGGTGACCCTTTTTCGACAGCAAGTGTCGTCTTGGGATTCACGGGTTCAGGTGATCGTGTGGAAACTGTCGCGCGACGGGCTCTCTGAGGTGAATGAACACTGCGTTCAGCTATGGCCGTTGCGCGGGTAAGGCCGTTGGAGGGCGTCTGCAATAGCTGGGAGTCGGGTGATGCTCCGCTGGTATTCACCCTAGCACCATGCTTAGAAGAAACAGGTTCAGGTTCGTCCAGGAAGATCAGGTTGGCGGGTAGAACCTTGCGGGGTAAGCGGGAACTGCGCTCGCCCGTGTTCCGAGCCTGGGAAGGTGCAACAGGAAGTGGTGGGACAGGTGTCATAGTAGTTGATGCAAAGGTTTGGCGTGCATCCTCAACCACCTCTAAAAGAGGATGTCATGAGGTTAGTTCAAGATCAAGGACGCGCAGACTAATAGCACTTACTTTCTACATTTTTGATCCATACAGTCATTCTATCCAGTCTGTTGTCCACAGGTATTCGTTCGTTGCGCATGGCATGTCTTACCGCAGGAAAGGAAGACTTGGCTGGTACTAGAAAGTGAGCAATAACACATCTCGACGCGTTGGACATACCATCGCGGAGAAGCTGGTCTTCCGAAGACTCTCGTTCGCCGTGACTCCTTCTAGTCTCTATACCATCCATTTTGTCGACCGACAGGTCAGTGGTGACTTGTTCAAGTGTCGACGTCTTATGCATTTGTATTGTCCTGTCTGTGTAAACGTGAAGGCCGCATGTCAGACATTATAACGTACCGATTACAAAAAGCTGAATGTACTAACCAATAGAAGTTTTCAAGCTGTGCTTGAAGCCAGCAAGCGGCCAATCTTTGCCGAGCCGAGGCAGCGTGTCGTTATGCAAATCTATCGAAAAGGTTAGTCTGGGTCAAACCTTGTTCGGATCACACACCTAATAAAAATGAGGAAGTCGTCGGAACGCTACGCGTGGATTGCGCGGTTTGGGGTGCTACATTTTCTTTCGCTTGCTGGCATTGATGTCCATTAGCCATCACTTGCTCCTTCGCCTTCTGTTCTTCCCGTTCCTGCCTCATTTCTTCCTCCATTTCTTCTAAGCGTGACATCTCCCTCATCCTCTCCCTCTCCCTTTCCCATTCTTTTATTCTCCGACTTACTGAGTCCTTTCCAGCACCATTCTTGTCCTTTCCATGATTCTCTACATTCCGACTCAACCCAGTCAAGTCCATCAGGGCTCTTTTCCTGTGTTTGTCCTTTTCTTTATCGCTCACCTCGGGGGGCGGCTTTGTCGTCAATGGGACTGACGGTAAACCTCCCAATACCCTCGCATGAGAGAGAGCGCCCCGAGAAGCGACGCGCTTGCGCGTAGCCGCAACGTCCTTCGGCAGATTCGTTGGTGGAGCATTTTCTTTCGAGGCGTGAGAGAAGAAATTAGGTGGCAAAGCGTTCACAGGAGATAGCAGAGGTACAGGCCCGCGGTTACTGGTCGGCACTACAAGGGAAACAAATATTAAAAATTTGTGATGGGGGCAGATAAAGATCGTACACTTTGGCGCCGATATCTTCAGTTGTGACTTGGTTCGAGGGATGGGCAATCGTTCCGAAGGACCCCGTTTTCCTTTGGTAGCGGCCTCCCCGAGACTAGGCGGGCGGTGCAGGTTTTCTTTTCCCTTGTTCGAGCGGGACAACCACGGGGCGGTCATGTTCATTAGTTTCGACACGTCCTCTAGAACGAAAGATGAGGCGGCACTAGTAGATTTTTCTAAACGCGTATCTTTACAGTCAGTATCACCAAAAGCTGCTTTGGTGAGGGTAGGACGTACTATGAGTGCGTTTCACGTCTTTAGGTGCATGCCAATATGAGTCTGACATCGCTTCTGATGTTGTACAGCGTAAGTCGGCATTCGGAGCAACCATCCTACGTAGCAGCTTTTCCAAGCCTTTGGACATTTTCCAGCTGCCGACCCACTTGCCACGTAACTACGCGGTCATCGTGGTTTAAATGGTCTGCGTAATCCAGAAGCAAAAGAGAGCTTACGGTACGTAACCAATACTTCTCCAAGTCTTCCTTAGTGGTGTACTGTTCACTGTCGGATTCCTCGAAAGGAGTTCGACCAATTAAAATCTCAAAAAAGGAGATGCCTAGTGACCAAACGTCGGATTTTCGGGTATCATGAGGCAGTCCCCGCGCACGTTCGGGAGAAAGATACTATATGAAATCAATGCATGTCAAGACTTCAGACTGGTCGCGTTACCTCTGGAGTTCCATACGACAAATTACTATGGAAAGCTTTGCTTGACTTAAGATCGTATTTTTCAGCAAAACCAAAGTCAACAAGCACAGGGAGGTTGCTGTGAGAGAGCAGAATATTGGCGGGTCTAAACATTTAATGTTGGCGTCCTGGATGGCGCGAAAAATGAAAGGAAATACGAACTTGATGTCATTATGGACGACGCCTCGCTTATGGAGGAATTCGACACCTGAGAGAAGAGAACGAAACCATTCTCTAGCTCGGGATTCATCTATTTCTACAGGAATGAGAGTTGGGAGGAAGGCCCTGATGATAGCTATCAGATTCCACTTGAGCGGTAGAAGCGAAGGACACGTATCAAAATCGATTACGCGCCTCGCGGCATCATCTATGTGAAAATGCAAGCTTACATGGTGATCAACGCGTAAGAGGGCGTAATTATGAAAGAGTGGAATGGAATGATGGACGGGTGAGGGTCGTTCTTGAACGTTCGGATAATCTTCATCTCGTTCCACCTACAAAATAGGGTTGATCGTAACGCGGTACATATGTCATCAGTACTCACAATGATCGTACACGCGCAGCAGTCGTGGGTGTCTTTGAGCGGTGTACAAGTTTGACGGCAATCTTGGTGTCATGCAAATTATCAAGGCCGTCTGCAGGAGGGGACGCGGGACTTTTCTTGGGACGACACAGCCATACGCTTCCCCAGTTCCCGCATCCAATCTGGGTAAATCACGCGATCAGGGAAGTGGGGGAGGGAAGTGGAGGGAAATCGATACTAACCTCCTCGATGAATTGAAGCTTATCGGATAAGACTTGATCTGAGAGCGAGAAAACGTTGGTATCCTGAGATGGTCCCATGGGAAGGTAAGGGCTGGCTATTGGTACAGGGAAGAGACAAGTAATTTGTACGTCAAAACCATAGCGTGAAAACGAACTTGGCAAAACACAACCAAATAACGCGTAGCCGTGACAGCCTTGTGACTTGGCTCAAAAAAACACTGAATGGCAGATCCAACGCGGTATTGGCATTCAGTCCTTTGGATGGTTGGTTCGGGCTGTAGTTTGCAACGTCGAGGGACGTATCTAACTTGTGCCCTCGAGAATATCGCCGAAAATGAAGAAATACATCCCGAGAAGTATCGCTGCTAGCCTTCATTTCCCTCCACAACATTGAATATTTCTTTCTGTCATGCTTGGTTTGAAGGGTATCTCAAACCAGCTCTGAATGTGTCCTTTTCGATGTGGTCAGTCATGAATTTGAATATGCCGAGTTCTTCCGGAACGATTTTCCCGCGCAATGGGAGCCGCCCTTATCTCACGCATGCCGACTCCCATGGCCTCCCGTGTCGCCCGCCGTCTTTCACCAGCAGTGCGGTCAATATCCAGAATAAATGCTCCATCGTTGGCAAGAAAACGGTTTCTGAGCTCTGATCAAGTGTCAGCCAAACCTTCGAGTGACATACCTTGGATCGTATGTACTCCACCATCCGTTCAACCCACTCACTCAAATCATTTCACATAAAAGATCGGCTCTACGCTAATTTTTGGTCCCGCTGTGAGTACTGTATTCGTGCTTGCATTATTCCTCTTATATGATATTGGTAGCTGGTGTATATGATTTCTCGTTCAACGAACAAGAAAGCAACCCACCAAGACTCACAAAGTCACCCCAGCCATCATTCTGCATCTGTTTCCTCAAAAGAGGAACAAGACTCAGATACACCACCACCGGAAGAAACGAAGACAAACACTGAGGTCTGTCTTTCTCGGCGTTGGTGGTTTAAGCTCTAACATTTAACAGGATTCGCCTCGGACTGGTACATCCGTACGTGACCTATTCGGCTTCTCAGGAGGTGGATGAAATGACCGTGCCCCAGTCAGATACATTGACAGACAACGAAGACGAGACGTCCAATGTCGACACTCCAACCACTGTATGTCGCAATCATCCCTTTTCTCCGTTGCAGCTCACCCACCGAACCCTCAGAACACCGCCGACAAGCAACAGGATGGGTCTGAGAACCAGGCGACACCGGAACAAAACGACAAGTCATCACCAGTCAAGGAGGAGCACTAGCGAATATCTAAGCAGTGCTGTTCCGGTAGGGATACTTCATCGCATAGTATCCTCCGTCAATCTTGGACATTTAGATAAATTCCTACACCCCTGGGTAGACCTTGGGAGTTCGAAACTCTGGTTCGCACGTCAGTGCACTGCGACTGCTCGTGTGGCTTTCCAATACAGAAATCTTTGTCAGGCCCAGGTATGCTGAGCCTGTACCCGCAAGCATCAATGATAATGTGAATGATTCTACCACTCTAAAAAGAAGACTCTGGATGAAGAGTAGAATCAACTCCAATCCTCAGCCCAAATGCTCGAGTCCCAGTTCTCCACGAGATCGTTATCGTCCTGATACGAACAGCATTCGTTCGCGCAGAATCTGCCCAATACTTGGCGATGCACTTACTTTAAATTTGGCCTGGAATTGCGAGAATCCGCCACTGAGGACGAGAACTTCTTGTAGGCGAGTCGTGTCATCTTTCAGAATCACGCCGCGTGTGTCCTGGTATATCTGCAGAAAGTTGGACAGCGTTATGAACAGCAGTTCTCGTCGCAAGAACGGGAGAAACAAACACGAGCAGCTTTGGGTCCCCTTGATCGATCGTTAGTCATGCCCGTTAGATCGAGCATTGGAGGACAATATCTCACCGCGATTGCGACAATGCGCAATGGAAGATTATCATTGGAATGTCCCGAGTGTCCTCAACTAAACCCACCACCCGGGAATGGAATTTCCCGGAAGGTATATGATGGCTATTCCTGATGTTTCCACCCGCCCAGTCATCATCCCGAACATCGACAACGAGGTAGTCGGTCCGTGGAATCTTGTCACTCTTGATGAGAGCCGCGAGTTTCTGAAGGGCAATTTTGGATCCTGCATGGAAAAACCAACACGTTCATACGCACATCGCCCGAGATGAATTTGACCATGAGCAAGAGGTATAGAAACAAACAAGAGCAAATAATAAGTGCGGTTCCTCATGAATTCTCCGACAGAGCCAGACTCCCCGGCTCCATCTACGCCGTCCTCAGGCTCTCCTCCGCCTGATGAATTACAATACACCCAATCCACAAGCAGCAGCGCAACCTCCCACCTCGTCCAGTTAGCTGGTCAAATCACTTCATTCGTCACTGGAAGCCCCAGCAAGCGCCGACTTCCAGGTGGCTCGTCATTTGGCGCAAGCTCGAGCTCCAGAGATACCAAGGCGAGAAGAAGAGAGGACCCAAGGAGAACAAGTGGAGGGTGGGGAGAAAGCAAGGACAAGAGGGAGAAAGACGAACTGGTCGATGTCTCTTTCGCAGAGTATCTGAGGAAAGGTAGGCTTTATTCGTGATCGAACTGCACTATATAGGAGTTCATCCTCGCCGTTGGTCTTAGAGATTGGTGATCCATTCCAGGAAAGTATGATCAACGACGCAAGTTGAATTATTGCAGCCAAGACCCTGGTGAGTAGTTCTCGTCTTTACTTCCTTCATTTTTGTTCTTATCAGTTTCTGCTAGTCTCTGTGGAGAAATTCTTGTGATGTTGGTCTCATCACTCATCGTATTGCCAACTCTAAGAATGCAAATCCATGTGGGTGTGGACCTTTGTTGTCTCCGTATTGCCAAATAAAAAAAAATCGAATATCTCAAAATGTGTTGAACAATGGGGCGAAAAACGGCAAAGACAGGCGCTGTTGGGTGACATAAACAGGTTGAGACTAAGATCACTATTTCGGAAGACGAGGTGACGAGACTAAGCTTTCGATCATGATATTGGTGAGGATGTCTGACAACTGAACGAGCCTCATGCAGCGAAAACCCTTCACGCCATTGGCCGCATGGGTCATTGAAGTTTCAGGCTCAATGTCCCGAGGAGATTGTAGAGGTGACAATGTGGAATGGATATTAAACTCCATGCAATGTCATCCCGATCGAAACTGGCACTCGGATGGAAGAGGTCAACGAGACCTCGAGAGAACTCACGTTGGCGTAGAAGTATTTTATCATCGAGGCGATGCAGATGCATTGACTGATTCGCCCAGTTCACAAATACGACCTCACTGAGGCGGGTAAACGTTCGGTCGGCAATAACGCAGCAACCTGCAAATGATGTATAAGCGGACATTCAACAGAACCACAGGGTCGCGGACCGGGAAGACTTGCCTTGCGTATACTCTCTTCGCCACCCACCTCCCACCCACTCTGCGCAACAGGGAGTATCGAACTCTCCACCAGCCTCATGGTTAACTCACCAACACCGAATCTGTCACCTATGTATTCTCTCCATTGGAGGAGATTTTGCAAGAGTTTAATCCTTCGCATGAGGAAGCGTCGACGTGCAGGAATAGCGCCAGGGTCGAATGGTGGATTATTCTGGGCGCTGTACCGAGATATGAGAGTTTCTGCTTCAGCTATTGCATGTTGGAAGGATGCGTGTACTGATTTTAACAGCATCTGGAGGAAATAGGAGGTTGATAAAAGGTGGCGAGAATAAATTGACCTCACCAACCTGAAATTTGGCATTTTCTGCTCCAATGGAAGCTTCCACTTGTTTCGCCACTGCCACAACTCTTGGTAGTCCTCTCGCCGAGTAGGGATCAAACGCTCCCCCTGCGATAATCTTACATAACCTCGGCACAATAGCAGTAGAAATCATCGCTGATACAAGGTCTCCATCCGCTCCTGGTTTGGGACCTGAATCGTCTTCGAGGCCAGGGCAGGAATATTCATGGAGCGTTGAATACCACACAAAACTCTCCAAGTTTCTGGAATCCTTCAAAACCATTTAAGTCAATGATTAATGGAGTATTACAACTGCAAAACCTACATCCAATGGGTTCCATCCCGTGATTTCTAATCGCGCCCAGAACTCCCAGGCGGCTACCAAGCCCAAACCACCCCAAGCACCCGTGTATGTGTCCCCAAAACGACTTCGCCACTCCCCGAACCATTTCCCAAGACCGCGACCTGGATCTTTAAACTCGATTGCTCGCACATCGGACAGTATATCTTTCTTATCAGACGAGAGGTTTTGCATTGTGGTGTTGAAGTCCGTGGCGTCAGAAGGGGACAAAGACGAGTCCGTAGAATATCCCTCTTCTGCATCGCCGTTCGATGCCCGACGTGAACGACGCGTGAGCCGAGCAGATTGTCGCTCTCGCCTGGCGAGTGCTGGATTTGCATCTCGTAGGCTTCGACCAAGTTCGTCACGATCCTCCATCGCCAGCTGTGATGCTTGGGGTAGAGGACCAAAGAATACAGCAAGATCATCTTCGTCGTCATTAGACCGCCGACGAGAGATCATGTCGAACCGTTCCTTTAGTATAGAAACGTACTCGTCCTCGAGCTTTTCCAGTTGAGGAAACTGGAGAGCGCAAAATGATCACACAAGTTTAAGACCATGAATATGTACACACCTTATCGTCGAGGAAAGTTGCCACACTTTCCACCCATTCCTTGAAAGCTACAAACCAACCTCGCTTCTCTTCTGCTTTCCCGATCATTTCCCTCATCTCTGCTTCTCGTGCATCCAATTGCGAACGCTCTTCTACTAGTGAGTTCAAGGACGCAACATTTGCTGAATGAGATGTTGCCAAATCAGCGAGAGATTGTGTTAGACGTTGAATGGCAGAGCCAAGGGTAGGTAGAGTAGTCTCCGGAGGGACTGGAGCAAAATGGCATCAGCCACAATGAGGTGAAGCATTGGGTGCAACTTACCGGGAGCTGCTTTATAGATCTGCTTTGTAGATCCCTTGTCACCAACTGCGTGCCCTCCTCTCCGTAATTGCTCACGTTCCCATTCCATGGCCTCGTCGTCTTCCTCTCTTAAGTCTCTTTGAGTATCAGAGAACGAGGAGAGATAAAAAAAAGTAACAGACACATCAGTTATCATCTCTTTCAAAGCATCTCGTCGCTGTTGAAATTCCAGCTTTTTCGATTTCTTCCCAAGAGCAATCCTTTCCAGTGCACTGGTGTATTCGGCAAACTCTGTTATTAATCAGGTTTAGTGTGAACATGGAAGCTATGTGCCAAAGATGTGCGTACCATCATCGCCTTCTCCGAGGTCATCCTCTTCCCGCATCAGACGGCTTTCCGGATGGGGACCTTCGGCTTGGTCGCCGCGGCGTGTAACAGACAACGATATAAAATCCTCTTCCCCAGTCAAGGCTGCAGCACGTAAACGCTCGCGTTTTTGCTTCGAAACAAGAATCGACGACTCGGATGGAATAACCGATGTACTTTCCTCTTTAAAGCCGCGTGAGTTGCAGTCATTTCGGGAAGATTCTGGGATTTACCGGTGATGTCGCCAACCTCCATTGAATAGGGATCAAGAGATACTTCAGCATCGCTGGGTTCGTGCGCCGGACGAGAACTGGGCATGCTTGCTTTGAGTTCAGAAAGATAGGCCTTGTCGTAAGTTGGCGCCCCGTTTGATCGTTGGGAAACCGCAGCTTGGTCAAGTAAAACATCTCTGAAGGAACATTGGTCAGGTCCATGACAATTGGTATTTGAAGCATACCCTGTAACAGATAGAGGAAGTTTGCCTGAAGCCAACTTGAGACTCAGGTTGGATTTTTTTATTTTGAAAACTTCTGCATCTCCCTCCTACATTCAAATTAGCGGGATCACTCCCAGAGCGGAAAGACCACAAGCCTCCTCGTATGCGCCAAAACTTAGTTTAGATTTTGCCTTGTCGCGTTTCTTTAGTTTGGTGGCAAGAGTACCGGGAGACTCTGATTCTTCCACAGCATCTGGTGAAGTCTGTCTCGAACGCTGGACAGGT
This sequence comes from Porpolomopsis calyptriformis, assembly GCA_951640195.1. Classification (NCBI taxonomy): domain Eukaryota; kingdom Fungi; phylum Basidiomycota; class Agaricomycetes; order Agaricales; family Hygrophoraceae; genus Porpolomopsis; species Porpolomopsis calyptriformis. Next base: position 664,937 of record OX621172.1, on the reverse strand, counting down.
TTCGTTTTCGTCCGTTTGAAGAAGATCGGGGAAGACATGTCAAGAGTGACGTAACGCGTGACAATTACCGTGACTGCCGAGATTTTCCCACGCATCACTTGGCAATCCTACTACCAAAAGAAATGTCAGCCTCTGGCACCAGTAGACCGCGTCCTCGCCCTCGCCCTCGCCCCCGTCCAGCTGTCGTCGAAGTTCCTTCACCATCTATTCGTTCGCCCTCATTTTCAAATGCGATCGGCTCGCCAACGGCACAGGAAGTCGAAGACGAAGATGCTTTGTTTATCCGTAATCGTTCTCGAACGGCATCGGAATGGAAGAAACTCAATGAACTTGAGAAACGTTCGTTCCCTTCTATTTCAAGTTGCATGGACTGCCCATATAGTTCAATTGTTGCAGAGGCTAGTCGTCGCTCAACGAGTAGCACCAGTTCAGAGGAAGAGGAAGAGGTAACACCCCGTGCGCGTAAAGGTAGGAAGAGAGGGAGTAAGGACCTATTACCCAACTGGACAAAAAATAAGAATGTTTTACGGTGAGCAGCCTCCCTGACGCGTCGAAAAGTCAAGGAACAGTGCCACTCGCGACTGGCCTTCTCCGTTGTGTCTTCGCAGACGAAGCGGTACATTCCTATTATAGTCAACTTCCGATCGTGATTCTCCACTCGTTTACCCTTGATTGCTAACCGTGAGCACATAACTCATTCCGTGCATCTGTTTCCAGCCTATTCTCTGAAGATCGTGACGATGATGATATACCAGTGGTCGAGGAAGCTAACCATACTCCCAACGCAAAACGCCCACGGAGCCGAAGCCGAAACCGTTCCAACTCCATTACCCCGCCCCCCATCTTGCCTAGGTATCAAGTTCAACACGCCAAAGAGCTTGTTCGGTATAAGGTCACCCTCTTGATGGATCCCATATTAACATTTTTTTGGGTGGCCAGGCAAACTTTAGAAAATTCCCGTCGTTCTTCTTCTCCAACACTCGTACACGAGGACGAGGAAGACCCAACACCGTTAGAGCCTGAACTGGCCAAAATCGCGCAAGCCATTGAGTGTGAATCGGCGCGACTTAGCCCTGCCAAGATTAGATCCTCTGAGGTGGCTGGACCTGACATTGTAACGGTCAAAGTGAAGTTTCATCCACATCCTCTCGACACTGCCAAGCAGGGTGCGGTTTGGGCCTTCAAGATAAACAGGGTACGTTCTCTTTCTACCTTGTACCGGGGGTTCCAAAAGCCGACTCGCCTGACATCATGATAGCACGACACATTTCGTCAGGTTTTCGACGAGGTAGCCCAGATGGCGTCTGTCCATCCCGATCACATCATTGTCAGCTTCAAAAATTCGCGTTTGTTTCCTTCCGCCACTCCGAACACATTGAAGACATGGGCGGAAGTAGTTCTTGGTAGGTTTGCGTGGCGTTTTGTGTCACCTACTTCATCTTTTTATTGCTGTGGACAGAGGCCTGCGATACAGCCACTTACAATTACATTCGCGCTCGGGGTGACAACTCTCCCTTAGTGACGCCAGAGGATAGAGATCAGAGCCCGTTCTACGACTCGTGCTCCCACTCCTCAGATGGAGAATCTATCCTCGGATCGCAGTCGGAAACTGCGGTGGGCGAGAAATTCAAGTTGACTCTGCGTTCAGCAATAACCACTGACGATATCATCCTGACTGTCCGACCCAGGACGACATGTGGCGCTATAGTGAATGCATTCCTCAAATCCGCAGGTTTGATTAATAAATACCCATCCTCGTCTCGGAGGAAAGGAAAAGCAGGACCCGTGTTGGAAATTGATGGAGATAAGATGAAACCCTCAGACCCAATCGGTGCTGCCGGCTTAGAAGACGGCGATTGTGTTGATGTCGTGGGGCTATAGACTACAGAGGGAACGTCTCTAATTCCGTACCGAACAAATACAATAATTCTATTCAATGGATAGGACAAAGAACTTATTGCCACTCGTCCCCAGCGTTTCGTACGAGTATCCGGGCGTTATTAACGAAAGCGCGAATAAGCTCATCGAATGCATTACGTTCATGTTCCGAGACATTTGGGTCACCTCGCTTGGCAGCAGTCGAGAGAAGCAGTGACGGACGAGCGATCTCGATTTCCAGTTCGTGAGAAATTTCAGGCTAAATAGCTCGGATCAACGCTGATGCGGCGCTATTGGCTGGCAAGGTACTCACCGGAGCATTTGGCGTGGCGGTGGTCGATACTTGCGTAAGATCGATATTAAACTCTTCGTGAGAGTAGCACACTCTGTCCTTCTTTCGCTTATGTGTGGCTGCTCCGGTCGGATGTGGTACTGGTAGTAAAATTAGGAATATCTTGTCAGGGACTTGAAAAGAAACAAACCAGGTATTTCCAAGTTGACGCTGATTCGCCAGTCCGCTGCTCGCTTCGGAGAATAAACATTGAGGTCTCCGAGCCTCACCTTCCTCGTGCACTCAATCACCGCGTTGGTTTTCTCGTCTCGGGTTACGCGAATTCTATCTCTAGTATCAGACGGGTAAAACGAGTCCACGAGATATTTGTGTGAGTATGTGAACGGGGAAGATAAATAGGTCGAAGTTGCAAGATTGTTAAGAAGGGCGTTGAAATGTTTGTGTTGGGCCTTGATCGGAGCTCTTGAGTGGGGAAATGAAGTGATAAGAGACCAGCAAACTGACGAGGGACATGTTGGATTCGAAACGGCAGTCAATCTCGTTGGGTGTAAGGACTAGACGAACATATGTTAACGATACCGCACACCGGGCAGAAACAAAACCTGCTTGTTTCAACGAGAACTGGCAAAGCCAACCGCTGACCAGTCACTGCGTTTTTTAATAGACCAACTTTGGCTTCAACTTCAACATCACAGTTGATGTCTGGACGCGTGTTGATCATATGGTGCACGAAATCGGCAACTTCTCGGATAAACTCATCGAGGGGCTCGACCCCAAGGATGGACGGGGAAAGAGGAGGCAAGGTGGAGGCTACGCCGTCAGAGCTGATCATATGAAACCCTAACCCTATCGAGGATGACCCAATTGGACGAGGATCATTACGGCCACTAATTCAGCATTACCAGCGGAATATGCACGGTGAGTGGAGTAGTTCGGCTTCGAATTGGATTTCTCATGCGCTTCTTGGTACCCAGGCTTCAGTGGATAATCATTGAGGAAATTGGGGATCTCGATCGTATGCGATGCATGTCCCTGTCCTGGTGTGAAGATTTTTGGGCTTCCTCGGATGTGATGAACCCGTACATTGTAAGTATGCTTTTAAATCGTCTTGGAATCAAGAAATCTCACCTTAACGTTGAGCAGCAGCCTCTTTTTTTTTGAATTTTCTCCCGACCCCCAACCTGCATGTCTTCATGAAATGGTGAACCTGGCCTCTGGAGATTTCGGTCATGCCAATATTGGAGCTTTATTTCAGGAGGAAAGGAGAGTTTGCAACGCTGGCATACTGCCAGGTTGCGGTAAAATCGGCCATTATATGTGCCCAGCTCAAGAAAATATGCTGGAATCCTGTGGCCTTTATCAATTAATTATATTCTGTATTCAATACTCTCTACTTCGGGCTCCCCTACTCATTTTCTGAAAGCATAGGCATGCTACAAGCTTCGGCACATTCTATCCACCCAGCCTATTGGGTTACCGCTCTGCCGGATTGCGTCTGTCGTAGGCTGATCACTCTCGCTCCCGTTATATAAGTACTGACAATTTGACGACCCCTTGTGAGTCGAATCAGCTAGCGCCTGCACCCCAGCTAACAACGTGTCCTTGTGACCCAGACCATTACCAACCCAATATTATTGTCATGTATACCAACTCGGGATCCGGTCCAAAATGAGATCGGTTGCGAGGTTAGGTTGGACAAAAATGAATTTCACAATTTACATGGCCATGCTTCTGATCCATGTGCCCAGCTTCGTCCGTATCAATATGCGGTTCCCGCTATGGAAGTGATCTTCCTCTAATGTGCAGAGTTTAGTGGGTTATTCACTTGATTTCCGATATGGCCATTGGAATCAGCATCTAATCCCCAATTCCAAGCATGGTTGCGGGCGCAACGCACGGAAGACCGTCGGGGGTCGTCAAAGGTGTTTGATTTCGATCGCAAACCTGCCACCCATTCACCGACACGATCTCTCGTAGTGCACATTTCACTATGGCTACCTACTGGAATTTACTTGTGCAGGTGGTGCGGGCCTGAACGCCAACTCGCTAAAGCTTTACTCCAGAAGGTGTTAACCAGTTCCATGGCTGGTCCTCTAATGGGTGACGGTATAAAGCATGGGCACCATCGAACCCCAAACCGGCCCTAACATTATGTGGAACAAAGTTTTCCTGTTGACTGCCTTGACCTCTGTCGTCGCTCTCGCCTGTCCTGCTTCCGAGGCAAAAGCTCAGTCGCCCTTTGCTGCAGACCATTCTATTAATGCGCAGGGTATTCTCAGGGTGGCAAAGGCTAGCCATAAAGATGTTCTTGCTTCCTTCCCGGCGTCATCAGGCTCAGTAGTCCCCATCTTCGGCGATTGGTTAAATTTACCTAACGTCTCTGCCTTTCATTTCTTATCGGACATGCAAGTTGATTGCGACGGCGTTGACGTGAGTGACTACCGGGATGACGTCTAGCGACATGGCTGAACCCTCTTCTTAGTTCAAATGCAAAGCACGTGCACTTCCCCGTCAACTCTCGGGTGTTGATCTAACATTTCGATTGCTTAGGGTAATCCCGATGGTCAACCAGCCACTTCGTTTGGTCATCTCGACGCTAGAAAGGTACCCTATATGGTCGTCCCGCTTCAGTTTAGCGAGAAGGAAGGAAAGAAACTCAAGCCGAACGCATTGGCCGCAGTAATATGTAACGGCAAGATGTTCTACTCCATCTATGCTGACCAAAAGTGAGTTCTCTCAGACGCACACTCTCCTTGGTCTCAACTCCGTGATATTCAAGTGGGGATAAACATGAAACCATTGGTGAAGCTTCCGAATTGCTAGCACAAACTTGTTTCCCCAGCGATGGTCTTGATGGCGGGACTGGACATGACACTCGGGATGTTCTCTGTAAGTCTTCCGGGCATCTTAACCTCGCTTGCAACTCTCATCCGGCTATCCTGCCTTGTAGATATTGTCTTTGGCCAGCAGGTTCCCCCCGGTGTCGGTGACAAGACTATCAACATCTCCGCTTTGAAAGCACTCGGAGATGCCCAGGCAAAGAAGCTGGCTGCTGCTTTGGGTGTTTGAAGTTTGGTGACGGTGACCTTTACTTTGAAACGTAGTTAGTAGCTGTATACCCTTTCAGACGATCAATCGTGGCTTCAGTCAAACCTGTCACCTTGAGTCGCAGTCCGACCCTTCAACCGACTACTTCGCTCACAGTCGTACTCAACGAAAGAACAGATGTTGGGCCAGCTAATTACCTTGATAGTTATGTGCTTTCTTCTCGGTTTTGGAGCGTTTGGAATAGGCATGCTCCCCTTGACTTTTGCATTTCGAAGTATGTATTTCATCTCTTTCGCTGCCTATCGAGCCGCCCTAACGTGTGCCTCAGAACAGCACACAAGCGACTTGCAGACAGTTGGGACTGGCCTTCTCCTCGGGACAGCATTGGGTGTCATTATCCCCGAGTACGTCGATCTTAATCACTCTCAAAGGTCTTCCATCCCAACAAGATCTCTCTCGTGGCACCAGAGGAATAGAATCGCTGGTATCCTCTCATCCGTCATCTGAACTGCCAATGTCCAAGATCGCATTATCTCTCCTCACGGGGTTTACTTTTATGCTCCTCGTAGAACAGTTTCACTCCCATGCTCATACTCCAAGAGCCACGCTCCCTCTTCAACCCGTTAACAGACAGCCCGAACATTCCAATGTTGTCTTTGATGAGAACCTAGGGGATCTTGCACGTGAGAATTCGGTCGGCCACCCAGGACCTTGGTTGGAGCATTTCGATCCAGCCTCTTCAGCCTACGCGGGTGTTGTGAACCAGATACAAGCTTACCCACTGACCTTGGGCCTTCTTGTCCACGGCCTTGCGGATGGATTCGCGTTGGGTGTTTCGGCTCTTTCAACCCAATCAGGAGAACCATCGAGTGTATCTTTTGTAGTGTTCTTGGCACTGCTTATCCACAAAGGCGCGTAACCATGACTTGTGTCGTCCTTTCCTTTGGGTAACCTCCCGCGACAGCCCCTACCGCGCTGGCATTGACGACAAACCTCATGACAACCACACTTACGCGCGCTGAATGCAGATATCATCTAGCTGCTTTCAGTGCCTCTACCCCTTTTGGTGCCCTTCTGTCCTACGGAATATTTTCGTTTCTTGGTGCGAGCCAGGGCGAAGGGGATTGGACGGGCATTGCTTTACTACTATCTGTAAGTCCCTTGATCGTCCTGCATCTCGTGGTGTCGCGTTCAATAATCACAGGGAGGGTCATTCCTGTATGTTGCCACTGTCATACAACCTGTATCACCGCGATCGTCTTCGACAAATGAAATGGATGCCAGAACCAGGACACTGTTGCTCGTTCTCGGCATATTCGTCCCCTTCGCAATAGGCACCATTCTTGGACATGGACATGATCATGCTCTCCATCACGAGGGTTTGAGAGAAACCTGATATTCCTGTGACCTTTCTTAGATGTGTACTGTACTGTATATGCAGACTTGAAATCAAAATTTCTCAATCACAGCATGTTCCCGTGCACTTGCATCTTCCCACCAAGCCCAAGGAATGACGCTATGGCTGCCTCTGGCTTTTAGCTATAACCGTGTCCAGCATGACTGAGCTCTAACGGCAAGACGGACACCCTAGCATTCTGATGATTGCGGCGGCAACTCTCAGCTGATTCGTAGTCTGGTGATCATGACAAGGAACCCTGCGAACGGAAGCCCAACATCGATACGGAGGTCCTGTGAACACCGTTTATGTCTTTGCGAACACCCGGTTGTATTGGTTGTTTGAGGCTTCTGACTATCAGGCTCCGGTATACCCAGGAAACGCGATGCTATAAGTCTGGGAGTTGTCTTTGCCTCCCGGTTCCCGGCCAAGCTTCATTCTTGACTCCTCATAGACCTAGAGTCCTTCACCATGTCCGAATCAAAAGCACCATCGCTGCGTATCACAGTGGACGAGGAAGCGGGGCGGGGTCGTTATTTTGAGGATCCTTATGTTCGCAACCCAGACTGGGTCAAATACATGCAAGTTGTCTTCGTTTCTTGTGCAGCCTGCAGATGTCTTACCGCAACGTTTCTACAGCGAGATGATTAAAGAACCGGCAGCGGAATTCCTAGGTTATTCAATTTTTCATTTTGACACTGGTTGCGTTCTTGAAAAAACGACATTTAGGCACAGCCGTTCTTATCATTCTCGGAGTGGGTGCCGATGTCCAAACTGGCCTTTCCACCAATCCCAGTGTCACTCCTGTTTCGAAGGGCGTAAGTAACCCAATTGCTTTTACTGCACTTGCACGAATGTGACGATTACTCAGACCGAGATCTCTATTAATCTTGGGTGGGCAGCAGGTGAGTTGTCATGCCGATGTCTCCTGCCAAAATGTGCTCATCCCTCAATTTCATTAGCTGTTGCCCTCGGCGTATGGCTTGCGTCAGCTGTCTCTGGCGGTCATTGCAACCCAGCTGTATGTTTCCAATGTTCCTCGTGACGCGATCGCTCACACACCATCTGTTTCTCACTTTAGCTCACGATAGGATTGGCCGTCAGTCATTTTCTCTTTCAACAATAACAAGCAACTTATTAGTATGTCATTCAGGCCTGGCGTGGTTTTCCATGGCGCAAGGTACCCGGCTACCTCTTGGCTCAGACCCTTGGTTCTTTCGTCGGCACTGCCGTCGTTTATGGAGTCTACAACCGCGCCGTTGATGTCTTCGAAGGCGGTAGAGGCGTCCGTACCCTTGCGACTGCAAGTTTTTTCGCAACGTACCCGGTGAATATATCCAGTTTGGTATAACCGTACCTTGAGTTTCTTACCCTGAATTGTTTAGCTGGACTATATGACCAACGCTGGCTGTTTCTTCACCGAGGTACACCATTAATTTCTACCCCAAGCTCTCGTCTCTCATCCCCCTTAGCTTTTGGCAACATGCATTATTTTCATCGTTCTCCTTAGTATCTTTGACAAGAGACACGGCACACAACAGAAAGCATTCATTCCCGTCATGCTTTTCCTTCTGGTCCTCACTGTCGGTACTGCACTTGGCATGCAGACTAGTAAGCTCCCAGTTTCTGCATTCTGGTTGGATGGACTCAAACCACTTTCCCAAAGATTACGCCGTGAACCCTGCGCGTGATTTGGGGGCCAGACTGTTGACTGCTCTAGTTGGATACGGGGGGCAAGTCTTCAGCTTCAGGGGGTCAGTATCTCTTCTTCAACATAACTTCTAAGCTGATGGATGATGTCTCTTCCTGCTTCATATAGTCAATACTGGCTCTGGTGCCCGATTATCGCGCCGATCCTTGGCTGTCTGCTCGGTGGCTTAATCTACGACATGTGCCTCTTCTCTACTGACTTTTTACCGGCTGCGCCCCCTCCGACGTCTCTGCCGTAAGCTCCGTTGACCTCTCGACTTTGTACATGCTCATTAAACACTTTCTTCGTCCCAGAAGCCCCGTGCTACCTCACAAACTTAAGTTCGACACTTATCGCAGTGACCGGACGCAGTCCGTTCGGGCCGAAAGCCACTATGATATCGACCACAATGCCATGTCTAGCGCGGTTTGAGGGGGACTAATCTTTTTTTTTTGTTTACCTTAGCGCCGGGCGTTGAGCGTTGCGGTGCAGGTGCATCTTTGTATCGGAATATCAAAAGCAGTACAATTCCTTTTCAGACTACTATTGCATGTCGATCCATTCTTTAATGTCTATGATACTTACTTCGGAGAAGCAAAGAACATCGAAGGCGTGGGTTACCAGTATCTCATAACACAATGACGGATTTCAATTCTAACCAGCGCGTGTCTTTGTGCGACGTTTCCTCTCGGGTGAGCGGCTGAAAGTAAATCTGAAAGCTCGTTACATGCTATTATTACAAGTCGAGTGTCCAATGTTAGTTCGATCGGTAACAAATTGGTATACGGGCAGCTACCATCGCCCTGCGAGTTTACCTGCTCCCCAGAGAAGCCCGCCGCCTCCTACTGGTACCAATAGAATCCATACACCGATATCCCATGCCAATCTCTTCATCTTCTGCCCCTTTTGCAATGCCCGTTCCTTGCGCTGCAAAAGCTCGTCCTGCGATGGAGAATCAGGACGTCCAGTGTGATGGGTCGTTGGTACAATAATCGAGAGAGGTCGTGAAAATTGATGAATTTTAATATGCACAATGGCTGGAAGGAGGGCATATATCAAGGAGGGTTATGATCCGAATCAAACAGCACTCACCTGGTACAAGATACGTGGCGGACAAGGCAAGTATCAGGAGGGCATTGCTTAATATACCCGGTATTGGCGCCGGTATGAGGGTGAGAAATAACATCACGAGATATAAAATAGCCCTCGATAAACAGTACTTCGTCCGGATCCGTTTCGGAAGGGGAATAGAAGGGGTAATGATGAGAATAGAAGGAATGGATAACACGAGTGTGACTGCGCTCAATATGGCCATGAAGGATTGCAAAAATACGTCATGTTGTTCCTGCTAAAGTGAGATTACCACCTTCATCATGTCCACATCTCCGAAAGGCGACTTACGGACTCGGGGTGATAAGAGAAGAAGGCCAGCGGAAGAATCAGGGCCAACGCTACGATGACAGATAATGCGGAGAGCGTTTTGAACGAACGGTATTTCGGTGTTTTCGTTGTTACATGTGGCACAGCAGCTTTAAGAGAGGCATACAAACGAAGAGGCGACGGCGATGCGAATGCAAATGCGATGGTAGCTACGCGTAACAAAAACAGTCAGTGACATGTACCAATTTATTATAATGCACGCAACTGATTCCTTGCCAGAGTGTCCCCATAGGAAGCCAAGTTGGGTTAACTGCCAGAGTACCTCGTGTGTGTGAGTAGCAAGTGCAACCCAACCAGACCACGTAGGTGGCGACGGAAGCCCAGGACATGTAGATGATAGGCTTCGCGGAGAGAGAATGCACAACGGATAGAGGGATGATTAAAAAGGCCAAAAGGAGGTTGAGGGCTACTTGGGACGACAAGGTTTCCGGGAGGAGAGAAAGCAGGATGTGGGAGGATTCTTCAGGACGAAATCAAGTTAGATGCATCATAGTACATACAAAGAGGACGAACCCCGTAGATATATCGTCCCAAGTAAGACTCGGAGACATCCTGTGCTCAAGCGGCATACATTTTTAACAATCTCCCGTCTGCGTTCGTTTCCTCTACCTCGTACAAAGGCATTTGAAATCATGTCGTCTGCAGACTGTTGAGGTCAGAACTCGAGGGATATAAATCAACACTCACCCAGATCAAATTTTCGCAAGTATCTTGCAAGTAAGTACAGGATATGCCGGGAAAATGCTGAAAGGGCGGCAAAGAATAAAAGTGGAGGGACAATCCGTTTGATCGAAAGATTCTCATTAGGCAAGAGCATAGCACCGAGCTTTAGATAAGGCGATAGTAGATAAAGAAACACAGCTGATGGTGAAAGCGGAGGGATAATAGGACTACGCCCATCGAATGGCGGATTGAATATTTGTTCGTCCTCGCTATCGCTGGAAAAATCGAAGGGTGGGTCGATTGGTTCTTCTGGGTCATGAACCAGAATCAAGGGTGCCGATGCATCATTTGGAGACCCAGTAGGCGATGCAGGGTACGATGAAAGGGAGCTCGTGGATGGACGAGGGGCGTTCGACATCGTGGTAAGCTGGGCGAGCGGCGGCAGGCAAGTGGCATGAGAACTGCGGCGTGAGAAAGTAGACCGAACACATACTCTCGATCCGTTCTTGGGTACCAGCATGATGATCCAGAGGAAAGTAAAGAGAAAACCCGTCCGTGCTCAACAGTGGCAGTCACTTCGTCTCAAGGAGCTCTACGAGTGCAATGCACGCCCGTCGGAGAAGGAGATAACCCAGGTTGCGCGCGAGACGGGCTTGTCTGTCTACCTTGTTCCCTCTCTGAATTCTTTTTGCTTAATTCTGCGGTGAATCAAGGGAGAAATCATGGGTCAAAGATTGGTTTCAAAGACAGAGAGCGTCGAGTCGGAACGCCAGCCTGCCCGCCATAACTAACCCCATCAGACTGTCTTTCATCACACCACTGACACCAAGTGATTTATCCACCAGTACTGATTCGAGCATCAGCCCTCGTATATCGTCGTCTGGAACAGATCACGAGGCTCGGTTCTTCTGTAGCCGTTCTGCTCAATCTGCGCAGCCCAATTATACGCCTGGTCCTTCGGAGCATTGCGAGCATTCTCCCGAGAGTCCCCCGACTCAACCACATTCCCCTGGCTATGTTTCTGCCGCGTCCTCTGCTTCTCTATCCGAAGGCTCTGTTCCCCCTCCCAGCATATTTGGTTTTGGCACCTACTCCGAACCTGCACCGCAGGAAGCTTACTCTGATTCTTCAACTTTGCTTACTTCTGCCCCTCTGGAACCGGATGGACTCAGTTATACCAGCTTCTTTCCCGAGTTTCTACATCTGTCTTCTACCTCTCCGACCAATGTCTCTCTTGAGAATCTTCTCTCCCAACAGTCTGGCCGTAATATATCTTTCGATGTACCTTTTACATCTCAGTTTCCTGTTGCGTCGCCTGAACAAAAAGCGAAATATCCACCACTTCCAGTCTCTTATACCATCAAACTCTCGGAACTTGTCACGTTAACGCGACGAATCCGCCAAAAGTGCCAGGACGAAGTCCCTAGAACTCTTTGGCAACAGGCAGATGACGCTGACCATACCTCAGGAATCCACAAAGCCAGTTGTGAGTAGTTTTTTGCGTCACACTGCAATGTGATTGATACGTGTTCGAAACAGTCAATGTGACTGAAGGGGAGAGGGAGAGTGGTTGTCTTTCTCCTCAACCCTTCGAAGATTCCCCTCAGGTTGAACCGATGCCTAAGAGGAACACTATCGCCCTCGGCGTCGAGGACGAACGACGCGAATCTCCCGAAGTAACGCTCTCGCGGGCTAGCTCACCTTCCCGAACGTCTTAGAAGTGCACCCGATTGTCTCGTTCGACACTCAAAACGCGTTGGCCCCGGGTAATCTCAGTGCTATATGCACTTTGTGCCATTTATTGTACGCCTCCGGTCGGGACCAACAGTAATTGCCAGAAGTCTCATCCTCTACCCTTGTCAATCCACACCTCCTACTTTACATGGTTTTGTTCATTGATAATTTATGTTCATACCGCTTATAATAGAGCACTTTTGTCCTCGGAAAATGAGGATTATATTATGCATTGTAATCTGCGATCGAGTGAGCATGCTGTCCCAAATAAAATTGGTACAAATGATTTCCTGAGGCAGCCCATAGACATGTCCCCGCCCTCTCCTCTGTGATTTGTAATGCCACGACAGGACTCTCGAAGATCGTTGTGAGCAGGTTGCCCGGTCGGGAATTTATGGGAGCATCCGAAATTGACGATGGTGGTCGTGGTGCGGGTGGTAGAATTGTTTTGGCGGGCGACGGAGGTGACGGTGCATGTAACGGTGTCCCTGTACGTAATGACCAGGCGCGGATGCGGCCGTCTTGGCCTGCGGCGAAGATGAAGTCCTCTGAAGGATCGATTGTGACACCCTTAGAGAACGAAGGTCAACATGGCCGTTGGCTACTGATTGAACATACGGACCAGTCTAGGCGTATTCCCGTTTATGGAATCGACGTGCCCCGGGAAAACCATTTGAGGGTGAGACTCGCGAGGAAATCGGAGATCAAATATCCCCAACTGGAACCATCATCAATATTGCCGAAGAGAAGTAGGAAGAGAGACTGACATCGCCATTCGATTGACTTGCTACCAGCTGCAGGTCACGGATGATGCTAAGGTAGCGGACGGAGACCCTTTGGTTGCCGACCCGGGCATTAAAGAGTTTCTGCCCGTGTGACCTGGCCACGCGGGTATCAAACCGGTGTATTGAGCCGTTTCGGGAGCCCGTGAAGATGAGCTCCTGCAACCACGTGAAGGTCAGATAGAGTTGTGAATAGCTGTGGAACGGACAGACTTCTTGGGATTGGTGGACTGAGAAAACGTCACTTTGTGTGTCGAGATAACGGACTGATGGAGGTTGTTCGATGTCTTGAATGTACGCGGCTTTCGACTTTGTTCCTAGAATGCAGGTAAGAGTACATCCTCTCGGGGGTGGGTTGAAGTTGTCACCTAGAACCAGGCTACGGTCCTTTAGATGACTGGACCAGATTTCCGGGCCCTGCCGACGGAGGCAAAAGATGGATGCCCTTTTAGTCGTGGTAGTGAGAAGAGGGCGTTGGGAGGTTGGTTGCATGGCGCACCTTTCTGTGTCGAGGTCACGAACGAGAAACTTGCATGCTGGACCGGAGGAAGTAGCACTAGTTTGTTCCTTTCAATAGGTAACGACGTTAAAAAGACGGGAGGCGACATACACACATCGTGAGCCTGAGATGCAGATAGACGAGATCTAGATTCTGCGGGGTCAATATGATTGAATAATTGTAGAGCTACGAGTGACCTCCGACGACGGTTGGACCGTCAGGTCTGCGAACCACCGTGCAGGTGATTGGCCATCCGTACACGGCGTATGAGAATATAGCCAGCCTTGGTCGTCGCCAATGAAACTACGACGGCGGCCATCCACATTGGTTGTCTAACGATCATATTAGATATGAGACGATGACGCAATTCAGTTCACATACACCGAAAGTCGTGATAATGCCAAGTACCGGAATGCGTGAATGGTCAGCGCGGGAAGTGGATGCCACTTGTGAGCTCAAAACGGCGCTGGTCGAGATTCCCCATCATTTCCCATGAATATTTCCCAGAAAGAAGACATGTCTGACTGAGTGGCGCGCTCTCTATGGGAACGAGAGCATGTCGTTCGAATACGCTCGGTAGCTTCCCAAATTTTCTCCCTTTTCGCGCTCAGAGTGCGTGCGGCAGCTGGTAGTGGCTCATTCTTGACTGAATATTGAAGCGGACACTTTGGTTTCGAGGCAAGAGGGAAGTACCGATTTTTTGATTCATCCCAATAGAAACCAGGCAGATCAAGAGGCATTACCAATTTCTGGTCATAGGGGTGGTTTCGTTTCCTTCAAAGGTTGTTTAGGTGAGTTCTTGATGGGTATACTGCCGTAAAAAAAAAAAAAAAAGCCAACGGACATCCGCTTCTCCGCCTCCAACACTCGCCCGACGTTGGCAACCCCCTCAATTCGCCCAGCGGACATCCTAAACAAGGGGAAAAAAGACCGAATCAGCCAAAAACATACATCAAAAAGGAAATTCACTGACAAATTAGGTCTCAAACCCATTTCGTAAATCAATCCTCCTCCACAAAGGTGAGCATTCACAAGCATGGCTAATATGCGCCCCAGCACACCAGGTGTTCGATCCTTGTCTCAGGTTCACCGTCATTCCCGGCCCGATCCAGACTCTTTTCCTCCAGCATGACTTCATTCGAAACCAACCTTTCTCCCCCCCACCCTCGCCCTCAGTGCAGTGCACTTCACCATCCTCTCCCAAACCTTGCTGGACAGATATTCCTCCTGGTATTCTCGCACCGCGACCTGACCGTCATCACAAGTCTAGACAACTCGGTGAGTCCTCGCACACGAGCACGCGTTATCAAGCGCCCGCCGAGAATGCTTCTCACTTCTTTCCCTCATGATTTTATACAGGCACACAAACATTCGTTATTCTCCCAGGTCATCGAAATCCCATCTCCATCTGCCAAGTGTCACATATCATTCCAAAACACCGCGCTTTTACCCCCAGCGACACTTCACATCAACATGGCCAAAAAGCGACGTTCGCTGCAGTCAATCTTCATTCCTTCCTTCTTTATTTCATCTTCGCCACCGCGTCCACCCACTTCTACCCCAACTCCTACTCCACCCTCGATCCAAAGAAGTGCTTCTTCAATGAGTTCATACTTT
The DNA here is from genome assembly GCA_951640195.1 of Porpolomopsis calyptriformis. NCBI lineage: Eukaryota > Fungi > Basidiomycota > Agaricomycetes > Agaricales > Hygrophoraceae > Porpolomopsis > Porpolomopsis calyptriformis. Next base: position 649,898 of record OX621172.1, on the reverse strand, counting down.
TCCCTTTCCCATTCGTACCCGACCCCTACCGTCACACAAAGAAAGGCCCAAACTATCTCTTCCGCAGTAATCGCCAGTGGCTCTCCCCCACCAGACTATCTTCTCGACGATGATCCATTTGCTAATCTCTCCCACGCGTCACATTGCGCCTACTTCTCATATTCTTCCCCAAGCTTGTCGAAATTCCCCCCTCCAGGCCTCTCCCACTCGCATTTCTCTCGTTCTCCTTTGCGTACTAGTCTCGATGGAAGTCCTGTCTCAAGCCCCTCCGGATCTATATCCTCCATAGCACTGCCCAACGTAGCAAGCGAATCTTCTCCAAGTGCCAATCTTACGCTATCGTCCGGCCCTGCTCATGCGCGCCCGGTCCACCAGAAGCCCGCTTTCGCTTCCCACCCGTCCTTACCATCCTTACAAACACTCTCCCAGATGAACATAACTATACCGAAAAAGGCAAGTTCATTGCTATCTTGCTGCGTCTCGCAAAAAGAAACCTGTTTTTCTCCTCTGGCATGATCTGGTTTAGGTTCGCAAAGGCAAAGTAGGCGCAGGTCTCCCATTTGAACCATGGAATATATCCAAGAACAACGGCAGCGTCACTGATACTACATCACAACTGGATATTATTGCTCCTGCACCGTCCAACCCGTTGCATCACTTCCCACCAGATTTTACTCATGACCTAGATCTAGATATGGACCTGGATAGTGACCCCGAATTCATTGCGAGATCTCGTCCGCAACAATTCGATGGTTATGAGCAACATAAACACGGGCATGAATCTAGTCATGATGAGACTCTATCACATGTACCCCTCTCTGACGCTTATTCTCCGTGGCCCCCCATTCGATCCGCATCTGATTCGTCTTTTCACGACTATCCTACTTCTCCCACACTACAAAACTATTCTCTGCGCACCCCGTACGGCAACACCAAACACTTGCGAACTACTTCGCAGGAAAGTGACATCGACCCCCTCAACCTCCCTCCTGAATTTAATGATTTCTCCTATGCGGAATCCTACAGCCATTTCCTCTCCCGTCCACCTTCCGAACTCGATTCACATTGGGAATTCACCCACTCTCGTACAACTTTGAGCGCTCCTGTCGATATTCCCGCGCCACACCCGCCGCTCCATTCCAGCACCGAATTTTTAGATGAGGAAGACATGTTGTATGAACCGGGTTCATCGGCAGCCACCATTCGTAGCCCTTTACATGAATGGGCGAACGGACGAAACCGTTCAAAGAGTGTGTCGCAAATTTGGACCAAGGGTGTTTCGGAAGCCGAGGCTGTCGACGGAAATGGGTGGGATGGAGCACAGAAGCAAAATTCAAACGGTTACACAGGTGGTTGGGATCTTGGAGGTAGCGGCGGCGGTATAGGTGGAGGTGGCGGAAGGGAAAACGGTGGCGGTGGAAGCAATTGGCCGGGTTCTGGTAGCGGTCAAGGAGGAGATGACAGAGATGGCGACCGATTTTCGAATACGCGATCTGCATTCTCCAGCGATTCCGACGTCTCTACTTCGGACGAGGAGGAACAAACTTCGACGGATGATTATGGACAAGATTCACCGCCCCTTGCTCAAACTCGGCCAGAGCCTGCATCCGACCACGCAGGCAGTACCGATGACGATGTCCCTCTAGCTCAGCGGATCCCCACCGCTTTGCAAGCGCAGCGAACTATTCGTAAACAAGTTCTTGATGAGAAGGATCAACGAAAGAAAGAGCGTGCATTGCGACGACAACAGAAACGGGACCTAGGACCTGAATCACGACATCCTGTGCCCCATCCCACCGCACCAACCCATCCTGCCGATACCTCGGGCTCTAGAAAGACTGCGGTTGACGGCTTTCCAGCTACCCGACGGCCACGAACGAGAACATTACCTGGGATTGCGATGAAACCCTTTGCTATCGAAGACCTTACTAAAAGGTTGCTGAAGGTCCATGACACACCGCCATTGACAGGGCATCACGATGAAACACTCTCGTCCAAGGATGCATCCCATCAACTTAAGAACTCTCCTGGTGTCAAGCCAAAAGAGCAACCCGCCAACCAGCAACCCCTGCAGGATAAACGGCGACCTTTGAGGCTGACCAAATCGTTTCACAAGGGATCATCCCGACAGACAGATGACCAGCGTACTGCCCCAACTAGGAGCGTCTCAAATATTAATGGCCGAAGTCGCGATGATGCTCTCACGAGTACCCCCCGCTCACTCCCTGACCACTCGCGGAAAATCTCAAAGTCATATGTATCAACCGATGATGACAGGAAGCCAGAGACCACCGGAGGACATTCAACACCTCAGACATCTATTGATCTCACTATTAGCCCAGTACCTCGTCGGAGTTTGCAGCGTCAACCTGTTTCCTTGGGGGAGGTCCTGGCTAATCTGGCTCAACCTACGGCCAAGGTCCAGACGACCCAGCAACGGGTATTCGTCGGAGACATGCAACGCTTCAATATGGTTGAAATTAGTCCATCCACGTCTGCCAAGGACGTGATTACCGCCGTAGAGGAACAAGGAACACTCAAAGAATGGATTGGAAGCGGAGGGTGGATGTTGTGGGAGGTAGCACAGGACTTTGGGATGGGTGAGTGATTTATTTATAATAATATCACACCCTTCGCAAACATTTGCTACCAGAACGGCCTATTCGAAGCTTTGAACTCATATCGGATGTTTGGGCGTCTTGGAATAAGGATAAGACAGTCAATGCCCTTATTCTCAAAACCACAATCTTTGAACCACTGCTGACTCCTTCCGTGAGCTTTTTATCCATCACTCTCTCCCCGTGAAGCTTAGTAACAACTGGATATAGGCCATCCCCTCCAGTTCACCCAAGCATTGTGGGTATGTTATGTGGGAGAGTAAACGAGGGAAATGGAGCAAACGCTGGATGGAGCTACGTGAACATAGCCTCTGGTTATCGAAACGTAACACTGTATGTTGTTCAGTTTTTTGTATATCGCCTATGCATTACTGATGTCACGCGGAACACAGGGAAAAGACGAGACATTCCTTTGTTCGCTCTCTGCATTCGACGCATATTTTCTCACCCGTCCGCACAAGTCTCCTAAGCCCTTCGTTTTTGCCGTCAAGTCCTTGGATAATATGTCGTTCTTTGAAAATGCCGCAGACTACTTGCACGTCTTCTCGTGTGGGAGGAAAGAGGGGGAGAAATGGGTCAGTCAGAATTCTATCACCTTTATGCATCTTCTCAAATTTATAACCTATTCAGACCGAAATGATTCTTCTTGCTCGGGTGAGTATACCATAACACTGATCAATGATGTACGTCTTATATGTTTTCGCATTCAGTCATACATCTTGCAGCAAGAGCGAAACGTACTCTCCACCAAAACGAGCAATCCTGGCGTTAATTCCAGCCCCGCGTCGTCTCATGCGATATCCAGAGCGGGCACGCGAAGACAACAACCTCCAGGGCAGCGCCCTGCTCAACCTCTCGTGCAAGTCTCGGCTCCTTTTACGGTGGTTCCCACCAACCCTGTATTTGAACCCGGATCACTTTTGGGACAATCTTGATTATAGTGTTCAGCCTATCTCTTAATATTAAAGTACCAACAGACTAGCTATGTGCGTGTACAGTTAGTATACATGGAGACTTTCTTGTCATAACGATAGTAAGGTTTTACCCAGCCACCCTTTACGCATCCCAAGTTTCTACTATGCCGACAGGTCGTCAAACACGGGAAGGCATTCCTCTGGCAAGATACGCAGAATCTCCGGTTCTCGAAATTTCCGTAAACTATACGTGAATAGCGGAAGTTGCAAAGGAACGCCTAACGAGACGGAGTCCGCATAGCCAGTGGCATGGTCGCAGGGAACGGTTTTTACCATAGGGATTGCAAAACTTCCGCTATGATAAACCATTTTCGAACAACTTATCAATGGCATGATATGGAAACTATTAGGAATCTCAGTTTTGTTTTTTACCGAGTTACCTAGATACAAAGTCACCAGAAACGGCCAACCTCCACTGGGCTCACGTCAACAACATAAAGGAACGAGATTAGATTAATTCCGACGTTTTCCGTTTCTTCGGGGGTCGTTCATCATCCTTCGCTTTTCCAGTGACAGGTGTGGGTTTAGGTCTGGCCTTTGGCCTTTCCTCATCGACATCCATCGCTTCGTCTTTGTCCGAATCCTTCGGCTTCGGTTTCGGTGCTTTGGGCTTTTTCGGTGCGCCTTCAGCTTCCAGGTCGCCCTTGGCCTTCGCCTTGGGTTTAGATGCTTTCTTCGGCCGGTCCGCGTCACTACCGTCGGTCTTAGCGGCTGCCTTCTTCTTCTTCGCTACCTTCTTTGGGCTGTCGCCAGAGTCCTTCACTTTTTCCTTGACTTTGCCCTTGGACTTTGACTTTGACTTGGCCACTTTGGCAAGCTCGCGATCGCCGCTTGCATCAGAGGCAGTCACGCCTCCTTCTGAGGAGTCGCTGTCGCTCGGAGACCCCGAGTCAGAATCAGACGCCTTGAAGTCCTCATCTAATTTTGTACTAAGCACCTAGCATTCGAAGGAGAGGATGAGGGATTTACCTTCTTCGCTCTCATCATCACCGCCACCCGCTCTGACTCTGGGCACCTCGCGATCGCTACTTAGCACACTTTGCATGTCGTCGTCGTCGTCGTCGTCGTCACCACCGGCGGCAGCTAGCAGTAACTCGGCGTCTGGAACCATCTCATTTTTGAACTTGATCTTTTTTTCTTTCAAATATGACTCTGTTGGTTCGTGTTCCTCCTTGTTGATCGACGTGAATGTGTATTCGGGGCCGTTCCTCATGACAATCTTGAGATCGAATGTGCGACCGGCAGCGGCGCCCAGGTTAGCTCCAACGCGGGAAAACACGACTTGATGAATGGCACTTAGTTCGAGAAGGGTAGGTTGTTTTGAAACGAAGAAAATATATTTTTCGAGCATGAAGAGGTCGCCCTGAATAGCTTTGAGATTAGCTTTGATGCCAGGGTGGCCGTCCTGGCTACACGAAGTTAAAGTAAAATGATATGAGCATGCTTTGCGGACTTGTTGTATGTATGCAATGAGTTACCTTTGGAAACTACCAGCCCCAATGATTTTCTTTTTCGCCAGAGCACGAAAGACACTGGACACCACTTCGAACGTGGGATCTTCGTATGATTTTTTCAGTCTGTCATACTTGGAAATCTCCTCCCTTGATAATAGATGAGCTAAACTAGCGAAACTTTGGGTGGCAAATAATCAGGACGTACTCGGACATATTGAGTTCCGCTGTGATCTCTTCTTCTCTGCTGAATTGCATCACCAAATATTGGTAACGGGTCTGCCCTTGCCTGATAGGATTGCTAAGACCGAGCTAACAAACGTTGGCGTGAGTGATAGTGACAGGGAAAATAGATAGAGAACCTACGATGAATAAGACATGGAGATCATCCTTGGGCAGAAGGAACAAACGGGAGATGCTGGTGTATAGAATCTTATAGTCGTACGTTTTTCCACGTAACCGCAGAAATTCGGGGAACATATCCACATCGTACCGGCCTCTCGGCGTCAAAACAAGCACCTCCTCGAAACTAAGGACAAGGTCTCCGATGACCTGCCCGATCTCCGCCTTCTCTTTGATGGAATCATGGAATGCCTGTGCGGCACTGATTTCCTCATCATCGTCTTCTGCGTCAGACTTCTGTGAGCCTGCCTCTGAACCTCGGACTCGAGTGTGGATGCCAGGCACATGGAATCGTATTTCGGTCATCTCGTCGGGAAGATTTTTGGATTTTTTGGAAAGGGGTGGATTAGAGAATTCCAGAGAAACCTCGGTGCGACCGGCAATGTTGGAGTTGGCGACATTGTTGAGTGGAAGCTCGAATGAGGTTTTATTCGAAACTAGAAACGCTAGGTCTTGGCCTAAACATGACCGTGAGACTGGGCAGAAGATGAAGAAGAGGAGGTACTATCCTTGAAAATCCGTAATTCCCCAATTCCAGCCTTTGAAGGACACTTCCTTAGTCTCGAGTGTGATACTAAAATGTTGCTTCAGGAGACTGGCGAGTTTGTCGTGATCCTTAGAAAGGGAGTTTAATTGGTACATTTTGGAAGGAATTGGGTCAAGGTGGTCACCTCACGCATGAAACCGTCGAATGTCTCCCTTCGCCTATCTTTCAAGCCGACTCTGAGTTGATAATTTCTAGCGACGCGTAACCACTGGGCCCATTTGATGTCTGAGGACGACATGGGGACAACCTCACTTTCCTCTCCCTTCCAGGCCATTCCACTGCTTGCCACCCGGAATTCTGGTGGTGAAAACATAACAGACGTTATCACGACTTGCGGGTCTGGACTTACTGCCAACTTCGGGAGATGTGCCATAAAAGATCTTGTCGAATTGGGTGGTTACTGACATGATGCCAATGCAGGGAGAAAACGCGAGAAATGTGGTCGACTGTGGGTGGATGAGCGGACGCGTTGGATGGCGGAGCTCCAAAGAGATCGACTCAACGACTTTCCTTCCTTTCACCGCTACACTGACCGCACACCGTTGGCGACCGATACTCTCACTTCATCCTACTGATTTTTTTTCGGAACGCAACATCGGGTGATCTATTCACTGCCTGATAAAGATTGGGAATGTGGGAATCATGATAGGATAATCAACGATTCTTATCTCAATCAATCAAGCGTCCGTCCTTCGACCTTTCTTCCCTTTGTCCCGCTCTTCACAGCATTAAACCCACTCTTCTGCTCTGATTATCTCCTCACCTACCAGAATGGCTAAAGGGATTCTCTGTGCTGATCGCAACAGTTTCGGCAGGGCAATTAACGTTCTGGAATCGTCCTCTGTCGTCGTTTTGGATTGCGAGGGGAAAGATCTAGGATGCCAGGGTGGTTCCCTCTCCTTGATTAACCTTCGGGGAGTTGCTCCAAAAAATTCAAAAACCTATTGCATCGATACCATTACCCTTGACGATAACGAGCTACAACCACTCTTTGATATCATCCAATCGCCTAATGTGAAGAAAATCGTCTTCGATGGTCGTATGGACTTTGCCGAGCTTTACCACGGGCATAGTATTACCATGAATGGAGTCATCGACCTACAGCTAGTTGATATTAACTCGCGCCGTCTGCGTGGAGAAGATCGCAAGCAGCAGCTGGCCAGGCTCTTCTCCTACCTGCCTCGCGGACAGGTTTTTGGGGACTCTGGTTGCTGTGCCGCGGTGGAAAAACTTAACGGTCTTGAGGAATGTCTCAGAGAACATGAACTCGTCAAGAAGGGTCAGAAAGGAAAGGGATCGGGTGAGAACGCTTGATCGTAATGTTAACAGGCAACAATCATGACACAACTTTAAGTACCCCATACTGCTTGGCTGGACCGTCCTCTTCCCAAGGAGTATTTGGATTACGCAGCCCGGGACATAGAGCTTATTGCGATGCTCTACTTTTACTTCAAAAAGGAGGGTTATCTTGACAATGAACTCCATGTCGAGAGTGCTCGCTATATATCTATGTGGTGGAATGCGAGACGCGGGAAGATAGATCCGTTTACGAACCACCCACTTCTACCCCTTCAGATTCTTGACCATAACGATACCAGCCTAACTCAACCATGCAGAGGCTGCCAACGAGAGTTGCCAGCACCGGGATATTCCAAGTCTGCATGGAAAACTGCCTCGAAGCGGTACTGCTGGGTATGCCGTGCCATCAAGCTACACCCGCCTGTTAGAAGAAAGCCACGTGCCAGTCCATCTCGCAAGGATACTCAGATTGGCACTCGACCTCGCACTCACTCGATCTCAAACCAGCACTCGACGTTACATTAATCCCACCCGATTTCAAACCAGTACTCGACGTGTCGTTCGATCTTCTAGTGGGGACGAATTCGACTCAGATGACTGGTATAGTTCCGATAATTCGAGGAGCGGTGAACGCTTAGCATACGGGAAACACTCTGTTGAATATATGTATGATCACACTTACTATTAAAGTCACTGGGCTTGGTTTTCGATAGCATGTGTATGTACTTTACTTAGGCCCCCTTTTGTGCTGTACCCAACTTCTTTTAGCTGACGTTTGGAAATATAAGATACACGATCAATGATTATAGCTTTATTTCCTGCATCAGCAAAAGTCGGAGAAGTTTACCTGGTCGGACCTTGCCAGGTATTGTCCACCTGGACCACCTGGAAGACCCCCACCTTGTAATACAAAACCCCCACATCTTTTGTAGGCCAGGTTCGACTAACCTGGTCGGTTTGCGAGAACAGGGTATTCTCACCCATTATGTTACATGTTTATATTGCATTGTATGATCAATTCATTTAGTTCGCACCATTCCTTGCAAGGTACAAGATGTTTTTATTAGTCCGAGTATCTAACGAATACACACGATACCGATATGATGCTAAGTCCAGAGTGCGACACGAGAAAAGGTTGGGACATGCGTAATCGACGAAAGCGAGGGAAAGGCGCGATTCAGAGAACGTAAGCGGCAGAAAACATGGATCGATACAACTGCGAATCAGCAAGGGGATGCGAGAAAAAAAATAAAGGCTCAATATCAGTTCCGTCGACGTCCTTTGCCCTTTGAGGCCTTGGAAGTCGGTTTAGTTTTGGCTTGAGGACGTTTAGAAGGTGTGGCGGGTGAGGGAACAGGATCTTCCTGTGATGCATTGGAAAGAGGGCTTCCAGAAAAGAGGTCCTGGTTGACGCGTGGAGTGGGGATGGGGGACAACGGCCGACGCGCGGGTGGGATGAAGGGACGCCTGGACCCGGTAGTAGGCACTGATGCCCTGGTCTGCAAGCTTGAAAGGGCAGGGTCGATGGACCAACGGTCAGTATGAGGCTGACGGTCAGCTTCACCAGTGCCCATGGGCAGTTGAGGTTCTGGAGGGGCAATGTGGGAGGTGTGGGAGATGGGGCGGGAGATGGGGCAGGAGGTGTGGGAGATGGGGCGGGAGGTGTGGGGGTGTGGTCTTTGTTGGTGATGCGGGCACGACGGCGAGCGAGGATGCTTGAAAAATCGGAGGTTGAGCTTGCAATTGAGGGAGAGATCGTATCGTCTTGAGGTTGAGATAGAGGTCCAAAAACAGTGCTATTGGGCCAGTATAATTTAGCAATAGAAATATAGTAGCAGGTACTCACTTGTTCCACCATTTTATCGTGTCCACACACCATTCATCCTCAGGGTTCAGCTCAAAGAGTTTGACGATATTCTTGAAAAACATTTCCTTGTCGAACTTGCCATCGTCTAGCCTCCAGTCATCTTGCACGCAAATAGCCCAACGTGCCTAGACAATAAGTATAGATCAGTAGTTCTAGCTTAATTATATTGATCAATAACGTACCTGAACTGCAGCATATGCGATCGATCTTGGAGTAACTCGCTCCATATTGTTCAACTTTGCTTGGCCAGCCTTGGCCTTGGGTTTTGACACGAGCATGGCAGCGGACAGTCCCTGAAAAATATGACGCCATATCTAGAGTGTACAATGAGCAATGGTTTAGTAGTCAAGTAGATGTACTCACACGAACGAGATAAGGACCTCGCAACAGTCCTTGCTCTAGGTCGCTAGGATCATACATGCTGTAGTTGTATAAGAATACAGGCATGTCGTCGTGAGATACAACTAAGCATCCATCTTCTAGCTTTTTTAGCGTGCTAAATCATGTATGTCAATTAACGTATATTGAATAGATAGACATAAGACTCACCCTAAGCGATCGCCCTCAAACACATTGATGTATTTTAGCGGACAAAGCAAAAAGCCCAGCATGGGGTGTTTGAAACCCCGGGATGTCGCCTTATCGCTACTTGGCTCGATGATGGGTTCAAGGACCTTCTTGTCCAGGCTGAGGGCAGCGTAGGTAAGACTAGTATCACGCAGGCTGCGTACATCGTCTGACCGTGCGCTACCAACAGCCCGGGTCATCTGTGGAAGCAAACATGTCAGTAATACTAGGAATGTGTAAACGAGTAGACTATACTGTTTTCGCAAGCTCGTCTAGTTGCTGTGGTTGAGACTTGAATTTTCGACAGTGCATTTCAAACGAGGGAACTTTCTTGAGAATGATATTGAAGATACGTTGCAAATCTTGACGTTGTTCTTGGGTAATACTGTGATAATAAAATGTTAGTGCATGTTCTTGAGAAGACAGACACGTACCCATCATCGTATGGCTCATCTGAAAGCTCAGCTCCGTGTGCTGCCATACCTGCATAAAAAACTTGAATAAAACTCATGAACAGGTCTTCGGTTCTTCCAATCCATTTCGCAACTTTCAGGTAAGGGTCAAGCGGTGACATCCTACAAAATAAACTCTAAGTTGCCCAGCTCAGAGGTCTGTGTTGACTCACCTTGATTTCTTACGAGACTTGGATTCTAAATTGTCAGATAATGTCCTTTTCAGCCGTGTTGAAACCTCATTTCCTCCATGGCTTTCGTGGTCAGAGTTGTCGCAGTCATTTGTGGGCATAGCAAGCAAAGGGAGAGGGGCAGATGGAGGTGCGGAAGAAAGAAGCACAGAGATATGTCATGATAAGTGTGGAAGTAAAACGCCTGGAAGTAAAACGCCCAAGTCTAATTTCTCACGGTTTTTGTGCTCATCGTGCTCATCGATGCCTACGATCTCCCTTCATTTGCTACTTCTGTCCCTCATAATTCTTATGGTTCTATGTCCATCTTGTCATGCTACCTTCAAGAATAATCATGGACTCTCAAGACATCGTGCGTCCTGTAAACAAGCACGAGTTGGGAATGTCCGCCTCTTGGAGGGAATTGAGCATGCAACAGCTGCAAAGGTTGCCTGTAGGCTTGCAGGGGATGTTGCAGAAGAGCGGCGGCAGCAGGAGGGGGAGGATATTTCTACTGGACTTGACGTATGACTTTGATCTCGTCAAGTACTCATTTATTTTGTATCGTACTAATAATTTGTACTTATAGACACACTCTATGGATGTCAATATAGATTTACCAGACCCACCTGAGGCGTATAGACCACTACCCACAACCTCTGGATGTCAGCGGAGGTTTCCACGCCGCTATGATGATTTTTTACCATCCCAATTACGCCCACTTCTACATATGCCAGAACCCATACGTCCAGTGCAAAATAGTGCACCATCTCCCACTCTGGATTCCCCAGTTGCTTCACAGCCTGGGTCGCCATCCCCACCCAGTGAAGATCTAGACATGCACATTCTTGAAACAGAGCCAAATCGATTTGGTTTCTATCGTGTCTACGATATTCTACCATCCCACGACCCAGACGAGGCTACTTCCTTTGACAGTCTTTGTGATAATACCACCCCCCCGCACTCTGTCTCGTATCCACCAAATACTAATATGTTCGGGTCATTTCTCAATGCGACTGTTTTTCGTCTCATGGATTGGTTCTACAATGGATCCCTTACGAAGTCTGTCGCTGATCTTCAAACGCTTGTGGACGATGTTCTTCTTGCTGGAGATTTCAAGATAGATGAACTCCAGGGATTCAATGCTACAAAATCACTCAAGAGCTTGGATGAATATGAAGATCTGAACACGTCAGAATTTGCTGCGAAGGACGGCTGGACCAAGGGATCTGTCAAGATCCGTTTACCTGCTGAGAAGGTCAAACATACGTCGGAACTCCACGCACCAGAATTTGAAGTTGACGGGATCTGGTATCGAAAGCTCACGCAGGTTGTAGTCTCAGCATGCCAGCAAGCTGATTCTATTAATTTTCATCTCACCCCTTTCAAACTCTTTCGGAAGAAGTCTGATGGTGAACCACCCGAGCGTGCTTATAGCAAAGTTTACAATACCGACGCCTTCATATCTGAACACAAGAAGGTCCAATCTGAACATCGCCATGATGACCCCCCTCTTGAAAATGTCATAGCTGCTCTGATGCCCTACTCCGACTCCACCCACCTTGCCAGCTTTGGGACAGCATCCCTCTGGCCAATCTACGTCTTCTTCGGCAACATCTCCAAGTACATCCGCAGCAAGCCGACCTCATTCTCGGCCAACCATCTTGCTTATATCCCTACAGTAAGTTTTTTATTCATATTTCATAACTGTGTAACATATTGTCTTTCAGTTACCTGATACGATACAAGATGTGTACCACAACTTATTTGCGAAAAGCGCAACTGCCGCTGTTCTTACCCAGCTCAAGCGGGATCTTATGCATGCAATCTGGGAGCTATTGCTCGATCCAGAGTTCATGCATGCATACGAGCATGGGATCATCGTCAAGTTCTGGGATGGTATAGTGAGGCGAGTATTCCCTTGCTTCTTTCTCTACTCTTGCGACTACCCTGAAAAGTAAGTGCATTATCCTTTATATCTGACATGTCTAATGTACATTTTATTAGAGTGCTCCTTGCATCAATTCGATCACTTGGGCATTGTCCATGTCCACGCTGTTTGGTGCTAAAAGATCAAATACATCAAATGGGGACAAAACTGGATATGCGCCGGAGAGAGAACATACGGGAAGATAATCAACACCGGCAGCGGAAGGTTGAGACTGCACGGGGATGGATTTTTGAGAAGGGGTATGCAGTCAACAGCACGGCAGTGGATCGCATGTTAACCAGCGATTCCTCAGTCCCTGTACAGGTAAGTACACGATATGACTTCTGAAATATTATCATATAAATTCAATCATAGAATGCATTCTCTCGCCGCCTTCTTTGCTTTGGCGTCAACCTTTTTTCCCTCTTTGTTCCAGACCTCCTGCACGAATTCGAACTTGGCGTATGGAAGGCCATGTTCACTCATCTCTTGCGAGTACTCTACGCATCTGGTGGCGATGCTATACAGAAACTTAACTGGAGGTAAATCCATAACTGCTCATGTAATTCAATTTGACTTATATTGTTTTTTATAGGTATCGACAAGTTCCTACATTTGGTCATGACACAATACGGAAATTCAGCAACAACGCTTCTGGGATGAAGAAACTTGCTGCCCGAGATTTTGAGGACCTACTCCAAGTGCGTTCTTCGAATGCCTTTATTCAAGTATTGCTCACATTATTTCCTAGTGCGCAATGCCAGTATTTGAATTCTTGCTGCCATCTCCACACAACGAGATGGTACTCAACGTTCTTTTTACCCTCTCAACATGGCACGCCCTTGCCAAACTACGTCTACACACTGAATCAAGTCTAAAATTTTTTGAATTAACCACCTCAGCTGTCGGCCATTTACTGCATCAATTCTCCCAAACTGTTTGTCAAGCCTTTTCAACATATGAACTACCATCTGAAGAAGCTGCTCGTGGACGTCGCACAGCTGCAAAAGGCTCTGGTAGTAAAGGGAAGGCACGGGTTGGTGGTCCTAAACCACGAGTCTTCAATATGGCCACGTATAAGTTTCATGCGTTGGGTGACTATGTATCAGCTATACGGGCATTTGGAACCACTGAAAACTTCACAACTCAAGTGGTAAGTTCTTCTATCACGTTCATTGCAAGTGCGTATGGATTCCAACTAACTGTTTCTATTCAGGGAGAACTCGAGCACAAACGGGTCAAAAGATTTTACGCTCGCACAAACAAAATGAGAACATTTACAGAACAAATCGCCAAGCATCAGCGACGACAAGAGACTTTGCGTAAAATTTCGCTCCGCCTAGAACAACCTCCCGCCGACAATGAGATATTTGACTCAGAAGATCCAAGTCGTCATCACCATATCTCTCGTGGTGGTGACGCCTACAATGTGACACGATTTCTTGCCGACAATGCAGGAGATCCTGCCATCACTGTGAGTACATCTAGCATCAGTCTGAGTTTTACTGAGAACATATGATCTAGGATTTTCTACTGAAGCTCCAAGAGCACCTCCTGGCTCGTATTTTAGGGGACTCAAATACTGACACAACCCAGTTCTCGGACGAAGATCGCTCATCCATTTCCTTTGTCAATAACTGGATTTTTCGACACAAAGTCCTTCGGATCAACTATACCACGTACGACATGCGGAGGTGTCAAGATACGCTCAACCCGCGGATTCCAGGCCATGCGAATGTCATGGTCTTATCACAAGAGGATGACAACAAGGCATCGCCTCATCCCTACTGGTACGCCCGGATCATTGGGGTCTTTCATGCCCTTGTCCGACATGCCGGGTCTTCTATGGACGCCCAAAGGATGGATTTCCTTTGGGTCCGGTGGTATGGGCGTGATCTTGATTATCACGCTGGTTGGAAGGCCAAACGCCTTCACCGGGTTGGATTCATAGACTCCCGCGACCCTGATGCATTCGGGTTCATTGACCCAAGAGATGTTATCCGCGGTTCACACCTCATCCCAGCTTTTGCATATGGCTACCGCTCTGATCTTTTAGGTCCATCTCCTTTAGCTCGACGGCCATGCGAGAATGACGAAGACTGGTTTTATTCCTACGTGAATGTGTAAGTTATATATCTTATTTCTTCTCTACTGCATACTGATTGATTGCGGTTCAAACAGATTTGTCGATCGCGATATGTTTATGCGATACTACAGCGGTAGCGTTGGTCAGAAAGGGATCTGTGCTGTCCCAGGTTCCGACTCACCAGACACAACGACTTGCGGAAACGAAGAGGGAGACGTCTCGGATGAAGACGACGAGAACCCTAGCCAGGGTGACTTGACAGGAGACCGACAACCTCACGAAAATCTTGAAGAACCCAGAGACGATGAACCCATGGGATCCAACGGCGCTGAAACCCCCGACGAGGATGAGTTGTACGACTACGGATACGAGGAAGACAACGAAGAAGACTCACAATCGCATGACGAAGACGGCGGGGTGGATATGCCGGGAGATATCTTAGACGAGGCAGGTTTTGCGCCGCTGTAACTTAGTAGATTCTGTTGTACAATACCCTACAATAACTTGTTGTTTCATCTTGTTACAATGGTCATACATCTTGAAATCTACAAGTTAAACTCATTACAAGTTGCTAATAGACTTTGCCAGCATCTAAGAACCTTTCTGGGTGAATACCTGGAAGATGAGGGCCTTACAACTCATTACCCTGCCGGACCTGGTTGGCCGGACCTTACCGGATGGACCTTGCAAGGTCTAGTTTTCGGACTTTTGCTGATGTGGGTAACGCTTTCGAGAAGACCCCAAAAACAGGCCTGTGCTCTTGCCAATCGCCTTCATCACCTTCGCATCCTTAACTTTGGACTCGATGGATTCCTTTCTACTGCTACACCACACACCATGACGATCACTTCGCCTTATCCGAAACACAATCTGACTGATAAGAGTTTGTCACGGAATGTGAGAGTCTGTGAGACCATCATAGTCTGGGAATCCATAATAGTCTGGGAGTCTGAAGCCGTGAACCACAAGATACCATACTGCAAACAAAGAATTTACAATTCATCTGAATAAACCTCGAAATCGTCTAAGTCCAAAATGAGGATAACACCATGGCTGTCGAGAATGGGCATGTAAGCCCCAAGGGATTTGGGGGTTTCTTGCATCGTCCTTCTGAAACCTTTTATTTTAAGCCGCCGAAGGTTGGACCAGTGCTGTTGAGTGATAATGCGGTCTAGGGAAGGCAAAATGGCCTCTAAGTCGACAATACCCGTATGGGGCAGTCGGACCGATACATATTCCAGGTGTTCTGAGGGGATCTGAGTGAATAACATGGACAGCCAAACCTGAGTGGAAATTTTATCCCACCCGATTGACGTGAGGGTGAGGCAAATGGAACGAAGATTCGTATTGTGGGCAAGGCTGATGAGATTGGTGAAGACAGCTGTGAGACCAAATTAAATTAATCAAATTAAACCACCAGCGCAATGACAAAATACACTGGCCTATTGCGAGGGTCCCATGATGCTCGGTTAGTTGGAGATCCTCAAGACGTGAACCTAGTGTCTTGAGCAGTTCAGCCACTGCTTGGTGGTGCTCCGATTGCAGATGTTTAAGGCCAAGGGCGGATACGTCAGGAGGTGACTCGAGGCCCAGAAGCTGATTGAAAAAATGCGCAATGTTGGAGTCCAAGGAAATAGATTTCAAACTGCAGGGTAGAGGGATTACTGGTTCACTGTATGATTTCCAACCCCCATTCCAGAATCCAACGCTCTTCAACAATGGAAAAGATGCAATGAATTCGTTCGCTTGTCTTGATGTCTCGAAGGTGCCCTGCAGCGACAAGTGCTGGAGCTTTGGGAAGCCTGATAATATCTTTGCCCATGTGCGATCGTCGGGGATTGTCCAAAAGAAATGACGAAGCTCGAGTGAAGTGACGTTGGGCAGGGATGTCGCAAGGAAAGGTAATGTTTCATTCATGCCTCCAGGCTTGCAGAAGTCACCTTCCACTGCATTCATGGACAGTTCGCGGATGTATGTGCGGGGACTGGTTGGCGAATCCGTGAAACATATTTTGTCAAGGAAGCGTAGAGTCGCTTCCTTATCCTTGAGGAAAACTCGATAGAAAAGGTGACATCTGCTGGCATGTAGAAAGGCTTTACAGGTCAAGCTGCACGCACGCAAGGCAGCCTGGTCATCGCTGAGATTATCGATAATAGGTTGGCACAATTCGAAAGGAAGGAAAACAAAATGGGATGTGATTGTCGACGTTGAGCTGGCTTCTCGTTCAGTCTGCTTTGATTCCTTCTTCGCGCGTCTGAGAAAACGCCATTTCCGAAAGATACGTCCTGAGAATATGTCGAGGATCATTGGTAGGGTGTGCACCGACGACTCTCGAACTTTAGGATCTAAAACATGACGGTGACACTTTCCACTCCGCTTTCTCTTTACGCTTTGATACTGACATTCCTCTTCCTCTAGAACCAGTTGGTCAACAGAACAATCATATACCAACTTGGTTGCCTTTGTTCCATCCCCTTTCTACGGAGATATCGAGCGAATGGAGAAAAAGGATATCCCACCAGAACGTTGTTGCCTGCACTTACGGGATGAATGCGTTGCACGGTCGCACACGCCAATCACCTTTGCATCCTTAACTTTAGACTCGATGGATTCCTTTTGACTGCTACACCGACCACGCACTGTTGGCGATTGCTTAACCCTTCCAATCTCTTCCCGAAACAGAACATTGAGCGATCTGCTCTGATTCAGTCATGTGAGAGTCTGGGAAACTGTGATAGTTTGTGAGTCTGTGAAGCTGTGATAGTTATGAAACAACGATTCTGATCTCCACAGAGGGCAGCTTGCCCTCTCCTTCACACCTTTAAGCTCACTCTTCCACTCTGAATCACCTCGTCCGCCAAAATGGCTAAAGGGATTCTCTGTGCTAATCGCAGCAGTTTCAGAAAGGCAATTAACGTTTTGAAATTGTCCTCCGTCGTCGTTTTAGATTGCGAGGG
Organism: Porpolomopsis calyptriformis; assembly: GCA_951640195.1. Classification (NCBI taxonomy): domain Eukaryota; kingdom Fungi; phylum Basidiomycota; class Agaricomycetes; order Agaricales; family Hygrophoraceae; genus Porpolomopsis; species Porpolomopsis calyptriformis. The sequence continues at coordinate 632,578 of OX621172.1, read as the reverse complement.
GAAACATCTAGGGCACCAGGGTGGTTCCCTCTCCTTGATTAACGTTCGGGGAGTTGCTCCAAATTTTTCAAAAACGTATTGCTTCGATATCATTGCGCTTAGCAATAACGAGCTACAACCCCTCTTCGATATCATCCAATCACCAAACGTGGAGAAAATCGTCTTCGACGGTCGTATGGACTTCACCGAGCTTTACCGTGGACACGGCGTGACCATGAATGGTGTTATCGACCTACAGCTGGTTGATATTATCTCGCGCCCCCAATATGGAGAAAGTCACAAGGAGCAGTTGGCCAGGCTCTTCCCCTACTTGCCTCGCGGTGAGGTGTGGGGGAACTCTCATTGCTATGCCGCGGTGGAAAAACTTAACGGCCTTGGGGAATGTCTCAGGGAACATGAACTCATCAAGAGAGGTCAAAAAGGAAAGAGATCAGGTGAGAATGCTTGATCATAATGTTAACAGACAGCAATAATGACACAACTTTAAGTATCTCATACCGCTTGGCTGGACCGTCCTCTCCCCAAAGAGTATTTGGATTACGCAGCCCGGGACATAGAGCTTATTGCGATGCTCTATCTTCACTTTGAACAGGAGGGTTACCTCGACAACGACCTCCATGTCGAGAGTGCTCGCTATGTATCTATGTGGCAGAATGCGAGACCTGCGAATACAGATCCATTCAAGAATCACCCACTTCTACCCCTTCACATTCTTGACTATACCAATATCAGCCTAACTCGACCATGCAAAGGCTGCCAACGAGAGTTGCCAGCACCAGGATATTCCAAGTCTGCATGGAAAACTGACTCGAAGCGGTACTGCTGGGTATGCCGTGCCATCAAGCTACACTTTCTTGTTAGAAGAAGGTCACGTAGCGGTCGATCTCGCAAGGTTACTCAATCTCAGACTGGCACTCAACCTCACTAGTGCCACTCGATCTTACATTAATACCACCCAATCTCAAACCAGCACTCGATGTCACCTTAACATCACTCGATCACGTAATGGGGATGAATTTGACTCAGATGACTGGTATAGTTCTGCTGATTTGAATGCTTAGTGTTTTGGGAACACTGTTGAGTATATGTTTACTTGCTCTTGTTATTACAGCCGTTTGCACATGGCTTGACACTTGTCCGGAGATTTAAAAAAAGAAAAGTCGACTTGTACAATCTCTTAATGACATTGCTTGTCACCTTAATGGTACCACCCAACAGTGTGCTTGATCCTGGTGACATTGAATTGTCTTCCGACAAGCTTGAAGCTGCCATTAAGCCTGATTTTGGTACAACAGAGTCATGAACGGCAGCCTAAAAGTTGTATTTAAATGATTAATAATCAGTCATAACAGCGCTGAGTCGACTCTTTTCTTTTTCTAATCTGCGGAAAAGTGTCAAGCCGTGTGCAAACAGCTGTAAAGTCACTACATGTGTATGTACTTTTGCCTAGGTCCCCTCTTGTACTGTACCCAGCTTCCTGTACCTGATGTTTGGAAACATAAAATCAATGATTATAGCCTTAGTTCATGGAGAACACTTATTAAACCTGGTTTGGCCCAAGGTACCAGAGTAGTAAAATATAGAGTCTATGCTGCTGCTAATCACCTTCATCACCTTGGCATCTTTAACTTTGGACTCAGTGGATTCCTTTCTACTGCCACACCAACAACGCACCCTTGACGATCGCTTCACCCCATTGATCGTTTTCCAAAACACAACATCGAGTGATTGGCTCTGTGTCACGGTCGTAATTTTCTTTCTTTTCCTCTATCTTATCGTATACAAACCTACCTCTTATCTTGGGATTCCCCCCATCTGTTATCGGGATTCCCCATTACCTTCCCCAGGGATTCCCCAGGGATTCCCCTTTACTTTACCTATATGCGGATACACTTCATTTCTGTTATGTTTCAACCCCTCTATGATTCGTCATCGATCATGATGACTCATCCTTATCTCTACCGCATGTTATGTCACACTGACTCACACAGATAAGTAGTCAGTATATAAAGAGTACTTCTGTACGTATCAGACCTTAAGTCTGATTCCTCGTTAGCCTACTCATAACAAGGACTTGGAACCATCTCTTATATCTCTTGGGACAGAACACCCGAAGTAAAACGCGTTCCGAACAACCGGTTTATAACAAGAATCAGACTTCCTTCTGGTTCTCTCCCACCTGCTTATCCAAACACCCCCATCGCTGTGATCATCGATATCACCTCTTTGCCCCTTACCAACTTCCATCCTGGCTTCTACCGACAATTCAGACGTTGAAGAAAACTACGAAGACCCCCTTTCAAGATCGACTTTCTCAGCTACAGTTCGAGATCAAGAACCATCCTTTTCTTCAGTCCTTGAAGAAACAATAGCTACCCCTACCCCTGCTCCTGCCTCTCTAGGACCACGGACTCGATCGAGAACAAGAGGACTCTTCACTTCGTCTTCAGTACCAACAACAAGACCAATTCATCAACGGACTGCTACTCCACCAGGACGATACAGTTCCCTTTACTCCCAACTTTCTTCTGCGACACCCACACCAACACCAACAGCTCCAACAACTCCACAACAACCGACATCTACCAATATGTCAGGAACGTCCGCTAACGCCCCTACCAATCCCCCTACCATTGATATTGCGACTCTGGTGGCCACTGTTCGTCAACTCGAACAAACCATCACCCAACAACAACAGCTGATCACCCAGCTCCAGCAACAACAACAACCCCAACCTCCTCCACAACCCCAGCAACCCCAGCAACCTCTTCTGCCTCAACAACCTGCTCCCCCCTCCATCAAAATCGCCAAACCCGATGAATACGACGGGTCTGCTGCCAAATGCCTCAACTTCATCCAAGCTTGTCGTCTAGTCCTTGACGACAGCCAATGGTCCGACAGACAGAAAATTACTTATGTCCTGTCATTTATGAAGATTGGTGTTGCCCAGTCATGGGCCCGACAACAGACTCAAGAGTTCAAGCGTGCTCAGTGGATCGGAGCCGATTACGAAGATTTCATGGAAGAGCTTGAGGAGTGTTTTGGAGACGTTGATGCGAGGGTGACAGCGCAAGTCAAAATTCAAAAGGTAACTCAAGGACTTTCCACTGTGGACAATTATAATGTACGATTCGGAGCTCTCGCGGACGAAACAGGATTCAACGACGACGCCCTCAAAGTTTTCTACCGGAACGGCCTCAATCCCGGAATTCTTGAAAAGATCTATGCCCTTGATCCCATCCCCGCCACCCTCAATGCTTGGAAGCGAAAGGCTTCCGTCTTCGACCGACAACGTCTCGAGCTTGCACTTGAACGTCGTGCCGCTCCCCGGAGCAACTACTACGCTCCCAGGGAGACTGTGGCTTGAATGACGACCCGAACTCCCTCCTCTGCTCCTATCAAACAGGAGACACCTTCCTCATTATCAATATCGTGCGTTCCGCGAGACAACTGCTTTTGCTGCGGAGGATCAGGTCATTGGGCGAACAAGTGTCCAAATTCCCCTCTCGCCTCTCCTTCGGCAGCGCGTCCATCGAGTAGTGTCCCTGCCGGACAACGACGAGGAAGACCAACCACAGGGCGAGGTCGAGGACGAAATATTCGAGGAATCGAGACGGAACGAGCCGACGAGGTGGTTTCCCCGACTACTGCGGAGGAAACTATTCGAGTGGTGGACAACTGCGGGATCAATCGCTGGCCGAAGGAAAGAAAAGCTCAGCTCGTCAAGGAACTAAAAGAACAGGGTTTTTAAAGAGTCCGAACGCTTCGCCTACCGTTACGGACGTATCTACTCAAGAATGTACCACCACTCCATGCAATCTATTTCGAATTCTTGGTACTCTTGAAGAAGGCAATCTCGGACTCATTTTGGATGTTTGGATTGAAGCTACCGACACTGGTCGACGTGTCCCAGCCACTGCTCTGGTTGATAGTGGAGCCTCTGGAAATTTCGTGGACGAATCCTTCGCAACTCGCCACAATTTTACTCTAACACGATTGGAAACCCCAATCCCCGTACGGAATGGCGATGGATCTGAAAACCGAGGTGGACCCATCGAGAACGATATTGATATTTGGTTAGAGGCTCCTGGAGGACACAATGAACGGATCCGATTGGAAGTGACCGATCTCGGATCTAAGACGGATATTATCCTCGGCTTCCCATGGCTCAAGAAGCACAACCCCAACATCGATTGGAAAGAGGCAACACTGGCTCTGGATAGCAAAGATTTCCCTCTTCCAGGATGGATAGCGAAAGATGCAGAGTCACTGGGAATGGAATCAGTCACGCTGGCCATGAATCGACGCGTATCGAAGTCGGATGAATCCCGAGCCAGCACGGTGGAAGAAGATATGCGAAAGTTTGTACCGGAGGTATACTGGAAAGACTATTCTAGTGTCTTTGCCAAAGAATCCTTCGACCGCCTTCCACTGCATTCGGAATTCGACCACGCCATAGAACTGGATGAAACCTTCAGGCCAGTCAAAGGCGCGAAATACGCAATGTCCCCTCTTGAGATGGATCACTTACACAAATTCATCGACGAAAACCTGTCTACTGGACGAATACGAGTTTCCAAATCGAAACAAGTCTCTCCGTTCTTCTTTGGAAAGAAAGCCGAAGAAGTGAATGCTAAAGGTAAGAATGCTGGCTTACGCCCTATCGAGGATTATCGCTACCTCAATGAACACACGGTTCCTGACCATTATCCCCTTCCCCTTCTTCATCAAATACTCCAACGACCTAAACTTCTAACTGCCTCTCTATTCACGGTCATGGATATCCGATGGGGATTCAACAATGTCAGGATCAAGGAAGGCGACGAATGGAAAGCTGCTTTTATCACTGAAGCAGGCGCCTTCGAACCCACCATCATGTTCTTTGGTTTGCGGAACTCACCAGCCACCTTTCAACGGATGATCGACACAAGATTCAAAGAAGTCCTGGACTCTGGAAACGTTTTCATCTATATCGATGACGTGCTTGTTTGTGGAGACGACTTACAAGAATTGCGACGCTGGACCTTCAAGACTCTAGATATCATGAAGAAACACAGACTTTCGTGTAAACCTGTCAAATGCCAGTTCGAGAAGGAAGAAGTCATTTATCTCGGAGTCGTCTTATCCAAAGGACGAATCACCACCAACCCGAAGAAAGTCGACGCTATCATGTCTTGGCCTATTCCGGAAACGGTGAAACAACTCCAATCCTTCTTGGGCAGTGCGAACTTTTGGCGGAGATATATCAAGGATTTCTCCAGAATCGCTACCCCTCTCTATGAACTCTTGCACAATGAAACTGTGTGGGAATGGACTCCTCGGAGACAAGAAGCCTTCGACAACATCAAGTCCCTTTTGACGAACGCGCCCGTCCTTCATATTCCTGATCGCGATCTCCCTTATTGCTTAGAAACTGATGCCTCTATTATTGGAATCGCGGGAATACTCTCTCAGCTTCATGACGGACATTGGAAACCTGTCGGTTATCACTCAAGATCTACCTCTCCTGCCGAAAAGAACTACCCTACTCACGATCTGGAACTCCTGGCGATCATTGATTCCTTTAAACAATGGCGCCATCTCCTCGAAGGAGTGAGACACAATATTCTTATCAGAACGGACAGTTTGGCCTTGCGATATTTTTCAAAGAATCTTCGCCTATCGAATCGCCAAACTCGTTGGTCTGAATATCTGTCCAGATTCGGGTTCAAGATTGAATACGTTCCAGGGAGGAAGAACAAGGCCGACGGCCTGTCCAGATGCCCAGATTACTTGCCTGACGTCGAAGCCGACGTGGAGAACGAAGTTCTGATAGCGCGTGACCGATGGATAAATTCAATTGTCAAGTTGTCGAATTCAAGTTTTCTTTCTAGATTACGCTTCAAAATCCCACTCCCACAGAAGATCCAAGATAAACTCGAGGATGCCTCACTCGCTTGGACCCAAGCTGATGGGCTTGTACGCAATGTTGAAGGTCGGATAGTAGTGCCGGAGGAAGTATCTTTGCGCACAGATATTATACGACTGTCCCACGCCTACCCCCACGCTGGCCACCCTGGCATTGAGAAGACGAAGGAACTCGTCCTTCGTAACTTTATTTGGGATGGTGCCCCACAAGACATCACCAATTACGTTCGATCCTGCCCTGCTTGTCAGCAAAACAAGAACTTCCCCTCGAAGCCGTCAGGACTACTCCAACCCATACCCCCCTCTACGGAACCATGGAAGGAAATTACTGTCGATCTCATCGTCGAACTCCCCAAGTCACAAGGCTACGATGCTGTAATGGTTGTTGTCGATCGTTTCACTAAACGTGCTCATTTCATTCCGACAACTTCCAATCTTTCATCAGAAGGTGCTGCAAAACTCTTTTGGAATCACATCTGGAAACATCATGGATGGCCCCAAAAGGTTATATCCGATCGTGGAGTGCAATTTGCGTCCAAATTCACAGAAGCCCTCAATAACTCTTTAGGAATCATCTCCGGCCTCTCCACTGCGTATCATCCTCAAACAGATGGTCAAACGGAACGCACCAACCAAGAACTCGAAGTTTACTTGCGTTTCTATACCAACTTCATGCAGGACGACTGGTCGAAATGGCTTGCTTCTGCGGAATTCGCCTACAATAATCGGCAACACTCTGCCACTTCACAATCACCATTCTATATGGAATACGGACGTCATCCTCACCTTCCCACAGTCATTCCGGATCAAAGCAACGTGCCTGCAGCAAATACCTTCCACGAACGTCTTACACGTGCACAGCAAAACGCCAAACGATCCTTATCGAAGACAACGGAGTCAATGAAGAAATACGCCGATCGTAAACGGAAACCTTCACCCTCCTATGAAGAAGGAGATCTGGTCTGGTTAGACACCAAGAACATCAAGACGACATGACCCTCGAAGAAGCTCGACAACCGACGGACCGGACCATTCAAGATCCTAAAAAAGATATCGGATCTTGCTTATCTGATCGACATTCCTGGAACATGGAGACTACACCCAGTCTTTCACGTTTCACTCCTGAGACCAAACGTCGGAAATGAATCACTCCACCCTGATGTCATCGACACATCACGGCCTCCTCCTGATCTGATCGAAAACGAAGAAGAATACGAGGTCGAATCCATACTGCAACATTCCAGAGCTAAACGACACCGAAAATATTTGGTCAAATGGAAGGGCTATCCGATCGAAGAAGCCACTTGGGAAGATCGATCGAACATTTTACGACACGCCAAGGAAATTGTGAAGACGTACGAAGACTCAATTCAAACGGCGACTTGATTCTATTCATTCGTTTGTCATCATCTCGTCTGCCAAGAATTGACCTCTATTTTTAGAACCACTCCTTATAAACTGCTGGACGTCTCCACTTCCCTTCAAGATTCAAATTACGCACCCCTCAACAATGACTTAAGACCACTGAGCCAAAACGTCGCATAACAGTTTTATCATGCCCGCTACACGGTCTACACGATCCCCCTCTCCTCAAGTCGCCATTCGACGTTCTGGACGGATCCCCTCATCCGCCATTCGCTCCCCCACTCCTGGCCCCTCCACCTCTGCTTCCTCTCCTCGACAGCTACGTCGACAAGGTTGCGCATGCGCAGAAGATTTCTTCACCGTTCAGACTCCTCCCCCTGAAGACCCTGCCATCACCATCTCCCGCCTCACGGTTCACAGTAACAGCGTCAGTAACTGGAACCGCGAACTTCGTCAAGAACGCGAAGTTCTACAGGCCGAGCTCAAAGCGTCGGAGAAAAGCGCATTATTTTGGAAGAATCATTGGGACCAAAGTGAGTTGAAAGTTTGGGAGCTCCAACGTCAAAAGAAACGGACATGGGTCGATTGCTACGACGTCACCACCCGCGCCATCATTGTTAAGCTCGTTGAGGAAAGTCATCGGAGCGAACGTCTTTCTAGAGACGACTTTCTCCGAGCCCAGCGCGATCTCGCGACGACGGAGACGTTAATCGAGTATGGAAAAACGGTCAAATACCCCATCAATGTCGACCTCGAGTACCCGATCGACGACAACGACGACAACGCGACAATCCGAGCCCCCTCCCCCGTTGAAGCGACTCCGGAAGCCGAACACGCCGCTTCCCCCTCGGTGGCCGTCGAGGCCCCCGCCACCGAGGAAATCCCGACTCAAGCCTCAGAAGACGAAACGGCCGACACCGCCCAAGTTTGAAATTCGGGACGAATTTCCTTAAAGGCCGAGGTGTATGTCACGGTCGTAATTTTCCTTCTTTTCCTCTATCTTATCGTATGCAAACCTACCTCTTATCTTGGGATTCCCCCCATCTGTTATCGGGATTCCCCATTACCTTCCCCAGGGATTCCCCTTTACTTTACCTATATGCGGATACACTTCATTTCCGTTATGTTTCAACCCCTCTATGATTCGTCATCGATCACGATGACTCATCCTTATCTCTACCGCATGTTATGTCGCACTGACTCACACAGATAAGTAGTCAGTATATAAAGAGTACTTCTGTACGTATCAGACCTTAAGTCTGATTCCTCGTTAGCCTACTCATAACAAGGACTTGGAACCATCTCTTATATCTCTTGGGACAGAACACCCAAAGTAAAACGCGTTCCGAACAACCAGTTTATAACACTCTGACTGACAAGAGATCGTCACGGAATGTGAGAGTCTGTGAGACCATCATAGTCTGGAAATCCATGATAGTCTGTGGTGAAACTGTGAATCACAAGATACCATACCATACTGCAAACAAAGAATTTACAATTCATCTGAATAAACCTCGAAATCATCAAAGTCCAAAATGAGGATAACACCATGGCTGTCGAGTATGGGCATGTAAGCCCCAAGGGATTCTGGGGTTTCTTGCATTGTCCTCACTGTTACTTTAAGCCGCCGAAGGTTGGACCAGTGCTGTTGAGTGATAATGCGGTCTAGGGAAGACAAAATGGCCTCTAAGTCGACAATACCCATATAGGGCAGTCGGACGGATACAAATTCCACATGTTCTGAGGGGATCCGAGAGAATAACATGGACAGCCAAACCTGAGTGGAAATTTTATCCCACTTGGTTGACATGAGGGTGAGGCAAATGGAACGAAGATTAGTATTGTGGGCAAGGCTGATGAGATTGGCGAAGACAGCTGTGAAACCAGAGTAAACTAATCAAATTAAACCACCAGCGCAATGACAAAACACACTGGCCTGTTGCGAGGGTCCCAATGTGGTCAGTTAGTCGGAGATCCTCAAGACGTGAACCTAGTGTCTTGAGCAGTTCACCCACTGCTTGGCGGTGCTCCGAATGCAGACGTTCAAGGTCAAGGGCGGATACGTCAGGAGGTGACTCGAGGCCCAGAAGCTGATTGAAAAAATGCGCAATGTTGGAGTCCAAGGAAATAGATTTCAAACTGCAGGGTAGAGGGATTACTGGTTCACTGTATGATTTCCAACCCCCATTCCAGAATCCAACGCTCTTCAACAATGGAAAAGATGCAATGAATTCGTTCGCTTGTCTTGATGTCTCGAAGGTGCCCTGCAGCGACAAGTGCTGGAGCTTTGGGAAGCCTGATAATATCTTTGCCCATGTGCGATCGTCGGGGATTGTCCAATAGAAACGACGAAGCTCGAGTGAAGTGACGTTGGGCAGGGATGTCGCAAGGAAAGGTAATGTTTCATTCATGCCTCCAGGCTTGCAGAGGTCACCTTCCACTGCATTCATGGACAGTTCGCGGATGTATGTGCAGGGACTGGTTGGCGAATCTGTGAAACATATTTTGTCAAGGAAGCGTAGAGTCGCTTCCTTATCCTTGAGGTAAACTCGATAGAAAAGGTGACATCTGCTGGCATGTAGAAAGGTTTTACAGGCCAAGCTGCACGCACACAAGGCAGCCTGGTCGTCGCTGAGATTATCGATAATAGGTTGGCACAATTCGAAAGGAAGGAAAGCCAAATGGGATGTGATTGTCGACGTTGAGCCGGCTTCTCGTTCAGTCTGCTTTGATTCCTTCTTCGCGCGTCTGAGAAAACGCCATTTCCGAAAGAATATGTCGAGGCTCATTGGTAGGGCGTGCTCTCGAACTGATGACAGTTCCCACTCCGCTTTCTCTTTATGCTCTACCACCAGGTCAACAGAACGATCTATCAACTTCATTGCTTTTTTCCATCCATTCCATCCTTTATAATCCTTTCTATGGAAATATCGCGCGAATGGAGAAAACGTCCCAGCCGACGTCGTCGCTTGCGGTTACAGGATAAATACGGCGCACTTCCCAAGTCAATCGCCTTCATCACCATATAACTTCGGATTCAATGGATTCCTTTCTACTGCTACACCGACCACTCACCCTTGACCCTATTGATCTTTTTCCGAAATGCAACGTCGAGTGATCTGCTCTGACTGACAAGAATTGTGGAATGTGGGAAATGGCGATAGTCGGTGAAACCGTGATATTCTGTGAAACAGCGATGCTCCACCCATAAAGCCGTTCATTTCCTCTCTTCCGCTCTGAATATCACCTCGTCCATCCACCAAAATGGCTGCGGGGATCCTCTGTGATGATAGCATCAGTTTCGACGAAGCAATCGACGTTTTGCAATCATCCTCTGTCGTCGTTTTAGATTGCGAGGGGAAAGATCTAGGATGCCAGGGTGGTTCCCTCTCCCTGATCAATCTTCAGGTGGTTGCACCAGAACCTTCAAACACTTATTGCATCGATACCATTGCACTTAGCAATGACGAGCTACAACCGCTCTTTGATATCATCCAATCACCTGACGTGGAGAAAATCGTCTTCGATGGTCGTATGGACTTCACCGAGCTTTACCATGGACACGGCGTGACCATGAATGGTGTTATCGACCTACAGCTGGTTGATATTATCTCGCGCCGCCAAAATGGAGAAAGTCGTGAGGAACAGTTGGCCAGGCTCTTCCCATACTTGCCTCGCGGTGAGGTGTGGGGGAACTCTCACTGTTACGCCGCAGTGGAAAAACTTAACGGCCTTGGGGAATGTCTCAGGGAACATGAACTCATCGAGAGAGGAAAGGAATCGGGTGAGAATCCTTTATCATAATGTTAACGGGCAGCAATAATGACACAATTTTAAGTATCTCATACTGCTTGGCTGGACCGTCCTCTCCCCCAGGAATATTTGGATTACGCAGCCCGGGACATAGAGCTTATTGCGATGCTCTACCTTCACTTTGAACAGGAGGGTTACCTCGACAACGACCTCCATGTCGAGAGTGCTCGCTATGTATCTATGTGGCAGAATGCGAGACCTGCCAATACAGATCCATTCAAGAATCACCCGCTCCTACCCCTTCAGATTCTTAACTGTACCGATAGCAGCCTAACTCGACCATGCGAAGGCTGCCGACGGGACTTACCAGCACCAGGATATTCTGCTACTGCATGGAAGATCTCCTCGAGGCGGTACTGCTGGGTATGCCGTGCCATCAACATAGTCCTGCTAAGAGAGCGTCATAGGCAGGAGGAGGAATTTGACGTGTATGAGGGGGATAGTTCCGATAGTTCGCCTTTTAACTCCTTTTACTCTCACAATTTCTATGATTCAGATTAATAAGGTACATATTGTGCCCAGCTTCTCCTTTGTACTCGCAATCACTCGGTGCCTGCGAAGACAAGACAGCATCCTTCCAGGTAGACGACAAAGATATATTGAACCACATCTACAGACAACGAAATGACAGACTGCTCTCAGATTACGCTCTTCGAAACCGTTCGTGACAAGAAGAGTAGAGTCTAAACTTCCAATCACCACCGGGTGAAACGAAGGTCAGAAAACTCAAGCTAACAAAAGTCTTCGATTCCGCAATCTCCGGTCGAGCCAGTGCAGAATGTGCGGTCCTTTACTCGCTACGCCTTCGATCTTGATGATCTACAGAGTGTTCTTCTAGGTCCGTACTTTTTTTTCAAGCCAGTTAATCTTTTTATGACACTGGTACAGAAAGGGCTTAACGTCAGCTTCTCTAAGGTCAAATATAATGACATTGCACCCAGTCTTGGTCTAGAACCTAAGTTGGCAGGGAGAGCCATGGAAACATTCGACATCCACCGCGCTCGCATTCCAACCTCCCTGCTTAAAGAAATAGTGAAGGAGCTTGAGATTGCGACGAAGCAGTACGGAGAGCCTGTTCAGCATAAGAACGAGCAAGCTAGGCCGAGGTATCTTGCTCCAGTAAGTGATCAAAGGCAACCCCCCCTTTAGCCGGTTTTATTGCGCTCGCGTTTCTACTAGCTTTTCAATCACACTGTCGCTCTCTTTGATTTGACCATCCGTAATACTCCGGAATCCATCATACATGGCCCCCTGACTACCAGAGGACGGATTAAATATCATTTCCTCGTCTTTGGTGTGCTTTCGCTTCTCGTTACCGGAGTCAAATATCTACTCGGAAATAACCAGGAGTGTCTTAACGCCATTGCTCAAGTTATCGCCGAATGTGACGGTACGCACTAGGGATTAGCCATATCATCGGCCCGAACTCATACACCTTTCCCACAGCCTGTGATTATGCCAACAACTGTTTTAAATTTCCTCCTTCAAGTCCTTCTCTTTTGACAGGAAAACCAAGAAACTTTGTGGTGTCTTCTCTCAAACACCCCCCTCTAAACCGCTCCAAACACTCGTTATCGCAGATTACCACGGGCCAATTTCGTGACGAGTTTACGCCTATCTGCGAGACTATCATTTACTTTCTCCTACTGGCTTATAAGTCTGGAGTTGAAGTGTGCGCGAGACGCTCTGTTGCTAGGCCTATTATAAACGCGCTCGAGACAGTACACCTGGTTGGAAGGAGGCTCTTGGCTTGTAGAATAAGCATTGACGCCCGCAGTGGAAGCAGCAGCGAAGACAGCCAACGGGGACTGTACCGCAAACGAAGTGACCCTAACTGCTCTTGAATGCCTACAGGCAAGGTTTCGTTGTCGATATTTTCGTCTCATAAAGCTAATTTCTTTCTACAAATGTAGTCTTGCAGCCGTTCCTGCATCTCACAAAGGAGATATTGATCTAATGGGCTTTTGGGACGAGACCTTTGTTAAGAAAGAAAGACAAGAGACTACGAATAACGGTATTCCACTCGGGACCTATCGATAGGTCCCAGCCCACGTCCGAAAAGACTATGCCCACAATTGAAGAGGCACTCGTCGACTATGTCTAATACTGCAAACGGCAGGAGACTACATGAGTATTTGATATTCAGAAGTCGAAACTGGCTCGCCTAAGTACTTCAAATAAATCAAATTTATTTGTGACGACAAAATCATCTACTTTTCGCATATTCACACTAAGTATTGTGCCAGTGGGAGGAGGAGCAATTATGTGCAGCGTCACATCGTGTCAGGAGAATGATCAGGTCGAGTCAGGAGCAGCGCAGCGGTAGATCATAGCCAAATATAGGGTCTATGCAGAACCATTTCAATCGTGCCCATCACCTTCATCAGCTTCACATCCCTTAGCTTTGGACTCGATGGATTCTCTAGAGACTCGTTCACGGGACGTTCAAGAGAGAACATTTTGCAAATGGTATCCTTGGGATCAATCTCACTCATTCTTTACATAAATCGTGCTTTCAGGTTGAACACGAAATTGGAAGCTTATGGTTATCCTGCCATGACATCTCTAGTCAAAGACTTGTCAGATGGTGTCCGGCTGATCCAACTCATGGTAGGCGGTTGTCAACTGGATTGTCTCTGAATATGCCGTGACCTTTGATACCACAGGAAATCATGGGTAGGACGTTTATGCGTGGGGGTGATCGGTTCTATCGTTTGACTTCTTAGCTTTATTTAGGGGATGTTTCCCTTGGGCGATATAATAAAGCTCCTACAATGCGCGTTCAAAAGGCCGAAAACGTAAACAAGGCATTAGAGTTCATCACTTCTAGGGGCGTCAAGCTCACTAATATTGGTCCAGAAGGTTGTGTGATTACACTGAACCATGACACCCTCCCCCGACGCTGATGTACCGATTACATAGATATCATCGACGGAAACCTCAAGCTCATTCTCGGGATGATCTGGACGCTCATCCTTCGCTTCACTATCGCAGACATCAGGTATGTTCGAATTCTGGATGACTTCTCTGCTTTCTCGACGACGAATTGATAATGGTCCATAGCGAAGAAGGTCTCTCAGCCAAAGAAGGACTTCTTCTTTGGTGCCAACGCAAGACGCAACCATACGAAGAGGTTGACGTTCAAGACTTTTCTCATAGTTGGTCAGACGGGCTCGCCCTGTTCGTCTCCCAGTAATCCTTATCGAAAGATGGGATGACGATTCTTCCCTTTTGACTTTCAGATGTGCCTTGATACATTGTCATAGACCAGATCTTTTGGATTACGATCAACTGGACAAGGTAATACCGTTACGAATTCTTCCATTGTTGTAAGATTCTCAATGATTGATAGACAGATAGGCATGCGAACACTCGATTAGCGTTCCAGGTTGCAGCCGAGCACCTTGGCATTCCAGTGAGTCTACTTTCTACCTGGCCTGACTGTGAGAAAAATATCGCCTTTCCAGCAACTTTTAGAGGTTGAAGATCTTTGTGATTCAAGTCACCCTGACGAGCGTAGCGTCATGACGTATATCGCAAGTTTCTTCCATGCGTTTTCTTCCATGGGCAAGTCATCCCCTTACACAATATCATTCGACGCTTTATATATTTTGACAGACCAAGCCGAAACCGTGTCCCGCAGAGTGGTAAAATTTGCTGAGCTCATGCAATCCGTGTGGCTAAGTCGGAATGACTACGAGCGGCGAGTGCTATTGGTTCGTCATCTAGCCTCTTCGCCACGAGTTTTGAAGAACTTATGGAACAACTGGATGCAGCTCCTCTCTGCACTTTCTGAAATCCAAACTCGATGGTCTGCAAGCCAATTCACTGGTACCTACATCGATGCGAAAACGCACTCGGCCGATTTCACCACCTACAAGCAGACGACTAAGCGTGCCTGGGTGACTGAGCGGCAAGACGTAACAACGCTGTTTGGAAATGTCCAGACGAAACTCCGGACGTATGGCCTGAGGGAATACGTGCCTCCGCCTGGTCTTTCACTTGCGGTGGGTTGAACTGTCCTTTGGTCGGTCCTCCCCCTGACAGCAAGTAACACCAGGAACTTGGCGAGGCTTGGAAAAAGCTGTTGCATTCTGAAGCACAAAGGTCAAGGGCGATTAATGCACAAATAAGACAGTACGTTCACCATGGACTTTTTGCTTCCCCTTACACATGCCCTTTTCAGGATCAAGGAGAGTCTGCGGAAGAAATTTGCTGATCTTGCGAATGACTTTGAACAACGGCTACATGCTATTTCTTCGGAGTTGACGACAATACAAGGACCGTTGGAGGTATCCCCCTTGTCTTGCATACGATCGTGCCACTAACTGCAACTTGCCCTACTTAGTCCCAACAAGAACAAGTACAGCTCATTCAGACTCGGATACCTGCCCTTTCGGATGCATTGGCGAATGTCGCGAGTGCCGAGGCCGAGTGCTCATCGGCGAATGTCGAAGAAAATGATTATACCGTCTTCACATGCCAGGACCTTCAATTTGAGCTGGAGCTGGTCGTACAGAGCATTGCAAAGAAGATCGCATTCATTGATAACCAAGTCCGCACACGAAATGTGAACGTTGCGTACACGTTTTGCTAACTCGGGGTGGCTACAGATTGTTTCTCGAAATATGACGAACCTGACACCGGCCCAACTGGAACAATTCGAGAGCACATTCCGATATTTCGATAAAAGCGAGTCGAATACGCTCAGTCAACCGGAGATGACTGCCGCATTGGCTAGTCTGGGAATTGTGTATTCGGTCAGTTCATGAGCCCCAAGTGGATCTTTGTAACTGATTGGAATGTAGGATGACGATATGGATTTCATTTACGACCAGCTGCTGCAAGAATATGGTGCAGTCACATTTGAAGCTTTCATAAATCTCCTGGTACGCTTGCGATGGCGGACAACGCCGTCTGTGTCTTTTGGTTGATAAGGTGAATACCGGCTTTGCAGGTTGATATCACAGAAGACCAAACGACGGCTGAACAACTGCGCGAGGCGTTCCGAGGGATCGCGACCGATAAGGTGACCAGCGATAGTCATCGATTGCAATCGGTCTTCTCACGTTTTATTTATTTTCTTTCTTGGATCTCCACGCAGCCGTTTGTGACCGAGCTCGACCTGAAAGTTGCACACCTCCCGATCAGTGCTATCGAGTACCTGCGGGAGGTCATGCCGTCTGCTCAAGCGGAGACCGGAGAAACTATATATGACTACGAAGGGTGGCTAGATGACGTTTTCGCATGACCGGTTCGATCGTCGGGTGTGTCCTTCTGTATCTGTATATAGAGGACTTGTAATCTAAACGTTGCTTTCTACGTCATCACCATTCCGACAAGAACAGAAGCGTTCGTGTGTGACCTGTGATATTTGTTCGAAAGGTAGCCCACAAGAAATGGGGGTTTTTATTTTTTTTTCACGGGCCCCTTTCACGCGAAGGCTAAAAGCTAACATGCATGTTTTACGGCAACGGGATCTCCGCTCCCTGACCTTTTTTGCCTTGAACTCCCTCGGGAAAGAAGGATGAAAAAAAGTTTGGGCAGGCGGAAGGACGATCGATGGATGGGGGCGCACACAGCCGTAGCGTAGAAGCTATGCGCATGCGGTAGACCGCCGGGGTACGACTGACACACGGATGGATTAACGTTTTGAATTTAGACCATGCCGCTCGGTGGGAGGGGGAAAGATGGTTCCCGATAGAACGATCTGCCCCAAACGTGGCTTGTACAGCCCGCTCTGGTGGGAAGCAGGACCAGAGACATTTTGCAGTGGCAGTGGCGGCGGCGGGGGGGTAAGGTCACCTGCTGCATCCACACAGGATGATCGGGGGGGGGAGATGTTCTGCAGCGGACCCAACTCAACTTGATCGAGCATGGGTCACGCTGGAGACACGTTGCCATATGTTTTTTTATTTCGATCGATTGTTCTCGCACGGGGAGCATCCCGAATCTCATGGGCTTGGGTTTTTCGTAAGAAAACGTGCGAGGGTCATAAGACAGGCGGAATCACTAAAACTCGATCACAGCCGTTCTGGATTGAGAGGTGATGGTTCCATGATCGTTTATTACTACTGTAAAAAATGGGGACCAAGATAGGACGATTTCGAAAAAAAAAATGAGAAAAACAAAAAAAAGTAATCGCCTGCCTGTAGGATAGAATATTCTAAAAACCGCCGTTCCAGAAGTCTTCAAGTCGCGGGGACACTAATCGGACTCAAATAACATCTCGTCGGAAGGAGAAAAAAAAAAAAAGTGTTCGGGGATTTTTGTTTCATTTTTTTTTTTTTTGAAAAAAATAAAGGTCTAGAAAAGGGAAGCGACCCAAGTGACCGACGATCATCATCGATCACGACTCAAACGTGAAGCTCGCTCCGACCTTATGGACTGGACCGGTTGGAGTGGTCTCGTTCAGTTTATGAATATCCAAGGCGAGACCGAAGGTGGCTTTGACACCTGGACGGAGGGCTTGTGTGTAACCTTGAGGGGGGGTGGGGGCGGGATTTAGATTCACGGAGGAGAATGAACGGAAGGACAAATACCGAGAGCGATGACACCGGCATTATTGATTTTAGCCTTGACGAAGGCAGCCGGATCGAGGTACCTTTGATGTTTATTTTAAAAAAATTTTAAAGTTTCCTAATCGTAAAACGAGCACTGACGCTTTTGCGCCTACTTCGAGTGCGACGCCACCGCCGGTGTGGGCGGCCTTGGAGTCGTAGATGGCCTTGGCGCCGGCTTCGACGTCGGGGCTGACGCGGTGGTAGTAGCTCGCGGAGAAAGTCTTGAGGTTGTTGAGTCCGAGGAGGGTGATGGCGTATTCGGGGGCGTTGAAGCCGACGGCGGTGGCGTAGCGAGTGATGTTACCCTCGGTGACGTTGTAGGCGGCCTCTGCGCCGATGAGGAAACCGTCCCGGCCGAGAACGGTGTCTGCGGTGAACGTGGGGCCCTATATAAATGTTTTAACGATGATAGTAGAGTGATGGGGTGATGATCACCTTGAAGAGGTCGAGGGCGGCGCGGGTGTGGAAGCCAGACTGTTTATATACGGCGTTGAGGACGGCGGATTTTTGGCCCTTGTCGGGGAAGAGGGAGGTGTTGAGATCGAACTTGAGACCCTTTGCGATCTGGTTCTCGAGCTCGAGCTGGCTACGGAGGACGTTGGAGGTGGTCCAGGTCTGGGTGACGGTGAGGCCGTGTTTGGGGTCGGCGTATTTGGTCTCGAGGTCGGCGTGGATGAGGTTGGACTTGGAGTCGCGGTTGCCGGAGACCTTGAAGGTGACGTTGGAGGGTGTCTTGGTCTTTACTTCGAGTGCGGTCCCGTGGAAGTGGTAATCCTTTCCGAGAAGGTCACTAGAGGATTTACCGAGATCCTTTGTGTTTTATTTTTATGGGTTGTCTACAAGAGCGGGTTGGATGCGTACCTTCCATGATGGGGGAACGGGTTGAGGGAGAGACATGACGGAAAAGAGGAAATTTTATTCGTGGGAACGTTAGAATGGCTACGTTTTCTTAACGAATCGAATCATTTTCATCTTTTCGTGTTCTTCTTCAAATCGTTTTTGACATATATGCCTGTATCTTCGTTGAATACATCACTCGAAATTTAGAAAAATCATACCATGTTCCGAGAGACACCACCATGAATGTCCCAACAGCCCAATTAGACGCTACGAACGCTCCTGAAGCAGATTGAATTACTGGTGAGCTGAACGAAAACGTACATACCAGCAGAGATACCCCGAACGACGCCTATGCCAGCACCGCTTGCGATACCGCTCAGCAGGCTGTTTCTCGCACAAGGCATTCTCTCAATGCTCTATCCATCGCATTCAACGAACAACCGAAAGACAAACCACGAAACTCACTTTGAATGCCAACTTCAACTCTGACCACAACTCTGACATGTTGAACGAAACCTTAGATATTTACCCAAATATAAAAATGAAAATAGATACGGTATCATAATATCACTCCTCCTCTTCCTCTTCCTCTTCCTCCTCCCCTTCCTCTTCCTCTTCCCCTTCCTCCTCCTCCTCCTCCTCCTCCTCTTCATCCTCCTCATCATCCTCCCCCTCATCCTTCCATCGCACCACCACCATCTTCCGTCCACACTGTGGCATCGAGCCCGCGTCAACCAACCTGTCAAGGGTGACATCCTTACCTCGTCTGCCCGGACGCCACGGCACCAACCACGTGGTGGGAGGAGACCGACATGATTCCCTGAACACCATATAAGCTTCCAGCTTCTCGCCCGACAACCCCTTCATCTTCACAACCGACAACACCGGCAACGTGCACTTGGCACCACCGCCCTCGCCTTCTTTCACGGGCACCATCCGAAACAACACGTTGTAAAACGACTCTCCGACCCGGTAGAAATCAATCTCGAGCATCTTCAACCCGTTCATCCCGGTCAAGAGCATACCCCAGCTGTCCTCGCTACACACCAACGCATTCAACACCAACTTTTCCAGCTTTTGAAAATACGGTTTGGGCGTCGGCGCCTTCGTCGTCGCCTCCTCCCCATTCTCCGTCGTCGCACAATTCTTATTATTATCCTCCGCCATCAATTTCACAAACGGGGTAAAATCCTGCTCGGAGAGGTCGAGCGAAACCGTGGTCACAGCCGGAATCTGGAGATGCTCAAGGAGCAAACAGAGATAGTCAGGATCGAGATCGGTAAGCGAAAGATCGGTGAGACGGGGGAGAGAGATGCGCGCGTTCGGCCAGAGGTCCTCGCCGACGTGCTCGGGTCCGCCGCCGCCGACGGAGGGCACCTCAGTCGTCCAGCCGGGGGGAACGCGGGGCCCCGAGTAGTGCAGGGTGAGCTTGGCGAGTTCGGGGCTGGTGGAGAGCATCCTTTCCCAGTACCGGTACGGGGGACGGACGGTCTCGCGGTGGAGCGCGAACTCGATCTCGCGGAGGTTGGTGAGGAAGGGTGTCTCTCGCCAGGGGAGGTTGACGCCGATGAGGGAGATGTTCTTGAGACCGGGCAGGGTGTTTTCGAATATCATGACCGGGGGGCGGTAGGTGGCGAGCACGAGGTTTTGCGAGGTGCCAAAGTGCTCAAAGTGGTAGAGCTGGAGGGTTTCGAGGCTGGGTGCGGGACCGCAGGTAGATAGACGGGCGCGGGCGCCTGCTTTGCACACATTGTCGCGGATTTTGAGATAGAACGCCCTCCAGCGCTTGACGTGGGGGACGATGATGTCGAATATCGGGTGAAATTCGTCTCTGCAGAGGGTGACGCCGGGGATGTGGTCAGAGGCGGCGACGGTGTCGACGAGGATGTCGAGAAGGTAGGAAGGGGTGGCGGTACAGCGGGAGAGGTAGACGGTGGCGCGGGCGAGATGGGCGGGCTCGCGGAAGTGGAGGGAGGACCAGAGAGAGGGGGTGTTTATGGCGACGTGACGCCAGCGGACGCATACGTGAGAGGCGATGATCTGAAAGCTGGAGGAGGGGGGCACGTAGCAGTCCTCGTCTGGCTTTAAGAGGAAGGGGGAGGGGCGATTGTCGAGTGATGCGCCGATGAAGAATATACGGGTCAAGAGTTCTACGGGGAGTTTGTGAATTGGGATTGGGGAGAAGGAGGGGTAAAGCATCATTGGAGGAGGAGGAGGGGAAGGAGGAGGGAAGGGAGAGCGGGGAAGGGAAAGGTAAGGTAAGGGGTATTAAATTGATTTGATAAGAATTTATTTTTGATTTGATAGGAACATTTCAGGTTTAGTACGGTGAATGGCTTGGTCTACAGCATGATTTATCGAGGACGGGTTCAAACCGAACGTTTGGACGATGAGCGGTACTGATTCTGGTCTGAGTAGAATCGGTGAGGAGGGGACATGTTCGGCGTAGATCCTATCAAGCTCGTCGCTCGCTTCCGGGACGATCATGCCCTTCTCGGAAAGTGTCTTGAGGTAGCTTGACGCTCTCTGCGCTGTTAAACGGTGAATTCGTGAGGGGATTGAATAGAGGGCATAAGTACCTTTGTAGTGCGACCATGACCGCCAGAGCGAGAAGAAGAGCGGGAGATTGGGGACGAACGCTTGAGGATGGTCATTACACGTTACCCCCTAGAGACAGCGGAAACAAACGGACGTATCAACACGAGCGGGGTCGTCAACGGAGCGATCATCATCCACATCAGGAGTCCCTTGCGGTGGTGCCGTGTCCTGTGGGAGACCATCCAAGCCAGGTCTGACAACGGTCTCGAGCAGACCGTAGCTGGGTACACCAGCCTGATCTTTCCCTCACTATGATAGATTAGATAGAAAGGAAAAGAGTGAAAGGAACTCACGTCGGGTCCACCGTCTTCAACGCTTTCTCCTCAAAATCGATACGGTCCACGAGTCTCTGCCCGTACCGAAATGTCTTTAGCTGTAGAGAGTTCAGCAAGGTCGTTACCACCCCAAAACACACACTCACCTTCCAGCTTCCCTCAGCTTCCCTCCCCAACCGAGCCCACACGTCCGCCGCCTTCCCCTCCAACCACCCTACCTCACTCCTTCCCTCAAAATGGTAATACGTGAGCAGAGAACGATCATTCCACCGTCTCAGCGGCAGCGCAATAATCCGCAGAGATGGTCGCGACATAAGCAATAATTATAGCAGCCTTCTCGAAAGGCGCTCAGAGTAAATACATGCATTAGATACATTTGCGTTCAAAACACCACCGAAAAAATGTAAAATATTAATTTCACCTGGCCACACCGTACCACGATGGGTCAAGCTCACCCTCGCTGCTCCAACTATTCCTCTGCGCAGCCCCCCCAGGAGGAGGAGGAGGCGAGAGTGTGCTCGGACTCGTCTCCTCGTTCCGCCCAGCCCCGAGCGGAGATCCAACAGAGTACGTGTGAGGGGAGACCGGCGGACGCTGCCTCGTCCCTCTCACGTCAGAGAACCATTCGGACCCTATCCCACGTGGCACTGAAAAGCTCCCGGCTTGCGGGCTGTGCGTCGGACTGGAAGAAATAGCGGACAGCGGGGCGTCGTACGTGTCCCGCAAGTGGGACCGCAGGTACTCCCCGGACGGGTACAGCCGTCCGAGGTCAGCGGGCACGACCGAACGTGGGAGCGAGATATCAGACGGCCGAGACGGACGGTCCTCCGACCCGCGACCATGGTAGATCGTAGCCGAGTTCAGGATGTTCTCAATGTCAATCGATGACAATGAATGACTGTTGTCGATGCTGATCGTCAACTTGGCCGGTTTGCTGCCGACACCGCCACCGCCACTTGGCGCTGCCTCCGTCAGATCGGTGTCTAGAGGCAGCTGCGGATGAGGACTGGGCGAAAGGATAGAACGCGAGCCCATTTGACCCTGAATCTCCGACACACTGTCCTTTTCGGCGTAGACGGTGTAAGGCGGGGTTGACATGACCGCGATCGGGAACAAGGGCGGTATCGAGTTGCGATTCGGTCGAGGAGGCGGAGTCTCTCCCACCGTATCCTTCACCTTGGTGAGAGAGGCACGGAAGAGGCAGGCCTTCCGTTTCCGTCGCCTGCGAATGATGTAGATCGTCATGAAAAGGACCAACAAGCCAATGATGGCTATCGACGCTGAGAGGGCAGCAATCGAGCTTCTGGGGGGGACAAGTTGTGGGTGGGTGTTGGCGGTCAAAATGAAACACTTACTTGGACAGAGCGGGGGATGGAGGCGGAGGCGGAGGGCTTAGGTTGACGGGGATACAGGCACTGCTGGGGTTCGGATTCGGACCGAGAAGGAACAGTGGAGTGGTTTGACGGTGACCCTGGAGATCGTCGAACAAGAGAAGAAGGTCGTTTCCTTGCCTGGCAGACATCAGGTAGGTCACCACCCCACTCGTCGGTTCTCCCATTTGGCTGATGGGGATGGAAAGACCCGAGGGGGAAAAGGCAGTGACGGTCGGGGGCTGCGGGATGATGAGGGGATCGAAGGAGATGTTGAAGGGCTGACACTCGTCCAGTGATGATTGAAGGGAGTAGAACTGGGTGAGTGGCTGCTCTGAGGGGAGACAGGAAGTGTTCCCGGTCGAGGAAGGGAGGACATGGATGAGATCAGTGATTGGCCCGAGAGAAACGTTCCTTGCGTCGAGGATGGAAGCGATAAAGGAAGAGCCTGCGGGGATGGGAAGAAAAGAGATCCAGACGGCCTGTTGGGCAATCGCAGGGGGTGGAATTGGGATCGAAAGGGGAGAAGAGGAATTTACGGGGAGGATGGCAAGAGAAAGCGGTAGATTGTTCGTTTGAGGTGAACCGCGAAAGGTGATGGTGAATGAATCGCATTGATGTACAGTCGGGAATACGAACGAAAAGGATAGAACGTGTATTGGAAAGAAGAGAAGGGGAATGAGAGGGAGAGGGAGGGGGAGGGGATGCATTGGTTGAAGGACATGCGGACTGACCGAAGAAATATAAAATTTAAATTTTATTTAAATAATTTATTACGTAATTAATCTCATGTTCCGTTACTCCTCATCCCTCACAAGAATTCGTCCGGTACCATCACGAGGACTGGTCTTCTTCAATGCGGTCAGTCCAGAGATACACACACATCGCGTGCTAGATGGATCGGGTCATCCTATTCATCCCGATCTTGTACCTGCAATCGATCAGCCACTTGCCCGCAGGATGTATTCCGTCTTCTCCAATGTTCTCTCCTGATCTCATCCACCTGAACAGATACCAAAAGATGATGATGCTACCCACCTTAGACAACATCTTGTATAACGTACAACGCCAAGGAAAAATTTCCTTTTATGTCAGTACTCGTCTCTCAGCTCTTCCATCGCTCACATCCCCCAGATGACATCGGTTCGTGTGTTCGTAATCCCATTGCCACCACTCATCCGTTTCAGCACGGAGAAGAGGCCACCATCATCGGTGCCGCGGCAGCTCTCGAGGATGATGACGAGTGAGTTCCGTTCTCTCCACACCTCCCCGCTCAACATTCACCAGAGTGTTGGGTGCGTGCAACCCATCCGTTCCTGCATCCTATCAACCCCCAGTAAGGTCAATACCGCGAAATGGGCGTCCTCCTCTGGCGAGACTTTCCTCTCGACAATATCATGGGCCAATGTTTCGGAAATCTAAATGACACTTCCGGAAAAGGAAGACAGATGCCCGTCGTAACCATTTCTTTTCTCTCTCAACACATCTTCTCACTAATCCGAATAAAGCACTTTGGCTCCCCAGCCCATCATTTCCACACCATTTCATCCCCCCTCGCAACCCAAATCCCCCAAGCGGCAGGTGTCGCCTACGCCCTCACACGCACCCCCTCGCGCCGCGGCCGTTCCCTCGCGGCATGCTTCTTCGGCGAAGGCGCCGCCTCCGAGGGCGACTTCCACGCCGGCATGCTCCTCGGCTCCACCGTCCCCGCCCCGGTGCTGTTCATCGCCCGGAACAACGGCTTCGCGATCTCGACGCCCGCCGCCGAACAATACTTTGGCGACGGCATCGCCAGTCGCGGACCGGGCTACGGCATCGACACCATCAGAGTCGACGGGAACGACGTCCTCGCCGTCCTCGGTGCCGTCAGAGAAGCCAGGAAACGTTGTTTAGAACAGTCTCGCGCCGTCTTGATAGAGGCGATGAGTTATCGGTATCCGCCTTTCATATTGTGCCCCCCCTTTTTTTTTTTGATCGTTTGTAATTAGTGTCGGACACCATTCGACATCAGACGACTCGTTTGCCTACCGCCCGCGCGCCGAAGTAGAAGATCGGAAACGGATCGACAACCCGATCGTGCGATTCAGGCTGTTCATGGAATCCCAAGGATGGTGGGACGCTACCGACGAAGACGAACTCAAGACGGGACTGAAAGCGGACGTGATGGAAGCTTTCAAGACCGCAGAGTCACTCGGCAGATTCGAGCTCGGTGAGCTGTTTACGGATGTCTACGGCGGCCAGGAACCTTGGAACATTGTATGTGATCGGTCTCCTTTCTGATCTTGTTTCTTACTTTGTTAATTAGAAAGAACAGCGAGAAGAATTGGCTGGCTTGATCAGAAAGTACGGTCAGAGTTGGGAACCTTGGCGGACCGAGCTGGCCAAGTTTAAGAATCAGGGCAGAGATATTCTAGGCGAATCGCAATAAATAATTGATCGTCGTACCCCAGAATGATATTGTCGCTAAGCAATCGCTTGAACTGAAATACTCCTTCCTCCTCTTCAAACTTTGATCTCTTCGGTCATTCCCCGTGCCATGCGGTGGACACTGCTGTGTTTGAGCGCTTACCAGCACCGAATTCATCCTCCTGCCCCCATCTACCCCACTCCATGTTCTGCTCCACGTTCTGCACCATCGGATCCAGACGGGTCTCTCAAGTTGATAACAAGGCGCGTTTGAAGCGGGCGTGTTCCACCACCGTCGCCGCGCTCCAAACGACGCTCAGAATCCTCAGGGCTGTTCCCACAGCAGACGCCGGAGGAGCGCCTAGTCTCCATGCAGGCATAGCCAGTCTGTTATTCGTCCTGGACGGCATCAAGGTAGATTGAGGGTGGGGTGCACACGTTCATCGTCTTTATCAATCGTTTGCAGAAAACGTCTCAAAACGCAGACGACGTCGAGAAACTCTCGAGACGGATCGAAGACCTCAATCGCCTCCTTCAAATTCACAAAAACGGCGGAACACTCTCTTCAGCCGCCATTGACAGAATCGACCGTCTGTTCACGTGCGTGTGCAGCCCGCCTTTGAGACCCCAATGAATATAAGCCCTGATCGGTGTTCGCACAGCGCATTGAGTGTCGTTTTGGAAGAACTCCGAAAGATGGCTTCCTGTCATGGCATCAAGCGATTCCTCCACAGCGACGACGACTCGCGCTTGATCAGTAGCCATCTGCAGAAAATCACCTCCTTCATCCAAAACTTTATCGTACGTCCACCGGCTTTTACTAATTTAGCCCTTCGAATAACGTGGATGTGCAGGTAGAGACTATGCTCTCGGTTGAATGTGCACTTGATGTTTGTTAATTCTCACTACTGCTGATGACATCGTGGTTTATGTGTCCCCCAGGAAAAAGCGGTAAAGATCCAAGAGAAGATTGACAACCTTCACGAGGCCACGACAGGTGGATTTCAGGTTTGTTATGGCTGCCTGTCGTCCTGACTTCCTTACTTATATGTGTCCAGCAATTGAACGAGAGATTAGACACGAAAGGTGACTTGCACTGTACTATCGATATACAAAGAAATGACTTGAGATTTAGATTGCCGCCACGCTATCTTTTCTTCCTTCGACTGCAAAGATCGAGTACGATGTTTGAAAGGCACAAGGACAGACATCCTTGCTCAGATTTTCGGATGGATTGGTATCAGTGATTGGCCACGTCAAGACGCGACGGATATCTCCATCTTTTGGATCAGCGGGTCTGCTGGAATAGGGAAGACAACCATCGCCTGTACCGTTGCCGAGGCTTGCAGAGCTCATGGCGTTCTCGGCGCGAGCTTCTTCTGCTCTCGCGACGATGCGGATTGCAGCAACCCACGTCTGATCTTCGCCAGCATCGCCTACCAGCTCGGAAACTTCAGCCAATTATTCAGAGCAGAGGTCACTCGCATTCTGAAATTAAACCCCGATATCGGCTACCCCAGTCCTCCGTATCAACTCGAAGAGCTCATCATCAAACCCCTTCGCACACTTGGGAGTTCACTCGCTTCTTGTCTTGTTGTCTTGGACGCGCTCGACGAGTGCAATGAGAGTGGGGCCACATCCGTCATTTTGTCCTCCCTCTCTCGTCACGTCAACGAACTCTTCCCACTCAAGTTCCTGGTCACCAGTCGCCCGGAAAGTCATATCATGACATCGAGTTTTCTGAACCCTGCCATACGGCGGTTTGTTTTGCACGAGGTCGAATCGAGTGTCGTGCAGAGCGATATCGAACGCTACCTCTCGTCGAAACTAGCTCGGACGAGAGAGTTATACCGCCTTGGGAGTGAATGGCCCTCTGCGGCAGACGTCCATGCCCTGACGTTGTTATCTTCTGGCCTTTTCATTTTTGCCTCAACTTCAGTCAGATTCATCCAAGATCGAAATTATTCCGACCCAAGGACACAACTTGCCCGGCTGCTGCGTAATGCCCCTATCGCAACAGAGAGTTCGTCTCCCCAATATGGCCTTGATCAGTTGTACGCTCAAGTGTTAATACACGCCTTCCCTAACATATCCTCCCATCTTTCGGGTCGCCTCAAGATAGTTCTAGGCACCATCGTTTTACTCCGAGAGCCCCTTTCTTCCCTCACTCTCGAGAGCTTACTCGGTGTGGAATCATGCACCATTCGAGAGACACTACGCCATCTTCACTCGATCGTAACAGTGCCCGATGACGATACTCAAGTCATTCGAACCCTTCATCCCTCGTTGTGCGACTTTATGACGAGTCCAACTCGGTGTCTGAATCCGTTGTTTGTGGTGGACCCCTGGACGCAACATACATTACTTGCGCACGCCTGTCTACAAGCCATGAAACAATTAAGGCGAGATATGTGTGGAATAAAGAATCCCTCGATGCTCAACAGCGAAGTGGACGACCTTCCGACGCGCGTCAAGTCGTGCATCCCACTCCATCTCCAGTATGCATGTCGTCACTGGGCTTGGCATCTCGCAAATGCCACGTTCTCTGACGTCCTCCTCGATCTCGTCAAAGAATTTTGTTTAAAACGTCTACTCTATTGGGTTGAAGCATTCAGTCTCTTGGGAGGTCTCCGAAGTGCGCTTCTTGCCTTGGGTGTCGCACAACAAGCCATTGCTGTTTGTTACCTTTCTATCTCTCTCTCTCACGCGCAATGCTCATCTAGTTACACAGAAAGCAGACAAAGATATGACTGATTCCATCCTTTTGCTTCATGATTGCGAACGCTTTACCTCTGAATTCTTCTCGGTCATCAGCACTTCTTCCCTTCAAATATACCACTCGGCGTTATTGTTCACTCCTCGGCTAGCCTTGATTAGGAAAATCTATGAGACAGAGCTAGACCTTCCTGTGAAGGTGTGTAATGCATCGGATGATCTACGGAGTCCATGCGTCCGGACGATAGAAGGACATTCCAGTTGGGTCAAGTCGGTCGCATTTTCACCAGATGGCACGTGTATCGTTTCTGGATCTGATGATGCTACTCTTCGACTATGGGACGCCATCAGTGGTGCACATCTGAACACCCTCGAGGGACATTCCGGTTCTGTTTGGTCGGTCGCGTTCTCCCCAGACGGGACGCGTATCGTGTCTGCATCCGGCGACAAAACTCTTCGCCTGTGGGATGCAGCCTCTGGCTCGCATCGAAACACCCTCGACGGACATTCTTCCTCGGTACGTTCCGTCGCATTTTCTCCAAATGGTGCGCGTATCGTTTCTGGATCCTATGACAAAACACTTCGTCTGTGGGACGCGGCCAGTGGTGCACACCTGGACACTCTCATGGGACATTCCTCCACGGTACTCTCGGTCATGTTCTCTCCCGATGGCGCGCATATAGTGTCTGGATCGTATGACAAGACCATTCGGTTGTGGGACGCACTAAGTGGCGCGCATCTACGCACCCTCGACGGATGTTCCTCCTCGGTGCGTTCGGTAGGCTTCTCCCCAGATGGCATGCGTATCGTATCTGGATCCGATGACTGTACACTTCGGCTATGGGACGCAGTCAGTGGTAGACATCTGAACACCCTCATAGGACATTCTTTCTCGGTACTTTCAGTCGCATTCTCCAGGGATGGTACGCGTATCGTATCTGGATCTAGCGACTGCACCCTTCGGCTGTGGGACGCCGTCAATGGTACACATCTGAACACCCTCACGGGACATTTCCATTCTGTTTTGTCCGTCGCCTTTTCCCCGGATAGCACCCGCATCGTGTCTGCATCAAGCGACGAAACTCTCCGGCTGTGGGACACTGGCGCACATCCCGACACTCTCAAGCAGTGCTCATCTTCAGTCCATTCGATCGCATTCTCCAGGGATGGTACACGAATTGTGTCTGGATCCGGCGACTGCACTCTTCGGCTCTGGGACGCAGTGAGCGGTGCACATCTGAACACCCTTGTGGGACATTCCTCGCCCGTGATTTCGGCCACATTCTCCCCCGATCTCTCGCTTATCGTGTCTGGCTCAGATGACAACACTCTCCGGTTGTGGGACGCAGCTAGTGGCGAGCACCTGAACACCCTCAACGGACATTCGTCGTCAGTGCGTTCAGTCGCCTTCTCTCCCGACGGCACGCGCATCCTGTCTGGATCCGATGACTGTACTCTTCGCCTGTGGGACACGGCCAGCGGTGCACATTTGAACACTTTCATCGGACATTCCGGTTCTGTTCCGTCAGTCGCGTTTTCCCCAGATGGCACCCGTATCGTGTCTGGATCCGTCGACTACACTCTTCGCCTGTGGGACGCAGCCAGCGGCGTACAACAGAATACTCTCAAAGGACATTTCAGCAGGGCTAGTTCCGTCGCCCGGTCGTGTAATCTATCCCAGGGCTTGTTGCTTGCCAATAACTCAACTCGTGCCATCTTTGGCTATATCTCAGAGGACGGATGGGTTAATTCGATTTCTTGGAATCGACGGATCTGTTGGATTCCGGTCGCTTGTAGACCCAGGACTCTGGCTGTTTACGGGGATCGTGTGGCTTTCGGCACCAGAGACGGTCGGGTCCTCATCCTTGACTTTACAGGGATGGAGACTTACTTTCGGAACCTCTAATTCTCGTTTCTGACTGACAGAATGAGAAATTCCACCCTGGCATATCAGACTGAATGTTCAAGTGCTCATGGAGCCTACCAACCAGAATCTGAAGTCAACGATTATAAACTAGCAATGTATGTACATTAAGCGTTTGCTATAAGTTAACAACGACCGCACCAGCGAAAGCAATTGTTGTGAACCCTTGTTATAAGACGGAGTCGGGTATTTAGAACGCTAACAATCTTTGTCCACGCTCGGGATCGGTCATGCGGTGAACACGCACGTTCTTGCCGATATGAATGTTGTTCATATCCTGAGGGGTGATGAGAATGTATTGCTTCTTGTCACTCGTGGTCGCAGTTTCGATCTGATAGCGGGCAATGCACAGTTTCAGTACACCCAAACAAGAGATATCTGCAAAAGACAGACCATCATCTTCATGCTGATACGGCGGTTTACAGCATCCATGA
Organism: Porpolomopsis calyptriformis; assembly: GCA_951640195.1. Lineage (NCBI taxonomy): Eukaryota > Fungi > Basidiomycota > Agaricomycetes > Agaricales > Hygrophoraceae > Porpolomopsis > Porpolomopsis calyptriformis. The sequence goes on along the minus strand of OX621172.1, from coordinate 602,368 downwards.
AAACGTCGAATTCGTCTGGATGAAAAGGATCAGCGAGAGTTAAACAGGTACGTAATGATGCTTACCGAGGCATCTAATAGGACATCCAATGGCTTCCCACAAGGACAGTAAAAGGCAGATGGTAGAGAATGACTTCTCCCCGCCACTTAACGAGCGGGCGTCTTTATGTCTTCCTTGAGTCCCCGCTTGATCGTCGGTTTGTACCTGGAGAAAGATCAGCCTTCCACGACAGAGGTACTTTCGTAAGAACCCACTTTGAGCTGCAAAGTTTGGGCGCTATGGTCAAAAAGCACTTTGCCATAATAGCCACGATTGGAGAGGTGGTAACCAAATACTAGTTTACAACGAAGAGCGATATGGCGGCGGAATTCTTCCCATCTGGCTAGTCGGACTGTAAGGGATGCTTTCAAAGCCTAGACAAGTATGTCCAAATCAGTCGTATTACAGATGGCGAACGAAATTGCATACGTTGTTCAGGCTCGTCATAGTCTTCAAATCCCTGTCAGCGGCGTCAAGGAGAGATTTTGCCTTGTTGACCTCCACTGTCAACTCGTCGACGGTGGCCCCGTGTCTGGACCATATCAGCTCGGAGATGAGATGTTAAAGAAAAAAATGAACTTTGTCTCCCGTTCTCTCAGGGCAGTTTGAACACAGTCGAGATTACGCTGAACCTCTTCAACCTTTCGTGGTTTTTCGACTCGCTCATAGTACTCCTCTGCTTTAATCGTCCAACTCTACATGCCATTTTAGTACTGCTTCATGAATGCGAAATATGTAACACTACCCACAGAAAATTCGTCCTGGAGGACCTTGGCGATCTCCTCAGCCTCTTTAAACTTTTCTTGCTCCTCGGCCAATTTCTTTGCGTAATGGGTTTTACTATGTTGAGCTTCCATTCGAGCAGCGGCTGCATTTTCGACTTTCGACTAGAGTATCGTATTAGCACGGATCAGGATATACTATCGAGACATTAATACAACTCACCGAAGCTGCATTCTGGCTTCCTACAAAGTTATCAATTTCTTCCTTTATGGCATCTATCCGAGCGAGTAAAGACTTCTGATCATCATCTACAACGGTCTTCAGCCTCCTGACATTCGCGAATTGGTCCATGATAGAAGCTTTTTCAGTTTCGGCGTCCTGAACCATATCCAAGTAATTGTCACCAAAACATAGCAGCTGAGTAACACAACAAAGGCGCACCGCTTTTCCAGCTTCAAGCCCGGCTATTCCAGCAGGCAATTCCTCATTTGCCTCATTTTGCAATGTGTTATACATGAGTTTGAGGTGTCGAAGGGAGTTATGCGCCTCGTTTTCTTGATTCTAGGCAATCACAATTAGCACGGGCATATCACAATATGAACGACCCTTACGCCGAGAGCATTACAAGCACGCCCCTTCTCATGGTACTGCTGCTGAAGATGCTTCACTTGATGACAAATAGTTTGATGCTCCGTTTTAGTCATCTCAAGTTGAATTTGCTGGTATCTGCATAGATATTCAAGACTCATGAAAGTCATTAAACACTGAATCGAGAACGCACTGCATGTCCCCAGCGGCATCTCTGCCTGTCAAGAGGAGATTTCTGGGGTCATTCCTAGGAATATTCTGCAACCTTGTCGACGATCCTCCGCCCTCGCTGATCATCCTCAGATAAATGGCAAAAGCAAGGGAGTAAATCGTTACTCACGGAAATTTATTGACTCTAAACCAGTCAGCCGTCCAAGCTGTCCCTGCGCGGACAGACTGGAGAACGGCTTCGCCTTCTGCACGAGTCTTTGCGAGAAATGTTTTTTCAACATGCGCTTGATTGATCAAGATCCGCAGCGCAAATTGATCCGAGATCTATAAAGATGAAATTGAGTGACGTTTCCAGTCAGGCAGCGACACACTAGCCTCGAGCGCACGAAGAACAGTAAGACTATTTCCGTGGGGTTCTCCAGCACGATAATCAAAGATATCCCTCTCAGAGATGATAATGAGCATGTGGTGGCTAAAAGAACCGCGAGATCAGTCATACTGGAGGTGAAAGAGAAAACATCTCACTTTTGGCTTTGATTCAACAGCCGCTTGAGTTGTGGACGATCGCGACTATCCGTGATAGTAAATGCAGTCAACAAATGGCCGAGTTGCGAACGCAATAATTCTGCCCACGACTCCGGATCTTTCACCTTAACATAACGTCCCAGAGGGCCAAAAGGTTTCTCCCCATACCATCTCATACCTGCAATCTGATCCAATACCCTCTGAATGTCTCTCCCATAAGGAGTCCAAACATTCTTCTTCTGCTCGGCGCATTTCTTTATGATTTCGTTGATCTGTAGAATACGCGTTTGAGTAGCGGATTGAGCCTTTTCTGCTTCGGCGACTTTATTCTTGACCGCTTCCATTTCCGTCATTTTTGTCTGTTTCTCTTCGGAAATTTTCTCCAAGTGGGATTCAGCCTGTCTGACCTCGGCGCGAGCCTGCTCAAGCTTTCGGTTTGTTTCTTCTTGCTTTGCTTGGGTGTCTACTTCCATTCGTCGAGATTCTTCCGCGATACGCTCTGTGAGATCTTTAATCTGTTTATTAGCGCCTCTTAGGCTGGCGTCCATTTGTCTCTCCTCGTTCTATCCAGGAGGTGAGAAATATAAAGAGGTATCACGCAATCGACGCACTAGAAACTCAGCGATTTTAGTTTTGTTTAACCGCGTCTTTTCTGTCAAGGATTTCTTCTTTTCCTGCAAGTGATCAATATCGCCCAAGGCACGGTGTTCTGTCTCGAAGCGTGCAACGTCCTCGGTCGCTTGTTTGAATTCAGCCTGATGAATGACTGCCTTAGTTACGCCAAACCAGGAATACGTGAACGTACATCAGCAGTGTCTAACTTTTCTTGAATCTTTGGAATGCGCCCTGACAGCTTTGCGGCCTCTTCAATCTTCTCTCGCATCTCCTAAGAATGCACGATTGTTAAACAGGTCTTGCGGATAACACGAAGCAATCAGACGAACGTTTTCCTTGGCGGCGACATGAGCCCACGCAAGCTCCTTCTTCAACTCTTCGGCCTTCTTCTTTTGTTCCCTTGCTTTCGACGCCTCCTGGAACCTCATCGAAGCGTCTTTAAAAGCAGCTTTCAGATCTGGGATCGCCTCCTTCTTTTGTTGAAGGACTTTAGTGGTCCGATTTATATTATCATAACAAGTGTCATATTCTTCACTGAGTTGACTGAGTTGCGTCCCGCGGAGGAAGAACTATGCTCACGAACAAGTTCGTGAGGCCATCGGCGTGGCTAGTAAGCAAAAAAAAGACAATAAATCACCTTGTACTTGTCAGTTGGGTGTGATGCACTTAGAAATTGCCTGTGGTAATTGTCAGCAAGACAGCAGTCATTCAGCCTTAGCAGCTCACCGGGCAGCATCTGTAAGTTGATTAGCCGAGATTTTTGGAGACCGTTGGCAGAAGGCATACCTTGTGTAAGGACGTTCATGGGATTATCAACCTGGATGTTCATATGATCGCAGATAGCCGATAGTTCATCCTTCTTTGTTGAGATAACTCGGTCGTCTTTGCTTTTGATTTTCCACGAAGATGTCCCATCTTTTGTAAATCGACGAGTGATGACGATGCTCTTTCCGTATTCCTTTGGTTTGAATGCCTCGTCCCCTTGATTCTTGATGCTGATCGTGACTTCAGCAATACTTTGATGAGATACCGTATGAGCGAGAGTCCAGGGTGTAGTAAAGCAGTTTACCTTTGTCCCTCTCGGATGAACGACTTGAGGCCATTACCTCGGCCTGTGGAGATGGCTTTTCCTCCGAGGGCTACAGTAATTGCAGATAACACGGCACTTTTGCCACCTGAAGGGAAGAATCCTATTAGAACAATACCCGACATCGCTTCACGAAAGGGACACTCGCTTCCGTTATGACCTATAACGTCATCTCAGCAAATGGATTGAACGGTCCATGAGCAAACTCACCGATAATGAAATTGATCTGCGGACCAAATGTAAATGTTAAGTATTGGTGGCACATGAACTGATGCATCTCGATTGTTTCAATGATCCCAGCCTCTGCTATACCCTATACGAATAAGGATTGAGAAAAGATATCCTAGATTGGATTGGTCACTCACACCCTGCACCCTCCGTTTCGCTTCAATAGCTGCTCGAACAACTTCCTCGTGCTCCTGTTCAAATTTGTCATCCTCAGTATTGGGCCCCTCTTCCCCTTTTTCTTCTACCTCCTCGTCGCTCTCGTCATTCCCCCGTCGAACATTGCTCGGTCCGCTCACGCGTTGGGGTGCGAGAGAGGTAACTATCTCGGCTTCGTCGTCACTGCTTGCCGTACGAGCCCGCTTTAAAACCGGGCTATCCTCGGCATACAACTCTTCAAGGTCGTTCTCGTCAACCGCTGGTCTTTTCGCCATTGTGGTAGCAATGAAAAGGCGCGTTTAAACGCGACAATAAACACAAACAACAAAAAATTACGTAATTTACTTACCGCCCCCATCACTAAATCGGAAAAAGTGTGGTAATGTCATACAAGGGCTTTGTAAAGGGGGGAATTTCTAAAATACATGAAAATATTATATTTGCCATGGTAAGGCATTGTCCCCACATACGACGATACTCCTCACTCCTAAAGTTGGAAAAACTTCTGTGTTCAGGAAGAAGCAAGCATAGACGTAGGTATTGCCCAAATCATATAATGAGGATAGCGCTGTTGGGATATGTACAATCACGACACCATTGATAAAAATGTACGCGCGTATCGATTATGTAATCTTTAGTATTTTCCTTAATCCGACATTTTTCATCCGACCAACTTCATCAGGTTATGAGCCCTGGTTCACCAATGTCTGATTCTATACTCACCTCCAATTCCCAATCCTTGGTCATTCCAAAACTTCGAGATGATGGCTCCAACTGGGCAGATTATGAGCCGAGGGCTATGCGAGCGATGGGCTCAAAAGGCCTCGTACCCCACTTGAATGGATGATCCAAACGGCCAGTGGATCTGGTCGAGCTTAATAGTGTCCCCCAGTACAATGGCAAAGATGCCACTGATGAACAAATCGAAACTAGAGAGAAGAAAATGCTTGACTTTGATCAGCGCAAGTATCTTGCGCAACATCTACTCCTCTCGACAGTCTCACCTCGTTTGTCACAAAAGATCATGAAGCTTACCACTGCCAAGGACATGTGGGATATGGTTAAAGCAGATGCGACCACGAAAAGTGTTCTTCACCAGGTCGATATGCTCAATGCGCTACAGAACATGAGATGCGCATCGTCTCCGGACCCGAAGATACATCTTGCCGAGCTGAAGGCTCATCTGGCTAAGATAACAGAGCGGGTGGAGTATTTGAGGGTGACTAGCTCACCTGTTTCCGACCCGATGCAGGTCAATATAATGATTGCGTCGATGCCAGAGGTTTACCGTGTCACTGTGCAGACGGTCGAAACCACCATGAAGGTTACTGGAAAGTCTATCCAGCCTGATGACCTAGCGTCAATTTTCATCCAGGAAGCGGAACACCGCTTGATTGCCAGTGGGCAAGAAAGGGCTGCTGAGGCGGCGATGTTTGCCTCGCAAGGTTCCCGAGGATCTGGATCGAAACGCACAGAAAAGAAGTCCGCAACGACTAAAACTTGCTATAACTGCCAAAAGGTTGGTCACCTGAAGGCAACGTGTTATGCCCCAGGAGGCGGCATGGAGGGGCAAGGTCCCCATCAACTGAAGGTGAAAAAGAAACTTGAGGCGGCTAATGTAGTGAAAGTATCAGAAAACGATGACTTGTTTGCATTCACATGCACCTCGGACTTTAAAGCCATCGTATCTAACCTCGGGTTGGATGGATTGGGTCGCGATACGATCCTCGATAGTGGCGCCAGTCGTCACTTTTGCCCGGATAGGGCAAGGTTTGAAAACTATGTACCGATTGACCGCGAAATCAAAACTGCCGATGGAAGGACGTTTAAGGCAATCGGAACTGGAGACATAAGGATTGAGCTACCTAACGGCAGTTCATCATCGTCAGTGATGTTGAAGGACTGTGTGTACGCACCGGATTTAGCCTTCACACTTGTTTCTGTCAGCCGACTAGCTCAAGCTGCCAAGTCTGTGGTCTTCGGAAAAGACCATGCAATTGTTACTCACCCTCGTGGACATGTGATAGCGAAGATCCCACGATTCCAAGGGTTATATAGGATTACACCCGGAACTGAAACCCGGTGTGATCATGTGAATGCCGTGACTACCAAGATGATGCTGATGGAGGCCCACCGGAAGTTGGGCCATATTGCTGTGTCGACAGTAAAGCGTATGGTATCGAACGGAATGATATTGGGTATCGAGATTGACCCATTGTCCAAGGAAGAATTTTGTGAGCCATGCGTAAAGGCAAAGGCGGCATGAAAACCATTTCCAAAAGAGTCACTTACCCAAGCAACACAATATGGTGAACAAGTCCATTGGGATCTCTGGGGACCTGCTTCAACATCTAGCCTAGGTGGGAAGCACTATGCTGCCTTCCGAAAAGATGACTACTCCCGTGAGACACAAGTCTACTTCCTCACAAAGAAAAGTGAAACTCTCGATGCCTACAAGAAGGACGAGGCAGCCATTAATACTCAACAGAATGGTGCCCGGATCAAATACCTCCAGTGTGATCGAGGGGGAGAATTCCTGAGTAATGACTTCGATCACCACCTCACTACGAAAGGGACAAAACGTGAACTTACTGTCCATGACTCTCCTCAACAGGATGGAGTCTCCGAACGTGGTATGCGTACCCATGCTGAACACGCCTGTGCCCTCCTTTTTGCGTCGGGATTACCGCGATCCCTTTGGGCCGAAGCTATACACCACTGTGTGTGGCTAGAGAACCGGACTGAAACCTGAGCACTGAATGGAAAGACCCCATATGAGATGGTACATGACCGGAAACCATTTCTGGGTGGGATCCATGAGTTTGGAGCTGCCGCATATGTGAAAGACTTGCATGCTGGAAAGCTTGATGAACGTGCACGGAAAGCCCGCTTTGTCAGATACGATTCCGAGAGCAAAGGGTTCCGGATTTACTGGCCTGATAAGCGAACCATCAGTATCGAACGGGATGTTGTGTTCAACCCGGAAGACCTACATCTGCTTCAGGGTGAAGGTATTATCATCCCCGAAGATACCCTGGATGAAGGGGAGAAGAATAAAGTCATCCAGCACTATCCCGATGAACCTAGACACCTACCCCCCAATTCCGAAGTTGTTCTGGAAACTCCGAAAATTCCGGAAACCTGGAGACTTAACCCAGAAATCCCGGAAATCCCGGAATTGGCACCTACCTTTGGACGCGGAATGCGTACACGTTTACCCCCGGGATCTTACCGGGATATGACAAGGGGTGTTTATGAACCTGCTGCCCTAGCATATGCTGAGGCATTCATCTGTGATCTCGGTCTGGAGAGTGGTGATGAACCAGGGGGAGTAATCCCACTCAACTTCAATTCCGATGATGAAACCCTTGACCCGCTTTATGCGATAGCGGGATCCATGGGCTCAGAACCATGCTCAATGACTGAAGCACTCGAGGGGCCACATGGAAAGGCATGGGATGCTGCTCTGAAATATGAGATAGGTCAACTCCAGAAACTCCGGACTTGGGAGATTGTCGACCTACCCCCTGGAAAACCCGTAATCCCATGTTCCGAAGTATTGAAGGAGAAACGGAATGCGGATGACGTTGTGGATACACGTCAGGTTCACATAGTTGCTGGTGGACACCGCCAAACGTATGGTGTGAATTACACAGAAACGTTCTCGTCAGCTGCGAAGATGCCATCTGTCCGAGTCATCCTCTCTTTAGCTGCTCAACTCGACTGGGAAATCCACCAGGTAGATATCAAGAGTGCTTACCTCAATGCCCCACTGAAGGAGGAGGTCTATATGTGGCCTCCAAAAGGAGTTCTGAAACCCGGAGAGGAAGGGAAGGTCTGTCATCTGCTGAAAGCAATGTATGGACTAAAACAGGCCAGGCACGAATGGTATGAAACACTTTCTGCAGTGTTCTACAAGCTCGGATACCAACGATCAAGCGTGGACCACTCTGTATTCTTCAAATGCAATGCCCACGAATCTGTCATTGTTGCTGTAGCCACAGATGACATGGCCATTGCCGGGTCATCTATTCGAGCTGTAAACGGATTCAAACGAGGACTTCGAACCCACTTCGAGATTGCAGATATGGGAGATATCCACTGGTTCCTAGGATTCGAGATAAGAAGGGACAGAGCAACCAGGACCATCTCCATCAACCAACGAGCCTATATAGAGGCAATGGCAACAAGGTTTGGACTATCAGATGCCAAACCTGTAAATCTCCCGGCTCTGCCTGGTCAGGTGCTATCTGGAGATCAATCACCTGTTACACCACATCAGATAAGTGAGATGCAGGATGTACCTTATGCCGAGGCTATAGGTCATGTTCTCTGGCCGGTTATGATATCCCGGCCGGATGCGATATTTCAAGTTGGGCAGCTTGCCCAATTCGTTAAAAACCTGGGAATGGCACACTGGGAGGCCTTAAAACACCTCATTATATACCTCAACTCAATGAAGGACCTATGGCTGGTCTTGGGTGGGGGTGAACGGTCAGACCCGGTGATATACACTGATGCCGACTGGGGATCCCAGTCAGATAGACACTCAATATCCGGATATGTGATGCGGATGGGAGAAGGGACTGTCACATGGAGCTCGAAGAAGCAGCCTATCGTGGCCCTCTCAAGTATGGAATCCGAGTACATCGGGCAAACCCATGCCCTGAAGGAACTATTATGGGTACGACAATTTTTGGGAGAACTCATCTCAAAATTCACGAACCCGACTACCCTCTATTCGGATAACCAAGGCGCGATCGCCCTCGCGAAGAACAACAAGTTCCATGCTCGATCCAAGCACATCGACATCCGATATCATTTCATCAGGGAATCGGTAACAAACAAGGACGTCGAAATCATCTATGTCCCTACCTCCGAAAACATCGCCAACATCTTCACGAAAGCCCTCCCAGCTCCAAAGTTTATGTACTTCCGCGACAAGCTAGGACTACGTTGTGATTGAGGGGGAGTGTTGGGATATGTACAATCACGACACCATTGATACAAATGTATGCGCATATCGATTATGTAATCTTTAGTATTTTCCTTAATCCAACATTTTTCATCCGACCAACTTCATCACGATTTGGCAGCTTGAGTATCATCGTATGACTTGATATTGCATTGTAAGGCATGAAATGTTTGATGATTTGCCAAAGAAATACCATGCGCTTGATGAAGTTGGTTGGATGAAAAATGTCGGATTAAGGAAAATACTAAAGATTACATAATCGATACGCGTGTACATTTGTATCAATGGTGTCGTGATTGTACATATCCCAACAAATCGGCGCTATATTCCTGCACAGGGCACACGCATACCATGCAGGTCATTTGGTAGACCGCTTCCAGATCTGCGCAGGCCGCCATATCCTTTGGCACCATTCTCTCATGGGGAAAATGAACACGGATGCGTCACTTCTTCCCAAGCCCTAGCAACACTTCTCAGCTTGCAAATTGAAGGGTTTTTTCATAAGCCAGAGACTCATTGTACACCTATTAAAACGTTCGAAAACTGTTCTGCCTTCTCAGCCAATAATAAAACCATGCTTTTTCGCACCATGCACCAACTCTCGCGCTGTTACTCGTATCTACAGAAGTGATAGTCTATGTCAGAAAGTCGGCGAAATAGCAGCCTAGGTAATCGTTGGCATTCATCAACTTTCTGTTCATTTCAATCTCTTTTCTATGCTTGAAGATTCGTCTGTCGCTTTTTTGCCTACCTTGTCACTACCAAAGGGCTTAGGGATCTCGGCAAGGCTTGTCATTTTTGTCTTCCCCGACTATGTCTGAGACATTCTGACTCTAAAGATTTTGTCTAGCCTTGCGAGATTAACCTGACCTAGATGATGGTTTAGTAGGCCCATCAAAATGCCGACCGTTGGCAAGGCTTGCCAGATTGTCACATAGCTAGCCAGAAATTGGAAAGATGCGATTTCACTAAAATACCCAGGTGCATGATATAAACCAGAAATGAGTCGGGATATCATTTAAAAAGGTCCATTAGTTCACATGTATTTGAAATCAGACCACAGTAGGTACGCCATTCACAACCCTCTCCTTCGCCAGTCGCTGCTTGGCTAATCTCGACATGGAGGCAGTGGGTACGGATGCGGTTTGAGAACGAGGCCACAGTGGCCGACCGAAAACCTTGCTACTCAATGAGGTAGATACGCGGAAGCATTCAAAAACGAGCTCACCAATTCCACCACTTGAGCAAGTCATCAATACGAGCCTGTGCAATAGGACCCGGAACGACTTTGAAGTAGTCCACAATAGCATTATAGAAATCGGCGTAGTTGAAGTCGTTTTCATATTCAGTCCACGAGCCAGACGAAGATAGTGCAAATCGAAGCTGTTGCTAGAAATAAACAAATATATTACGATGGCTTTGCATAACGCACCTGAACCGCAATGTACGCAATAGAACATGGAGTGACAGATCGTAGATTGCATAGTGACGCGACGTTGGCCCGAGTTGAAACATCACCTTTCCTCCTTTTGCTGGGATGAGAACTGTCAAAATCATTCTCTGTGCTGAGCCTCGACGATGAAGAAGGCGATGTGAAGATATACAGGAAAGCCTGATGGGTCAAGATGGTCAACAAATCAATAAGCATACATGACACTAGAACTTACCTTTAATAATAGCGAGCTTTTGAAAAGGCCATTCTCGAAGTCGTTAGCGTCAATGCGGAAATTCTCATAAAGGAAGGTTGGCCATGAGTGAGCAGTCACCATAAAGGCAGCATGACCGTCACGAATATTCCTTCGCACCCTGGAAGGAACGATTACTGACAAGAGAAACAAACGCGGCACAGGCTTACTCCTCCTTGGACCAGTCATACTCAATTGGGCACAACAAGCAACCAGTATCGTAATGCATGAAGCCACGGTCATACTTGATGGTGGGCTCCAAGGTTGGTTGTTGGTAGTCAGCCGAGTGAAAGACTTTGGCTACCCAGTGAACTACAGCCGGTTTGAGGTTTCCGGTATCATCCCCACGGGCGTTATCTGCTCCTTGACGCAACTGTGAACATAAGCCTGCGAACTTCAAGGGTTGATGGAGCTAAGAGTGCATACGTTCTTAAGAAGAAAATCTTGCTTTTCCAAATTGCACACATCTAAGATGGTCTTAAGAGGGGGTACGAAACGAACGAGTTCTTTGAATGCTCGATAAAGACGGTCCTGGCTACCTAGATGTCAGAGAGCACGATGGTAGAAGAAAAGTGGATGCAACTCATTTGTCGGCTGATCTTCGAGACCTTCTTGTTCCAGAAAGGAATGTCTATCATTCTCAGATACCAGCATCCCTAAATTGTCAAACAAAGCTACTAGCCTCCGGATGCAGCGTCCCATGCGTGCTTGCAATTTGGCTTCCCTGCAAGGAGATGAGTAAAACTTATGCAGCTGAGTTACACTTACGACAGCCGGAGGGGAGCATCGCCCTTTAACTTGTAGATCTCGTCTTTAAGCGTGGCAATAAGACGCATTTGGCCTGCTTCTGTCGCGTCAGCATCAGAGGCAGGAGGAGCATCATCGTGGGGAGACATTTCGGAAAGAATGGGGTGAGTGAAGTTCGCTTCATAGCATGCATTAAATAAAAGAATATTTGTGCTACATGATGATGTAGCCCAAGGTGCAGTGTAGCCTCAATGCTTCGCCACTAGACTGAATATAACCAACTCGGCTCTTTCGGCTTAGACCATTGTACGACATAACTGTCCTTTTCCTCAGTCTCCATCATCGATGTTCAATCCACTGACGGTGAGGTTGAATTTTGTGGTTGGCATCAAAACTAAACATACTGTATCTCAATTTGCTAGGCGAATCTCCCACCTCTGAGCGCGTCGAGGGCGGACTCAAGCTTGATCCAGCGGCATACACAGAGAAATCACAGTTCTAGCAGTCATTCCACCAGGTCTCATGCAACCCTTGATTCTTACCCAGATGATATCCAGCAGGTCCTTGTGTTTGCAAAACAATATTGTTCGGCTAGATACTTCACAGCTGGTCCAATCATGGGGAACGTCGATGACAAAACAAAGCTGGCCTGGGTGGCCTACGCGCAGTCTTGCACCTATTATAAAATCGGTTTGTTTTATTCTCCTTTCTGTGGAGATTATGTGAATGATGTCGCAAGCCCAGATGCTATCACCAAACCCACGGACAAACAGATGATTCAACTTGTAGGTAATACTTGGTAGGTGTCATATTAGCCATTCAATATTTGTAGATTTCAAGAACAATTGACTCTGACCACGGACGGCTCAAGAATATGTGTGCCAGTCGTATCGCGAAGGCTTACGGTCTATTTGATGAGGTTGTGCCGGGTCAAGCGCCCACTCCTCTAGTTATTTGAAATTGCGTGTGTCAATTGATGGAAACTGACAGCTTCCTGAAATCCGGAAATCATACCGAACAGGTCAGCATTTTGGTATTCACGTTTTCTTGCTGTGAAACTTGCATTTCGAGGACCTCCTTTCAGCCTACGACCACCCCATTCTCTGTGACATACTGGACAATTTCTATTCTGCAGCTGCAGAACAGTTCCCGGCTTTCTTTGAGAATACGTACCCAGTTTGTGCCATTGCGATTGTCTGTGCCGCTGTACGTGCCTTTGTTACCTCTGAACTTGATATATGGAACAAGCTGACCTGGATTCTATTAGCTCCGCAATGTCTTAGACAAGTGGAAAACTGGTGTATACAACATGATCCCTTTCTATAAGAAGGACTACGAAGAGTGGTACCACATATATCACATTGACATGCAGGCCCTGTCAAGCCACGAGTACTGGCACCAAATTCTGCCACCTTTATTCGGGTCCTGGTTTGAGGCCGCCCAGTATGTATTATATTTTGCTAACCTGTATGACAATAATTATGTTTCTCTAGTATCTCCTCTATTGTGGCCAGAGCTCCGTCTAAGCCTGGTTTGGGAAGGCGGTCACTTGTCGATGTTGATGTTGATGCTAATGGGCAGCTGCTCATCCCACCGTCAACTGGTGTATCAGTATCAGTCTCGGAGAATGAGCTCATGGGACCATTAGTTTCTGATGAATTATTAGTGAATATGATTAAGGGATGGGGCGGATATGTTCCAGGTAAGTCGTTATAACCAAACGCAGTTCGACTTGACATTGATCGGTAATCCGCTATATAGATGTTCCTTACCATGTTCCGGCTTAGGTGTCTGTGTTGTAGCCTAGGACAACATGCCTAACGACACAATATGACATCTATTTACTCCCTGTGTTGCTTCCTGTAGATAGGTGTAATCTCGGCCATATGAAAGTGAGGCGTTGTCGCGTATAGATACCGTGAGCCATGAGACAAACCAGCTGTGGCAATGTTTAAAAAGCGGCGTCATTCAACAAGCTTCAGCCTTTTCCTTATCGCTGTGATTAGATGCGTCGGAACTACGGATACAGGTGAAGATGGTACATTCCTCTGTGTTTGGTCGAAATGCTGTAACGGAAACCATGCACCACTAGAAAGTCTTGGTCCTATCCTCCTGTGCTGCTCTGTATTCACAGAGGATTTATATTCATTTGGTTGCTGATGTTAAGAATTACACTGGGAACGTGCGCTTCTGATGACAGTCAAGACCACTTGACTAAAACGTCATAGTATTGGACTTACCCAATACTGTTGTTCCCAGTATATATACCAGATTACACGTGATTGGCTATGAATCTGCTCGACGTTCATGAGAGACGGCCTCAGCGCGCTTGATCTCATGTCTCGAATTTCAGATTCGTGACAGCTGAATTCTGGGCATTAACAGATAAACTGTCAAATGCCTGGTCTCGTAAATCCTCAAGGAAAGAAGGCCGGACAGGAATTATGAGGGTGGTAACTGGAAGAGTCCAAATGGCTAGTCACTCTGCAAAACACACGGGAGCCGAAAGCACCAGGTAAATAGCTATATGTGGGTATTCTACTTTCCTCAAGGTGCATTCACTCCACATTTCCCAGACGCCTTTTATTCAATATATGCCACAAATCAAGAGGCAATGGATAGATGTACAAAGTTCCAATTTATGGGTCGCTTTCTCTTCTGCCATTCGCCTGGCACGCACGATATAACACATGGAAGGGAGCTGTGCCATCATCGGAATGTTGTACCTCAAAGCGATCGTCCAACCCTCGTTGGCCTTATGGTGAGAATTCTCCTATCTCTTTTTGCAGTGCAACAAAAATTTCCTGCAGGAGCATGATTAGATGCCTCAACGATAACATGCAAGACATCTCCAGATCTTATATCCCAAGTGAACTGCCTCAAAGTGATAAGTCTGGCATTCAGGACTCAACACCTGCGGGAATGATTACCTTGGTCGTCCAAGCTGCCAGTTTGGCTCTGGCGGTGAGGCCCTCTTATGGTGTTTCTTTTCTGCTGGTCGGCTTCGTAGGTTTTTGATTATTGTCTCGCATTTGCTTCTAAGGTTAGAGATTGGTTGAGAGTCACTATCGCTGAAGTTTTTTGAACGTGCTTGCAGGGTGACTTGATCTCGCCCTCAAATCCAGCCTAGTGAAGGTTCTTTACTTTCTCTCACGATATCTAACTTTCGCCAACATCGTGCTTTCGATCTATGGTGAGTACTTAACTGTCTTTTGGAATCAATCTACTAATTTATACATTAGCTGATTCAACTCCCGTTATCCCGGTGAGTATGACTTCATTTTATTTTTCTCAATGTCCAATCCTTACTCCCAATCCAGAACTACTCGTGACGCTACTCTCATTTGCTGCAGTGGTATATCTAGCTCTCGTTCTCCTTACTTTTTAGTTGTTGTACTGATACACATTTTTCTTGCACTAGGAATCCTTCTTCCAAACTGTCATGATCACCCTGCACCTGCACGACTGTGATATCACTTTCGAAAACTGCATCGTCAATGTTTCAGGGAGGGACTAGTTCAATATCACCGGCCCCACCCCTTCGTCTTTGCTCGACCTCCCTGTCACAACTGTAGTTGCAAGTCTTTTCGTCAATCACAAGGCAGGCCTTGGAGCTTAATAAGTCTAGTAGGATGTAGAAGAAAGTTCTGATGGGGACGTCCTCGTAAAGGGTGATGATTCCTCCTGAGTTAAGTTTTACTTCTACAAAGAAGTTGTTCTGCGAGCTAAATCCATTGCATGCCTCTGCTGAGAGTTTAGGGAATATGGGCATGAACGATTGGCTCAGTAGTTATGGGTTTATGTTTCTCTTTTCTTGTTCTGATGGAAAAGAAGTCTGATGATTCTGATTGCATTCGTGCTACTACAAGTAATCTCACAGGAGGATGAAGTGATGATCCGCTTCGCCCTCAGGGTTTATATAGTATTTCTAAAATAGGAGTCATTATGAGTCAACCTCCGCAGTCACCCCATTTTCTATTGTTCACAGCCTCCGGTTTAAGGTTTGCCATTGTTCTTAGTCATACTGCGGAAGGCTGTGTTGTTTTGATGACTCAACTCTATTGGGCATAGCCTTCCGCAGTATTAGGCTGTGCTGTCTCATGACTGGTTCCTATTGTTCTTCTAGTCATGAGATCGCCGTTGTTTCTATCTCTTGCCCGGCGTATCGGGTTTCTCTTCTTTGACTGAGGAACCTCCTTTTGGTCTTCCCTTTGTGTCTGAGCATATAAAAGGTGTGGGTTGTATCCCTACGCTTCAGTTCAATCCTTGTCAATCATCATGACTCCCTCCCACCAAGGCCACTACGTCTGATTCTTCAAGCAGTCTGGAGTGGTGCACCACACTGCTCCTGTCTTTCTCGATTGCGATTCGTTTCATTACTACCTCCAGCGCATCCCCTCCGATGCTGACCTCTGTTGGTCTTCCTTCTCCTGCTTTGCTTGCGGTGGCAAGCACAAAGTCAAGAAGTGTCCGTTCATTCGCTGGCCAATCCAGCATGCTTGTGGCTTGATGGAGGATCCGCTTGGTGAGTATTTTGTTTTGTCTTTATTAGTCTGTGTTTGTTGATAGTAGGCTTTCCCTTTCTTAGCTTGGGATGATGACGCCCCTCCCCCTACTTCCCAGCTCCCTTTGGAGGAGCAGGTTAATTGGGGGTCTGACAAGTGGGCTGATTCCCTCCCTTCTGTCAAGAAGGAGGCAGTCGACTGGGCTGCCAGTCCCCCCTTCCGTCCTTGGACCCCTGGTCCAATGAGTTCTTTATCTAGTGGTAAGCTCTCAATTCTCTCACCCTCTTCGTGATTGTTGACTCTTTATTCTTAGTGGAAGATTTGTCGTCGTCGTTGACTAATGTCAATGTCAAGATTGAGGAGGAAGAAATTCCTCCCAGTTTGTTGTGGAGTCCCACCAATGATTGGTTGGGTGAGGAAGCGAGAAAGATAGCAGTGAGTTTCATTGAGGGGAAGGCTGCTGAGTTGCAGGCCTCTGGTGGTGATACTAATGGGGCAATCTACTGGGGTAATAAGTTGGCCGCTTTAGATGGTCAAGTAGTTTCTAGTTTCGTAGAGTTCTTGAGAGATAGTATGGTGCAGGAGATTGCCAAGACGGACTAGTTTAGGTTTTTGTTAGTCGGACATGGACTCCTCCCCTTGTACAAGTAGTTCCTGCTGCCAATAAAGACAGCCCCCCCCCTTCCAAAGAAAACAGGCATAGAAAAGAAAAGAAAAGAACGAAGAAAAGAGAGGAATTTTAAAAAGAGCGAACGCCAATTTCATGACACTCCCCTTGTCTTCGACCGACCTCCCCCCCTCTTCCATCGACCCCCCCCAGTCATCGATCTGCCAGCCCTTTTTTCAATGAGGCAGGGACTCTGTGTATCAACGCGTTAAGTTCGCTATACTTCACGTTGTTCAAAACATTGATAGGTAAGTCACTTATCTTAAATTTTCTCCTAGCGCCGTTGACGTTTTATCAAGGCTTTTTTGTCGCTGGACACAGAATTAATGAAGCAGCACCGCTTCCATGTTCTAAGTACAGATAATTGTGCGTACATATTTTGCTTCTGTCGAATTTGATTAATATTTGTTTACAGTTTCGTACTATTAAATACTCTGTATTTGATTCCAATGGCTGGGTTTTTTTTCTACATAGCATGTAATAACCCCTCGACGGCTCCCATGGATGCGTTCTTTTCTTCCACAAAGAACTCAACATCTGGAAGACTTACGATCGTCGCTCATCACTCAACTCACGACCATTCCCTCAATGGTTGTGATTGACGAGCAAGAGAGCGTTATGCACCTCACTCGTGAGTGGAACAATCATAAATCTGACACTGTGTTCAATATACATTCTACACACTATGCATATTCGAAAATCGATGGGAATCTCGATCTTGGAACGCTGAGGATTCAGATCTGAATCCAGAATGAGAAAAAGAGATGTCCCTTCTTAATCTGTGTTATAGAAATCTAATTAACTTTTTTTTGGCGCCGCCACACACAGTACTGTCTGATGCGACCCTTGCGACTATCCAACTCTATCCAGGTCCTAACCCCTCTGGATGTTAAATGTAACCGGGAATTGGACCGCCCTGGAGAATTCGGAAATGGCTGACAGGATGAGTCGCTCTGTAAGTTTCAATATTGAAAATTGGTCGGTAGGATGGAGACTCACCCTGAGACTTTTCCCCCACTTGATTAGTTCAGACCTCTCGCGACCCTTATCCGATGGTCAGCTAGAAGTAGGCGAGCGATACGATGTAAAACTCACATTGTCAAGGTTAAATGCCCATGACGCAAAATCCACGAAGTTGTGGCCAATTGTTGACTGAAGTTGGCGAAATTTGATTGGCTGTTCGGGATCTAGGAATACCCAAAATGGCGCATCACTAGCCCGGGGGCCAGTGTAGCGCCTAATAATCGTGGTAGGACTAGTGCAGCTTTCCAAAGGAAAACGTTTGCCTTCAGGTACTGTGGCAGTTAGACACAGCAGGTAGGTGTCCGCGGTCTCGAATGTGGCTCCGTAACCCTAGACGTGGTACATACAATCGGTGAGCCATCTAGAAGATCTATGTGAACAGGGAGACTCGCTTCGACTATGTCCAACTTAATGCTACAGAGACCCTCGCCAGAGTGTAGATCAGCAATGGTCAATGACCCGCATATATACACATCATGGTACGCATCGGCGGCATTCAAGGCGACCCACTCCTCCACAAAATTTCTCTTTTTGAGGACAGATCGTGTAAATGATTCACCATGCTGCATAGTGAGAAGGCGGTGACCATATTGTGTGGTTGCTCACATTCTAATGGGGTGAGTCGTGTTTATTGTCATTGCGGCGCGACGATTATCTGACACAGCACTGAATCCATGTAGCCAGCAATAGCGTCATGTAGCTCCAAACGTTATATGGGCATGTCCAAACACAATACTATGTTGCGCTCCCCGGAAGACGCTACTGTACTAAGCTGAGGAAGGCATCATCAAACCATCCACCCTGACAGAACCGTCGTTTGTAGAATCATTTTCCATAGACGTTTCCTCCACTCCCTCATCCACCATTTGCTTTTCCAGATACCGTCTCCTTTGATTGTAGAGATAATACTCTATCAGCGAGGATTGTTGTTCCGGTGAAGAGTTGTGAGGTGAGATTTCGGTTGGATACTAAGCCGGGGGAATCAGTACGATATGTAGGTGCACTACGTATGATAGAAGAATGTACCTCCGAGGGATATACAAGTTGGAAACTGAAAACCCTGCATTTCTCAACCAGTTCCAACTCCAAAAGACTAATTTGATTTTGACAAACTGCAAGCTCTGCTGTGATATCAGTGAACGTGCGGATCCAGTCAGTGTCAGTATGTAACATTGAGAAACGGTTGGGATACGTGGTGATGAACAGAGGCGTTGTACTGAGAAAGAGCAGATAGAATGAAGAGCTTGGGACATTGCCTGGCTTTTAGGATAGTACACATTGCGGAAACTGTGTCATAAATTAGACCTGGGTAGATCAAATGGCATACATTAATAATAGTAGCCCATATCATTACACCAGTAAAGAAGTGTAAGCTACAAGGAGTAGCCATTGGCGACTAATTATACTTCTTTACATTGTTGCCATATATAGTCAAGCCTTGCTATCGGTGCTACCAGTGAATGCCACGCTGATCTTGCTCACTCACTAGATAATGTCAACGCATAAACCCCTTCACCTTTTAAATCCATTCGATATGATTCTCCGTCCTATGACCAAGAATGCAGGAAGCCAATGAGCTCAGTTTCCATGCTCTGGACAAGTTCTTCCTGAACTTTGGGATTCCATCCAGCCTTAACGAATCCGAATTGACAACAATGAACTGGGGTCTAGATGAATTTGCTACCCAATTCTTGGCAAATTTTGAAGTTGCAGACTATGATCCGGTGAGCCGTTCCAGTTATTTTGTCGACCAGGGTGAGAGTTCGATCAAAACTTAGCAGTCATCTGTTCAATCGCCATCAAACGAAAGACGCAAAAACAGGCAAACACCTGAGAAAGAAAACATCCCGGTTGTAGGGCAGGGCATTTACAATCTCGACGGTGTCAGACCAAGGACCGCCAGTGATGTAGTAAGGAAATTAATCTCAATTGACTAACACAATGTTTATTTCATCACAGCATCCTGTGCGACAGGCAACCCTCCAGCTGATGTCCACTTCTTATATAAAGATTC
This sequence comes from Porpolomopsis calyptriformis, assembly GCA_951640195.1. Taxonomy (NCBI): domain Eukaryota; kingdom Fungi; phylum Basidiomycota; class Agaricomycetes; order Agaricales; family Hygrophoraceae; genus Porpolomopsis; species Porpolomopsis calyptriformis. The sequence continues at coordinate 582,620 of OX621172.1, read as the reverse complement.
CCGATCTGTCGTGTCCCAGGGGTACCTGAAATTATCTTCCGCTTCTGGCCAGTGTGGAATCATCTGGTTTACAGGCCAATGGATTGTGGAGTGCCAATTGGACACGAACTTCCCAGCACTCAAAAAACAAAGCCTTCATTGATGAAATTGTTAGACCAGTCTCAGAAAGCCAGGTAATGCATTTGCACCTTATGTAGATAAGCATGAAAAATGACACTGGTGTTCACACAGGGTGTGCAATGCTGCGTGCGCCAAGAAGCCCTCTAAGATTCTGCTCAGAAATATTTTCAAAACTTGCGGCTGATCTACCGCTGCAATACCTCCGCTTCAGATCTTGAGAAACGATTGCGTAAAAGGGCTCGCGACTGGGCAGTCCTTCAGGAGAGGAGAACTTGGGCTCGGTTTAATTTTATTGCTTGATTATGCTGGTTATAGTGCTTGTTTGACACCATACAATTGCACTTGATATGCAGATAGCATTCTCACCTCAAAATTCGTACTTGGAAATAGAAGGCTACTATCTCATGTATATAAATCCTTCGGTTGGCTCGGAAATGATATGTCTGATCAACTGACTGTAAGGGAGCTCCCTTGAGCCCCTAAGGTGCCATCACTTCATGTGCTACATTCTGCAGTCATTCAGATGCCCTGTTCGCTGACAGAACCTGTGTGAAAGTAGTCTGTGACGCGGAAACATGAGTGTTCTCAAGAGGCTCGAAGGTGGGTAGGCGGAAGCAGATGTGAGTGATCTGCGATGAGTGAATGTTGCTGTCGGGAAGCCCTGTTTGTGGACCGCAGTGGTGTGTTAGAAGCTACAAGTTCATGCTACATCAGATGAATGGCTCAGCACAATCAATACTGAATCTTCGACAGAAAAAAACAGACCATGAACCCAAGAGTGATATGTTTCACACTTTTGCTCTTCATGGCGTTTGTCTGCAGTTCTCCATGCAACCGCAGCTTTCCTCAATGATTTGGGCTTGTCCAACACCAAGCCAAGTGTTCCGTTCACCATACGATTCAAACCTTAGCAATTGCCCAACGGAGGGAAGTTGTTTTGAAGCGCAAGAGGTGTCATAGTCAGGCGGGAAATGGAAACCCAAAGAAAGTTCAAGTAAATCGTCAGCCACCCCAGGTTAGTAAAGTCAGTTCCAACTCCCAGAAGTCCCTAGGTTACAATAATAAATCAATAGGCCCCGGCTCCCGCGACCTCTCAAGCGCCTCCACCCCCAATTCCTTCGACTGCAGCCCAGCAACCTATCCCCCCAACACCCGGACTCGCGCCAGCCAGAAGACCCAAGCGCCATCGTCGACTTCCAGCTCGATTTTATGACCCCATTCCTGAGGGTCCAGTTCCAGTCGAGGCACCACCACCACTACCACCACCACTGCTGATTCGAAAGGTCATACTCCACATTAAAGACACCATCCGCACCAGTGTCAATGCCTTTGGGCTTTTTCGGGAATATCCACATTGACCTTCGTACAATCCCGATACTTGTGTTCCCCTTGATGACCTATCCGATGTTCCGCGACCACCAGGGAACCATATGATGTCCCACGACCAAAGTCAATCCCCTGTTGACGTCCCGCCATGGCCATTCGTCAACATGACAATATACCATCTTATGCGTTGGATGAATACAGGAAGTCAGCAGAAGTCAGTCAGAGAAGTGAATAGATTGACCCACGAAGTTTTGACACATCCAGATTTCTGTGTGAATGATCTCAAAAAATTTAATGCACAGAGGGAGAATGAACAGTTCGATCGGTTGGAGGTAGCGACAGAGGAGGGCTTCGTCCAGAAAGATGGATGGCGGAAGGCAGCGATAGATATTGCTGTTCCATCTGGCGCCAAGAATGCTTCCGGGGATGGCTGCATTTTTAAAGTGCCTGGACTCCAATATCGACCACTCACAGAAGTCATCAAATCAACATTCTCAGAACCCACCACTCTCAAATTTCATTTCAGCCCATTTAAGCAATTCATCGAACTGGCCAATGGGACGCAAATGCGAGTGTATGGTGAAGGATTCACATCTGAGGCCCACCTTGAGGCATACGACAATTTGAGGAAACAGCCATCTGAACCTGGCTGTAACTTGGAAAAAGTTGTTGCATCCCTCATGTTTTTCTCAGATTCCACACATCTCACCAACTTTGGAGCAGCCAAGGCCTGGCCGGTCTATATGTCTTTTGGGAACTTATCCAAATATCAGCGTGCAAAGCCAAGCTCAGGTGCAAATCACCACATTGTATACATTCCCTTGGTTCGATTCCTATGAAATATATTCACACATACTGTAATGCTAACTTGATATATAAGCTCCCTGACAGTATCCACGACTTCATTTTCAGCCTCAAGGATCACTCCCCAAGCCAAAAGGCGGAGCTAATTACCCACTGTTGGCGGGAACTTGTGCAAGGTGTGTGGAGGTACCTTATAGATGACGAGTTTCTAATGGCCTATAAGCACAGTTTGGTGGTACAATGTGCAGATGGAGTCGTTCATCGGATATACCCCCATATTTTTACGTACTCCGCAGATTACCCTGAAAAGTACGTACCCTACAAGTATTGCTCTGCTCTGCATGCTGCTAATTCTCCTTGACTAGGGCGCTTATTGCAACGATCTGTAATAATGGCAAATGCCCCTGCCCCAGATGCCTAGTACCTCGCTCGAAACTGGACCAATTGGGCACTGCCTCGGACATGAAGAGCTGTGTTTCAATGATAAGAATATACTTGATTGATACCATCTGCCGAGCGCGCAATTTCATTTACAAGCTTGGGAAGCTGATCACAGGTGCGGCTGTTGAGGCAGTCCTGTCCTCTCAATCTTGGGTTCCCACCATTGTATGTGCTCCCGTGGAATTGCTCTCATTATTTATTGATTACGATGGCAGAATGTTTTTGCAGAGAAGTTAGGACCACTTGGATTTGACATATTTTCAGCTCGCATTGTTGATCTCCTACACGAGTTTGAACTCGGTGTTTGGAAAATAACATATACGCATCTTATCCGGCTTCTCTATGCAGCATCCCCTGGTGGTGCCACTGTGACAATGTTAAACTCAAGGTATGTTCAAAATAGCTGTGATAATGTTCTACACGGCTTATTCTTCTCCCCCAGATTCCGGCAAGTCCCTTCTTTTGGCCGCGACACCATTCGTTGCTTTTCTGAAAACGCATCAGAAATGAAGAGGCTGGCAGCGCGAGATTTTGAGGACCTCCTACAAGTAAGTATTTTGCCGAATATAAGCCTCTCCAACCTCAAAGTCTGACCCTTCAAGTGCACGATTCCGGTCTTCGAAAACCTTTTACCGAAACCTCACAATGAAATTATCATGACACTACTTTTCTGGTTGGCCCAATGGCACACTCTTGCCAAATTACGCATGCATACTGAGTTCACACTTGGTGTTATGGATGGTGTGACTGTAAAGCTGAGACGGGTGGCACACAAGTTTCAGTCTGTCACTTGTAAATCATTCCTAACCTGCGAGCTAGCATCTGAGGCTCAAGCACATATGTGTCAAGAGGCGGCCAAAGTCCTTGATGGTCAACCACGGATATCGGATGAGAATCAGATGAAACCACAAGCAATTATCAAGGGTTTTAACATACTCACCTACAAATTTCATGCTCTTGGTGATTATGTGAATTCCATATGTATGTTCGGAACCACTGACTCTTACTCGACCCAGATTGTGAGTGACGTCTCTCAGATATGCTAGAAAAGTATACTTACTTGTTAAATGCAGGGAGAAAGAGAACACAGATGTGTAAAACGGTACTACGCTCGAACCAACAAGCATCAAACCATTCAACAGATTGCCAAGTATGAGCGGCGTGAAACCTGTCTTCGACGTGCCAAAGCTGTCGCCAAAGTGAACACCAATGACAACCATTCTCATCATGTTAGTTTTGCTGAAAACGATCCTCTCCCGTACACCACCAATGAGATGCATCATCATATTTCGGAGAGGAGAAAGCATCCACTCGACCTTTTTACTCTCTCCTGTAAATTCCCCGGAGATCCAGCTAGCAAGGTGTGTTCCGACACTAACCTGTGTAATGCTCTAACAACATCTCTTAATATGTAGGATTTTGTCCCTAAACTCAAAGATCACCTTCTCGGACGATTGCTTGGCATGAATTATGATGGAGATGAGCATTTATTCACTGATACCGACAGAAACAATGTCATCCTCATCGACAATCGATTATATTGTGCAAAGGTCTTTCGAATTAATTATACCACCTACGATGTTCGTCGTGATCAAGACTCAACGAATCCTCGTACGCACTGCAATGTAATGGTCAAGTCCTGCGAGACTGACAAGGATCATCACCCTTTCTGGTATGCACGCGTTTTGGGTGTTTTTCACGCACGCGTTCTTCACACAGGTCCTCAGTCCTGCAATCGCTCTGTTCAAATGTTGGAGTTTCTTTGGGTGAGATGGTTTGGATTGTCACCAGAATACTCCAACGCGAGGTCGAAGGCTACCTGTCTCCCCCAAATTGGCTTCATCCCTGATTCTGATTCATCAGCTTTCGGCTTCCTTGATCCGTCCCTGGTCATCCGGAGCTGTCACCTAATCCCGGCTTTTGCATATGGTCGCACGTCTGAGTTACTCAGGGTAGCAAACTCAGCTGTGAGACCCATCGGAGAAACTGACGATTGGGCCTATTTTTATGTCATGATGTACGTTGTATCTGTAGGCTTCCAGATGAATGCTTATTTTTTTTTCAAAGATTTGTTGATAGGGATATGTACATGTGCTATCTTGGCGGGGGGGTAGGTCACAGTCACTCAACATTCTATCAACCTGCGTGTGATGACGACGGGCAATTCAATGAAGAGTCGGACATTGGTGATATTGAAAGCGATAGGGACATGGGCTGTGAGGATGAGGATTTGCAAATGGATGATGATAGCGAAGAGGAGAGTGAAGAGGGGGGTGGGGACGAAGGAGGAGAGAATGACAGTGATTTTGGCCTGGAAGATGGTGAAGATTATCTCCCAGTTCCTGTTGATGATGGTTTTGCAGATTTCTAGTCTAGCACCTACCCCAATGAATACTGTACATCTTTTCCGTGAAGTATAATGTATAACTTGAACGCTACCTTCAGAAAGTGTCAAGTATAGCAAGTCTACAGGTACTTATTGCGATACATGAACCAATGGGACGTGGCGCTAAGTCAGGGTACAAACTGGTAATACAATATCCTAGGAATGCAAAGTGAAAAAAAAATAAAAGGAAAAGAAACAGACATTCTGATATTAGACACCATCTGCACCCTCTGCCATACCCTCGGATGTGTAACTGGCATCTGAATTATCAGAACTCTCAATCTCCGAAGGACCAGGGACGTCTCCGAAAAGTGAAATTGAGAAATGGCTGAGAGGGGTTAGTTTGAAGGTGTAGTGGTCCTCGTCATTTGGAATCAGAGCAAGCAGAGCCTTTCCCTGAGCCTCGAGCACTTTTGATAGTTCCTCGACTTGTTGCTTTGCTTTGTTTACCTTGGAAATCGCTTCTTCAGCCACATCACGCATTGAATCAAGGTACAACTCAGCCTCCTTGACCCGCTGGCGAGCATACTTCTCTTCTGCCAAGACGGTTTGATGAACGGCATTAGCGACACTCAGGGCCTGACATGCCCTGTACTGATCACTGCGTGAATCTTCGACTTCCGAACGAACAGCTTCCCAGACAATTTCCCACTCTTCGAGACGTCTGAGAGCGGCTCATTCTGATGCAAAGTTGCTATTCTAGCAGCTCGAGCCAGGGCCAAGGCCTGCCTAGCTTTGTAGTACTCAAGAAGGAGCCTGTTTGATGTCTTGTATTGACGTCTGGGATAGGGACGTGGGTTGGGACTGCGCATAGCCTTGGAGGACATCAGCCTATGTTATCTTGGGTAGAATAAGAAGACGTACAGTTGACTTTCCCAGCTCTTTTCGGAGAAAGTCTGAAGATTGACAGGGGCGTTGGAAAAGGGTGCTCTTCAGAAAACTCAAGGAGTGACAATCGCAGACAATAGGCTTAGCCTTGCATAGAGTATGAGTGGTTTGGGTATTAAGCGGTAAGTCACTTGGAGTGGGAGATGGACCTATTAGGCAAGAGGTATTGTTGGTGACCACCAACATGAGAAGTTGAGTGAGGGTCACATGATGGAACCTTACTCGAAGTCAGTAGCCCAGTAGCCCACAATCCTGGCTACATTTGCTTCATAAAAGCCAGTCAGTCAACACCTTTATTTCCGCCTATTCAAGTTTCGTCTATGTCTAATATCTCGGAGGGTAGGCTCAGCGTTCGACCTTGGACAGCCCTCCATCCCAATTCCATATGAGACCGCTTCCGGGAGCATGTCGCCTCATCCTCGGTCCCTTTGGCATTTCCAGCATTCATTGCATCTGAGATATCCCAAATTACATCCGGTTGTTATGGCGATAGACAAGAGCTGACCACCTGGGATGACGGATTTCACTCGGAATGGTTGCCGAAGTCTAGTGACAGAAAGGAAATGCGTGCATGGGTCTACCAGATATTTTCCGACATGGTTTGTTTCCTAGCGCAGTATGGTGGTGTCTTACTGATTGTACCGCCAATGTTTTCAGGTGGAGGCTATGGATCGAACTTGCGCAGTGGGAAGCATCACCTTTCATGTCCATGGTGAATGCCCTCCCAACGCAAGCGAGCCCACAGCACTCAATATGAAACCAAATGTAGCCGTGTTCACGTCCACGAACCTTTTATTGAATCCCGAACTGAGGCACGGTTTGAACCATGTGCAAGATCTGTTCATGAATGACATCGCAGCGCTATTTTATACCAATTGGACTCGGCGTGCAGTCCGCAGTAGGTATTTAGGCAGTAATGCGTACCCCTCATCCTCCAGCCTGCGGGTTTTGCGTCATCAACTTGTCCCGACTCCGTCACGATCCTTACGCTCTCCTTCCTTTACTCCTATCAAGCCAGCCCATCGATATAGCTCACTTCACGTTAATTCCTGCTCCACACCCACATCGTCACCGACCTTACATTCTCAATGTACCCCAGGTAATGATGGGTTTACGCCATCGGATGTCGCTTGCAATCCTACAACTCCAGCATGGCGAGCTGTCTCTAGCTCTGGCCCAGGGACAGATGCCGCCATCTCGCTAGACATAGATGATTTTTTGTCTGCCATTGGGAAGGATACTTCTGAGAACCATATTGCATTGCGAAGCATCTACAATTACACAGGAAAGGCGTTTTGGCTGTCAGCGGTAACAGAACATTTTCACCTAAATGTGGGGACGGCAAAAGCTCTCGTCTTCTTGATGGGTAACGCTTGAGTTTAAGCGAGACTTGTTAATTATTACAACATGTACTGTACATGGTAAATACTTGAATTTATGTCTATCTTACATTCAAGTTGGCTGCATCCTCAAATTGGTTTCAACCGCGAATGTGCAGCTGTCATGGACATAAATTTTCATTTCCTCTCTATGTTAGTCATTACTGCTTAGTCAGACAGGTCTTATCTTTACTTGGGATTCCCCACAGTTTCGTATCTTTTCATATATCCTAGATAAGACATATTTCATTTCCGACGATCATGTTTCATCCTTTCACATGCTCTGAGTCCTTTATCATGCTTATCTCTACTCGTCGCATGTATTCCTCATGTTTACACTGACTCATCCACAGTAGCGTAGTCAGTATATAAACCCCTAGTTAGTCGTACTCAGACTTTAAGTCTAATTCCTCGTTAGACAACCAATAACTAGGACTTGAGATCTTATCCACGTCTTGGGACAGAGCACTCTGAAGTAAAACCATCTCAACAACATCCAGTTTATAACAAGAATCAGACTTCCTTCTTGCTCTCTCCCCTTTACTTGATCCACCCTTATCTTCACACTGGACGACAACGACGAAGACCTTTACGATCCCTCTGAGCAGAACAATCCTCTTTCTCAATCACTCTACTCACAGACTCGAATCTTCCCAGACCCCAACAAGGAAGCTAGTCAAGCTCCTCCCCTGCCAAGTATTTCACAAGCTCTAGGAAGAACTTGAAGCGAAACAACTTCCTATCACTCCCCCTACTGTTAGATATCAACCCTTTCCATTCCAACAACCTACTCGACCTTCTTCACCTTTGACAACACCTTCACCAGATCCAGATCCAGATCCAGATCCAATGGGTTCTCGCGCTAATCCCCCTGTCCCCAACCTCAATGAAATCTTCGCAGTCATGAATGATTTGCAGAGAGAAATGGCCAACCTCCAGGCCTCGAATGCAAACCAGGCGGCAGAGATTCAAGATCTTCACCAACAACTCGCTGCCCAAGCTCAGCAGCAACCCCCACTGGGACCTCAACCCAAACCTCCTGCCGCTCCCACCATCGAGATAAAGATGGCCAAGCCAGACGAGTTTACTGGTCGACAGCAAGACGTCGACAAATTTATCAATAGCTGTGAGTTGTATTTCATGGGAAAGCCATACCGCGATGAACACAAGATCCCCTTCGCCCTTTCTTTCATGAAGGGAACGAACGCTCAGACCTGGTCCGAGAAGGAGATGAACGACATGAGGACTGTCAATTGGACAGGCCTGATGGCTACTTGGGCCGCATTTGTAACTCGATTCCGGACAACGTTCGAAGGAATTGACAGACAGTCCCATGCTCGCAATGACATCAAGAATCTATGCCAAGGAAGGAAGAAAATAGAAGATTATAACCTGCGCTTCGGCGCTTTGCAGGTCGATACCAGTTTTAACAACGCCGCCCTCATCGATCTTTATCAAGCTGGACTCGATTCCGAGTTCATTGAATACGCCTACCGACTCCCCGCCATCCCAACCACACTTCAAGAGTGGAAGGACGCTACGACACATTACCAACATCAGAAAGACATTCTCGCCTCACAGAAACAGTCTTCCACATCCCAACCCCAATATTCTAATCCCTTTCCTACCCAAGGATCGTACGTGGCTGCAACAACGACCCGTCAAACGTCAGCAGCCCCCACTGTCAAAAGAGAAGAGTCTTCCTCTTCTACCCTTACGATCCCGTATGGAAACTGCTATTCCTGCGGCCAACCGGGGCATTTCGCGAATGCCTGCCCAAACCGTGTCGCCAGTGATGCGAAGAATATACCCGATACCTCTTCCTCACATCGAGGAGGATACTTTCGAGGTAGAGGCAGTTACCAAGGATGAGGACGAGGGCGAGGTTGCGACGTACGTGTCGTTACCACTGAGCCCCACATGGAGAATGTCAACTCACCCCCTACACTGGGAACGGGTGAAACTTTGTTGGATATGGCAAAATCTGGTATACGCAATTGGTCGGATGATCGAAAGAAGAGGCTGGCAGCGGACTTGAAGTCCCAGGGTTTTTGAAAGGTCCGGACAATAAGCCCTACATTGCGGACCATACCACTCGATGTATCATTACCCCATGCAATTCATTTCGAACTCTTGGTACTATCGAAAAGGGCGATTCAGGACTTACGATGGACGTTTGGATCAAAGCTTCAGACAGTGGCCGATGTGTCCCCACCACGTGTCTTATTGATAGCGGAGCTTCTGGAAACTTTATGGATGAGACCTTCGCAACTTGTCACGAATTTACTCTTCAGGATTTGGAAACCCCAATCCCCGTACGGAATGCCGATGGGTCAGAGAACTGAGGAGGCCCGATCGTTTTTGACACAGATGTCTGGATAGAAGCTCCAGGTGGACATACTGAAAGGATCCGTTTGGAAGTGACCGACCTCGGATCCAAGTTTGATATTATCCTCAGCTACCCATGGCTCAGAGCTCAAAACCCTAGTATTGATTGGGAGAAGTCAACACTGGCTCTCGGAGGTAAAGAGACTTCTCATCAGTATTGTAGCGGCGAAGCAGAGTCCTCTGTGGTAGAATCGGTCTCGCTGGCAATAACAAGTATTTCAAAATCAGACGAATCTCGAGCTAGCACGGTGGAGGAAGATATGCGAAAGTTTGTACCGGAGGTCTATTGGAAAGACTATGCTAGTGTCTTTGCCAAGGAGTCCTTCGATTGCCTTCCACCTCATTCCGAGTTCGATCACATCATTGATCTCAAAGATGACTTCATACCTCAAAATGACGCGACTTATCCGATGTCCCCTTGAGAGATAGACTTCCTAGAGAAGTTTTTAGAAGAAAATGTAGCTACCGGACGAATATTCAAGGGATCCTCACCTCAAGCCGCTCCCTTCTTCCTGAGCAAGAAAGCTGAAGAAATCAATGCGAAAGGACAAGATGCTGGATACAGACCAATCGAAGACTACTGTTACCTGAATCACTTTACCGTTCCTGATCGATATCCCCTACCACTCCTCCATCAAATCGTTCAACAACCAAAGTTACGATCTGCTGTGCTGTTCACGGTTGTGGACATTCGTTGGGGATTTAACAACATTCGAATCAAAGAAGGCGACGAATGGAAAGCCACTTTCAACACAGTCAAAGGACTCTACATCCCGAGAGTGATGTTCTTTGGTCTACGAAATTCTCCAGCTACGTTCCAACGGATGATCGATACGCAATTCACCAAAGTATTAAGATCAGGTTGTGTTTTTATCTATATCGATGACGTTCTCATCTGCGGAGACAATTTAGAAGAACTACGTTACTGGACGTTCAAAACCCTTGACACCATGAAGAAAAACAAACTCTCCTGTAAACCTGTCAAATGCCAATTCGAGAAGGAAGAGGTGATCTATCTGGGGATGACCTTGACGAAAGGTCATATCAGAACCAATCCCAAGAAGATCAAGGCCATAGTCGAATGGCCTGAGCCTCGAACCGTGAAACAACTTCAATCCTTCCTCGGAAGTGCAAATTTCTGGAGAAAGTACATCAAGGACTTTTCAAAGATTGCCCAACCACTCAACCAGTTACTCTGTAAAGATACTGTATGGGAATGGACTCCCGAATGACAACACACCTTTGATCAACTAAAACACTCCCTCATGAATGCCCCTGTCCTCGAAGTACCAGATCAAGACCTGCCATATTGCTTGGAGACTGACGCCTCTGGCTTTGCCCTAGGAGGAGTACTGTCTCAGCTGCACGAAAATGACTAGAAACCTATAGGCTTTTATTCAAGATCCTTGACCCCTGCTGAAAAGAAATATCCAACTCACGACGCCGAGCTTCTAGCGATAATAGACTGTCTTAAAGCGTGGCGACACCTTTTAGAAGGTTCGCAACATGACCTTCTGATTCGTACCGACAGTCTCGCCCTCAAATATTTCAGTATCGCTTGCGTGTTATTTGGACGACGTACTCGTTGGTCTGAGATTTTATCAAGATATGAATACAAAATTGAATACGTCCCAGGGAGAAAGAACAAGGCTGATGGGTTATCCAGGCGCCCGGATTATTTCGATGAGAGTAAAGGCGAGGTGGAAGACAAGATTTTAATCGCGGATGAACATTGGATCAACTCGATCATCAAACTTTCAAAACTGGACTTTTTCGCAAGATTACGCTTCAAACTGCCGATACCGGACAAAATCTCATAGAAAATCGAGGATGCCTCATTGTTTTGGGACCAAGTCGATGGGTTGGTTCGCAATGTTGAAGGTCGAATTGTGGTGCCAGAGGAAGTATCTCTGCGTACAGACATAATACGACTGTCCCATGCCTACCCCCACACTGGACACCCTGGCATTGAGAAGACGAAGGAGCTAGTGCTCCGAAACTTTGTTTGGGATGGCATCTCTCAAGACATTATCAACTACGTACGGTCCTGTCCTGCTTGTCAACAAAACAAGAACTACCCTTCGAAACCGACAGGACTCCTACAACCTATACCCCCTGCTACCGAACCATGGACTGAGATAACCATTGATCTCATTGTTCAATTACCTGACTCGCTTGGATACGATACTGTGATGGTAGTTGTTGATCGCTTCACAAAACGTGCCCATTTTATTCCAACGACTTCCAATCTTTCATCAGAAGGCGCTGCCCGACTCTTCTGTGATCACATCTGGAAACATCATGGATGGCCAAAGAAGATCATTTCTGACCGAGGAGTACAGTTCACATCAAAATTCACAGAAGCCCTCAACAAACTCCTAGGAACCATTTCTGGACTGTCTACTGCTTATCATCCTGAAACCGATGGTCAGACCGAACGAACGAACCAAGAACTCGAAGTCTACTTATGGTTCTACACCAACTTCATGCAAGACAACTGGTCTGAATGGCTAGCTTCTGCCGAGTTCGCTTACAATAATCGACAACACTCCGCCACGTCACAATCACCCTTCTATTTAGAATATGGCCGTCATCCTCATTTGCCGATCACAATCGAATCCCCGAGTAATGTCCCCGCAGCAAATACCTTCCATGAATGTCTCACGCATGCTCAGAAGAGTGCTAGCGAATCACTATCACACGCCGCAGAATCAATGAAGAAATACGCCGATCGAAAACGGAAACTTGCTCCCTCCTTCAGAGTCGGAGATTTGGTTTGGTTAGATACCAAGAATATCAAGATGACTCGACCCGCCAAGAAACTGGATAACAGAAGAACTGGACCATTTAAGATCCTAAAACAAGTATCAGATCTTGCGTATCTTATCGATATCCCCGGAACCTGGAAGCTCCACCCAGTTTTTCACATATCACTCCTGAGACCGAATGTCGAAGATAAGTTGCTCCACCCTGATATCACTGATATGTCTCAACCTCCTCCAGATCTAATCGAGAACGAAGAAGAATATGAAGTCGAATCCATTCTTCAGCACTCTGGAGCTCAATGCCGACGAAAATATTTGGTCAAGTGGAAAGGTTATCCGATTGAAGAAGCTACTTGGGAAGAACGATTGAACGTCTTATGACACGCCAAGGAAATTGTGAAGACTTATGAAGACTCAATTCAAACGGCGACTTAACTCATTTGTCATCATTCCGGCTGTCCATTTTTTGAATTCTATTTTTAGGTCGAGTTGACGCTTATAAACTCAGAATCGTTGATACGATTCCATCCAATCTTTTCCCACCTTCGACGAACTTACCCAACACTATTGTTCCTAACACCAACATTGTTGAACCATCATTCACAATGCCCGCCACTCGATCTCCCTCTCCTCAGGTCGCCATCCGACGCGCTGGACGAATCCCCTCGTCTGCCATCATCCACTCCCCTACCCCCAGTCCCTCTACTTCTTCCTCCTCCACTTGACAGTTACGCCGACAAGCTCGCACACACATGGAAGACTTCTTCAAGGAATATCCTACAGAAACACCTCCTCCTGAAGACCCTGCCGTTACTATTTCACACCTTACGGTTCACAGCAATAGCGTCAGCAAGTGGAACCAAGAACTTCGACAAGAGCGTGACGTTTTGAAAGCCGAGCTCAAAGCATCAGAAAGGAGTGCCTTATTTTGGAAGAATCGTTGGGATCAGAGTGAGTTGAAAGTTTGGGAACTTCAACGAGAAAAGAAACGTACGTGGGTCAACTGTTACGACGTCACCACCCGCGCCATCATCGTCAAGCTCATGGAAGAGAGTTGTCAAGCTGAACAACTCTCCCGAGAAGATTTTCTTCGGGCCCAATGAGATCTCACGACGACGGAGACTCTAATTGATTACGGTGCGTCAGTCGAGTACCCCATCAACCTTGACTTGGAATACCCAGATGAGGACGACATCGCAACAGTCCGAGCCCCTTCCCCCATCGAAGCAGCCTCAGAAGCTACCCCCATCGCTTCCCTCTCAGTGGCCATCGAGGCCTCCACCACTGAGGAAATCCCAACTCAGGCCTCAGAGGACGAAACGACCGACACCACCCAAGTTTAAAATTCGGGTCGAATTTCCCGAAAAACGAGGTGTATGTCACAGATGTAAATTTTCATTTCCTCTCTATGTTAGTCATTACTGCTTAGTCGGACAGGTCTTATCTTTACTTGGGATTCCCCACAGTTTCGTATCTTTTCATATATCCTAGATAAGACATATTTCATTTCCGACGATCATGTTTCATCCTTTCACATGCTCCGAGTCCTTTATCATGCTTATCTCTACTCGTCGCATGTATTCCTCGTGTTTACACTGACTCATCCGCAGTAGCGTAGTCAGTATATAAACCCCTAGTTAGTTGTACTCAGACTTTAAGTCTAATTCCTCGTTAGACAACCAATAACTAGGACTTGAGATCTTATCCATGTCTTGGGACAGAGCACTCCGAAGTAAAACCATCTCGACAACATCCAGTTTATAACAGCAGCCATCAGGATGGGCTACGCCTCCAGCAATATTATGGTTACGATCACTTAGGTATGCTAGAATGTTCTTTGACAGGGCCGCATCTCTGACAGACACGGCAGAATGGGACTATAAAATCACATAGAGATAGTGATTGATATGCAAGAGACATCCTACTAGATCGTCGCACCATGCATGACCTATGTACACCCCCAAAAAACCTTTCCCGCTCACCTCGCTTCACCACACCCAAGAAACCTCGTCTTTCCGATGTGAACTGTCACTTCAAGGCCATCATCAAAGAGCTTGAGGATCATTGCAAACAGGTCAGGCTTCTAGAGTTGGAATTGGTGGCAAAATGCGAGAATCGCTATTACCAGGTATGAGCCCTACCATGCTCCATAAACAAATAACGTATTTTTGCATTTACAGCTGGGGGGCGGGGAGAAACGGGACAAAACTCAGGTGGTTTGGGAATGGTTGAGCAGGAAGGCATTGCGTCGATATGGTATTACAATGTCAGATGAGGCTTGGCTGCAGGGAAACGATTGAATAAAATTCTGCGTTGGTTGCTTTTCAATGGAATGTGTCAAGTTCGCAATTAAAGGCTTCAAGACCGATATTCAGAATATATTGAAAATCTCCTCCACCATGTCGACTTATACAAAGCACTACGAAATACCACAAGTCTGGGATTGGATTCCGAATCTCGTCCCTAACTCTCCATTCCTGAGCTAACCAGTGGATTCTGTCTTTCAGCGGGTATTTCAATATAAATCTCTGTAAATGCCTGTAAATGCCTGAAAATGTTGTGCAACAATCGCAAATAGCGGCAGGGAATGCCTGGTCCTTCACGTTTTAGTGATGCCAGCTTCAGCTTACCCGCAGACAGAGAAGACGCTGCCTCGAACGTTCTTCCATCTTGCGCGAAGGATATTTTCGAGGAAACCGGATACCCGTTATTTTTTTTGCAGGTATTTTCGTAGAAAAACGAACATCAGCAGTCTACTAAATTTAGACACGGATTTGACCTGAAGCGGATCCGGAATTTGAGCATTTCATTTCTCCTCTTCAAACCAAACCACATCGCGACAACACCAGCAAGGCCAGCGCTCATCGACAACGTTCAACCTCGCCTTGGTCTCTCCTTGGCTTTCACTCTCTTGTCTATTTTATTATAAAACCCGCTCTTTAAAACACCAACAGACTATTAATACTCAACAAAATAATACAAATGCCTTCCCGGAACCCCCTTCTCACTGGAAAGCCGCCTTTTGCTACCGATGAGCCAGACTCTGCTTATCGGGAGCGCCAACCTCGGCGTGGGCAGCGCAAGGAGCCCCTTGTGGATCCCAACGCCAGAACCTCTGCTTACGATGTGTAAGTTATATGTCAAGCAATACATGGACAGCCTCAGACTCACATCGCCCTTCTGGACCAACCTAGATACGATAGCTATTTAGATGATACCAGTAATCGCAACTCTGGTATCGGGGCACTCGGCATGGGTTTCATGAACGGGAACATGGATGATGACGATGACGACGATGAAAAAATTTCTATGCCGGCAACCAATTTCAAAGACACCTCTGCTCGTCACCCTGCTCCAGCAGTCGCAAGTGGCCCTCCTGCAGCCGCCCGTAATCCTCCTGCAGCCGCCCGTAATCCTCCCGCAACCGCCCGTAATCCCCCAGTAGCTACCCGTAATCCTCCTGCAGCCACACGTAATCCACCATCAACCGCACCATACCCTTCAGCAACCGCACGTATCCCCTCAGCAACCGCGCGTACTCCCTCAGCAACCGCGCGTGCTCCCCCAACAGCTGCCCGTACCCCCCAGGCAGCCGCAAATAACCCTCCACTAGTCGCAAGTAATCCTCAACGGTCCATCCCACTCGCCGCCCCCCGCCCAGGCTATGCTGCTCCAATTGCTGCTCTCAACCTCTCTCAGCCTGTCGCAGTCGCAGTCCCAGCTGGTCGCACCCAAGCCCTGCACATGAAGATCAACGTCCCCCCGCACGCAAACTCTTCTCATTCTCCGCCATCAGCCCCAAGCACACCACACCTACTCCAGCCACCCGTATCTCCCATCGTCCCTGCGTTTGCTCGCCCCCCGAAATCCCCTGCTCCACGTGAGGCGGTCAAATTTGCCACCGCAGAGCCTATCATGCGTGGAAATTCGGAAGATGTCTTGCTACCTAAACGTGGCGAAGCCGGTGACGATTTCTGGCGGAGATTCAGTATGGTTGCCAAAGAAGAGCACAAGACAGGAACGC
Organism: Porpolomopsis calyptriformis; assembly: GCA_951640195.1. NCBI lineage: Eukaryota > Fungi > Basidiomycota > Agaricomycetes > Agaricales > Hygrophoraceae > Porpolomopsis > Porpolomopsis calyptriformis. Next base: position 566,099 of record OX621172.1, on the reverse strand, counting down.
GAGAAAGGTGTTCATCGCTTTGCCTCGAAATTCGCTTCTTTTATTCACTTTTACTCCCTACTGCTCTAGTTCTTGGTTGTTAAAGACGCAAAGTAGATCAGCCCGTTCTTCACGATTAGTGGCATTCGTCGGCATCATTATCTTCCTCGTAGGTCATACTCATCTCATCAGCGAAGCTAACATCTTCAATAATCCCTCTAGGCTGTCGCTGGAGCCGTTGGCCTTCGCTTGTATCTTACGCATAATCAATCTCCAAACCAACTGCCCACCGCGGTTGGCGGCAGTGCAAATGAATCAAGCGCGTCAATTACCTCATCCTCATCCACTACCGCCTTAAAATCATCCTCATCTCCGCGCGTCACTCCAACCAACACTGTCGCCCGCCGGGCTGAACCTATCCCCACTGGTCATCGCTTATCGCCGCGCCATTGGGGTTACGCCGTTGAGCATTGAACCGTTTGAAATGTTTGTGGTCGATTTATGATGTTTGTGGGATTGGTGTCTGAGGACCCGTTTCCCGTCCATTCCTTTGCTATATCTTCGCCTTCGGAACTCAGTAGGGTACTTACATGTTATCTGATACTTGTGAGTACATTAATGCTGACAGATGATGCCAACTGTGATCGATGCGATCAATAATGCTCGTTGGGTGAGCTGGAATTCGCTTGAGCAATAAACACCTCAGGTTTGCTGAATATTTGATAGGCTTCTCTGCCACCCAAAATGATGTTTCTATCTAGTTGGTAATTAAGTATATGATGTTCACAGCATAAACAATGCAGAAAATCCATAACGGAGCCAGCAGTTTGACTCAGCCTCGAATCCGACTCGCCTTCGTTTTTGGTCTCTTTTGAGGGGACTTCGCAGTGGTGGTACCCGGGAGAATATCGATTTCACCCTCAGATTCCTCGTCAACTTCTTTACCCTCTGCGACCTCCTTCTTTCTCTGCTCCTCCTTCGCCACACGCTCCTTTTGCCATTTCTCTGAAAGATCAATAATCCGGCCAGTTAGCTTTTCTCGCAAGCCACCCACATTCTCGTCCTTCCACTCGACCCGACGTGCCGAGATGGTAGATGCTCTACTATTCTGAAGACATCATGAGAAATATTCAAACAGAAATCGTCTGAAGCCTTACCAGAATTGTGTGACAATAATGAGCTGGGTCTGACATAAAAGTCTCAGCGAGATGGAGGAGGTAAACCCCACAATCGCAATAGTTTGGTTGTACTGGTACCTAACGGTCGAGGTCAACCAAACCATAATGTCAACCACAGATCCTCCACATACCAGGGCTTGTTTACCAACAGCAGGACTGATTTCCTCGATGCCCCGCTTATCTTTCGCCTCCAACTTCAAATAGTTACTCAGGATTCTGATTGCCTGAGGATGCCGTGATCCTAAAGAGTCAAGGGTGAATATGTAGGTGCTGCTATCACTAAGGTCAATGTCAACCAAGGCAGAGGCCGATAAAGAAAAGGAGTACATTGGAAGTTCGTCCTGAGAGCCAGACCCCGGGCCAAGAAGCAATTCGCCAACTTCTTCCTCTTCACCCCTGAGCTCTATAGGGAACGGAGCTGCTTTCCGTTTACCTTTCGAAGGCGTGGAAGAGTAAAACTGTTCGGGATTTATGGCCCCTTCACCCAACGCGGACACATCCACCATTACGATATCCTCATCTTGTTGCCCTGTTGATCCAAGATCATTCGACACTGCACTGTCAATCTTGGAGGCATTGGCAGGAAGCGGCCCTGGAAATATGGCCACTGGTTCGGTGCTTCCGTCTGGCGCGTAGTTTTTTGAAGGAAGAAAATGGGAGGTGAAGGGATCATCACTAAGTGAATGCCGTTTGTCATCTCGCAGAACCGGCCGGGTTACTCCTTCACTTGACGAGAAATCGCTTATAGAGGATTGACGACTGACGAGACCATCGTCGACGTCATCAATGACGGCTGGCTGCGACTCTGCGAGGGAAATTTCATTGTGATTACCCAACGGCGAGGCTGGTTGCGGATCAGAGCCTTGGTTGTCTATGCTGATTGAGCAAGATGTTGTGAAGTTCGTCAGTGCCTCCACTCCATCTTCAGTTGATGTTTCACTCGTAGTTGCCAAATGAGGATCAGATGCTGACGGTTCTTTTTGTGGACCAGGTTGATCGACGTTCACTGGCTCCGGAAGAACCTCTAGTGAGGCACGTGTCGCAGGACGTACATAAACGGTTGGGAGTTGTTTTGTGACAGGGGGAGAGCGAAGGATATGCTCTGGGTGATAGATAATCGCCAGATACCAATGAAGGCTAGAAAGCATGAATAAAGCTGGGACTGGAAAGCAAGATCACCTCACTCACTTCTCATTGATCGGGACAATGATATATTTCTTCTTGAATATATCAATCTTCGAAGTCCATTTCCGAATACTTTTGTATCCCTCCTCAAGGCTAATGACGATTAGGTTGACGGAATAAGAAGCGAGTGTGGAAGTGAAGACATACTTCTTTGTATTGAGCTTCTTGTAGAAAAAGGAGCTGAAAACATGAATCGATTCCGCGAACTGAGAATCTTTTATTCGCAAATCATTTAACCACAACCTAAAGTTTTTGTCAGCCTATTCGCGGTTCCAAACTTGGATAATAATTCTGACTTCAAGCCAAATTCTATAAGAGTGTCATTGAGGAATTCGCCCGGTCGCAAGCGATTAAGATCGGCATTGGTAATGTTCACAGCTCCTAAACTGTCAGGAGGGAATACCAGTATCCTGATCTGATGTGAGGGAGTAGCCGGAACACAAAGGGAAAACGACTTGCACTTCATCCGGATCAGAAGAGGGAGACAGCTTGGCGTTTTGAAGTACCGGTGTTGCAACAGTATCTAGAGCGCTTTCGCTGTAAAATCATTAGTGTTTCCCGTCTGCGAAATATTGTCAGGTCGTAGACGAACTTGACAGGTTTCGGATTTGAGCGATTCAGGAAGTTGGGAAAACTACTCGATGCTGTCGGTATCGCTTTTGTATTTGGTTTCTGAGAGGGTAGTCCAGAATCTCTCTTCAGTTGGAGATCGATCTCGGAAGGACACTCTAAAGCCGCGTCAGACGTAGTTGCGGACTGAGCTTTGTTAGTTTTAGGAAAATGTTTCGAAATCAATGGTGCAAAATTAGGTTCAGTATTCGTTTCTCTTGCTCGCAATGATTTGGTTTGTGAACAGAAGTCTGAGGCTGTACCGGCGGCTGACCAGAGGACATTCGCGCCGTGTAAACTAGGCATGATTAGTTGGACAGTCAAAGCTAGAAAAGATACATACTCCACCACTGCTGGTTTACAGCCCACCATAAATTGCCCTTTAAGCCACAAGATGAAAGATTGATATGTGGCTCGGGATAGCATAGGGTGACCGGCGAGAAATTTGATTGTTATCAATCCATCCGCCCCTCTGGAGCCTGAGACGTGACAATTCAAACACTCCTTGAAGACGATCTTGGCACATACCTGGCTGGATCTTACTGCCACGATCCTTCCATGACCTCGGGATGCCCCGTTGGCCCGGGAATCCAATCCGGAGTTGCAGGACTAGTGAACCTTGTAATGTGTTCTCATGGCTGTACTACAAAATTTCCCGTCATCACCTTCACAAATTTGAGAATGAACATACTACAGCGGATTCCACATGCTGGGATATCGTGATTCGCACAATATGAGAAGATGGTTGCCCTAACGGTCCGCGTGTGAGGGTCAACTCCCTGCTTTCCCATGAAAGAAAATAGGGCGGATTCATCCCATTGTCTTCACTCGGATGACGTGTGAGACCCATGAACCAAGCTTCCACAGGCAACCGATTCTTATTTTTAAAGGGAGTGGTCGAGGTTGCAATCGGATCCTTTTGGCTGTGTGGACGAGTGCCCTGTAATCCTTGCTATCGCGAGCTGGGTTCTGAACAGCGTACATAACAGCAGGAGAAATCCACCAACCTTGTTTTTCGCGGAATTCCCGCGCATCTGATCCTTCTTCCGTTCTTCCAATCTCGCAACCAACTTCAAAACCTTAGGTCCTTGCGGTCGCGAAGACGAGGTGGGTATAGAGGGTCGGAAGGCGGAATCGGTTATGGGTTGCACATCGTCGCCTTCGCTAATATCTATAGGCTGAGACTTCTTAGCCACTTTCTCACGTATAAGTAGGGTATTCCTGCCGTCAGGAACGACTTGTGCAGTTTTAGAATGCTCCTCAAAGGCATTTATAGGGTCTGGCGATGACAGCCGACGAGACATAACAGGCCTCCCAATATCTTCTTGTTCGACATCTATCACATCACGGGAAGCTGGGGAATAATTTATTGAGCAAAGAAAAACGAATGGCTAGGATGGCACGCACCCGAGAATACATGCCTAGGATTTTCGACCTCCACAGAAGATTGATGAGGACCTAACTTCCGCCTCTTCTGAGGCCGCTCTTGACTGGATTGGATCAGAGTTCTCTTTGATACAGGATTTCCGGGAGGGGCAGGTGACTTATGGAGGTTTGTTGTCAAACGGTTCGCGCTCCAGGGAGTCTGGATTACGATCAAGTCAGAACGAAAGCGAACATACTGGACCAGAATGTATCACACTGACTTGACCTGAGGAGGCCTTAGGTTTATTGAGGCTGCGATTCTGGCGGGAAATCTGTGAGGAGTTGGAGTTCTTATCGAGGTGAAGGTATTACCTGACCAGGTGTGATTGGGGTGGGTGCATTGTTCCACGGCTCTCTGTGCTTGATGAGATATAGTAGAACAGTGAGATATTGACATGGGATTACCTATTCATTGTTGCGCGGCTGTTGGCAGGAACGCCAGATGAGTACACGACAACAGAATTGATAGCATGACGATCATGTTTATCCATCGGCGCTTCAGCTCCAATCGGAATCAGTGATGGCTTCAGCGCCGTAATGTGCTGCAATTCGCGTTCAGTTCACGGTCCGTTGGGCAAACTCCAGCTGGTCACGGTGAATTCACCAAAAGAGGCAAACGCCACCCACCACGCTCGTGAGAGTGAGAAATCAGGTGTCTACAGGTGTCTACAAGCTGGATGCCTGATGTACTTGCCAAGATTTTTACGGAGGGCCATATCTTGTGATTGATTCCAATAGGTTTGCATACTAAATGCTATGATGGAACTACCCTGACCCAAGCCACACTGTGACCTTATCCCGGCTCCTATCCACCCCTAAGGCACGAACTTGACTTCGACTCATCTTCGAATGCCAATGCCATCACGACATCCCTGATATCATTTGCCTGGCGCCACTCTAGTTCACTTGCGAACCGACTTGAGCCCGATCTCCCGGCTCACTCAACAGCCTGTGGACTGCGAGCGATTCTTTGTTTATGAAAATGCTTTTCGCGCGAGCGTTCGTTGGTTGATGAATACGTCTTGCGTGTGCATCTCTTGGCCTATCAGCACCTGGTTCGTCGTTGGTTGGTGGCTCGCTGTCGTTATCCTCCGAGGCATGTTATCGTAGACGTTCCTTGTTTTTGCCTTGCAACTTCCACAAAACCAGCCACACCCCAAGCTTTCAAGCGCATATGCGAAATCGAATATAAGGGTAGGCAGCCACTGTTGGGACTATCCGGTTGTCGTACATCCGAATTGTGAGGACTGTCCTGTAAAAAAGCCGATTTGGACAACAGCCTGGGGGAGTGTAACGTTAAGAAAGAGGCCGTTTCGAGTGATGTTGATGTTGTCCAAGCTTAAATCGTTTCCTTGTCTACTTCGATGGTCGGCAAAATACGACATGTACTTGATAGGAAGATGAGAAGCTCGTAGTAACAGCCGGCCTGTCAAGACGCACCTCGTTTCCTTTTTGAATGCGGAATAATGTGGAACACATAGCAGAACGCCCCTGGGGATCCACTCACTACGCAGGTCCCGTCACGAGTAGATAGTCTTTGTCTAAAGTCGCCTCGGCCATGGACAAAGTTGATGCAGATGACGTTCTGCCACCTGGATCGAAGAGGGACGATCCAGCTAACGTAAAAGTTGGGAAATAAGAAGCATAAGTTTGACTCGTCTTCTGATATGAAATAATAACGGTCGACTTGATAATCATCGATCCCCACTCCTTCCTCTGTGGTGGAAATGCGGCCTTGATCGCCATAGATGGTGTATCCGAGGAAACGCAGCCATTTCAAGGGATTTCCAGAGCTTTTAGCGCATTCGTCGGTAGGCATTGGGCATGTAGGTATCGTTGAACGACATCAATGATGGATGGCACAAAAGAGTCAAGCCATTAAGTATCCTCAGTAAAAAAGGAAGTCGTGTAATTGTCGTAAAGAGTCGGTAAAAAGTCGGGAACGACCTACTCAATGTCGATTTTGGCAATGGAATTTAGTCGGGTTAGTCGTTGGTCGGTTAGTGTGTACTCCCATTGTTGATTTTTCACCATTTGATACCACCAAACATTTTATCAAATGTTTCGCAACAAGCTGGCCCCTATATCCAACGTAAAGCCAGTCTTATCAGAGGTAGAAACACCAATCAGTATAGGGGATCGTGTAGGGTGTGAATTAAAACGTACAGATGATAGAAACAGAGATCAAGGAAAGACCGTCTGCTTGACCAACCCACATCAATTCGTATTTACCAGAAGACCATCCCGCAAGAGGCGATAGAAATCAGCGACAAGATAAAGGCTCCCGAAGAGAACAACCAGCTGCTCCGACTCCGCCCCTTGCTGGTCTGCAGCCCATTCGAAGGCTCTGAGCAATTGTCCCTGTCGAGGATCTTCCTCGTCAGGCGCAACCCAAATATCCGCATCAGGAATGAGGGATAGCACTACTTGTCTAAGCTCGGATGGAGACACGGGTGTCACCCAGGGCATTCCTTCTGGCGGAGTGAATCTGAGCACCGCTATTTTTATTTTCACCTTAAGATTTAGAGGTGGCGTGAGTTGGAGTACAGGTAACAGTGTCTGCGCAGGAGTTTTTGGGGGAGAATCGGACAAAGCGATAATATACGTCAGCGAAAGTTGTCGTGGCTTCATCCCCAGGCTTCCCTGAAAATCATTGTTAACAGCCAGACGGAAGAGATGCGATAGATATACAGCCAGACTCGACGACGAAGCCGGATTATGAGCGCCATCTACTAGAACAATTGAATTGGCTGAATTCGTAGATACTGCATCCGCTGGGCTTCCCGATAATACGTTTATCGTGTGGAACGATAATCTCCCCGGCCAGCTAGCGACCATAACCCCCTTAGCCACGGATGTTGGTGTGATTCGTTCTCGCATACTGAGGGATAGGGTTCGAGTGCACCACGGGTGCGTGAGCAATGTGGAGACAACCATAGACGCAAGCCCAAGGTTCTCGAGCTGATGTTCTCCGTGTAAAGAAAGCAAGGTAGAAACAGCGTCAGGGAAGCAAGGCATCTCAACTCGAACGGGTTGGTGAAGTGGAGCGAGGAAAGACGATGGCAGGAATGAAACAAGGGAGACTGGACCATCGATTGACACCTCCCAAGTCCGCTTAATCGCGGCTGACGATTGTACCAGATCCGCTCCCCTCTCAGCGACAACGCTTTTGACGATATCCTCCACCTGGGAGTGACCCTGCGGGCCGATGACAAAGGGTCGACCTCTCCTGGCGATGCCCGCTTTCTCCCTTGCGATTTCAACGATGGTTGGGCCAAGAAACGCCTGATGGTCCAGATCAACGGCACTTAAAGCGGAAACGAGTATGCATTCATCCGAAATCACGTTCGTCGCGTCCAGACGGCCACCCATTCCTACTTCGATCACGGCAATGTCTACGTGACAACGCTCGAATATGAGGAGAGCAGTCAGAGTGAGAAGTTCGAAACTGCTTGCTCCAATGCAGTAGTCCTTGTTTGCTGCCTCAACCTCGGATCTCGCGGAAGAATAAAAGGCAGGTGTTACAGGCGCTTGATTTATAACGATGGAGTCATGAACAGAGAGGAGATGCGGACTGTTGAATCTTCCTATGGTAAATGGTGGCAAGGATGCAAGCAGAATGGAGGAAAGGATGGCTGAAACGCTTCCCTTTCCATTTGTGCCTGCTATGTGACACGTCGGGCGAGTGTAGGAAGGAAGATGAGCCGCAAGTCTGCGAACGCGTTCAAGTGTCAGGTCAACAGCCATGGATTTCTCACGAGTCTCAAAAGGCAAAAGGCAAGTCTGCGAACGCAATCAGACGGACACTCTTTTGTGTGTACAAGACAGGCTGATCTTGTTGAGGCCCAATTTTTTAAATACGGTGGATTTTATATATAAAGACTCTTGCATATATCGTTTTCCATTTGCACCTCGAAATTGCAGACGATCAAAATAAATAATGCTCGCGCAGTGAATGTGTAGTTATGAGTAAGTACAATGAGGGGGAGTGCGCGACATAAAATGTCATAAACCTAGATAGATTGGTTGGTGACCCGTCTATATCATCCGGGACTACCTGTTTTGTGAGGCAGGCAACGTGATAGATGGTGGTAAGGTGCAGGTGAGGTGAGTGGGCTCGTTGATCGTTATACATGTGATCAACAGCCATCGTATTGAGAATTTCTAGGAAAAGTATACCCTGCCATAGCCCATGTGGTCCAATTCGGGTTACCATACGCAGGTGGGTGACTGAACACACGGCATGAGATAGGATGTAATCTCGGCAAACAAGAACAGCCTTACTTTGCGATATAATCAGCAGTGGGGTGAGAACTCGGATCACATGTCAGTCCATTCTTCACCCCTTCCCGTTGATAGACTCGCACATAGTCGATGTACATTGTGCTGGGGAACACGAGATGCTCATAATCGGCTTTTTGGAAAGAGGCTGGATATATGTCAGAGGGTTAGCTAGACTTGGAGTTTGACAGAAGGTGGTTCACGAACGTGATAAACCAAGATTCATAATGAGGTACTATGCGATAACACGGTTAAGAAATGAATGGTAGAGACATTGGTGGCAACCTACCATCGGTTCTTCGGATATCAATCGTTGCTGGACTTGTGAGATAGTATCGGGCCCCATCGACGCCGACGTTACTGTCCATGTCTTGACAGAGTTACTGTACCACGTTATATACCCCTCCTGACGATTGCTTGGATTTGACCATAGTTCGAAACCATATGGAGCGTAGGCCTGGCCATCGTAATATTGTGGATTGACGAAACTCACAGCTGACAGTGCTTGCTGGTAAACACCGCCGACATACGAGTTAAGCGATGTGAGGGTGTTGTCGTAAATGGTCGTTGCGGGCGAGGAACTAACAAAGTTGTATAGATAGTCGTAGGGTGCAATCTGGACACTCTGTGATACTTGGCCTTGGAATGTGGCGAGGTCGACTTGAGCTTCAAAGACGTCCACTTCTGGAACCCCTCGGCCATTAGTCACACTAGGGCCGGGGTGGTCGGAGTTGGGACAGGTGCAAGCAGAAAGGCGTTGTCCGGGCAGATAGCTGAGAGGTCCACCGTTTGGCGCGCCGGTAGCAGCCGCAGCGGGTGTGCCACTCGAGGACGTCTGATTTGGAAAGGTTCCCAAATCGCAGGTGTCGTAACTGTATGGCCACATTCCTTCGGTCGTGGCACCATAACCTGCCCTTCCCTAAAGGTAGCGAAACACCCTGATTAGCGACACGAAGGGGGGATGGTATTAAGCACGCACTAGATTACCCATTGTCCAAACAGCTATTGAAAAAGTTAATGCTTATGCAAACGCTGAGGGAGTTATACACACCAGGCCATAGACCGGGGACTGTTGGGCTACCAGGCAGGCTTACTGAAACTTCCACGTAACCGGTCGTAAAACATAGTTTGTTCCATGAGGTCAGCATGCCTAGGTTCACATCCGTTGAGAAAAAAATACGATCAAATACGATTGTACATACCACTTTGGAAATTCAAGTTGTGATTATTGACCTCTGACAAGGTGATCATAAGTTTACCATCTTTGGTAGTGATAGCCTAGAATGCATCGCTTTGAGAAAGGTCACTAAGGCAGGGTGGGGCTGCATACTTGTGGATTATACCACTCTAAATCACCAGTTGGCCTGAACAAAGGAAGTAAACGGACTGGACATGTGATACTATAGGCATAACTTACCAATAGTGTAGGTCTACGGCTTCCCAAAATGGATCGTCCCCTGGCCAGAAGGTCCGACCCTCAATGTTAAACTCGTCACTGAATACAAGATTATAGGTTTGGCCATCCGAACCGACTCTCGAATGGGCAGATGAAGGCGTGTCTCGGTCAATGAGGGTGGGCAGGTTGGGTAAATAGGGGACCTGTCCCGTTCCATTGATGCCTCCAAGATTATAACCGACGGCTTTGAGAGTAGTCCGCCGGGAGAATGCAATTATAGGATATCCGACGAACAGTGTGATTATGCCGAATGTCAGGACGACAAGCGAAAAGACATTCGCCCATCCCCTTGCAGAGAAAACCGTGAAAGATCGATCCAACGCGGCATCGCGGATCGGATCTGGATTGTGCAGTGCATCATCAAGGTCGGGATCCTTAGTATCCCACAGATATACAGGTACTGAAGAGGTATTTGCGGCGGCGCTCGCGTGTTTTTCTGTCGTTACAGACACATCTGAAGGAGCCCCACTAAGATGAGAAGAATTGTGATTGACATTCTCTCGAGGTGGTGGAGGAGGATGATACTGGAAAGATAATGTTAGTATAGAAAGAAGGTCAAGAAGGAAACACGAGAACGAACAGAATATGGGCCATAGCCGGCGCCAATGGCACCACTTGCAACACCCTGAGCTATAGCGCCTCGGCCAGACTGATTTTGATTGGCATATGAAGGAGTGTTTAACGGTGGTCTGGCTTGAGTACGAGTCGAGCGAGCACTGGGACTTTGAGGGACGGCCGAATATTGTTGAATACTAGGCACCGGAACGCGGCGAGGATGATAGGCCATTGTGAGGAGCGTGTCGGTAATTGCCAAGTTTGTCGATTTGAGGAGGTTCACATGCACGTGACACATACGCGTGATTCTTTGTTTGCTTCAGTATCACCATGTCACCCTCATTCTGCCGGCATTGAAGGTTCGTATCATTATTTCTGGGATACGGTGGTATGATACTGTATGTAATGGCATCTACCGTATGAACAATACCAACACAGCTTCCTTCTCGAAATCACTGGTCAAGAGAAGGTGGCGGACCCAATCACCAGCTACCAACAAGCTCATTTGGAGGCAACAACCCAACCAAGTAGACAGGCACCCCACTCGCAACTCCTCCGGTGCTGAGGTTGATACTTGGATATCTGAGTCGGACGTGCAAGGGTGTTGGCGCGGGTAATCTCAACGCTCGGGAAATGAGGGTTCTCCAACTTGTCGGCGCTATCTCCCCAAGCAAATCAAAACCCTCGGCTTGGTGGTGAAACAAATCAGACCATCATCATAGTCTAGTATCCTCGCCGAGCTGCGAAAGCATGAGGATACACCGCTCCCGATCCAACTGGCCAATTTGGTGGTGCCTTCGAATCATACGAGCAATTCGCCGACGCTCGAACACCTGTTGGTCATCATCCCACTCTGTCTTGTCTTTGACAAGGAGGCTCCAGAATTTGTAGGCCATTACGGGATCCTCCACGAGTAAAGACGCACGGATGCCAGACTTGCCTATATTGGGGGTACGTATGAACGCCGGGTTTCTCGTGGATCGGATAATACTCAAGGCCGCCCTCAGGTTTGACTCGATGGAAACACGCGAGCCGTCTGTAACCTTCAGGGCGTTGTGTAACATAGACGAGATGGCCTTCGGAGTCACTCGTACATGCCCGAGTTCGCGTGCCCGGCGTACAAATGCGTTAATCTGATTCGTGTCCCCGCGAACAACGGTATGGTGGAGGACGGTGTCGAATGTTATAGCATCGGGGTTATAGCCTCGTTTAACCATCCGCTCTATAATTTCTGGGGCGGCTTGTGGATTGAGCTCTGCCAACATGGATAAGGCAACATTGATATCACGTAGGTCGGGAAGTTCTTTGCGATCCGTAACCATCATGAGTGTGTCGAATCCTGCTTTGACCATACCAAGAGAGAAATAAGCTCTTGATAAAGTTGTCAAATCAAAATGGTTGGCATGAGCTAAGGGCTGTTTGCTTTGTTGAAATGTTGTCACGACACGTTTCGCGAAATCGGCGCAATCTTTCAATTGCCTCTGATAATCCTGGTAGCTGGTACCTTTGGTTTGGCTGCTGGTGATTGGTAAATCTCGACACTTTGAGTTAATTTTTTTCATATGGTTGCCAAAGAGAGCGACCAGACGCAGCATCATCGCCGCATTTCCAACAACCACCTCACAATCCTTTCCGACAGCGTACCTCTCCCAAAGAGCTCGCGCTTGAGTGCCATAGCCATTCGCGGCTGTGAGAGCAATAAACACAGGGCGATCTTGGAGTGGGATTGGCTCGCAGCTTTCGACGACCTTCTTGGCAAGTACACGGCCAAGATGCATGTTCATACTTTCGCGTGTGAGATACCTCATCAACCACGTCAAAGCGCGTCCCGAGGGAACAGGATAAGAATGTGTTATGGATGTAGGTGGAGAGTGAGTGAGACTGAAAATGGATTCTGCTTCCCGACCTAACTGCAACGCTTGCGCAGCACTATAGAATGATCGCACCAGTCCGTGGGGAAGTGGGAGGTTGGTTGACTGAAGAAGTAGTTGCATTAATGAACGGCAGCCGGCAATTTCCGCAGCCGACGGTGTCTCCAGTAGCATATACATGGTGTCCAAGGTGAAATCGATTAAGGACTGATTCGGAGGGGTGGCTGACTTGAGCGCATCCTTAAGTAGTTCCACGGCGAGAGGCCTCCAATCCCAATGGAGGCAAGACCTGACAATGGTCGAGCAAATGATGAAGTTGAAATCACGAGAGCGCGCGTTAGCCTCATAGATGGCCTCGGCGGGAATATTATTGGTCTCGACAAGGGCCTGGAAGATCTTCAACGCCACGTGACGGTCCAGATTCAACGACTTGCAAACCAGGATGAGGCATGCACGAATAATCTCGGGAGGATTGTAAGTCATGGTATCAATACCAGAAGGTGCGGGGATGGCGTTTATAGCGTTTACAACATGCGGAGTGAGCAGTTCTACTATTGGTCCGTCGGAATGATCGAGGGCGACTCCAGCAATTCGAACAATGACTTTTGGGGAGAGATGCGGGAGACAATGCAGCGAGTCCAATTGAGTCAACAAGGAGATTACGCGTTGGCGTGACAGAAGAGAAAAGTCGACTGACAAGGCCATCAGGACCTGAATGATCCGAATCCGCGAAGGCACATCGCCCTGATAGATTTCCAAGATGTCTGTCACAAGATGGTCCAGACCAGTGGAGGACCTGATCTCGAAAGCGTGCTTTGCAACACGAGCATATGCCCTAAAAGATAGATTATTAACCAACGCCCTGTCCTTCCGGCGCAAAAATTCATAAGCGGCCACAAAGTTGGACCTTCCAAACATTCTTTCTACATGGTCTTCCGGCGATCCAACTGACCGGGACTTCGATGATGAGGAAGGTTTGGGGAGATACAAGAGAATATCCAATGCTCCATCGACCAGCAACTTTGATAAACAGTCATTGGATGGATCCAGTTGTGTCGAAATTTTTGACCGCAAGGGTGGTGAGAGGGTATGGGGAACACAGAGCTCCGTGACATTCGAAGACGAATATGGGCGGTTTGGAAAGAATCTAGGTAAGCGCTTTGGTATATATACTGGACGCAGCAGATGGTGACAACGTAACATAAGTTAGCTAAATCGACCAAGGGCATTAGAATCCGAGTAGAATTTACAGAATGAAAGATATGGCAGACCGCATGCCGCAGAACTTTTCTGTCCGAGTCCGAAGCCTGATCAACGCCCAGCAAAAATATGGTCGTTGGTATTACTGTAGAAGAAGTCAAGCTTACATATGGTGCATAGCGATGCTGGGACCCACCTGCTTTCAAAGTCGCTGGTCAGGTACTTGGTAAAAAAAACCATCACGTGGAAGGACCTCACGTTGTAGCCGCCCCCAAGCTGCACAATGGGTGCAACCCAGTCCAGCTCGCAAGCCCATCCTCCTTCGCGCGCACTCCATGTATTGCGCGTTACTCCCGCGTCCCCAGCATCCCAGACTGATATTGAACCATTCTTTGATTTCGTTGTCGGTTTTGAGGGTGATTCTTTTGCACCTCAAAAAAATATCGATGTATCCCAACTGGAAAGAATCGTTGAAAACCATGAAGGGAGAAATTTGAATCTGCTAGTATGGAATAGTAAAAACCAAGGGACAAGAGGTGTGTATCTCTAATGGCCTTGATTCCCTGATAAAATAATGGCGATCCTTCAGTCGTTTCTATCCTTCCTTCCCGAGCCTGGCCGCTATCGCCGTCAGAAATTTCACAACAACCAGAACACGAGCCTCGACCGTCATTGTTGGGCCTGAGCATGAGGATGTGTCAGCCCGAATTTGCTTTAGATCATGTCTGGCATGTCTTGGATGTCATTGAGGGAAGTCCCGCCGAGAGTGCGGGACTCGTTCCATACGGCGATTGGATAGTTGGCTGGTCTGGAGGCGTTCTGAGTGCCGAAAATGACTTTTATGAACTTGTGGAATCAGTGAGTTCAATTTGGCACCTAAAGATATGATAGCATCCGTGATTGAAACACGCTAGCACGTTGAGAAGCCTTTGAGAGTATATGTGTACTCATATGACTTTGAGTGAGCGCTCTCGACCTGGAAACCTGTCTATTGCTCATCTTTTTCGTAGTACTCTAAGGGAAGTCGTTCTAGTACCAAATCGTCAATGGGGTGGTGAAGGTCTGCTGGGTTGCGTATTTGGGTGCGTGTCCTACTACCACATCCTAATGAATGTTGATGCTGAGATTCATGCTCTCTAGCTTCGGTCTCCTGCACCGTATCCCATTAGATCGCGAGCCAAAGGAAACATCCGCAGAACCACAACAGCCTTACCCTGAATACGAGGAACAGGAGCTTTTCGCTCCCAACAGCATGCCAGGTAGACATCGAGAGTTGGAAGAATCGAGCCACGAAGACATGGACGGCCACCAAGCAAGCACCGCTAGATTATCAACGTCGAGTCATTCAAGAACTCCACGGGAAAGCTACGATATGGAAAGAAGTCGACATCATCACAACAACAATGGCTTCGATCACGACCGACATCGCCCGGACGACCGCTCTCTATTGAGCGAGATTTCTAATGCTCAAGCAATACCTTACAGAACTTCCGCATGGCCCACCAACTCAACGTCAACGCCACCACGTTCGCACTCCTTCGGCACTTTGATGAATGGTGATTCGTCACCTCAGTAATGATGTTGCTTCACACTCAATGGTCTACGATGCATCAAGGTTCTGGCACGACAAGGATCATTTCTCCTCGGGCGAGCACGCCAGTCGCGGGTCTCCGCCCGCCCCTCTCTCTCGTGTCAGGCTTCAAAGATGTGAACGATAACAAAGCATGGAATGAAGAGGACGACGATAATGATGGGGCGATGAGCATGATCGGAACTGGAAGTGATACCAATTCGTTGGCTAGCAGTCTCACAAGTGTTGATTAAATAGCAGCCAATGGATCTTGACATTTGCCTTCCCGCTGTCGGTGCGCAGTCATCTGATACGGCACTACCGTCATCGTATTCAACCTTCCATGTCATCGATGAATGGGCCGTTTGAATGTGGTATTCATTGCGCTAAATAATGGATTTGTGATGGTTAACGTCAAAGAATAACATCTTTCCCCTATTGACAAGAGAGATTACCGTAACGGGAAAATATCGCGGACGATATCCGTTCATGGCTCTCCATGAAGCTGGGAATCCGGATATGACGGTTCAAATTACGGAAGGTTTGGAATTCTGCTTAATATCACACCCATGGTTTCTTGAATTTCGATAGACGAGGCGGCTGTATACGACCGTCAAATTCGACTATGGGGACTTGAAGCCCAACAGAGGTGCATTTCTCGCATCAATGTCTAGAAATCTATGTTATTCAACCTTCCTCGACAGGATGCGAAACGCTACTATTCTTGTCGTGCACCTACGTGGAGTAGCTACTGAGGTCATAAAGAATATCGTATTGGCAGGTGTGGGCAAAATAATCATCGCCGATGACGGGGACGTTACAGATGAAGATCTTGGAGCGGGCTTCTTTTTCAGGGATGGGGACGTTGGAAAGAAAGTAAGTCTGTTCCTGCTACTTTGTCAGTCTCGGTGGTGCTGATTGGGATGGCAGAGGGTTGACGTTGCCAAGTCCAGGGTAGAAAGTCTTAACCCCCAGGTGGCAGTGGAGACGATCCCAGCGTCTCTTCCGTCTGACCCAGAGGGCTTAGGTGCTACTCTGAGGCCTGCAGATCTCGTATGTCTGACCGACTGCCGTCGGGATGTTATAGTAAGTTCATCTCCAGTCGGCACCATGTTCGAATGCGTATTTGCATCCTCCCTCACCAGATACGCCTGAATGAATCCTGTCGACAAATGGGGAAACCTTTTTATGCCGGCGGCACGTACGGTTTGCTTGGATACATCTTTTGCGACCTTTTGAAGCATCATTATATCTCTCCGTGAGCGTCCTAGTTGAGAAGAAACTACAAGATTACTAATGATATCTCTACAGCGACCGATCTGCACCGAAAGAGGTATCCAAAACCATCAGAGTGACGGCGGAATATCCCCCTTTGCGCACTGCTTTGCAGAACAGATGGACGGGATTATCCAAACGACAAACCAAAGAGATCAACCCTGCGATCTTTTTCACCATAATCGGTATTTTCAACACTCCGTTGTTGTCTGTGGACCCCGCCATTCATTTTGCCTTATTCTGCAGCCTTATGGGAGTTCGAATCGCGCCACAGTAGCTTACCAGATGGAATAGACAATGTAGCTGAGCTGGAGTCAATCGCCAACGATTTCCTCTCGGCGGCCGACGTCAACAAACAAGTATTAACTTCTGTGCCCCCTGATCTCATGCAGTATGATTCCCGTTTATCTCCTGCTTAGACACTCATCAACGTCCGGCCTTCAGGGCCATGTCGGCGACTGCCCGGCACGAGTTCTCGCCGGTTTGTGCGGTGGTTGGTGGTATGCTCGCTCAGGATATTCTCAAGGTATTGGCTGCGCGCGAACCTCCCATCGCAAATTTCTTCACCTTCGATGGCAACACGGGAGGAGGCACCGTCTGTCGACTGAGTATGCCTCAGTCATAGGCCTGCATCCAGTAACATGATTGAATGTCGAGAGTGACCAACTCATCGGGTTTGTGTGATATAGTAAGATGCCACCGTGGATGAGACTAACCCATTATACTGGTAATTTACATTTAAAAAAATCAGAAAACACCCGATTTCTGTGAAACTCATCCCGGTGTCTTCGTGGACTTTGCATTCCTCGTCTCAGCTTTTCGTCCGACCACGAACGCAAAGTTTCTTTGTACTGCCTCAACATACTCCAGCCCAAGTTTGTTCAATATTTCTGCCTCGCTCTCGGCTCTGACAAGTTCCCAAAATCCGTCCTCTGGGTCGGAATCATCGTCAGGGGCATCCTTCCGTTGCCATCGCCATAGGCCAAATTCATTCAAGTGCATGCCGAGGGTTGCAGCTTTGCTGCGTATATGCCTCACGAACTCAACGTCACCGGTCAAAGCGAGAAGGGCCGCTCCTTTGGACTTCAGAGGTACGAGACTGTAAAGTAGCTCCAATCAACCGATTTTCAAACAGCGAAAAAATGAACATACTTCAAGTCCACCTTGCGATACGTGCCTTGAGAGTGCAAAATTTGGAGCCGCATGTAACTTCTTTCTTCCCAATCACCATTCGGCGTCCTCTCCGGTAATCGGACAACGCCTTGCCATCTGCGCGGGCCGGAGGACAAGGAAGCAGCGAGAAGCCCGCAATCTTGGAGGACTTTAACCACTCCGCGGACGAGTAGAGAGCTCGTGCGCTCTTCAGCAGAGGGATACTTGGCGCGAGAAGGAATAGGCAGGCGATGGGTGCGTGTTGAAGAGCTCGGAGTCGACGACGTGGGTAAGGAGGGTGTGGGGACGTGTACAAAAGATGGGTGGAAGAGGATAATATCAATGTCTGAAGATGCGAGGGCTCCTCGGCGGCTGAGTGGGAGGGAAGGCTTAAAACAAGGTCATGTTAGGTATGCGATAGGTCACGCACTAGCTTCCCACTAGATGAATTTCGAACTTTTGGGAAATATTGTCACTGATAAATGTCTACGAAGGACTGGATTGGTGAGGTTCGAATATTGATTAGAAGAGATTTGCGCACTAAAACCCTCTCGGCCTCATCGCGTGAGACTGGGTCTTTCAGATGTGATAGATATTTGAGCCCGGCTTGCATGTTAGGTCGCAGCACCTCCTTATATCGTGGCTCATGCAGATCTATAATTGACATACAACCCGCATCGACAAGCTTGTTCGCCATAATTGGTCTGAACACCAAAGGATATCCAGGAAGCGATCGCATCATGAGCAAGCAGCTTACCCGATGCCATACACTGACTGCAGTGCAGAGAGTGCATTTCGACGTTTTGTGTCACGAATCGGCGGTTCCGGCCGAGGGCCTGAAGGCACCTATGGTGGGAGTTGAGATTAGACAAGGAAATAACTCAGAAAATGGAAGACACCCACGGACATAGTCAGTTCCGGACAGAAAGGCCTCTATGCGTTTCGTGATCCCAGTCCCGATCCCTTTCAGCTGGCATTATGACATTATTATTTAAAGCTTCAAACGAAACATGTATCTTACAGCGCTGGCCTCTGACGCAGAGTGAATGGGGTAGTCAAGTCGAGATATTACGTTGATCGCTCTAGTAAACGCGCGAACTTTGTACTCATTACGGGTAGGACTCGTGTTTTCATCCTGCATGTCTGAAATGTTCCCCGTTAGGAAAATAGCTGGGAATAAAATTTACATACTCTTCTTCAAAAGCTCAATTATGGCATTATTGAGCCTTTCAGGGTTATTTGACGCATTCCTTCGAGCATGGCTCGGGCAGACATTAGGTAGTCTGGTGTAACCCGTCTTGAGTGCTCGAGCGAACATCCGAAGGAGTGGATTACATAATACACGCGCATTCCCTATTATAGTCACGGTTACTGTCAACTGTCTGAAGCCGTCAGCTTACCGTCAGGGTCGTTAAAACCTCCAGCTATAGCTCGGAACTTTCGCTGCAAGTATCCTGAAACACCCGTCGCGAGATGCACTGATTTTTTCCAAGGATATCATAGCAAAATGTCTGATACACCATCTGCTATGCCGGCGCCCAGCTCGTCGTTTCAGTCTGCTTTCGGCAGCATGTCCGATTCTCAACTTCGGCAGACCATTTCTCAGCTCTCTACAGCAGCAAGCAGGCCTGACCAGGCATTTGCATCCCCTACGCCATTGCCTGCTCATTCGCGAAGTATGTTCACACTTCATCTCCTTTCATAACGATCGTGTTCACTTTCTGTTCTTAGCTTATCTTAAAAACGTTCATACATGGTCTACGACAACTACCCCCCCTCCTAGAACACCAGCGTCAGGCACCAGGGTGACTCGTGCCCGCGCCACAAAAGGAAGCTCCCTCGCGAGTAACGCGCAATCCACTTACACTCCGCCCGTATTCCAGCCCCCACTTCCACCCCCCATCCTCTCTACCGTTGCTCCAAACCCACCGCGACCGCCACTTCCGACAGCCCCTCAAGCTCTTCATTCGACATATGCCTCTCGCCTACGCACCGGTACGACTCTCCTCATGCAGCCAGTCCTTCAGGCCGCCTCCTCAACAGCTATGCGCTCGTCCACACGTCGTGGAGGTGTTGTCAACTATGCGGACCCAGGATCGGGTGATGATATGCCTGACGCCGGCGCCATTGATTCCGACGATTCCGATTTCATTGCAAGTGGTGGAACGCGAACAGCGATACGTCAGTCTCGAGGTAAATTCACCCCAGGGATGTCAGTATTTCATGCTGGGAGTTCTGTGGTGACACACCAGCCGCAAAGAACGGAGAAAAATGAGCTGGATCAGAGTTATCTCGGAATGGTCCCCCCTTCAAAGTTTATAAAAGCCAAAGCTGTCATTCCAACCGCTCACGGGTATCCGTCAGTATCAGCTTGTTGAAATTACTGTTCTTCTGACAAATATACATATAGTCCTCGAGAAGCGTTGGAAAAACAGGCTCAAAAACCCACAGCCCTCGTTCCTATCCGCGTCGAATTCGAAACTGAGACGCATCGAATACGGGATTGTTTCGTGTGGAATTTATACGAAACCCTCATCAAACCCGAGACTTTTGCCCATACGTTTTGCGCCGACCTGGACCTGCCTGTCGTCCCATGGGTCGAAACCGTTACGAATCAAATTCGTGCACAGCTAGAGGAACACGAGGGTGTGGCTTCAATGGATTTTGGTGCAGATGCCGCTATGGATATCGATGAGGCAGATGAAGCTTCAGGCGAAGAGATCCCTGAATGTCGGGTTATTATCAGTGTATGTCTATTATCTTGCTAAAGCCTCTCACCATCTAACACCGTCTGTAGATCGATGTCCAGATCGCTACACACCATCTCCTCGATCATTTCGAATGGGACTTGTTGTCGCCCCTCACGCCAGAGGCCTTCTCCCAGAAACTTTGCATGGAAGTAGGGTTATCGGGGGAGGCCGTGCCTCTCATCGCACATGCGATTCACGAAGAACTCATGAAGCATAAAAAGGACGCCATTGAGTGGGGTGTCATCGGTGGTGATCGGGAGGTCGCTGATGATATAGCTGCCGGCGACCGGCCCTCCCGCGATAGAACCGGACTGGGGCTATTAAAGGATAAAACGGGGTTGGGCCTTGGGTGGGGGCGCACGCCTAAAGATGGGAGAGGGCCGAAATCACTTAAGAGCGTGTGGCGAGATTGGGCAGAGGCAGAGGAGTTTAAAACCAAGTTTGAGGTGTTGAGCGCGGAGGAAGTGGAAAGGAGGGAGATTGAGAAAGAGAGGGCTAGTCGGTGGGTATCTGACTCGTGTTCCGTTGTGGGGCTGACTGTGGACTTATTGGTGACAGGCGATTGCGCCGGGAGACTTCCAAATTCCAAACGTCGGCAAGAGCGAAAAGACGATAAAAGGAATTGTGAAGCAGTGTCTGTACTGTATCGTGTCAGTCGGGTGGCGACGAGTTCTTTCAACATCCTTTGAGCCAGTATGGATGTTGATCGTTTTGAGATGTCCATTCTCATATCGACGGGGAAGTATGATTGTTGTAATCGTCCCTCACCGGTACATTACCATTACCCCAGACGCGAACATGTTACATGTTTCAGACTTACTCATCGCGGCGACAGTAAATGAGTGTGAGAGAAAGCCGCAAATTATGAAATCCCTGGAGGGAGAGTGATACTTTTTTTTTTCAACCGGTCCGGATCCGGATACCACCATAGAGGGTTTCTTGAAGGGGACGATGAATATCATCGTCCGACCTATCGGCGGGATGTCACTTTTCAAATGGTACCCCTTGAACCCATCGCTTTCTTGGGGCCGTCGTCGTCACCATTTCCGACTGTATGTGAAGCGTGTCGAGTCAACTGACCTCTGGGGCACAGGCGCCATTTGGTCAGAGAGCTTGAACGATCATGCTTTCGAAGAAGGTATCTGTTAGTGCGTCTTCAAAGTTAAATACAGGAAATGCGTGAGTTGAGGGCAGAAAAATGGAAAATCTTCAAAGCCACTTCGCGGGTGTGGCGCAGATTGGTAACATGGTAGAGATGGCGTTACGGTAGACAGTCGATCACGTCTCGGAGGACGTCGATGGTCAGGTCAGGCTCGCGATCGGCCACCGTCGTTTGATTCTCTTGTCGCCAATCGTCAAAGTTAAATTAACTGTGTTTCACCCATTGGGATCCATAATCCCGAAGAACGAATAGACGGCGGACGTCGGCTCTGGATAAAACTCCCATTCGCCACAGGAACAGTCGGACGATTTGTGCGACACTGCCATTCAGTCAACATCTGGAAATGTGTCGTGAGAACCCGCGATGTCATACCGGGGATAGAAAGTAAAATTTGAAGGGACAAGTCTTGCATGATGGTGTCAGAAGACTGACACTCGCTTCAGGTATTATATCCCATTAGTGCGTAAAGGTAGCAAGGTTTGCGAAAACGCCTACCGGACGGCTCAACTGCCTAACCGCTGTACGATAACGCTTACGAGTAAATCGCATAATTTAATGCCTCGGGAAGGCCGGCTAAGGGTGAATTGCCCTACGTTTCTCACCTGTTCCATTGGACTCTTGGGGTGAGCATCGTTCAAACATCCAAATTGGAGACACTCACCAAGATTCTCCGGTCCGCCATTGTTGTACTCTTAAGAGGCGACTCACGGGGACACCAGTGCGTCGCAAGTGCTCTCCGCGTTTGCGTAAGAACGGGGAGTTGGTGCTGACTAGTTTCGCTGTGTCTATCGTAATCAGTCAAGGGAATTACATCAACACCGCTGCGTGAATAACCTCAACCTCAGCGCGACGTGCAGCTGCTGCGTCTTTCTCAACCAGAAATATTCATGCAGGCATGCAATCACACTGAAAATCACCTCACTGCTTTAATATATAAATAAGGGCGTGATCACGGCCAAAGACAGTACTCACTTGTCTACAACATGTATTCCCAATATAAAAAAGCTTCGAGTCCCAAGACAATTCTACACGCTGTGGGAATGGCACAGCTCATGGAAAGGCATAAAATTGTGGGAAGAAGGGAGGGAATAATGCATTCATTTGCTGGGTCTAGACAGCGGGCACTTCCAAAGAAGATGCACGAGGTAGGGCTAACATCAGAGGATCACTATTGGATGTAATACCAATTCAGAGCGAAAATTGGATGGCTGCTATTGTCTAGCCCTATCCCGAGGCTAATAAGCATGCAGGGCTTGTAATACACGAGAATAACACACGCCTTTTCATATGAGGCTCGGGTATTACCAAGCCAACGCCATCCAGTCGTGGAATTTCAACCTCGACCTCTTCGTTGCTGGGTGACAGATAGTGTCCGTCTCCTGTCCAAACCTGGGTGGGATCCGATTGATCGGACTAGGCGTGTAAAGGTTGAATATGGAAGGGGGATCCAGGGGTCGAATGTTGCCAGGGATTGTTCGATGGGAGCGCATGGAGCAAGTAAGGATGAAGCAAACCGTCAGTCTTGGCCAAGTACAGCCGGGGAACCCGGCATAATGCTCAAAAGTGTAGAAGATCATTTATTCGTTGTGATGACAATCGTGTGGAGATATAGGGTTCGGTTAGTGGAGATAGGGGGAGTGAAGGGGGACGCCCTCGCTATAAATATAAGTGCAACACATATGGTTATGTGGGGTAGACATTTCCCCATTTGATGGCGGTAAGGTGCTGGTATGCGCCACAGGATTCAAAACGGTGATCTGTCTTTGCGGAAGTGAGCTTGGATGGAACCCAACGGAAAACTCACGAGTTATATCAACTAAAAGTACACATTGCGTACATGCAGAACAACGTGTTCGCATCGAGATTGAGGACGGGGCTGGAACATGGTGTTCTTGCTTCTCTGCCTCGTCCCCGAGAAGAATTCCGGGGTGGGAAGCCGTCAAGAAGCTGGAAGCGTTACGGCCGAGTTGTTGGCTTCGAACTGAGGGGTGTTAAACGTGGATTCAGAATGGTGCCGGTAGGCAGGTTACTTACCTAGTAGAGCAGTGACAGCCAGCCCTCCATTTTTTTTTTTTTTTTTTTTTTTCGTGTTTGAGGTAGTATACACTGGGCGCTTGGCTGGTTGATGGCCGGCTTTTTCACGTTCCCCGACTTTGGTTGGCACCGGTCGCACTACCATCAAGCCTTCAGGGATGTGGTCTTTCTCATTACCTTTTATCTGACCCTTCACTTGTCGAACCGCACGTTTGCCTCCCTTCTCCACATCAAAACCTGCGTGTGCTTGCTTTTCTGTAGACCATTCCGAATCTGAGGGCACAGTTGTTGCTCTACACCCCCATACACGAGCAACGCTCTTGGCCATCGAAACACATTGCAACGGGGCGTAATATATATACATAGCACTCGATCCCTTCGTGCCGTATTGGTTATTTCACGAGCTCGGCTACTCGAATGTATTTTCGTCGTCGTCGTCCTTATAATCACGGGCTAATCAACACCCGCCGCCGCTTTTTTCCAGAACACCCATTTCACCTCTAATACCTGACAGAGTTTGGCGAGTCCAGGAACTCCTTCATACAGTGCGCATCCGCCTGTCATATCTCGCACCGTTTTTGATCCTCCGTCATGCTTTTAGCCGCTTCGCAACTTGAGCACAATGTCAGTGCCGTCCCAAGCAGTCCCGTCGCCGGCCAATCCTGAAAGAGTCACCCCGAGACCCTACAAGTGTCCGTACCCAAATTGCGGACTGGCCTTTAATCGTTTAGAGCACCAGGTATGTCCGTTGATACTTTCTTGTTGCCACATTGCTTCATCGTCTTCAGACACGCCACATTCGAACGCATACTGGCGAAAAACCTTTCCTCTGCGCATTCCCCAAATGCGAAAAACGTTTTTCGCGCTCAGACGAACTAACCCGGCACAATCGTATCCACAATAGCGACCACGGACAGGCCGCTCATCATCCCAGCGTCACCGGAACATCAAGTAGTAACAGAAACGCCCCGAGGAAAACCAAGCTCAAAGGGGGGGGCGAAATGGAAAGCGGTAGGTTGCGCTTCAGTCGTCCCAGCGGAAGCGACGAGCATGCGGTTCACGATGCTCCGATAGTCAGTGTCAAGAAAAAAGCAAAAAGTAGGACCAATAGCGATGACGAGGTACATCTGATCAAGTTTTTCTACACTGTTTCAGTGAGATTGCTCACCACCCCAATTTTCCTGTTATATTGCTGTCTCCCCCGTTATTTGCAATTGCTAACCACCATCCCGGGCCTCTAGAATGAATCCTACGCCAGGCCAACTGTAGTTGGTGCTAACGAGCACCACGACCATCGACGGCGGCGCTCCTGGTCTAGTTATCCCCATCCCCATCCGCATTCTTTCAATCCATCCGCCTTCACCACACTTTTTAGCGTCGCAATGGACGAACTTCACACGCTCGAACGACAAGAGGCAGTTCGTCGTGCCGAATATGAAACCCGGCATGCCGATGTTCTCCGCCGTGTGGAATGCGAAGTTAATCAATCAGCTGAGGTCAACGGAATGCAAAAGAATGACATTGCAAGCCCAATGTCAACTTCTCATTCACGTCGAAGTTCGCATGATGATAGCAAGCTTTCGGGAAACCGGAGTCTTTGCGGGAGACCGCAGAACAGAACAAGTGGTCCTGTGCTACAGATGACACCCCTCGCGCATGAGTCGCCTCGACTGCCTCACCTACCTTGTCATATTCCCGACCAGGCCAACTCAAGCCCACAGCTTGGACGATATCCCTACGGACAATCTTGGGTCCACTCAACTCATCTGGTACCTCCTCCTGATCCGCTAGCCCATCCATTCCCTCACAAGCGCCGACCCCATGGAAAGCAGGATGATTCCTCTCCAATCAGCTCCGATTCTGAATCCAAACCCCGCAGTGCCTCACACTCCCCCTCTGATCCCTTGTTACTACGCTCCCATTTCTCACGCGTTCACTACTCTTCTTCTTCACTTCCCGAGCAATTTGGAATGACATATCCTGGCTTGCGGCCAGCAGAATTTGCGTTTACGCCTTCAACAAGCCCATTCCTTGCACCCCTTCGTACTCTCAACATTGACTCCAATTGCCCCTCGCGCGTTCCATCCCCAATGCTGCTACCACCCCCGACTGTCAGTTCTGGGTCGGACATTGCAATCTTCCGCCCAGAAGATTCTCTATCCTTACAAGCACCACGTACTAGTAGCCCAGCTGGCAACCACACTGTCAGCAATGCATCGGAAAAACGGAAAACACTATTTGGAAACGCTGTGGTAGATCACTCGCCCAACTTTTCGTCTCAATCTTTTGCTCATCACCCTTTACATTTTAACGAACGCAACCTACCGTCTCTACCAACGCCACAGTTGTCAAGTGGGCCAAGCAGTGGTGGAAGCAGCCCAAGTAGTGGCCAGTATGCTTCTGGCCCTCCCCCCTCTGCCCCAGGACCTGTCGGTTGGAATGGAACTTTGGTTCCTGCGGGTTCCAGGACGTCATCGCCTCCACATTGGCCATATACTCCAATCTCACCTGACCACAAACGAGTAAGTAGCGGCGGGAGCCTGCAGACTCAGCATTATCTCGCTTCTTCCCTCCGCGTGGCCTTTGGAATAACATCTGTCTATTCGCAGCCCGTTAAAAATACGTCGCGGCCGTTCTCGTCAATGCCTCCGTCTAGATCTGGGTCCCCGCCCATAATATTGCCACCATTGAAGCTTCCGCCCTCTCCATCCTCTCCTGCCTTGGGAGGGGGGTCTAGCAGTGAAGGTGAAAAGGTGGAGCTTCCCGGCTTCAAGCAGTTCGAAGCTGCTACTCGTCTCCTCGCACCATAGTGATATGGAAGTTTTGGAAGGACTGGCCTTTGCTCTTTTTGTCAATGGACAACTTCGTTTTACCTGTCTTCACTCTTTCTCACCACTATATGCCCACACCCATAGATATATTTATAGAACCACCACTCCCAATCGTACTTAGATGCATAGAGACAACGAGCATAGCGTTTGATACTCTACCGCATTGTATAGTATGCCTCACTCACGTAGAAAACACACCCTTCGTGCTCATCTTATAATCTTATCTAAGCGGGATTGACTAAGATACGTCACGTGAACTGACGTTATTTTAACAGTACGGTACATGCCTCAATCGCACTCGCGTCTTCAGTTTGGCACTTCCGCGTTCACTGTCAACCGGGCGAGGAGAAGCATCACAGAGGGGTTGTTTGTCGATGGGCTTCCGTATTCAAAGTTGAACTATTCTAAAGGAAACTCCTTCCGCTGCTGAAGCGCACTCGTCTCCAGGAAGTTGTTAGGACACACGTCCTGTGTAAATGCTTTGGCGTGCTCGTCTGGCGATGGCAGATTCCTCGCGAGTGGTGGAGACGGTATGTGTCGAGCTTACCACGTTCTTTCAACTTCGTCGATCTTTGTTAGATCTCCGGATCCATCTTTGGGATTTTCACCAAGAAAATGTTCAAGCGCCTTCTTGGACGCTTTTTGGACCTTGGGTAAGCATTTTTCTTGTGCGTGGATGCACTCAAGTCTTGATTCTCCCAAACAAGGGCAATGTATTTACAATAGCATGGTCCGCGACCAATCGCTACCTTTATTCGTCAGTACTAAAAATTTCTTGGTACCGGACTTGTGTTCAATTTGACGAGTGATAGTGGGGGTGTAGATAACATCATCCTCAAATACGACGTCTCGCCCATGTCGATGTCACTACTCAGACCATCAAACCCCGGACTTCCCCTCGATAGGAACAGAACGCACGCGGTAACGTTTTCTTGCTTTCATAGCGGTAGTTGCTCATCGGCTAAAATATTCCTATCAGGAAAGCATTCGTGCTGTATCTTCACATCCATTTCAGGATGAAACACTTCTTAGTGCCAGGCGAGTTCTGTTCAAGTTATTCAAGAACCGCTTAACTAATTCCGTGTTCTAGTGATGATGGGCGCGTCCTGTTACTCGATGGCAGAGCAAACACCAACACGAAAAGAGCGCAAGGGACACTTCAGCTTAGTGCCGAAGTTTCCGGTGTTCAATACCACCCGCGGATAGAGCATATTTTTGTTACAAGCGATAGCCGCGGGCATGTCTGTCTCCGTGATACGAGAATGGCATTTGGTCCGTTGAAGCAAAGGACCAATGAGGGTGTTATTCAGACGGTGAGTGGCTTTTTCACTTTATTACACTTCAGCCTCACGTTGGGTCTAGTATAATACGAAACTTTCGAAAAAATCAGTCTCACACCTCAGTAATCCAGAATCTAGCAGTGTTACTTTCGATCGAGAAGGTTGTGCTTGTGCGATATTCAGGCTCCCCGTCACTAAAATCGGTTTCAGGGACCAAACTAGCCGTCACAATGCTTGTATGTTGGCTTGGCTTTCTGTAGGTCCCTGATACTCATGTTTGGGTTCGGACAGCATTACTATCCTACCATCTACTCTCTCTCCGACTCACATCCTCTTGCTACATGCAGCGCCCAAAACTTGCCAAGCGGAGAACCGCTTCCGCCAGACGAGAGAACATATACAAATTCTTGCACAATGAAGGCGAGTATCTGCGGGCTATTTCTGCCGGACTGAATTGATGGAACAACCTGTAGCATGGATCTTTTGGGAGCCTAGGACTTGATAACGATGATTACTACTCCGCTGGATCAGATGATTTCCGGGCATATATTTGGAAGGTCACTAATCTATCTGAACTAGCGGAGAGGAGAAAGCAAATAAGCGCCGACGACTGGGCTTCGCAAGAATTTCCAAATGTTATCGGTATGGAACTTGAAAATTTATCACATTGAATCAGGAATTCGAACTTCTCGTTTCCAGCCTTTTCAGAAGGGACATGGGAACCTCGATACCTACCTTTGGAACTGTCGACCCCATTCTGCCGATTATCCGGCAAGTTGCTTATATCTGTCCCGTCGAAGAAATATGTCAGGGTAACGTTCACAGGTCATCAATCGATCGTCAACACGACCTTGATCCATCCCAACTTGCTCCACGTCATCTCATCCGGAGTGGAACGCGATATTATTCTACATAGTCCAACCATCTCCTCACCTTGTTCGCAAAATTTATCCAGGACGGCGACGGACGTCCGGCGCCTGCCTAACGCAAGTTCATACGCCAATCCTGAAGTCGAACTGGACGATGTGTCCACTGAGGCACATGTAATAGATATGTTTGATCGGTGAGTGTTTCGGATCAAACACTCCATTTGTGTAAAGGGTTCAAATCGTGGTGTGATAGTATTCTGCGAGACGAAGGCGAAGCTGATGTTTTTGATGCGCGTCCATGGAACCCGGACTCGAGTTCAGACTCGGATTACGAATATATCAGTGATTGATGTTGTCCGACGGGGGTTGCAGCTACGGGACTTACCGCTTCATCCTAATTGGCTCTGCAAGTCACTTGCATTACTGTACTTCTAACCATGGCGCATTTGACGAAACCCGTTAAATACGATATCAAGGATTCAAATATAGCTCTTCTCGGGTCGGATGTAAGAGTATATCCTTATATCTACCGATTGCCTAAGTGATAGGTATCCCAGTTGGAGAAGCGAGTTCGCGAGCATGCAGGAGACAAAGAGACGGCATGGGACCACGCAGGATCCAATCCGGGTTTGGAAATATGGCGAATCGAGAAATTCAAGGTTGTTAGCTATAGCTGGCCGAAAGGACAAGTCGGTTCGTTCTACAACGGCGATTCTTATATCGTTTTATATGTTCGTTGGCTGATGCCGCTTCGTTCTGTGATATCCCACTGAGTTACTCGTTGTGTAGACATACAAGAAAACTCCGGACACCCAGGAGTTGTCATACGATCTTCATTTCTGGTTGGGCGAGGAGACCAGCCAGGATGAGGCGGGAACGGCAGCTTACAAGACGGTGGAGTTGGACGATCGTACGTGATTGCCGTTATCACCCTTCTCTTCTGACGACATTATATATCTCAATCAGACTTGCATGGCCTTCCTGTGCAGTATCGCGAAACTCAAGGATTTGAATCTCCCCGCTTCTTATCATATTTCCCGCATTTGATCTGTCTTCACGGTGGCGTTGCCTCGGGCTTCCACCACGTTCCAACGGAATCAGTCCTTCCTCCGCTGAAATTATATAAGATCGGCCTCCGAGTCTCCTCAAAGCTTACTATCGCTCAGGTTAAAGCGGAGCCCCAAGGTCTTACCGAAGGAAACGTCTTTGTTCTAGATAAGGGCACGGAGGTATGGCAGTTCGATAGGAAATCGAGTGCGGGCAAGGAACGGTACAAGGCCGCCGAATTTGTCCGCAGTCTCGTTGAGGAAAACATTACCTTGTACAAACATTGCCGATCCACGGTGTATGGTGAGCACTTCTTCCTCCTCCTCCCTTTCACCGTACATTCCTGTTTTGAATTTATTAATGCCAACGAAACATTAGATGAAGAAGGCCCAGGCGCGGGTATATTCCTCGCCCAGTTTGGTCTCGATACCTGGCCGCCCCGTGAGACGCGCAGCGAGAACGCGAATCTCCCCCCGACTCTCTTCTGCTTGTCTGACTCTACAGGAGCCGTCACTTTCGAAGCTGTATATCCAGTGTCCCCTTCATCGCTCTCACCCTCCGATGCATTCATCCTCGATCATTCCCATTCTGAACACCCGACAGTATACGTTTGGTTGGGGAAGGAAGCTTCTCTCAATGAGCGGCGACTGGCGATCCAGTATGCTCAGAACTACTTGTATCATAAACGCGAAAAAGGAGAGCACGGACACGTCCAGGTCGCTGCCAATATTGTAAAGATGAATGAAGGCCACGAGACCGATGCATTCTTACAAGCCATCAAGGACTAGGGGATGTCACTTCCAAAGTTAGGAAGATCTGTTGGTACATTCTATTGGATGGATAACATGAAGGAAATAGTGTACATAGTCGGAGAGTTATTTGACCTGTTATCCAAGTTCAATCATCTTTGAGATCATAAGCAATCCTGGCCCCAACCCAGGGGTAAGGGTATTTCTGCTGGTACCAGTTCCGCAACGAGCGTCTCTCTGCCATACGAGGAATCGTAGCGTACGATCCTCCGATCTGCACAATTAGGTCAGAAGGTACAGCGGAAAATAGTGGATAACGGGACGCACAACAACTTGATGAGAGCCGTCAAAAAAGTCCTGCGAATAACTACTCAAAGATGACTGGATAAGCGGTTTTCCTGAGCCTGAGAAAAAAGATTGAAATCGTACCCAGGGTACAATGCAGACGGGGCAAAGCCGTCATATTTATCAAACACAGTAGACGTCCACTCCCACACTCCCCCATTATGACCTTTCCTACCCTCCTCCGTGGTAGCACTTAGGGTAAAACAATAAGTAATACAACTTGTCCTTCACAGTCGATAAACTTACGGGATAGGATGCCAATTGCGGAATCCAAGATTAGCACCACCTTCGTACCCACTTTCAAATTTGTCTTTAAAGAGACGGAGTTCGGGTTCGCTTGGGATGCGGCCACCTCGCACGCACGCATACGCAGACAGGTTATTGTACGAGGTTAGGACGGGCCAGTGGTGGGCAATTTTCATAGGGACAGGGCCGTAGAGTGTGCGGATCTGGACGACCAGTTAACGCGTGAGAGGGGGGGTAGAGTCAGAGGAATGAGTAACCAATCACCTTGATCTCGCCGTCATGCTCAATCCAACTAGCAGGGAATTGTATTTCTTGTTTATCCTGATGTTTGTAGAACTCGTAGAACTGTCCATTCGTCACGGGCCGCCATTCAATCCGAAATTGGACGACGTGGACCTCCCTCTTCGGGCTCTCATTATCCCATCCGAATTCGTGGTCTTTGACCTGAAACGCCGTTTCAGGAAGGGTATCGTCAGCTTCGACATCATCGTGACCGAGGGACACCGCGGCTGGGCCGAGAAGAACTGTAGACGATATCGGCTGAGGGAAGGAATCCCAATTGCGGGCAAGAGAAGACCATGGCGGCGGCATAAAGCCTGACGGAGGGATAGTTCCAGTTCCCGCACGTTGCAATAACATATACAACAGAGTCTTGTTTGATTAGTGAGTGGTTATCAAGAAATAAACGAGAAGGTTTGTACCTCAGCATGGAACGCTTCGTGCTCAAAAGTCATGGATAAAACTCTGCCTATGGCTCTATTCAGCGACTTCTTGCCAGTATCGAGGTCTTCGTAAAGCTGAAATAACCTGGCCCTCACGCGTGATTGGAATTGGAGAATGGAATCAAGGGTCGGCCATTCTTCCTCACAATCAGGGACTTGAGAATGTGGCTGAAGGTGGATTATCACCAACGTCGCTGCCCAAGGGAATGAAATACAACTTACATGACATTTGGACGGATCGTCAACATCAGGGTCAATGCCGCGCTGCCTCACTTGCTCAAACAAGACAAGAGATACGGTGAGGCGGTACTCACTTCGAAAATGTACTGTTCCAAGGCACGAGTAAGCAGGATTATGAAATTGCTATACTATTTTGACTATACCTTAAACTCTTCTGGTGGTGTATTCGGTTCGCCCAGAAGCCTGGATAAATGGATATCAAGGAACGTGGGGGTGTGCCCAAAATAGAACAAGCAGATATGTCGTAGATCGATAGGCTTCTGGAAGAGCATCGTGGGAGGAATCATTCGACGAGTTATAAAGTCCCAGGCAGACCACAAATCGTCCCAATCTTGTGGGGAAGGGATTCCAAATGGAGAGGACGAATACGTCGGTGTGTGCGCGTGATCTCCTTTTGGGGTTGCAGCTTTCGGATACGACAACAGAGGGAACATGAAGGACGGCCGCTCAAGAAGCCACAGAGAGTAGCGTGAAGCACTATCAGTCCAACGTTGAACTGGCCTCAAATTAGCTTCTGTGAAAAGCATGTAGGCGTCGGAATCCGAGAACTGAGTATGTGTGAGACTTGGAGTAGCAAAGTGGCACGGAGTTTACCGACTTTATGGGAAACTTCGATTTGGAGAAGTTCGCCGGACTGAAAGCATATCTCCCGTTCAATCAGGAGCCCCCGAATGCTTTGAGTACATTTGGACTTGAAATAGGCTTCGTGACGACCTTGTAGGAGATGAAACTCAAAAGCAAGACAAGAATGTGATGGATGGCCTACGCTCTTGAGTGTTGTAGGTGTTGACGTAGTCCCACTGAGTCTGGTCGAACATATTTTCATCTCCGAGAATCCTCCCAGCAGCACGCAAACCGTTCATGATAAACTTCCTTGTATATCCTTTAGGGTCGTTGTAAGCTACCTCTACCAGTTTCTTGTCATTGTCGTGATCCAGACCCAGCAGTAAGGTGTCGCCAGAGCCAGGGACTAAAGGTAGAGAACGAAGAAAATCGGTGCCCTCACTACGGGAAAAATTCCCCAGAGATGATCCTAGGAAGAAGATATGGAGGGGGGGCCTAACGATATCGGGATCAGGTGTCGTAAGAGGAGACGGCTCCACGTCTGTTATATCACTGATCGACGCGCTGGAAAGGGGAGATGAGTCGCCGAGAAAATCATCGAATTTGTCAGATTTAGAGGTGGGTGTTGGAGGTGGGATCCTGTCAATCGTCGCGCGACAAAATAATCCACCTTCCTGGATGAACTTGAGGCCGCCCTCATACGTCCCCCACATACCTTTGGTGTCAACCTTGCCCTGTAAGGCTTTACCGAGGTCTGACATCGCGATTTGTCCAAGGGTACGTTCAAGTTCACGCTCTTCCAAGTCGAGAGCATAATAAGTGATAAGAGCGGGGGTACTTGGGGATGAGACCAAGCGAGAGAGTCCGAGGAGTAAACGGGACGTCTTTCGCAATGCGCTGTATATAGCGAGTGTCGACGGGCATATGTAATCCAATGAAATTGGGAAGACTTACCCTGCACCTAATTCGAGAACGACCTCTTCCGTGTCTAGTAACCCCTGAACGCGAGCGTGCATAACCTGAACGATTTCGTCGGCATAATTCTTGAGAATGTCCTCTTCCGAGCCAAATAAGTAGTATTCAGGGGCTTCGGTAGTAATATCATCATAGAGCCTTAAACCGTGCTCGTCGTACAAGAGCAGGGTGGGAAGGGACTTGGAGTTTACTGGTTGGAGGAGTCCTTGGAGTATTCGTTGGGTAATTCCCTGTTGAGAATGAGGGCCATGCTTGGTATGGATGCGAACGTCAAGAATGTCGGGTTTTAGCGTCATATTAGGAGACAAGAGGTGAATGAGAGTAAGAAAGCCATGAACTCGGTGTGCAGACAGATTTATACCCAATTCTGCTATCAGTAGCCGGCATGCTGTATCGGTAGTGGCGGGCAGCACGGGTTGGATGACATCAGTGGGTCATCATGTGAATACCTATAAGAATGGAAAAGAACAAAATCAGTCTAGCCAAGAGAAACAAATGTGTGATAAATCGGGGGCGATGATGGCGAAACGTTTGTCCATCAAAGTTGCTGGGCCAAGTCATCACCGTCGGTCTCGGAAGATAGTGAAACCCAATACGTAGAAGGAAGTGATACAGTACACAATCGAGAATCATCCTGAGACTCAAACATTAACAACAGACGGCCGGCGTTCACGAGTCCGTGTCTATTTTGACGAGTTCTATCGCTAACCGAGCGAGCATCTCATCTGATCGAGGATTGCGAGGAAATATACGTCCATCGCCATTCCTGAATCAAAACATCAATTCCTTTATCGTGAGAATCAGCGAGGAAACAAATTTACCCTGCACCACCAGACGCCAGTCGGTACACCCAGCCCCATCTCTCGACCCAGCCAAACACTTGAGCCCAGTTCTTGTACCAGCCAACATCGTACAAGCGTATAACGCCGTGTGCTTGTCGAACGAGACGGCGCTGACGGAACGTCAACTCATGTTCTAAAGGTGGATCCGAGAGCTTTTGCCCTGTGGGTGATGGTGGGAGGGGGGGTAAATGACGTAGGAGAATAAACGGAGAAATGTTTTCAAGGGTAGTCTGGTTTGTGCTACAGAACTTTTTGAGAGAAGGGAGGGGGTGTCCTTGAAGCGAGACTTACGAGACAAGGTAGACGTGATACAGGAAAAATGATCCCATGACCAGAGCAAATGTTAGACCGGAGAATGCGAGAATTAACTCATGTATGGGCGTGGTGGCGTCCTATAAAATATTCTTAACCGATAAAGGGCGAAACCAACCGAAATGCTCACTATGGAGAACGGATTATTAACAGCAAAATAAAGGGCGGATATAGCTATAACGGCGATGTAGGTTGAGAGCAGAGTGATTGAACAAAGGAAATGCAAAAATGCGGGGTAAGTCCTATGACCCTGGGTAACCGTCGGGTCAGGACAACGTTGGACCACAATTGTAGGCTCTTACGATACAATTTGAACCGAGCCAAACGCAGTGATGGTCTACGATAAAATATCGATGAGTATTAAAGTGCGTGCATACGACAGAAAACCCTAACCCATCTTGAGCACACATCGACCACATTGGTGGCAATGGTC
Source organism: Porpolomopsis calyptriformis (assembly GCA_951640195.1). Taxonomy (NCBI): domain Eukaryota; kingdom Fungi; phylum Basidiomycota; class Agaricomycetes; order Agaricales; family Hygrophoraceae; genus Porpolomopsis; species Porpolomopsis calyptriformis. Next base: position 530,962 of record OX621172.1, on the reverse strand, counting down.
TAGATTCAATTCAATTCGATAAACGTATTGAAAATCGAGGGACATACGAGTTCGCTCGGGTTTGGGAGCAGCACATTTGTAACACCACCTTCGGGGAAGCGAAGGATCCCTGCGGTCCTCGTCGTCCTCTTCGGATATCAACGCTTGTGTGAGCTCGATCTCCTCCCCTACGTGATCCTGTTGCTCATTAGCGGTGACGCGACCTGGGTCGCAACACACGCAAACGATCAGAGACGAGAACGCGAGGAAAGTCAAGGTATATGTGATTAAAAGATGCGTAGCAAACGCAATTGGCGCCTTCAGAGTTCGAATGTGATAATTGATAAGGACGATTAACAGAGAGGGATGGGGTGCCAAGATTAAACTAACGGCAACTGAATCATTCGGTAGGTGAGTAGTTACCCAGTTGGTTGGATGCCGGATTGGCCAACGTACGACATAGTGGTAAATAATGATAGAGTTTCTTTCGAGGAATTCTAGCGCTTGCACCCTGTGGTTGTTGCATTTCCAGGTTTGAGGTAAGGAGAACGTTGCCAGCTCATTGAAGATTGATTCCCTCCAGGTTTAGCTGATCGGTAATTCCCGACTGTAGGATGAAGGTGTAATCGACCCACATCTCCCAGGGAAAGTGGTAATACCAACAACAAAAGACAAACTCCTTAAGGTGAACCGACAAAAGAAACAAACAGCTACAAGTTTCGAAAATAAAGGTCCACGAATGCAAAATCAAGGATAACAAGACCATTCCCTCGGGCGAAAACTACACGATTTCCGTTCACAGCAAGCTGGAGTGGTCTATAAGAGACTGGGATCCAGCAAATCCGCCGGTTCAGGGTAATTGAGTGGACCCAGCCGTCTTCGGCGATATAGCCAAACACTGGGCCATTTGTATTTGAGCCATCAGTAAACAAATTCTCGCGTAAGCTATAAGATCGCGCGACTGATTCAACCGGGCTGGAATGTCCTGCGAGCGTCTTCAGGTGTGCACCGGTGTGCGCGTCCCATAGCCTAAGAGTTTTGTTTTCGGATCCGGATACAATACAGGTGCCATCAGGGTCGGATGCGACTGAGTCTACGCTGTGGGAATGTCCTTCGAGGGTGTTCAGAAGTGCACCACTGGCTGCGTCCCACAACCGGACAGTATTGTCGAGAGATCCGGACACGATACGCATGCCATCGGGAAAGAATGCGACCGATAGCACCCAATGGGAATGTCCCTTGAGGATGATCAGATGTCTGCCGCTAACCGCATCCCACAGACGAAGAGTGTGGTCGTCGGATCCAGACACGATGCGCGTGCCATTGGGGGAGAATGCGACCGATCGTACCCAGTTGGAATGGCCTTCTAGGATGTTCAAATGTGCACCGCTGAATGCGTCCCACAACCGAAGAGTATTATCGCGGGATCCAGACACGATACGCGTGTCATCGAAGGAGAATGCGACCGATTGTACCCCACGAGAGTGTCCTTCGAGGGTGTTCAGATGTGCACCACTGATTGTGTCCCACAGATGAACAGTGTGGTCGTCGGATCCAGATACGATACGCGTGCCATCATGGGAGAATGCGAGTGAGTTTACCCTGTCGAAATGTCCCTCGAGGATGTTCAGATGTGGACTGCTGACTGTGTCCCACAGCCGAAGAGTTTTGTCAACGGATCCAGACACGAAATGCATGCCATCGGGAAAGAATGAGACCGATCGTACCCGGTGGGAATGGCCCTTTAGGATGTTCAGATGTGCACCGCTGACTGCATCCCACAACCGAACAGTATGATCGCGGGATCCAGACGCGATACGAGTGTCATCGGGAGAGAATGCGACCGATAGTACCCAGTCGGAATGGCCTTCTAGGATGTTCAGATGTTTGCCGCTAAGTGCGTCCCACAGACGGAGAGTGTTGTCGTCGGATCCAGACACGATACGCTTACCATTGGAGGAGAATTCCACCGATCGTACCCAGTTGGAATGGCCTTCTAGGATGTTCAGATGCGCACCGCTGAATGCGTCCCACAGCCGAAGAGTATTATCGCGGGATCCAGACACGATACGCGTGTCATCGAGGGAGAATGCAACTGATTCTACCCCGTCGAAGTGTCCCTTGAGGGTGCTCAGATGCGCACCACTGATTGCGTCCCACAGACGAACAGTATAGTCGCCGGATCCAGACACGATACGCGTGCCATCGTGGGAGTACCCTGTCGGAATGACCCTCTAGAATGTTCAGATGTACACCGCTGACTGCGTCCCACAGCCGAACAGTCCTGTCGTAGGATCCGGACACGATACGCGTGCCATCGGGAGAGAATGCGACCGATTCTACTTGGCCAGAATGTCCCTCGAGGGTGTTCAGGTGTGTACCGCTTACTGCGTCCCACAGTCGAACAGTGCGGTCGTGGGATGCAGACACAATACGCGTGCCATCTGCAGAAAGTGCGACTGACATAACTGCACCTGAATGTCCTTCTATCGTCCGTATGCATGAATTCCATGTCTCATCCAATCCATTGTATATTTTCACGGGAAGGTCCAGCTCTCCCCCGTATATCTTTTTCATTGAAGTTTCCTGAGGAATGAACAATAACGCAGAGTGGTATATTTGAAGCGAAGAGCTGTTGATGAGCCAGAAGAATTCCCGGGCAAACCGCTCGCAATCATGAAGTAAATCCTCGGCAAGGGTCATGCCTCTGTCCGCTTTCTGTGAAACGAGATGAGCTTAGCCCATCGGGGAGAGAGCAGACAACATACAGCAATCGCTCTTTGTGCTACATCTAATCCAAGAAGACCATTTCGAACATCCCCCATCAGACTGAGGGCCTCAACCCAATACAATAGATGCTTCAAACAAAACTCATTCACGAGATCGACGAGGGTGTCTGAGAACGTGGCATTTTCTAGGTGCCAAGACCAATGACGACATGCATACTGCAGTTCAGGTCCGATGCAATCCTTGACACGGTTCGGAAGGTCGTCCACCTCGCTGTTGAACAACGACGGGTTTCCTATTCCACACATATCTCGTTTCAACTCCTTCAGAGAAGATAGACAAGCACACGCAAGTAGCGTATGTTGCGCCTGAAGGTCAACAAGATATTTCGGATTCAGACATCGAGTGGGATTCGTTATAAAGTCGAAAAATGATGGATGGAGAATTCGAATTACTTGCGTTTCATCATCAGGCACCATGATCACCGAATGAAGATACTGCAATGTCACTCCCACTGTACGTGATGGCACGCGTAGTAATTGTTCCAGCGCAACTGACGAGAGAGGATCTCGGAGAAGAACGATACTGCCTAGAATCGTCTTCAGTCGCACAGAAAGAAGAAAAGATATGTTGGAAAATGCGTCGTTCAACACTTGAGAGTATAGCCGATCAAGGTTATAATGTGGAGACGAGTCTTCAGTTGCCGTGGGCGCATTACACAGGAGACGTGCAAGTTGACCCTTCGGGTCGCAATAGTTTCGATCTTCGATGAATCTGATCGAGGTTGACGCAAAGATAAAAAGTCCAAAAGACATCTGTGTCAGGGCATGGATATCTGCTCCTGAGGGCCAATCATTTTCGAGATGGTGGAACTCTCGCGTGGAAGCAAGCTTCATGGAAATGTAGCGCTCGATATCACTCTGCACGACGTCTAATTCACATCATGCGAGTGACCGGGTTCAATTCGCGTGATTTGAAGACAGTGGTAATGTGCTTTTCGGGCCGACTTGTCACTAAGAACTTCAACGGTAACAGTTCATTGACATGACGAGAGGGTGACGATAGAATGACTGAGGTCGCGCCAGTGTCCTTGCACTCGTCGAGTGCATCCAATACAACAACACATGGTCGGATTGAGTCCCTGAGTGTGCCGAGGGGGTTTTATGATGAGTTCTTCGAGTTGATATGGAGGAGTCGTACAGCCAATGTCAGGATTTGATTTCATAGCACGAGTAACCTCCGCTCTGAATAAAGGGTTGGAAATCCCAAGCTGGTATGCGATAGTGGTGAAGATCAGATTCGGGTTGCTGCAATCCGCATCATCCCGCGAGCAGAAGAAGCTTGCGCCAAGCACACCGTGCGCTCTACACACCTCCGCAACGGTATAAGCAATCGTCGTTTTCCCCGTCCCAGCTGATCCATTGATCCAAAACACAGAGATATCTGCTGCAACGGTATCAGCATCTCTGCTCAGAACTGGATCACAATCAGGTTGCGAATCGCGAATACCAATCCAGCGACAAATCTGATCGAGGATGTTGTCCCTTGTACCTTCCAAGCATGGCGCTCGATCTTTACAGTTGAAAGGAGAAAAGAGGGTATGTGGAGGATGTTCATCTATAATACAGTCATTTTCATCATATACATCGCTTTTTGAGAAAGGTGGTGATGAACGAAGTCACCGTCCGACATTTACCACCAGGGCGCCAACTCACCTTGCGGATGGACTTGAAAGTTTTGATTCAAGTTGAAATTGTACTGATCATGCCCGACAAGGTTGACCGTGCTGTCCTTGAGGCGAGTCGTAGATAAAGGCGTGCTGGCCATATGGAGGTGAATGCGAAGATGAGAGAAAGCTTTGATGATTGGTAATTCCCGACTGGCTTGCGATGGCACCGTTCTCGACAGCGGTGAACGTTGAATACGTTTCGTCCAACGATGAAGGTGCAAATGTTTACCGAGGGCACATCGACCCGGACTGGACAATCATGGCGTGAGTCATCCCGCCCCGCATCAAATTATCGACTCAGATTCTTCGCAGCGTTCCTCAAGGCGGTCTGTCTCTCCGTCTTCTCATTCCAGTCGTTCTCGCATTGGCTAACCAGTTGTTTGTAGGGTATGTACTGGCGTTGATAATAAAAGCATGCCTCATGCAGCAATCTACAACCACCCATTCGGATCTCATCCATATAACTGCCCATTACCTACGCACAACATTGGTTGGACAGTTCGAAATACACGTCCATGCGCTCAGGATCGGTCGCGAATTCTCGAATATTGTCGCTACTCTAGAGCAGCAAGTGTGTATGCTTCTTCATTTCCGTCGTCTCGGAACGCACACGCTTACTTTATGAATACCTCCGACAGGGCCAGATAAGGTCCACCGCTCATAGTATATTCGGCATCCTTTCGCCTTCATTTCATGATCCAGCTCAACAGCTTACCTTGACGCCATCCTCTCCTTACTCCCGGCGTCTGCCATTATACACTCATCCTTCAACAGCCATCGTTACCCCAATGCGACCCAATTGGCACTTTAGAAATCTCACTAAATGGGCACCCGACCCGATCCTCCGAGCAAAGAACGAGCCCTCGAGCAGCAACCGGACCAACCCAACCACGATCGGCGGAGGTGGCTTGGAATGGGGTGCTTGGTTTGAGTTTCGAGGCGCTGATGAATGTATCACAACGCCTTCTTTGGCGTTCCTTGCTGATATCCCCATAAGCACACCTACTCGTTTCGCGAAAAGCGAAAGGAAGGTTTTAGGCACCAGGCAAGTCACAACACAAATTTGATTAGATCACCTCTTTACATATTCCTGTCTATCGGTCAGCTGGTTCCCAACGATGACGCTCGCGATCGACTTCAAATTCCCGATACCATCATCATCAGACTTTTCTAAACAGACCGCGGCCTTGTACTCTGTCGGCCGGTTCATCAATGATCCTCAAGGAAGACACGAACTCTACACGGAAGTGTGGACATCACCATCTAATATTGGCGAAGGGGAAGTAATCGAGGGATGGCGAGAGAGACAAGTTTGTCTTGCCGTTGCGACTCAACTGGCGGTGACTGTTCCCATAGAAGTTAAAGAACGGATGAATCTCACTAAGCTGTGATTTCCCTCCGATTGCTGGCCCGCTCTTTTCCCTTTTCTCTTTCTTTGAGGGGACCTTTTGCACGGGATAATATTAGCTGCGCAGCCTTGTCTTCTTTCAGGAAATTCCCTCGGCTTCTACTCATTCGCAACACGCCGTATTACACCGATCTGTCATTGTCCGGCAACATACTAAAACAATAGGACCCTCCACAGTCAAATCAAATGGCGGTCATCTGAAATGCAGCATTGGATCTGCGTTGCGACATGGGCGCTGCTTCCTAATTCTGATGAAGTTTATTGGATATTAAGGGGAGTATATGGATTGTGCATGGATTATAGATACAATACTTTGACAACTCAAGATAGGAAAGGCATTGGATAATATTCATTCATTCCGTGATCCATCTATTGTAAACATACGCGAAACACATCAAAAAAGTACACCATCACAAGTGCTCAAGTGCACAACATTCACAAAATAGAAGATGTGGAGACGTTCAAGCTTATACTCCATCATCAATTTATGTCGGCATTAGTGTTTGCAGTAGTCGCAAGCCCGAGGCGAGAGTGGGTGGTGTCGTACACGCTGTAGAAACGCTGGAGGAACACGAAGCCGTCTGTGGTCGATAGAACCGTCGTCCGTTAGTGTAGAGAACGAAAAGGGGGATAGCGAACGACACTCACCGATAAAGTCTAGCCCTGACCCGCTGTTGCTTCCGAGATCAGCCGTAACGAGGTAGATACTGTTATTGTCTCCGCCCAGCACGCTATTCAACCCGCGAGGCCATATTTGGGCATTCGGAGTAAGCTCGTAGGTGGCCTGAGAATGGGGGAAAGAAAGGAAATATAGTTGTCCGAAAGATATGCAATAGATATACTCACATCACCGATTTTGAAGAACATGCTCTCGAGATTATTATATTGCTCCGGTGTGATAGAGAGAAGACCAGTAGTTTGATCGAGGACTGCACCAGTTGCCTTCTGATAGGCTTGGAACGCGTCAGTGGCGATCAATAAGAGGGTGGTGCCCGTATCCACAATGCCGCTAGAATTGAGAAGTTTGGTGTTCTGTCCGTACGTCAGGGTCTGGTCGATTCCCCAGTAGTTGCTGGCAGGGGAGGTGTGTGTGATAGGGACATAAGCGACGTCACCCGTGAATCTAATAGACCGATGATGAACTCAAGACGAAGGGAAAGAGTTGGATGAACCCACTTGGTGCTATCAACATGACCAAAGCTAAGCTCCCCGTTAGAGACGCTGGTAGATTCACTGGGATTGTACGAGATACCGATCATCTCGGTGGGAATCGTGCCCTGAGAGAAGAGATTGTCGGTGACGGTTGGGACAGAGGAAGTACCCGAGACAGTTCCAGCGGTGAGATCAACAGGGCCGATGCTGGATGATTTTATAATAGTTAGTCATATCCCAGGACCGAGAAAGACGACCAACCCAAGAATACCATCAACGCCACTGAACCCGGTAGCTGTGGATGCGACGCCGATGGACTGATTAGGGATTACAAGTTTATCCCCGAGAGTGACCTGGTCGATATCTATTCAAGACACTGAATTAATACCAATAGAATTGTGAAAATATTTTTGGGCGCACATTCTGTCCCGGAGAACGAGCCAGAGCCGTAGGACACCTTGACGGTCTTATTAGTGTTTTTGCTGGTGCTGGTCGGATGGTATTTTGTCCCGGCACCGAGCCAGGTGTTCGAGCTACCTGGTCCTCATCTAAGCATGTCGGGAAAGAAAGAGACCAAAGAAAGGACATACCTGTATCGATGAGGAGAGTGTACTGAGTAGGGGGGGAACCAACACCGACAGGTAAGGTGTAGGTGACACCTACAACCCTGAATAAGAGCAAATCTCTAAGTGGAAAAGTGTGTGACATACCTGAGTCGGTGACATCGACGGAGCCACCGGCGGCGGCGGGAGGTGCGGGAAGATGGGTACCAGACGTGTCATGGTGGGTACCAGATCTTTTAGCATGGAAGGCACGGGGGCCATGAGGATGGATACCAGCGAGGAACATTTGAGCACGAGCCCTGTCGCGGGCTAGAAGCTCTTTCCCGCTGGCAGCGTTAATGCGGGTGGACAAGGGGAGGGAATGGATGATATGGTGGGTCATTTGGTGGGGATGAAAATGGCGAACTGGACACGATGGATTCTTTTTATAGCTGTGATAGGCGAGAGTACGAACCAGGAACCGAGATGCATCGAGATGAGTTGAAAAGCGGTATGTGGGGCTGAACTAAATATATCACATAAAAACATAGCCTAGTATGGCAACAACATACCTAAAAGGACCAAGTTACATGCGAAAACTGAACACCCAAAAATAACCAGCGAAACCATCAGCGCAGTCCAAAAAAGACATTCGGCGGTTGACTTCTGCTCGCACTGCCATCTACGTGTATATGTCCGGAAGGAGCTTGTTATATGTCAGCCTCCCAGTCATCGCAACCACATGAAAGGTGGCATACAAGTCGCGGCATGAGACTGCCTGCAGATGGGGTGATCACGTGAACGAGTACTGCCGATCGCATTCTGAGTCTTGCCATATTTGGAAGTATTGGTGCTAGCAAGGGCAATGCACCGCAGGTGGCAAAGTCAAACCGTGCCATATTCGCACGAGACGTTATCTCGCAGTAAATCTGTCCCGCCGCACAACACCAAAAAAGTAAAGTCGAATGAGTGAGCAAAATGAAGGGAAACCTCGCTATCGCAATTGATAGGAGCATCACGTTCCGCTTCCCCTTTTATGGCAGACAGAGTGGATCCGTGAACCTACGTGACAACGCCCGCGATAAAGTATGAGTTGGAGGCCTGTTCTACCTATTTGGTTTTTTGGCAATGACGAATTGAGGGCGTCGAGTTCGCTTCCGCAAATCAGGGTGCATTAATCCTTCAGGTTAAGTTTGATTCTGGCACACTGTGGCGTTTATACAGTGTCCGAAAAACCATTCGAGGCGTAAAAATGCAGACGCATAACAAAGAGGGGAAAGATGCACATAGGGCTTCTACGGAGCCAACAAGATGGCTTGAATGTTCATACCAATATGAGAAATAGAGATCAACCCCAAACCGTCCATTCTTGATAGTAAAAAGCACCGACGGGATCCCAAGGTTTACAGAGCGGAGGGAGCTCCTATCGCATCCGACAAGCGAGGATCGGACTCGTCGCGCAAAATGTGTCTTGATTTGCGGCCTGCAGTCCGTCTTACTTGTGAATGTAAAGATGAGGGGACACAATGTTAACCGGGTTGGTCCGCTTGCAAGTAACTAGGCCAACCCTATGGGCCACAAACACTCGCGCGTGTGGAAGGGTAGGTGATTTACGTTTGTGTCCCAGATCGGACTAGGTAATCGAGAACAAGGGTGTTGAGCAGCCGGTCGGTATAGGCGAGAACGACTTTTCTCGGGGATAGGATTCAACCGATAGGGTGTCAGTGGGCAACACCAATAACTTGACAATGTTGTGTAGTGACAGAATTCCCACTCCAACTCAACGGGCATCACGAGTCCCCTATCAGTAGTCAGACAGGATAAGCGACATCAGAACAGAGTCATGTATGTACCTTGCGACTTCTGGCTTTACCCTTCGCATTTGCCTTTTGCATTGTTGATGCATTCAAGTTACTTGTGTTATTATCATGCAGACCATGATAATTCCACGGCCCATCCGCAATATTATTCCTGGAAGTTACCGCCTTACCCATCATAGTCTGCATGAGCGTGGTGATGTTATCCGAGGTCGGCTGCTGCTCCAAGCCAATCTTGGAGCCACGGAGTAAGACTTGGTCAGAAATTTCGTTCTCCTCCAACTCGCGGAGTTTTTGCCGGAGCGATCGTAGGATACAGTCATACATTGCTGTTCAGGAACATCAGACTGGCAAAACAAGTCATACCAACAAGCAGGACGGCGGACCTTTTTCTTCCGCAGCATTATTTGGCGTTTGCAGCAATGGGTCCTCAGAAGCTTGAACCTCGGCCTGCGTGGGCATCCCAAGGCCGAGTCGTTCTTGCCACTTTTGTTCGAAAGCTTGTTGGGAAATCTCAAGTTCTGTGTCGGATGGTGAAGTTTGGTCAGGCTCGTAGGATGTTCCTATTGAACTTGCAGGAGAGGGAGAACGAAGAACAGGGGAAGCGTAGGTCGGACGTTGAGGTGACTGAGGCATTATGGAAGTGAACTAACCCAACCCAACCCTAACCTCGACAAGCCTCTGCTTAGTCACGACACGCCCATGATTCCCATAAAACCGCGCGTCGCGTCTGTTTGTTGTCCACTAACTTGACCACAACCACAACCACAACCACAACCACACAACCACACAACCATCCATCTCCTCTTCTCAAATACTCTCAAATCATCAAAAATCACCAAAATCATCAAACACCAATCCCTCTTCATGGCTTTTGTTTACAAACGAGGTGAGTACCATTGCCATAGAGCTCACAACCCGCTCATCAACACAACTTCGTTGCAGATGGGTATGTCTTCTCTACATTGGACGCGTCAAGACCACTCTTAACGCGCGCTTTATCGCAGCCGAAAGGAACGCGTCCAATTTGACAAGGTCAGTTTTCCTGGTCACCATCGACGTCACATTTGCTCAATCCTAGATAGATCACAACAAGAATAGACAAACTTTGCTATGGCCTTGACATGAATCATGTCAATCCCATCGAGTATGAGATTTTATTGCGCAAAAATCATCCCAGTCGCAGACACTGACGCGTCTTGTCAGAGTTACGCAAAAAGTGGTCGCTGGCGTGTATCAGGGCGTCACCACAACCGAATTGGACGTGAGTCGATACCATCTTGCTGTTTTACCACGTGTTAAGCCTCGTTTCAGAATCTTGCCGCGGAAACTGCTGCATATCTTACTACAAAGCACCCAGACTACGCTATTCTTGCTGCCCGTATCGCCATATCCAACCTTCACAAAGAAACGAAGAAAAACTTTTCCCAGGTCATCAAAGACTTGTACGAGTATAGTAAGCCTACGCTTCTGGTCGCATATTTGCATCTCATTGTTGCAAAGTCAATCCAAAGAATGGACGTCCAGCTGGTATGATTTCAAAGGAGACGTATGACATCGTTTGTGCCAATGCCGAGACACTTGACTCGGCAATTATCTATAATCGCGATTTCAACTACAACTAGTTCGTTTGCCATCCGATCTTTCTTCCCTTGTTAACAGATGATTTATAGTTTCGGCTTCAAAACTCTGGAACGTTCATATCTTCTCCGTATCAACGGACGGGTCGCGGAACGCCCTCAACACATGATTATGCGTGTCGCGGTCGGTATCCATGGCTCAGACATGGACTGCGTCCTCGAGACGTACAACCTCATGTCCGAGCGCTACTTCACTCACGCTTCACCTACCCTCTTCAACGCCGGCACGCCTCATCCACAACTCAGCAGCTGTTTCCTCTTGTGCATGAAGGACGATTCGATCGAAGGCATTTACGACACTCTTAAGAACTGTGCCATGATCAGCAAGAGTGCTGGTGGAATTGGTCTGAGTATTCATTGCATCCGTGCTACCGGGTAAGTTGGTTATTTTCGTTCCATCGATGCGTAAATCGCTCACAATTTTATGTTGTAGATCTTACATCGCGGGAACCAACGGGTATTCAAATGGTATCGTCCCGATGCTCCGTGCATACGATGCGACTGCCCGGTACGTTGACCAAGGTGGGAACAAACGTCCTGGTGCTTTCGCTATCTATCTCGAGCCATGGCACGCCGATGTATTCGATTTTATTGATCTGAGAAAGAATCACGGAAAAGAAGAGTCGCGTGCAAGAGATCTGTTCTACGCGTTGTGGATTCCTGATCTATTGTACGCACATTACTTGGGCGCACTGTGACGTCTACTGATCAGCCCTCTTTTAGCATGAAACGGGTTGAAAGCAACGGAGATTGGTCCTTGTTCTGCCCGAATGAGGCAGCCGGGTTACACGAGGTTCATGGCGCAGAGTTTGTCGCCCTCTACGAAAAGTACGAAAAGGAAGGAAGACAGAGGAAGACTATTCCTGCCCAAAAGTTGTGGTACGCCATTTTGGAAGCTCAGATCGAAACAGGTGGTCCTTTTATGCTGTATAAGGATGCTTGCAATGGTATGTTCTACGGCGACCCATAGCGAACACCTTGATTAATTTCACATGTAGCAAAATCTAATCAGAAAAATCTCGGAACCATCAAATCCTCTAATCTATGCACCGAGATTATCGAATACAGCTCTCCCGACGAGATCGCCGTGTGCAACCTTGCATCCATTGCCCTACCCAGTTTTATCACTAGCGGAAAGTACGACTTTACCAAACTTCACGACGTCACGAAAGTTGTCGCCTTCAACCTCAACCGAATTATTGACATGAACTACTACGCTGTCCCCGAGGCCCGCCGCTCTAACTTGCGTCACCGTCCGATCGGAATTGGTGTGCAGGGGCTCGCGGACGCCTTCATGGCCCTGCGCATGCCATTCGACTCGCCTGCCGCGAAAGAGTTGAATATCCAAATTTTCGAGACCATCTACCACGCTGCGGTTGAAGCGAGCAGCGAGATGGCCGAGAAGGACGGCCCGTATGAGACCTGGGTTGGGAGCCCCGCGGAGCAAGGCCAGCTGCAATATGATCTTTGGGGAGTTACTCCCACAAACCTCTGGGATTGGACGACGTTGAAGGAGAAGGTGGCAAGGACTGGATTGAGGAACTCGTTGCTCTGCGCGCCGATGCCAACGGCTTCGACGAGTCAGATTCTAGGATTCAATGAGTGCTTTGAACCGTATACGAGGTAGGTTTGACGCTCCCTGGCTTTGAGACTTTGTTCCTGATTGGTCCACAGCAACATCTATACCCGTCGTGTCCTCGCCGGAGAATTCCAAGTTGTCTGCCCTTGGCTCCTTCGCGAGCTTGTCGATCGCGGCCTTTGGGACGACAACATGAAGAACATGATCATCGCACACAATGGTTCCGTGCAGAATATCCCTCGGGTTCCGGATGACATCAAAGCGATATACAAGACCGTTTGGGAAATCAGCCAGAAGAAGGTCCTCGATCTCGCCGCTGATCGCGGGGCATTCATCTGCCAGAGCCAGAGCCTGAATGTTCACTTGCAAGCGCCGACGCTCGGACAACTCACGAGTATGCACTTTTATGGATGGAAGAAGGGTCTGAAGACCGGCATGTATTACCTGCGCACACGACCTGCGGCGCAGGCCATTCAGTTTACGGTGGATCAGAGCTTGATACAAGACGCGAAAAAGGCTCAGTCAGGGACACGAAATGCTGCCACAAGCATACCTACACCTGTGTCGTCCTCGTCCTCGTCGCCTGTGCGGCCTGGTGGTGCAGCACCTATCTCTACTATGAAAGTGGAAGTGGTGCCTCCAGCCGAACGACTAGAGTCAACCATTTTATCCACCTCTTCTTCCAGCGTTGACTCGTCTTTCACAACGACATCATCTTCCTCGGTGGAACAAAGTATGTCCGAGTTGACATTGGACCAGAAGAAAATGCAGGCCGCAGAGGCGGACCCCGAATATGCTGCTGCGTTGCAAAGGCAAAGAGAAAAGGAGGAGGCTGAGGAGGAGGCTAGATTGTCGTGTTCGTTGGAGAACCGAGAGGCGTGTCTGATGTGTTCTGGTTGAAAGGTCCCTCGAATGCGATTTTTGTATGATGGCTGTTCCTGATATGTTGTACGGTATTGTACTTGTAACCCCCCATTGTTTTGAGCGCAATATGTTTTCGGCTTGAAATCATTGTCAATGCAGAGATAAAGCGAGAGCTATATTGATTCTGCCAATAGAGCGCTCAGCCACCTAGTCACTGTTTGCGAGAAGTACCATCCCAGTTGAGGTCCATGCAAGGACGAGAGCTTCATGCATGCTGGGAATCGAACTGTCATCATTTGAGAGTCATCTCGCCATCACTGTCTCGATAATTGTCACCGAGGCAGCTAAAAAGGAAGGGCTGGACGAGTACGAGCGATTCCTCAACAGGGCATGCACCATTGTCGTATCTCCTCTCCGAACAAACGCTCGTCACTGGTTCATCATCGGTTCTTCGGTGACATGACGGTTTCGGTTACAGAGCCTGGGAGACCCACGCCCCCGCACCCCTGGAAAAAAAAACTCTCAAGGCAAACTCGGTTACCTCTCCGAAGTAGTGGGGGCCAAGCTTCACGCTCGTTGGATGCGGCAGATCTGCAAATTCAAATCTAAGGTGTTCCAAATCGGTCGAGCTCTGGAGTTCAAATTGAAAGCCGTGGTGGGCTAACATATAGACCATCATAATCATAAACCAGCGTTCCCAACGTCGACGATGCCCCGACGACAACGCCACTACTCTTTATTCTCTCCTCCCAGTCTATCTATGAGCGAGCTAGTGTGCAAAACTCTCGACAACGAGAGTACGGACTGTCTTATAGACAAATGGCTCGAACATCGCAATGACGCTTACTGGGACTGGTTCCGCGGCGTACGCGAGAGAAAGCACGCTGCGAATGCGCACAAGGGTCAACTGATCGTTTGGAACAAAGGAGAATTTGTTCCCGAGAACATTTTCTGTCGCACCGTCGACACTGGACGCCTCATCCCACTCGACAGGACGTGGACCACTCACGTTTACCATCACCGATCAATGCAAGACAGAAAGCTATCGATGATGCCCGTGGTGTTCACCATGGTGCTTGACATTCTCTATGTAATTCAAGCCACATGCTAATTTCGTTCTAGTTACCTGAACTTATGCTCCTTCGAGGCATGCATGACCAGGAAAGCGGCTGCGACAACGTGTACATTATTGTCACGGACATGAAACGCCAGGAAATGGATGATGCCACCGAATATTTTAAACTTGTCTGTCGATATTCGTTTGGACGCACATGCAAGCCAAGTATGGAACGAAGGATACAATATGAACGTGAGTCCAAACCATTACCGGACAAGGCCAACGGTCGTTCAGCTATGTTATCTAGACATGCGTTTGAGCCACACCCTCCTCCGCCAACGGCGTACGCCATGTTTTCCACAAATTGATCTCACCTTACGCGCCATCCTTTACGAGAAACGACCACCATTCATCATACTATTCTCTCATCAAACGACGTCATATTCTCAAATTCTCTTCACACATCCATTGTTCGTGCCATCAGCGGAAATCTTTTACGACTTCCCCAGTGGCTGCCCAAACCCCTGTTGTATCGACGACTGTGAGATGATCCGTTTCCCAAGGAGTGGCGTCGAAACCGCTTCGGTCCTTTCCATCAAACGGGGAGGAAGGTGTGGCCCAAGGATTAAATCCAGAGAGATGTGCAATTGGATCGACTGCGATGTCTGCTTCAACGAAGACCAAACGCCTTCGACAGAGAGCGAAGACTCGCACAGTGGGGTGGACAGCGCGTATGTCCCAACCAAGGTTGTCAGTCAAACTTGTAGCAAGTGCAAGTTGGTCAAGTATTGCTCACCGGAACATCAGAAAAATGACTGGGAGGAACACCGGCGGGTTTGCAAGGCGATTATGAATTAGTGCGAGTGCTCCCCTTCTTCGAGATACCGCATTGCTCAATATGTGAATTATCATATGTAAACCTCTGATTTATTTATCCTTCAATCAATGTATTCCTCCTGTTCCAATGCCGCAGGTATTTATCGACATCAATAATACTGTAGCAGATAAAAATAATCGAATTAGACAATTTTCACTTTCTCCGCGTATGCGCTCATTGGAATACCTTCTCCGCAATCGCAAGATCATCGTGGAAATGAATCGTTGGCTGTGATGGGAGCTGGGGAGCCAGATCTTCCGCTCGCAACAGAGAGCCTTCCGGGATGGTAACACTGTGGTTGAGACGAAGATCAACTTGCAACCGCGGATACTTCTGAATCTGGATGGGAAGACTGCTGTCCCATCAATTAACGAGGTTTGCGGATAGGGGGCTGTGAGGGCTCACCACAGTTCCGTCTCGTGCACATCCAGTTCCCTCGAGTTCTTTATTTTCTGTTTCCCCATCCACGCCTTCACTTGGGAACCCAACTCGGGTTGTCCCCTCTGGTGGGAAATCCTCGTGATTCCCCTTCGTAGAACAGTTGTTGCGGGTTGACGAAAATTTTTTTACCCCATTCCATGTTCGAGGAACTCCAGAATTCGTTCCCCCCTGTATCTCCCAACAACTCCTTGTCTGTCTCGATCCCTAACTTCCCTTCTATCCCGTCCTTCGCGGGGGCATGAATTTGGATGTTGATAGATTCTGCGTTGGGTAATGCTTCACTTGCCACCCTGCTATGCGCAAGCGGTTTCGCTGCAGAATTAGTGTCGACACGGACCCGAGAGGGACCAAGGTGTGTTTGCCGCTGTGAGATGATCTCCCCCACATCCCCCGATCCGTGTGCCACAGGTGACAAATTTGAAGTGGTTGGGATCATTCTGGAACCTGGAATCTTTGCGACTTCTCGAGGGGTTTGAGGCTCCTCCGAAAGGCGGCAACTTTTCTTGACTCCATTCCTCGTATCCACCTCAGGCATGATAAAACTTAACCCTGTCTTAGCGCACCTATGAAGGGAGTGTAAACATGTAGCCGGTAAAAAAGGGACAAGCTCACCGTCGACTCAAAGGGTACTTAAATAAATTGGCAGCCAGGGATGTGATGAGTCGTAGGATTTCTAATTTGAGCCCAATGTTTGATATTGGGATATTGTGTCCGACTATAAAAATTTCATGAATTACAACGAAAGCTCCAAGATTAAATACGCACGGATGTAAAGAGCTCTTAAGCTGAAAATGTGATTTTAGAAATGTGCTGATGTTAGACAAAGATGTCAAAACGAACATGCGAGATATAAAACCATCCTTGCTGGGTTGATTTGGGTGATCGAAATGAATATAACCTTGGCCATTGTAATGTTCTATCATCGAAAAGAGATCAGACAATAAGGAAATGACAGACCTGCAGACGAACTAAGGATCTGCTGCACCAAGTCTCCAGTGGACGCTATAAAAAGTGGCATCAGGTGAGAGTCTCTTTTGCCATCATTCCCCGAAGTTTGTGAGATTTCTGTGCGCCAGCTTGAAGGAACATATGCATCTTCACCACAGATCGAAAAAGCTAAGAAGCCGCAGATACAATCGATAAAATTACAAAGGACAATGGCTTCAACGGGGAGCCCGCACTGGATGATAGACCTATCAGGAGTGTAATTTGTTAACATCAGTCGCAGACTGATATGAATCATCATGCCTTGTGAATATCAGAGCTGCAGATAATGACCATTGCTCAGCATCCACTATAGCAGACCCCATTTCCTTCATCACATTGAGCACTCTTTTTCGAACATGGCCTTCGATGGTTGGCCGTATCATTGTTTGAAGATGCCTCACTGATACCCACATTCCCTCATTATCAGATCGGAGGATGCGTTTGTCTGTAGCCTTTAGTTGACCGTGGAGGTGGGTATGACGTCGTACGACATAGACATCTTTTTCCCCAGAATTGTAGAAAGCAAGTAACTTTTGGACCGAGTTTTTGGCAGGGCGATAGGAGGCCAGTTGTTTCAGGATTTGAGCGTAAGCAATGAATTCCTTCAAGGTAGCTATGAAGTCACGTCTAATCGCAGCCTGGATTTTCCATTGATCTCCAAAGAGGTAGTCAAAACAGACAACTGCAGCTTCCAGATTATATCCACGAAGAAACTTTTCTCTGAGTAGTTGCACCTGCAGAGAATCATCGAGTTGTATTGCCCGAAACATGGACAACTTAAAGAATAATAGTTAACCATCTGCAAAGGAGGAGCTTTACACGTACCTCATTAGCTTCATTTAAACTCCAGAATGGGGAATCTAACGTCGTAGCCAAGTCAAGCAATTGTTGTCTTCGTGAACATCTCTGGGGAGCCTTCTGGTTATTCCCAAGTGAAACATCCTGCCAAAGGTCCTGGAGAGTGTATTGGACTGCACGACGCATCGAATCCTCACTTCCACATCTGCGAAGGAGTTCTATTGCCTTGAACCTTTGTCCTTTGGAGAGACGCAGATCTGCCGCATCCGCAAACCTTGCCATATAGCAAAGAAGATCAACATGGGCTTCGAACAACTCGTGACGCTTTGCGTAATCTAATGCCCCCTCGTGCGATAGCAGACTGCAAGCTCGGCTGCCAAAATAACCTGTGATCAAGTATAGAAGGTGGAAAGAATGCATCGCACCTCCAATCTTTGTCTTCAAAGTAGAATCGAGCGGCTCTGAGTTCAACGTCTCTGACCACATCCACGTTCATTGATATCTTGTGGTCTTCTAGAATTTGGACTGCCTTGTTAAACATCCCACAATCGCAGTATCTCTGAGCAGCCAGATCAAAGACTGCAGCCTCCTCATAAAGCGAGGCAGCTGGATGAGGATCTCCCGCACTATCATAACATTCCGCGGAAGCCCACAAGTATTGGTTAGTTACTGTAGTTTTCAGCATAGCGCATTCTTTAAAGGCAAGTGCTGCATCGTTGAAAGCCATTTTGCGCTGGTTGGACCCTGAGGCCAACATCCCTGCTTCCTGCTGTAGGTGATATGCCTTGGCAACCTTGACTTTCTCGGGCATTGATGCCTTCTCAAAACAGGTTGTGGCTAGAGAGTAGAGCTCTTTGTCGAAATATACCTTTCCTTGTTTTGCCCATTCTTCTGTGGAAGATGTTACTGCAAGATGTGGAAGGTCTATTTCTGCAGGGCAGTGCCGAATGAGATTCCGGGTAGCCCAGAAGAGCTGTGACGCCGATTGGCCAATGAATACACACAGGAACGGAAAACACACCCTCATTGGTTCACATGTATCGGAGAAATCTACAATCCACAAGTTCGTCCTTGCTCTTGTGATGGCGACATACAGGAATTTCAGCTGGAGGTCTGGTTAGCAGAGCTGAACCTGGTCTGAGACGGCCAACTCACCTCGCTACACACACTTGCATGACGGATCTCATCAAAACAAGGTACGGACGTGGATCCTTCTTCCAAGGCGTTCAGGATAACTCTCCACTGTGAGACGTCTGTGGCAGAATCTCGGAAAAAATTATAGAGGAGAACCTATGGTTCCGAGGTCATTAAATTCCACAAGACAAGAAAATCACACCAGAGGTTACATCGTTAAATTCAAGCCCCTTGCAATCGTACAGAGTCCTTTGCAGTTTATTAGCACTTGTCGACGAATGAAGATTACAAATGCTAACATAATGGTGCTCTTAATCCCACGTCTCTGTAGTTGATCTGCTGCCGCCTGATCGCGAACAATAATGCCTGGAATGAATTAACAAGTAGGGCCATAGTTCGTGCAGCTGTTTTTGCTTACATTGTGGTGCCCCAAGTTCAACAGAGCTTCCACTGATGCCTGAGTGAGGGTGAGGCTCACCGACCATGCAGTGTCAGAGCTTACGATGTGCCAAAGAGGAATCTTTCAATGGCAGCTTCATCTTGATCCCAGCGACTGAAGAACACAGGTTTAATATCACCCGTCCTCCCCCTTTCTGGACCAAGGATGTCGATTGAATTTGGCCACAACTTGGTGATGATCTCAATGACTGCTTGCGCACAATTGGTGATTCCTGCATGAGACCTATAGTTGACCGGAAGGTAGAACATTCGGGGTTCCTCTGGCCTGACTCCAGGGATTCCAAAGCCATCGTGTCGTCTCTTTTGCTGGAGCAATGTCATGGCTTGATTTGGACAAGATTGGAAGTGCATACCTCAATCCGGAAAAGGAACGATTTTAATTCCCCAAAACTAAAGGAGCTGCCAGCGGAAATTGTTTGCGCAGTGTCACCAGCCCAGAATAAGCCATTAGGATTTCTGCACAGTTTTCGTAAAACTATTACAACGATTAGATTAGAGATGCCGCAGTTATGGATTTGAATCGCACTCAATGCGTCGACCAAAAGGTTGTCTTGTGCTTCGTCGACATATCTGGCCAAATGAATGAGGTGATATACTGGCATAAGAAGGGGATACTCGCATATAGTCGACCCTCCTTCTGGGGAGGTCATTACACAATATAGTATTCACTCTGCAACAATATAAGGTAAGCGTCATACCGGGAAGCCACAAGACATCACCTATCAGCAGCATCATAGTCACCGCGCTTCCGTTTCTGCTTGAGATATGACTCGAAGATCGTATATATTTCAGCCCGCCTCATAGATGCAAAAGATGAATGCGATCGACCACTGAGGTTTTCATATTCTTCTCTGGTCATGAAACCAGCATGGTGCTTCAACGCTGCTTCAGATCCCCTTATAACACCTGTACAGACCCGTCAAGGCATTCTTATAGAGTCATAGCATGGCTTACCCAAAAGCTGGCTAAAAACCAAGAAGGAATCTGTAAATTCTCGTTCATAAAATCTACCATGAACTAAGAGTCTCTCTCACCAAGGCCTTTCGTCAAGGGTTGAGGGAAGTGCGGCCAATATTCCTTGCTGAAAACTTTATAAGAGACAAATATGCCGCAATATGGCCTGAAGAACATGTCATTGCGTTCGTAGATGTTTAGGCCAGCAGCCAACTTTAAGAGCACACCTCTTGGTTGAGTTATTGTATGCGGCAATATCTCCTTGAAGTAAGTCGCAGAGCTGTAACCGAAATTTCAACCATCGGATGCATGGTTTGGAACTAAAAGAGCTTACTTGATCAAAGCTAACGAAGAGTGGAAAGTGATCGTCTGTAAGGAGGCCGAAACGCTCCGGAAGTTTGTGTTGCCATCTGAACAAATCTTGTTTGCGAACCAATGGCTCTTCTTCTTCTTCGCAGCTGCTGTTCATTGTTCTGGCAAGAATCTTCAGTTCTTCGGGTGACATAGTTGCCATATCCAGTGACTTGGTGAGCTTGGAAAAGTGTTCCTCCACTTTATATGACAATACCGGCGATTTTGTAACAAATAATTGGCGGGGCCTAGGTGAGCCATCGGGGTAAGTGGCCCATGTCCTCTCGATACACAACATCTTGAAAAGCATGGTGGTCGTTTTTCTAAAACAATTGTTATCAGCGGACCTTGATCAGGGCATTCAGTCTCACCCAGTTCCGCTTCGTCCCAGCACATAGCATGAAGCCTGGTGCTCGACTATTTCCTTTTCTCGATTGCTGGATGTGAATGTTAGTATGTATCACCACCGATATGGTTGTGAACAAGAACATACGACACTCGAAAGACATGTTGTACATCCAGGTCTGCAAATATGCCTCATTGGAACGCACCAATCAGATAGCTGACAGTGAGACTCAAACAGTAACATACTGTTTAAAAGAGGCTGCGAGTTCATATCATAGTTCAGCCCTCTAAAAGACTAATCATAAGGAGTAGCCCATCGTACCTGAGAGACTGAGACATATTTTCCGAGGCTGCCAGACATATTCCGTGTGAGAAATAACCAACAAGGCATGTAAAACATACCCCACAAGTGCGTAAATCTATGGGAAATTCAGGAATCAATGCATCGGAAACAATTGAGAGAAGGATAATCGCTACCTTATTCAGGTCTTCCTGTGACAAATCGGTAAGGGGAGATTCACATTGCATCTCGGGAAGAATTGCGTCTGGTTGCTGAGGGAAGGATGCAGGAGAAAAAACATCGTTGCTTAATTTATGTTGTCGTTTTCGGAATGTACATCTATGAAACGGATTGAGTATGGATCGAAGATGACGAGTCCGTTTCACCGGTTCCAAACCTCTTGATGTGCTCCTTGTCTTTCCTATGAAGCAGATTGCTCACTGAATCCCAAGACCGAGCATTGATTTTGGCATGCGTATAAATCCCCAAGACTTTAATGACTGTCTTCTAATTGAGATATTCCCACAAATCGAAAGCGTGTGGATCAGACCTTGTTTTTCAGACTGACATTTCCCTGATCAAGGCAGCTCACGTCGCAGAAAATAGGATATACTCACATTGCTGTCGCATTCTATATAATCGATGTGGTACTAGATGAATTAGATCTACCATCAGAATACCACACGTAAAGTTCATCAGGCTTACTAGGAGCCGCAGGTCTCTGGTAAGCTTGGCTTCATAAATGGGTATTTGGGTCTTCGAACCAGTCAGCCGCTTGTGGTTGTCGGCTGAGAAGTGACCTTTGGAAAGATCTCTGCAAAACTAGATAATCCTTTTCAATATGAACACACATGAAACTCACCTCATCTTACGAAGGATTATCTTCAAAATGGTACTGTTCTTCCGGGCTTTGCGTAAATATCCCTCTGCGTCCGGATGGAGCAGGATTAACCACTCCCCAAAACTCTTGGGGCTGTTGAAATAAAGCATCCTATCCATGGGCTGGACGGGTGGATATGCAAAGGTGTCTTCGTGGTCCGTAGACCTATCATTGTTTCCGATGTAGGACGGAATATACATCTTCTTCACCAGTTCTGATATCTCCGTCATACGAAGGGTTGAAACATAGCGCTGTTTGATACAAATCTAGTGGATAATTCCTTCGATCGATTTTGAACTTACTTCAAGAATCCGCCCCTGCTCGCGTAAGATGTTGACACAAATCTTATCTGCATCCTGGAGGGTAACCGGGATGCGGTACCCAAGATAGTAGATTGGCTGTAGATCAATAAACGTGTGATCCGGCCCATTAGGTCTTGTCTCATCTATGAAACGGTGGAGCGCTTGCAGCGCCTGTGGTGCAAACTCCACAATCATGGGGTAACGCTCCAGCGAATGTGTAATTTCATCCGGAAGCTTACAGGGCGAGGCTGTCATAAATCCCGACAAGGTCAACAACACCTTTGCAGAGATCGAACCAATGAAAGCTCGAGATGTTAGTGGGAAATCGTCAATCAATTGGTGAGATATGGACGAGTTGTTGCTCGAGACTGTAGAGGATAAGAAATGGGTCATGATAACCTTTGACTTGACTTACCTGATATTAGAAAGGCGAGTAGAATAGGTTGCGAAATCACACAATCAATTAGGGACTCGAGATCGGGGCCCTCCAGGCCTGCCTCGAATTCACGAATGGAATATTCGATAATTGTATTGGTTTGTAGCCGCAATGGGTCAAATACGAGTAATTCTGGGATGGCTTGAGATGGCATGGTTGAGTGCAAAATGGATTGGGGACGAGGAGACGAGCTGCGGAAGTGTGAATCTCGAAAGAGGTTGCTCAAGCGCCACACGAGGTGATGATCGTATGTGTGTTGACACACTTGAACAAATTCGGCAATGGCGATAAGTCTAGACTGCTCGTTGTACGTTATCGAACACTGATGTACCGTCGTCGCTGGATGCAGCCTGTGAGTACATCCTGTTATCAGACAATGAGTAGCACTATCGTGAACAAAATGGTTAGCTCACTACGAAGACACGGGTAAAAACGATACCATCGCCTTTTCACCCACAAAAGATCAGGAAGCATTGTTGCACTCACACCGAATCGCATAAGTAATAACAATTTCCAATATCTCACTAGTCGTGGTTGAGGCAAGTACTGCAGAAAATCGACAGTGGTGTATGAAGGGTTCCATTTACACAAGTCGACATCGATTCCACGGAAGAGAACCACAGAACCTCTCCAAAGGATATCAACGTGTATGATGTTCGTAAAATCGTACTGCAGATAGACGAAACCATTAAGTTAAGCATTTGAAAGGTAGAGTAGTAAAATGCCTCATCATCCAAGGACTAGCGGTGCGTGCGTGCGTCCTCAGCAGATGGGTTGCTAATCGGGTTCACAGTGTTAGTCAACCTTGGGCTGGGTATCTTGAGCACTGTCGATAGCCGTCGGAAGAGCGAGAAATGGTGCGTATGTGCAGTTGCAACCCCGCAACAATATTCTCAAATTCTCTTCACACATCCATTGTTCGTCACCAGCGGAAATCTTTTACGACTTCCCCAGTGGCTGCCCGAACCCCTGTTGTATCGACAACTATGAGATGATCCGTTTCCCAAGGAGTGGCATCGAAACCGCTTCGGTCCTTTCCATAAAACGGGGAGGAAGGTGTGGCCCAAGGATTAAATCCAGAGAGATGTGCAATTGGATCGACTGCGATGTCTGCTTCAATGAAGACCAAACGCCTTCGACAGAGAGCGAAGACTCGCACAGTGGGGTGGACAGTGCGTATGTCCCAACCAAGGTCGTCAGTCAAACTTTTAGCAAGTGCAAGTTGGTCAAGTACTGCTCACCGGAACATCAGAAAAATGGCTGGGAGGAACATCGGCGAGGCGATTATGAATTAGTGCGAGTGTTCCATTGGGTTCTTGCTCAATATATGAATTATCATATGTAAACCTCTGATTTATGTATCGATCAATCAATGTATTCATCCTATTTCAATGCCTCCGATGTTTATCGACATCAATAATATTGTAGTAGACAAAAACAATCGAGTTATACAAACGTCGCTTTCTTCGCGGATCTTCTGGTTGAAATACCCTTCATCGCTATAGCGAGATCGTCACGTAGACGAACCCTCTGCTTCGATGGGAGCCGGGAAACCATATCTTCCACCGACGGCAGATATGCTTCCAGCATCGCAACATCACCATTCTGATGAAGGTCAGCCTTCGGCCCCAGAGTTTTCTGAAGATGAATGACGCGGTTGAGAAGATTACTTTCACATTGGTTAGCGAGACTTGCAGAGATGATGGCAGGGAGTTCACCTTATTTCGGTTTGTCGCACAGTCAGTTCCGAGAGCTCTGTGTTTCTGGCTTCTTTTATTTGTTCCTTCACCTCCCTCTTGGATGAACCCATATGTTTGGCGATCTCTTCCAGGCAAAGAAGAAGGTGAGGAAGCGGACCTAGAAACAATTTCTGATAGTACGATCCTTCAATCCTGCCAGCCTCTTCCCAACACTCCCCATACAACCGAGCCATTGTTGCTCGTGGTCCTGTTTTGGATTGTCCTTGTTGGCGAGAGATTTTCTTGCGATACGCCTTTTGTAGAATAATTGCTGCGTGGACTTCTTCTTCAGTAGGACTGACTCTCCATGCCATGTTCGCAAAAGTCCAGAAGCTGTTGCCACCTGTATCTCTCAATACAATGTCCATCTCAATCTCTGATCCCCCGTCGACCTTGTGCTCGTGTGCGACGAAGCTCAAGCTCGCCTCGGCGCATCTATGAAGGACATGAACTATCATGCAGGTAACAAAGGAACAGACTCACTTCTGACTTAAAGGATACAAGGGTAAATACTCATTCAATGACATGACGAGTCGCAAGATTTCTAGTTTGAGACCAATGTCCGATCTGGGGATGTTGCGCCCAACTATGAAAATGCATGAATTAGAGTGCAAATGCTGAGATTAAATACGCACGGATACAAAGAGCTCTAAAACTGGAAGCGTGGTTTCAGTGAAATTCACCGAAATCAGACAAAGAAGTCAAACGAACATGCGAGAAATGAAGCCATCTCTGTTGCGCAGACTTGAGGAGACGAGATGAATGTAACCTTGGCCATTATCATTGTCCAAGTCAGTTAGGCAACATGGAAAGACGGACCTGCGCCAGAGTGAATGATCTTTTCCATTAATTCCTTTACAGGCGCTATAAGCAGTGACACAAGACGAGTGTCTCTTTCCCTGTTGTTCTCTGGGGCTCGAAAAACCTCTGTGTACCAGCTAGGAGGAAGATAGGCATCTCGACCACACATCGAAAAGGTCAAGAACCCGCAGATGCAATCAATAAAGTTGCAAAGCGCAATAGCTTCCACCGGGAGCTGGTGTTGAATGATGTACCTGCAAGGAGCGCGGTTTGAGTGTGCCAGTCCCAGAATTGTGAGTTGTACAACTTGCCTGATGAGAATCAGAGCTGCAGATAAGGACCACTCTTCGGCATCTTTTACAGCTGATTCAAGCTCCATCATTACATTGGACATCCTCTCCCGAATGTGACTTCCAATAGCTTGCTTGAGTATCATTGGCAGGTGGGTTGCCGATACCTGCATCTCTTTATTATTTGATGAGATGGAGGGCGTACGTCTATCTTGTAGCAGGCCATAGAGAAAGCTACAAGATGGTATAACACAGAGATCCTTTTTTGGGCTGGAAAAGGTAAATAACATTTGGATTGACTGGTTTTCGGCGGGTGAACGATCAAATGCCATTCTTTTCAGGATTCCAGCGTAAGCAATGAATCCCTTGAAGGTAGCAAGAAAGTCACATCTAGTCATGGTATGAACTTGTGAATGACTGCTGAAGATGTGGTCGAAGCAGACGACTGCGGCTGGTAGATTTGTGTGGTCACGATGAAATTTTTCTCCGAGTTTCCATAGTTGTGCAGAATCCTCACGAAGTGCGTAAAACATGGATAGCTTCAAGGCGAGTATTTTTAAGGAAAAAGCAAAGCAAAAGTTTCCCACATACCTCGTCACTATCATTTGAGCTTTGGAATGTGGGATCCAGCATCGTAGCTAATCCCAGCAGTTTATCTCCTCGTAAACATTTTTGGGCAGATTTCTGGTCGTTCCAGAATGAGAGATCCCACCACAAGTTCTGGAGAATGTATCGATTTGCACGGTGCATAGATTCCTTGCTTCCATCTTTGATTAGAAGCTCTATCGCCTTTAACTTTCGTCCTTGGGAGAGGTGCCGATCAGCTGCATCCGCAAACCTACCCATGTGGCAAAGAAGATTAATGTGGCATTCGTGGAGGTCATGCTCTTTCGTGAAATCTAATGCTTCTTCGCAAGAGGGGAACAGCTTGAGAACTTCGCTGTAGAAATGACCCATAAACAAGAAGGAATGGAGGAAAAAACCATCTTACGTCAGATTGTTTACATTGAAGTAAGATAGGCGAGCCTTGTGAATGATATTTTTTACCACGTCAGCGATCATCACTTTCTTGTGATCATCTATAATCTGGATGGCAATGTCGAACATCTCACAGTCGCAGTATTTCTGGGCAGCAAGCTCAAAGGCTTCTGCATCCCTGTAACGTTTGGCAGCCTTGCGGTGACATCCTGCACCTTCATAGCATTCAGCAGAGGCACGCAAGTATTCCTTAGTTACCGTGGATTCCAACTGTGCGCATTTTTGGAAGGCGATTGCAGCATTAGTGAATGCCATTCTGCGACCATTAGATCCTGAGGCCATCATCTGTGCTTCAGATCGTAGATGATATGCTCTTGCTATTGCCTCTTTGTCATGCATCGATGCCTTCTCGAAACAGGCCATGGCTCTGGAGTAAAGTTCGTTCTCGAAATATATATTTCCTTGCGCTGCCCATTCCACCTTAGAAGATGTTGCTGCTAGGTGCCGAGAGCTCGTATTCACAGAGCCATGCTGGATGAGATTTCTATTAGACCAAAAAAGCTATTGCGACAATCAGCTGATGAAAGTAAATGCGAATAACAAACATACCCTCATTGGTTCACATGTTTCCGAAAAATCAATGATCCACAAGTTCATCCTTGCTCTTGTAATGGCAACGTACAGGGATTTCAGCTAACGGCCGTGTCAGCGGAAATAAATCAAGTTCAGGGGAGGCTAACTTACTTCGCTGCACACAGTAGCATGACGGGTCTCATCAAAACGTGGCAGAGACATGGAACTTTCTCCCAGGGCATTTAGAATAGCCCTCCACTGTGAGGCGCTGGCGACAGAGTCTCGGAAAAAGTTATATAGGAGGACCTGTGTGTGAGGTGATTCACTTTTACAAGAGGACGAAAACCACATGAGATTACGTCATTGAATTCTAGTCCCTTAGTATCGTACAGAGTCCTTTGAAAATGTTAGTATTCAGCAGCAGATAAAGGTCGCAGATACTAACATAACAGTGCATTCGATTCCACTTTTCTGGAGTTGATCTACCACTGCTTGATCACGAACGATAATGCCTGAAGTCAACTGGTAAATGGGTCTAGAGTTCATACTGTCGCACTGGCTCACATTGCTGCGCTCCAAATTCAATGTGGTTTTCGCTGACGTCCAAATAAGCATTTGCACTTGCAGATATAGCACGAGAGCTCACGAATCGCCAAAAAGGAACCTTTCCGAGGCTGCCTCTAGGGCGGCCTCATCTTGATCTTTGTTTTTATCCCAACTGCTGAAGAAGGTAGGTTTAATACCATCAACCATCCCTTTTTCTGATGCGAGGACATCGATTGAATTTGGCCACAGATTGAGGATGATCTCAATGACAGATTGGGCGCAGTTGATAATACCTGCGTGAGACCGATAATTGTTGGGAAGGTGAAACATTTGCGGTCCATTTCGTGGCTTGGGCCCGAATTTATTTTTGGGTACGAAATCTCGCTGAATCAATGTTAGCATTAAGCATTCCAAGTCTGGAAATGCACACCTCAAATCGGAATAAGAAAGATTTTAATTCGTTAAAACTGAATGAACTACCAGCAGAAATTGTCTGGGCTGTGTCACCAGCCCAAAACAAGCCGTCAGGATTTCTGCACAGCTTTCGCAGAACTACAAGAACAGCAATCAGAGATGCTAGCGTTACAAACATTGAGTCTCACGCAAAGCGTCAACCAGAAGGTTGTCTTGTGCTTCATCAACATATCTGCCAGATACCTCAGGTGCCGCAACTCATGGAGGAAGGAATGCTCACATGTAGTCAACCTGATTTCCAGGAATGCCATTATTTGATTCGCGCCAATAGTCCAATATACCATAGACTCTGTGGTCATGTAAGGCTTGCAGAATATTAGAGGAATTGGCGTATTACCTATCAGCAGCATCATAGTCACCACGGTTCCGTTTCTGCTTGAGATATGACTCAAAAATTGTATATATCTGACTCCTCCTTGCAGATTCAATAGATGAACATGACCGACCACTGAGATTTTCGTATTCGTTTCTGGTCATGTAACAACGCGGGTTCCTCCAGGCTGCCTCAGATCCCCTGATGACACCTGTATAGATGATACATCGAAAGAATCCTTGCAGAGTGGTAGCACGGCTCACCTAAAAACTGGTTAAATACCAAGAACGGATCTGTAATTCGTTGAACATAGGCCCTACTATCAGATAAAAAAGCTTCCTACCAAGGCCTTTATTCATGAATGTCGAGAAGTGCGGCCAATATGACTCCTTGAAAACTGGGTAGGAAACAAAGACTCCACAACGCGATGTGGGAATCATGTACTGTGTGGATGTACCCGTAACTCTTGGAACAGATGAATTATTGCTAGTTATAATGTCGCCTTGAAGCAACTCGCAGAGCTGGCACCGAAAGTCTCAATCTTTAGATATACATCACATAAAGAGTGCTTACATGGTCAAAGCTGACGAAAAGGGGGAAGTGGTCATCTCTAAGACAGCTGAAGCGGGTTGGAAGCTTATTTTGCCATCTGAGCAAATCTTGTTTGTTAATCAATGGTTCTTCTTTGCAGTTGCTGTGTGTCGTTCTGGCGAGATCCTTGAGCTCTTCAGGAGATAAAGACGCCATACGCAGCGAGTTTGTGAGCTTAGAAAAGTATTCTGCCACCTTATACGCCAGTACCGATGATTTCGTCACAAACAGTTGGCGAGGTTTAGGTAGACCACCAGGATGAGCGGCCCATCCCCTCTCAATGGACAGCATCTTGAAAACCATGGTAGTTGTTTTTCTAAATTCGATTATTCATCAGCAAACCTTGATCAGAGCATCGAATCTCACCCAGTCCCACTTCGTCCTAGTACATAGCAAGAAGACTGATGCTCTATAATCTCCATTTCTCGGCGGCTGGATGGAGGAATTTCAGAAAGTATTTTCACCGCTGCAGTCAAGAATATGAACACACGAGACTTCAAAAACATGTTGGATATCCAGGTCGGCGAAGATACCTCAATTGTCCATGTCAACCAGATAACGGAGTTTGAGATGGAAGGGGAAACTCACTATATAGAAGAGCCTTCAAGTACAACGTTACGATTCAACATTTTTTTCTGGAAAATGTAAGAGAAGGGTTCTACGTCGTACCTGAGAAACAGAGACATATTTCCCTAGGCTATCGAAAAATTCAGCGCGAGGAACAAGTGTGTGTATAGAACATACCCCACGAGTGCATGGACCTATTAGGGATTTGAAAATCAACAAATCGGGTGCACAAGTAAGGGGGGAAGATGGTTATCACCTCATTCAAGTCCTCCCGCGAGAAGTCAACTCCTGTAGATAAAGATTCTAGCTCGTGAGGAGAACTATCTGGTTGCGTCTGGAAGCGGGCAGGAGAAAAAACACTATTATCTGATTTGGGCGGACCTCGGAACCTACATCTATGAAACAGATTGAATGTGGATTAAAGGGTCAAATTCGTTTCATTTATTCCATACCTTCTGACGTATTCGTTGCCCTTCCTAGCAAGTTGACGGCTCATCAGGTTCCAGAATCGGCTATCGAGCTGGGAGCGCTTGTAAATTCCGAAGATCTTAATGACTATCTACTTCATGAGAAACTATGCATATTCAAAGCGGATAAACGGAACCTTGTTTTTCGCACTAGTTTTCCTTGATCAAGGCAGCTCATATATCAAAAACCAGAGATATGCTCACATCGTCAAATTCAATACAGTCGATGAAATACTAAAGAATGTCAATCTGCACATCAGAACATCAAACATCATATCATATCATAATGCTTACCACAAACCGTAAGTCTCGGATGAGTGTTGCTTCGTAAATTGCTATTTGAGTTTTGGAGTCGTTCAGTCGCCTTTGATTGTCAGTCGAGAAATGGCCTCTCGACAGAGCCCTGCGCAAGAGTATAATCATCATTAATATGAGCAGACACAACAACTCACCTGATCTTGCTAAGAATTATCTTGAATGACTTGGCATCGCGTCTCCGGGCTTCACGCAAGTCTTTGTCTGCACGCGAAGAAATCAGGATCGACCATTCCCCTAAAGCCTCAGGGCTGTCGAAATAGAGTGCCTCTCTCATGGGCTGGACTGAAGGGTATGGAAATGTGCCTTCATCGTTTACTGACCTGCCTTCCACAGTGGAAACCTGGTTTGGGGCCTCTTCACCGTCCCCATCCTGGGTTCCGATGTAGGAGGGAATATACGCCCGTTTTGCCAATTCGGACACCTCTGCTCTACGAAGAGTTGAAGAGTAACACTGTTTGACACAAATCTAGTGGGCGATTGCAACAATTCATCGGATCCTACCTCGAGAATGCGCCGCTGGTCACGCAAGATGTCAACACAAAGCTTCTCTGCATCCTGTCGTGTACCTGGTATGCGGTACCCAAGATGATAGATTGGCCAAAGGGGATTATATGCGCTATTCAATTGATCGCCTCGGGCTTTATCCATGAAGAGTAAGAGCACTTGTAATGCGTGTTGCGCTAACTCCACGGTCCTTTGATAACGTCCGAACGAATGCGTAGTTTCTTCTGGTAGATCAAAGGGCAAGGCGGTCATGAATTGGGATAAGGTCGATAGCACCCTAGCGGAAAGCGAGCCATTGAAAGCTTGGGGTGTTGTTGGGAAGTTGTGAAGCAGTTTGCGAGATACGGGCGATTCATTTCTCGTAGCTGCGTAAAAGGTAAAACATTAGCTGCGATAACCATTGGATTAACTTGCCTGATATCAGAAAAGCGAGCAGGGTGGGTTGCGAAACCACACGATCGATTAGGGAATCAAAGTCGGGCTCTTGGGCCCATGCTTCGAGTTCGCGGATGGAAAATGCGATCATTGTATCTGTCTGTAACCGCAAAGGGTTGAACACAGCTAATTCTCTAACAACTTGCGATGGCATGGTTGGGCGGAGAATGGGTTGGGGAGGAAGGGAGGGGCTGCGGAAATGTGAATCTCGAAAGAGGTTGCTCAAGCGCCACACAAGGTGATGATCGTATGTATGTTGACACTTTGAACAGATTCGGAAATGCCGATAAGTCTAGACTGCTCGTTGTACGTTATCGAATACTCATGTACTGTCGCAGGGCGCAGCCTCACGAGTGCATCCTTCTGCAATGAGTATCGCTATCAAGAACAACATGGTTAGTTCGCGACGTAGACATGAGTTTAAAGAAAAAATACGATACCATCGCCCTTTCACCCACAGGAAATCCGTAGGCAATGCACCGAATCGGATAAATAATGGTGTCCGACACCTCAGTAGTCGTGGTTGAGTCATGTACTGCAGAGAATCGAGAGTGGTGTATGAAGGGTTCCATTTACACAAGTCAACATCGATTCCATGGAAGAGAAATCACAGAACCTCTCCGAAGGATATCAACATGTATCATGTTCGTAAAATTGCACTGCAGATAGACGAAACCATTAAGTTTAGGCATTTGAAAGGTAGAGTAGTAGAATGCCTCATCATCCAAGGACAAGCAGTCGGTGCGTGCGTCCTCAGCAGATGCATTGCTAAACGGGTTCGCGATTTTAGTCTTGGGCTAGGTATCTTGAGAGCGAGAAATGGGTACGTGCAGTTGCAACCCCGCGACTTGTTCGCCGATGTCTGTTCGATATCTTTCTGCCAGGCTCGCACAACAAGTAAACCAGTCCGTGCCATTTGATTTCATACTAACCTACTTCTTAATAGATTGATGAGGAGCTCATGAGCGCGACTGGGGGATGGAGTATTGATCAGGTAAATGCTTCCATTGACCGTCTCATATAAAGGTCCTAACGCCAATTGACCCGCCTATCCACCAAGTTGATGGAACTAGCTGGCCTTGCGTGTGCCCAGTCAGTAGCTCGGGTCTACAACAAAAATCAGTTCCCTCGCGTCCTCGTTTGCTGTGGTCCCGGTAATCAGGGCGGCGATGGACTGGTTGCTGCGTCCCACCTTAGTTCGTAACGCACCATTTCAACGACATGACAATGACGGTCATGTTACTTAGGTATGTTTGGGTACACACCAACGATTTACATGCCAAAGGTACCACAGTCAATCACCTTCGTCGCTGGATACTGAGTATGCAATTGCTTTGCAGCCAGGATCCAAGGACATTTACAAGGTGTGACTTTGTTCAATATTTTCGATCAATTCACCATCTAAGCCTACATGAAGCGTTTGCAAACTCGCTGCGACACCATGAAGATCAGAACGTTACCGCCTTCACTTGACACTGAAACCCTGCGCACTGCTTTGGCATCTTCTGATGTTATACTGGACGCAATATTCGGATTCTCATTCCATGGCCCTATTCGTGCACCTTTTGACTCGGCTCTTCGGCTAATTATATCCTCTGGGCTACCCATCGTCTCTGTCGACATCCCATCGGGTTGGGATGTCGAGAAAGGTGACATAGATGGCGTGGGATTGATCCCGAATGTCCTAGTGAGCCTGACTGCACCGAAAGAGGGCGTAAAATCTTTCACTGGGAAGCATTTTCTTGGCGGGAGATTTATTTCCAAGTACGCAGAGGATCTGTTCCGATTTTTGTTTTGATTGCTGAATAGGTTCCAGAACGCTGGCCGAGAAATTCCAACTTGACCTTGCTGAGTATCCTGGATGCGACCAGATCGTCGAGCTGCCACAACCACAAAAACTGTAGGGAATGACATGTATGAACACGCTTTCAGAGCTTTTACTGCACTACGTTCCTGCTCTTTGTGTGAAGACTGATTGAGACAAACACGACCATGCAACAAGACCATTTGTTGAAGAGAATTTGTGGAAAGAGCACCGAAACCTATCAAACCGCACAGTCATTCCTACGTAAAGCCCAAGCGAAAACTGGCCCTGGATCTGGCCATGAGGTTGGGGCGCACTCCACTGGGTTACCATCGGTCTGTGCTTACCTTGCGTCTCAAGAGTGAGTTTGTGATACGCGTCGTCAGCCGGATGCTTCATGATCTTTTGTACTCAGGCTTCGCAATAACGAGATTTCCGAAATAGCGGCACAAACAGCTTCTTGCCTCAAGCCGAGAGACTTTGCCAAAACGCTTGCCATTGTGCGATCGGTGCTTTTCGAGTCTGAATCCCACCCGGTCAAACGGAAAGCAGAAAGATCACCCTCTAAGCTCACACCGTCTATTCCCAATCAAAATCCATTGCTGAGAAAGATCTGCAGCCAACCCGAGACCTACAAAGCGGCTCAGGCTCTGTTGCGAAAAGCCCAGCTAAATATTGACCCCGAGGATCGCCTTCGCTCCAATGGTTTCCTTGCCGCCTGCGCCTACCTAGCATCTCAAAGGTAAGTCATGCCCGGTTGTCGAGATACCGCCCCTCAATCTTTCATATTAGTCTTGGGAATGATGATGTCTCGGAGGAAGCTGCAAGAACGTTTTCCTGTCTCACTCCCAGAGAGTTCAAGGATACTCTTAAACTTGTTCGATCTTCGCTGGTTACGGACCATGAAAGCCCCACCAAAAGGCGGAGGGTGGCGGCAACACCCTCCAAACCTGGCCCGTCTCGTACACGGGCAAGTCCCCCGTCGCATCATTCTCCTCAACCAGCTGCGGTAGACGCCATGCCCGTATGGGAAGACGACAGCGGCGTCGTCATGGATGTTGGTATCCCGTCCCCGTCGTCCGATGATGACGAACTTTATCCGAGACGCTTCCGGCCAGTTTTCCTGGATCACAAACAATGGTATCAATGCGACCCTAGGTTGGAACAAGAATGGAAAAGGGTGGAGTTGCATAGGGAGAGTATTCGTGTAAAGCAAGCCAGTGGATAGATTGATCATTACAGTGATTATAGACGTGGATTAGGGGATGCTTCTAGAAGATAAATGGATACAGGAGGGTGTATAGCACATGGATGCTCATAAATAGCTATATCGTTAGATATTGCTAAAGGCTACGATAAACATATAAAACAAGTCCGATAGAAATGCAGTTATTGAAAGAGCGTAAGCGGCATGAGAAGGAAATCCAAGATGATTGAGCCAGACGGCATATCGTGGAGGAGGTGATCGATGAACTGTTAGGATGGCAACGAGACCGTCCTGGACAATACCATGATTGACACCTGGTGAGCTCATGGGATAAATGACCGAAGACAGTGGACGAGTGGGAGAAGATGGCAACCTTCTTTTCCAGGCTGAAGCAGTCCTTTGCGCCATTCAACATCGGCTTTCCACCATATGCCATCACGTTCACCTCCGGAAGTGGCACGATTCACGAGCCAGTCCCGACCAATGTTGTATCCGTTTGGAACGATGTCATGGTGTCGAGTGGAGTCCTGGGATCATGAATGATGAGAATTTAGGGTTTGAGGAAACATCCGGTTCTGTCCACCTTTTCCTTGGAAACCCTGGGTGATTGGCGGGGCTATGTCAACGATGACTGTACAATCAAGCGGGTATGCGAACCCACCCCAGAAACCAAGCCCCACTGTTGGCTTGTGATCCATTCTGCTTCCAAGCTCTAAAGTGATTGCCTCCTGCGGATGGTGGAGTCAAGGGTGGTTGTATGTAGAGCGACGGAAGGAAACACCTGCTATCGTTTCCCAGCAAGTTCCCCATATGGGGAAATAGAATTGTCGAGCGAGGTATTGTTCAGGCTTCCTCCCGTCTCCGTCTCCAAGATTTGCCTCGTGAATTGCCCCATAATGAAGGCCAAGACACTCTTCCGAGAATCCGATGGATCTTGGAAGAAGCTTGAGTGGTGCGAAATGATGAGCAGAGAGCAAGCGCACTTGGCGTAAGTGTGCAGGCCAGACTCGGTCAGTATGAACGGATCGGACAAGGCTGATATGATCACGTTGAGAGGTTCCCCGTAATTGGGTGTGGTGAACTTGGGAGAGTCTGTCAGCGGTCCGAAGGGCATCGGGTGCACTCACATCCAAGAAGCGGCCACCATTGAGTCTGGGGTCTATCCATCCAGACGGTTCTGGTTGCAAAGAACGGATCGGAAACCCGTGAGCTTGAATGTAGGACAGGAAACAGAACAAGCTGAACAACATAGTGTGGTGGCAGTCGACCACTGTGCGGACGAGCAGCGCCCAGGTCTATATGAAGGACCTGCAGACGTCCGGCTTGGGCATGGAGTGGTGCTCCAGCACGTGTGCTATAATTACAGCGACAACCCAATCAGTCCAGCCACATGTCTTCCCCTTCGAAGCCTCACCTTCGCCTCGAACATGAAAACGATCTTGATGCTGATACCCCCTCACAGCGCTCGTTTTCGCTCAATTCGGCTCGTTCTCGTCGCGACGGGTTCAGCTCGATCCCTCTCTCGCCCGCTCCTCTCCCTGTCCTTTCATCAAAACGTGAATCACATCCAGACA
Source organism: Porpolomopsis calyptriformis (assembly GCA_951640195.1). Classification (NCBI taxonomy): domain Eukaryota; kingdom Fungi; phylum Basidiomycota; class Agaricomycetes; order Agaricales; family Hygrophoraceae; genus Porpolomopsis; species Porpolomopsis calyptriformis. The sequence goes on along the minus strand of OX621172.1, from coordinate 495,043 downwards.
CAGACGTCAGCTCAGAAACAGACGGTCTCTCCCTCTACGCGAGCGAGGTCGAGCCCCGCGAGAGTCCAAACACTTCAGCCGCACCCTCCGTCTATGATCGGGACGACCATCTCATCGTTTCCGATCTCCTCTCGCCCAACAAGCACGTAGTCTCAGCACTCTCTGCCACCTTCAACGTCCCCTCGCCGTCCCTCTACGGCGACTCAGAACCGTCGCCTTCACCACCTACCATCCTCTCCCCATCTTCTGTCATCAAATCGCCGGATACCCTTTTGCCGATTTCACACAACACTCCGCTATCATCTGCACGTTCGGACCGGATTCCATCTGCATTCATCCCAAGAGAGCTTCCTTCCATTTACGATGACCCCAAAGTTCCCCCACAACCCACCTACCCACCCACTTTGTCCTCCAACACAGAACGCGAATCGATCAAATCTTTTGCCTCCACCTCCTCGTACTCGAGAAAGGAGCGTCCAGAATCTCTGCTTCTGGAGCCCCCCGAAGGGCCTATGGTACTCGGTATCGCTTTGGTAGATTTTAATCACTTGGTATGCCCTTCAACCCCTTTCACCCCACCCGTTTCAATAATAGTCTTCAGGTCGGCCCAAAAATCGAATATTCCAAAGGTGAAATCTTCGATGACGAAGAGGTATACAAGATTCTTCCATTTTTGGCACTGCCAGATGGCGCCCACCTGGTGTGTTCGCCCCTTCTCCGTCGTGGCATCCGCTCAACTGTGGCTTGCATAGACTACCGAAGATTATTCCTACTTCCACATCGTTCCTTCCGCAGCAAAGCCTATAACCGTTTTCGGTATCTCGTAAGTAATTCGATTTGCCAGCAACAGCAAGGCCGCATGACTTCTCTCCGTAGATGTAACCGACAGATTGCGTCGTCCTCTCTGCTCGTCAAAGGTCAAGACGTTACCCGTTCGACGGTCCAAAAGGCTGTGGTTGTATTGGCGTCAAAGCCGGTATTCGGCCCAATACGGTTCGACTGATTTCAAACAGCTTAATCACAATGTTCAATTTTTCCCTTTAGTGATAGGCTGGGCGTTGTCACGCGTGCTTTGTTCAATCAAAGGTGCGCAAAGATGCTTCTTATCATGACCACAACTCAATCATGATCGACAGAGATTTCACCGAGACGAGTATCCTTGCCGATTTTGGATCTGCATTGGAGGTATCTTTGCGTACCCAACTTACCGAAAGTGGACTTTATATGGGTATGGTCTTATATTTTTCTCACCTCGGGTCACTTAAAGAAGAATCTTACCGAATTCAGGAACAAGCCTGTATGTGAAATTTCACCACACCGTGATCTATCTTTGACCTTTATTGCGCAGCCGGGAACTAGTCCATACCTTTCGACAGCGAACTCTGGTTCTTGTAAAGGCCCTTATGCTTCAAAAAAGGGTATGTCTACAAATCCAAATCATTTTCCATTCCAACTCTTGTATCCAGATAATGTTTTACGGCCATCCGGTGGAACGACTTTGCACTTATCAATATTCCCTCATTTCTCTACTACCTGGTCTGCGAGTTTTTCTCCCAACCTACGCGTACTGACCTCGTTTCTTCATTCAAGGCCTGTTGCAGTCCTTGGACGACTGTGGTTCTCCTCCTCTCGCTGCCCGTGCAGCATCCTTATCTCGCCCAACATCACTACGCACTTCTGATCATAAGAGTATGTTAGCATTTCTCGGCCTTCCACTGGACATCTTCGGAAAGGTGCGCCTTTATCATCTCTTTGCCGTCGATGTACCCAAATCTTGGCGCACATAGGACGCCTTCTTCCAACCGTATCTTCCTTTGCAACAACTAGAAATGCTAAAGGAGACGAAATCTTGGCTTTGTGGGAGTACAAATTCCATCGTTACGCAACAGAGTGAAATCGATCTTCTCGTCAACGTGAGCTCTGACGCCTCGCAAGTTCACAGACAATCTTAACTTATCCTCTGTAGATCGAAACTGGCAGTTTCGAATTTCGTAACCCAAAGTTAGAACGTTCTGCTGGTCTAACCCCTGCGGACCGAAAATGGATGGACGATATTGTAAGGGATGTCAATGACAGCTGGAATGAACACGATCCTACTCGACCGATAAATATGCAGTATGTTCTCATCCCGTCGCGGACATGATTCGTTACTCACCCGCGTAGTTTCAAAGGTAGCGATGACTATCTCCGAGCCAAGGTAATTCGGGCGCTTCTATTTGACGAGTGATTGAGTGCTGAAGATATCATACCCAAGTTTGAGGAATATGTTTTTGCCGCGTTAGCGTCTGTTAAATATCGTGACTTTATCGTAAAGGGAGAGGGAGGCGGTGTGGTAATCACGGGGGGCTCAGGTGTGTGATATCCTAACGGCGGGAAGGGACTTGATTCACACTCCTGATCCAGGAGGTGATGCAAACGCCACGGAGGATTTCAATTCCTTATGGATACATGAATTCAGGAGGACCAATGCTTATGATGTCTGGGAAAGGACAACGGACCCTCTTCTCTTCGATATCGTCGAACCGAGGTGAGTCTTCTAAGCTTCTCAGTTGGATATTGTCTTGATTCTGTTATTCCATAAAGACATCCTTGTAACGGAAAACCGTCGGTCGTCGCAGATATCGGTCTTCGGCTGCAGGAAGGTCTACAGGAACTGAGGCTAGAACAACAATTGGCTCCCACACGCGAAGCTATAACGCGATCATTCAACGTTGGTTCCACCAACTTCCGGAAGGCTATGGAGGGCGTCGGCCGCTGGGCACGCGATGCTAGCACTAGCTCAGCTTCACTGAACGAGCTCTTGAATAACTCCAAACCGATCTCGAGACCCAGCACACCGCCCGTCGAGATCACGAAAGCTGATGCCCAGGTAAAGGAGATACCCGAGAAACCGCCGGCAAAGCCAGCACCGTTCCAGCTGCGACAACTTTCATTGCCTCTATCCCCACGGCTTACTTCCGAGTTCTCCAACACGGATAAGAAGGGACTGCCAGGAGCGGCACACACTGTTTGGACCGGCCTTGGCTCGTTTTGGTCTGCACGTGCCGGGAAATTATCCTTATCGCAGACAGCCCAGGAGGTTCCGGCAACCAACCCCCCCGCTCCAAGCTCTGCTACAAGCGCTATTTTTGACGGAGGTTCGAGTCCTGTGACTCGCGCCTCAGATGAGCATCCTCGTTTGCCTTACCCCACCATCACGACGACGGCAGATACACCATAAGCAGCGCCTTGGACAGCCTTGCATACGGACATGTTATTATAAGTAATGGCACAATAGAATGCTTTGAATAATATGTAATTCAGGGCGATTTTCGGCGAACGCTACCCAGTGGTTACTGCAGAAAGGACTGTTAATAATATATATTTATATGAAGACTATAGTTACATGTGTGGTCGATCTATGACTATCCAAGGCTACAGAAATAGTAAACAAGACATTAGAACCATATCATCAAAACCTGTCCATTTCGTTGGGGTTGTATTTTACCAGTCGAGGGGTTTTCCGACGAAATGAGCCTTCGGCTAGAGGGTTATTGTTATTAGCGGGGGTGATAGCCGAATGGATGGGGATGCAGGCCAAGCCGGGTTTGGTTGATAACACTCACCGGGATGGGCTTGACTAGGTTTGGGCCGATCGACGCCGGCGGTCACGACGCTGCCAGCGTTGCTCGTCGGAAGCTTTGGTGTTGGTGTCGGGTCTTGAGTGTATGCATTCGCGGGGTGCTCGAGGAACGTGGGTCGGGACATGGGCGCCGGCTGGCGGGAAAATGGAGATGGGTTCCGGTCGTATCCGGTGTATCCGAGTTTCGAGGTGGAGCTAGCCTGTCGCTGCTGATATTGTGGGCTGAACGCGACGCTCGAAAAAGTCGTGCCGCTGTCTTGTCGGAGGTGATTGTATTTCTGAGAAGTGTCTCCGCTGCCCCAGCTTGTGCTGTTGGTCATCGGAATGTCTGGATTTAATAGATCATATTCTGAATCAAAGTTGTCGTGGTCGCGCTGTTGCGAGGAGGAGTAGGATGAAATAATCATGTAGAAGTAGAACTTGGGGGGGTTGGGTTATTGTTTTTGTTTAGGACGGCGAGTTCTCAATCTCACCTGCACAGCAGCAAGAAAGAGCCAAAGGCCGCCCATGATGCCAATACCAATCCATGGGAATATATTACAGAGGGTCTGGCCTTCGGAAGAAGTAGCAGAACCGCGGGCGCCAGGGAAAAATATGCGTTCACACTTTGACTGTGCTGCTGGGTGGCGGCTGGCCGAGATGGTAATCCAGACGATGGCAACAGAGAAAGTTGCGAACGTGAACAGAACGTGCAGGGTGACATATCGACGGAATGTGATTGCCTTTTCCTAAGGCCAAGTTTCAGTAGAGAAGATGAGGGGTGGACGGAGCGTGTGCGTACCCTAGCGACACCGATGAGTCCAAATACTTGAACGGCAGCCGCTACATAGGCTACAATGGCCAGGACCGTTGACGCTATAGAGGGAGTTGCAGCACCGACGACTGTGAAACAAGCGTCGTCGATCAGAGAGAAAGACAAAGAGAGGTGTGATGGGCAACAAACTGGATGGTGTGGCGATAGAAAGAGTACCGACTACGACGCCGAGCGTGAATTGTTCGAGCAGTGTCGCATAGATTCCAACGTTGACCAAAGGTATGGCACAGCAGCAGTATTCCCTTGGTCTCATATTGACTGGCGGCGAGAAACTGCTTTCAGAATCAAATATTGAAGAAAGGTGATAAATAGAAGAAACGAAGTAACCAAATGACTCGTTTTCTTTGAAGAGAATGATATGGCAGCGATGTGGCGACGAAAGGGTAACGAACACCGCTTGCCAGATATTTCGCGACAGTATCACCGCTCCGGGGTCACATGACAATCAAGGCATCCGTTCCCCGATCCCCAGCATGAGGAAGGGATGGATTCTGCTTGCCGTTATCCCTTCTGTATCACTCGCAGCTCTCGACTCTCACTTTTTACACGCACTGGGCTCACAAGGCGTCAATCTGTGGAGATTGCATTCGTTGTCAAAGGATCGGCAGTTGTCTGGCCTCGTGGTTCAGGATTCTGCCTCGGTGTCTGCTGATGATCCCTTCGACTTCTCCACTCAATGGTTCGCTCAACCCCTGGATCATTTTTCGAACTCGTCTGAGATTTTCAATCAACGCTTCTGGGTGAACACACGTCACTACCGCCCCAACGTGGGTGGTCCCGTGTATGTCTTAGATAGCGGAGAAACTAGCGGAGAAGACAGATTGCCATTCCTGGATACCGGAATAATCGAGATCCTGGCGAAGGCAACGGGAGGTGTGGGTGTTGTGCTTGAGCATCGCTACTACGGTACGTAGATATTCTTGCGATTTCCATGTGACAGCTGTTCACCGCGAAAGTAGGCAAGTCGGTTCCAGTTTCGAATTTGAGCACTGATTCTCTCCGGTATTGTCCCACTTTATAATAAGGTGTCTCATTCCTCTGAATTTGTTTCGGGAGGTGGCTCAATAATGCGCAATCTGCCGCTGACTCTGCCAATTTTATGGAAAATGTCAGATTTGAGGGGATCGATGAAGATCTCACCGCGCCGAATACTCCTTGGATATACTATGGGGTTGGTTTCAAACGGCGTTTTTTCTCCTAAAAGTATGCCAACTCATCTATAGGGCTCGTATGCTGGTGCGCGCGCGGCGCATATGAAAGTCCTGTACCCAGATCTTGTATATGGTGCCATCGCTTCCAGTGGTTGGTATTGTCTCAACCTCACGGCCGCAACCATTCAAAATGTGTTCTCTCTTCTAGCTGTCACCCATGCGTTCCTTGCGCTTTGGCAGTATATGGAAGTCATTCGGCTCGCCGCAGAACCGAGATGTGCCTCAAATCTGGAAGGCGCTGTGCAGACGATTGACGAGATCCTGAAACACCGGCTGCTCTCCAGACCTTTGAAAGCTTTGTTTGGTTTAGCGGACCTTGAACACAACGAGGATTTTGTATCGTTACTTACGGTCGGTTTTTCTCTGATCGACAAACCCACTCGGTATCCAACATGTTGACTTAGGTCCCAATATTCTCTTGGCAAAGCAAAAATTGGGATCCTGAGGTGGGGAGCGTAGAATTCGACGCCTTTTGTGCTGCTCTGAATAAAAACCCGGTGGGCTATGACGCTGACGTCGCCTATGGCGACAACCGGAGGATGGTCACCTTGCATGTCGGGCTGGCGGTCGATTTTGTCGTGTTGAATTATGCGAAATATATAAAAGAAGTGAGTGTTTTCGCACTCTTCATGGCTAATTTTCACCCGGCGTAGAATGTAGTATCTCGTTGTCCAAAAGGAGTCCGCACAGAAACGGTCGGTTACGTTTTGCCAGCGGTATAAGGCACCCAACCCCGAATTTCTTGCAGTGTTTCGGGACATTTGATGATGCGAAATTCCAAAATACGTCATTAGACGAGGATTGGCGCCTTTGGCTTTTCCAAGTTTGCACGGAGTGGGGATATTTCATTGTCAGTGACCTTGTTTCACACGGAGATGTGAATGTGACACATCCTGTAGACTGCACCCCCAGACATGAAGCAGCCTCGGATCGTCTCTCGGTTACTCAACCTTGAATACCAGACTCGCATATGTCACCAGGTTTTAATTTTTTCCATTACGGGTCTACGATCGTCTACATTTCATTCATCCAGGCGTTTCCTCGCGGCGAGCATTTTGCTATACCCGCCCTGCCCAACATCACCGCTGTGAACGTGCTCGGTGATTTCGAAATAGCCGCAGATCGGCTAGCTATCATTGATGGCCAAGGTCTGTCGCCTGTTCTAAGTCTTACGTTGGATCTGACTGTCTCGCCAGTGGATCCTTGGCGGCCGGCGACACCACATAGCGCATATGCAGAGGAAAGGGAGGACACGATGCTTCGCCCGTTCAAGATTATACCCAGTATGTTGTGCAACGTGTGCTCGAGCAACGCGTGTTGACCACGATGGCACAGATGGTGTGCACCACTATGACGAAAACGGTCGCGGAGATATCAATGAAGAACCTGCCGAAATACGCCAGATTCATGAAGAGATGATTGAATTTGTGAAGAATTGGCTTGTGGTAGCATAGCTGAACGGAAATTGCCGATCTGTAACCACGTGTCCATTTATTGGAGAGCCAGCGTCGGATGGATCATTTTTCAGTTTCAATCCCTCATTCATCTCCCTCCTCCTCGACGAGGTCAACGTTGCGCTCGCTTTCCCCATGTTTCATCACCTTTAGCTGCAGTCGCCATTCCTCATTCAGTTCCCTCGTCCAATGACCCCCCGACCCTCTCTTGCCGCCAGATCTCGCCCCTTATCTGCCATCTATATCGGCCCAAACCCCCCTGCTCATAACATCCCCGACTTGCCCGAGCCTCCCAGCCCAGGTGCAAGCTCGAACGGCTCAGGTCTGCCTTCCCCCCCGGCTACTAATTCTACAGGAAGCGGGAGTACCCGCGGCAACGGCACCAACACCGGTGGCCTTCGCCAACGCCCTCTCTCGCTCTCCGCTGCGCCCATGTCCAACGGTCATTCTACCAAAACCCAGACTGCCCCCTTAGCGAAAAGCCAAGCGGGTGGTCGTTTGGAGGAGGAAGATGAACATGAAAATGAGAATGACGAGGATCAGACCGCCAGGCTAAACGGTCAGCAGCGTGCTTCGACTCAAAATGCCCTCGCAATGCAGAGGTTGAATAGTCTCAAACAACGCAATCAACTGGTCAGCATTTTGTTTCTTCTTTCCCCCCCACCGTCGGTTACTCATCCATTCTTTGCCCTATGCCCTGCCGAATGCTTCCCCTCCACGTGTATGTCGTCTGTATGCACACTCGACTGCGCTCTCGGTGTTGGTGTTTTGTAGGCCATAGACAAACTCTCCGCTTTTTCTCGCCTCGGTTCTCCCACCTCTCGCTCTCCAGCACCACCACCGCTACCAGGGGCAACTACCAATGCCAGTTCTTCTTTATCTTCTTCGCCTTTCGTTTCTTCCCGTCTTTCATATGATACCCAAATTCGTTCCCTCTCCCAATCGCAACCGATCCAACCCACCCGTCAGAATTCACACGAAACCGTCCAATCGGGCTCGGAAACGGAACGCGAAAGCCATCGCTCGCTCTATTCAATCTCCGCCTCTTATTCCTCCTCTTCTGAAGATCTTCTTGCTGTCATGTTACCGTCCTCAACCCGCCCTCAAAGCAGCCTGGGCATCCATCGCCAACGGCGAATTTCTGCGCCTGCCTCCCCAGCAAAGGCCATTGCTCGCACGATCAGTGCACCTTCACCCAGCTTACGTACACCCAGAAGTAGACTCTTGACGCTGGGGTCAAAAAGTGATATGAATGGTGAGAGTGGGGATGTGACGAGTGCGGCGCTGGCTGCCGTCTCTTCGTCACGCAAGAGTCCGGGAGGAAGTGGGAAGAAACGAGGAGCGTTACCGCGAGAATTCACAGGTGGAAGTGTCACTCTAGATGGCGAGGTAGGTTGATGCTGTTTTCATTATCAGATGATTAACAGATGGCTCTTATGTAGTCTATTGGGGGGCCTTCAACGCCTTACGCTAAACGTGGGCCGTCACCGCCGGTGCAGATATCTTTTCCCTCTGACATCTCTACTCTAACGCCCGGGTTGAATAGACCGTCGGTGCGTGAGATGGTCAGAAGACATCAAGCTCGGTTGCAGTCAGAAGACATGAGTGCCAATGTTTCCGGTAGCAGAGCCAAAGACGACAGCCCCGTGAGCGATCAGATTGAAAGTCCGAAATCGGGAGGAGGGGGTTCATCCGCCCCTAGACGGACTCTGGTTGGTGAAAGTCTGAAAGCGGCTGGGATCAGGAAGAAAGAGGGAGATGTGTTTGGGGGTGGGGGGGAGGGTGAAGTGCCTGGGTTGCGGAGAGCACACACGGGTGGGACCTATCGGAGTTATCGAGCGGGGAGTGTGGATTGGACAGGGACGGGTGAACGAGATCGAAGTCGGAGTCGGGCTAGTGGGTTGTGGAGTGCTACCAGCCGTCTAGCTCCGCCGTTAACGCCGGGACAGCTGGAGGTGCGAACACCAGATATGACGCCGAGCACGTTGTCGAAAACGCCTGGGAGCCGGAGCAGTTATGGTGGATCGCGTCCACCGACGTCGATGGCCCATTCTCGTCGAGGTGAGGGGAGCGAGGAGGGTGGTGGGCCGAGCACGACTTCGCCAGCGTCGAGGACGTTTACGCTTGCTCATCCGCTCCCGGAGAGAAGATTGACGTTGAGCCGATATCCGACTCAGCCAGATCGGATGGTTCCTTCTCCGTTTGGGAGTGGTAGACGCTATTCTCCGCTTCCGCCGGGTCACCACGCGAGCCCGGTAGTCCAACAACATCCGATGTCGGAGCATTCACGATTGATGATGGAATCACTGTCCATCTTTGAAACATATTTAACGCGGGTACCGCAGATGGGGAATATGACGCCGGGGACTGTCCCGGATTTGTTTCGGTCGGCTCAAGGGGTGGTTTTTGCATCAGACAAGTTGAACGGGCTGCTGAGGGGGAGTACGATTAGAGCGTTAGATGAGCAGATTGAGGCGGAGGTGGGGGATAAAGGGGAACAAGGGACTGAGCTGGCTGAGGTGTGGAGGAAGGTGGGTGGGGATTGTCGGGAAAGCTTGCGGGTGAGCGACGAGCTGGTTCGGTCGATGACTGGGTTTTTGTTGGGAGTAGGGAAAGTGTTGAGGGAGGCGGTGATAGCTGCGGAGAATGTCACGGGAGGAGGAGGGGGTGGTGGTGGCGGCGGCGGCGGCGGCGGGCATCATGGACGAAGCGTGAGTGTGAGTGTGAGTGTGGATGGGAGACAGGGTAGTCCAGAGGGTGGTGGGACTGGCAGGAGGAGTGTGGAGGGTGGTCGGAGTAATGGGAGGGCCAGTGTTGAGGGGCAGAGGAGTACGGATGATGGGAAGAGCGAGTCTAGAGGTAGTTGGGAGGTTGGCGGGAAGGAAACGATGCCAAGGGGTGGGAGTCGAAGATTGTCGAGCCGATTGGATGGAGCTCGCCCTGGATCGGCGTTGAACGGTCGAGAGGTGGAGCGACATGTTACGGGACCGCCAGGAACGATGGGAAGGACGAACGGAAAGTCCCGACGTCTTTTCACGCCGCGAGAGGAACGGGAGCATGAGTTGAATGGGAAGGGGAAGGGGGTGGAGAGCCACGAACCGTCACCGACACCTGCGTCTCGAAAGCGGGGGACGCTGGGTAATCGCGGGTTGCCACCATTAGCGATCCCGTCACCGTTGCCGACACTTCCATCTGAAACGTTGATTCGAAAGGGAGAGAGGGATGGTAAAAAAGGGTCGACGACGTCAAACGCGACCGTTCGACCGAGTGGGGTGGGGCTATCACCATTCCCGTCTTCATTGACGACGATGAACCCTACCACCGCGATTACCCCGCACACGGTGTCGAACTCACCTGCGGTTCATCCGAAGACGTCTTGGCGAAGCAGCGTCACGTTCTCGAAACCGTCCGAGGTGTCAATGTCTGCGCTGAGTGGGGTGCAGCAACAACACAATGATCAAGTGCATCGGACGCTGTCAATGTCTTCGGACACTGGACCAGGCATGACGACGGATCGTGTGCCGGGGGTTTCATCGAAGGCATTGTCTGGATCGGAGACGGAGAGGGATCACCGACGAAGAACGGTGGAAGCGCGGGCGCCAGCTATGCATAGAGAACGACGAAGGACTGTTACTGAGATATTCCGGCAAGCATAAGTGTTGTTGTATGATTTTATTATGTAATAAAATCCTTATATTATATGATCTTTCACGTGACTTTATTAAATCTGTCAAAAAATTAAATTGATTTATTACCTAATCAATCATCGATTAGTTCTCACACGGCTTTTTAGTCCAGCGACCTCTCTTCCTCCTCACCCCCTCACACGTACACCCACACGCTCCTTTTCCTTTTTTCTTTCTTTCTTCTCTTTCTCTCATCTTTGCTCTGTTTTTGAAAAAACATGTCATACCATCAGCGACGAGGGCGTAAAAAGCCAAAGGGTGCTAAAGGTCCACCTTCCTTCGTTACTGCTCAAAACAATCCCATCACATCGACCCCTCCTCCTCCCCCTCCTCCTTCTCCTTCTCCTCCTCCTCCTCCCACCCCTTTCGCCCTCTTCCCCGATGCAGGTCAACTCGGGGGGAACAACAACGGCAATGGTAACTCACAGGGCAACACACAGGCCAACAGCAATGGCAATGGCAATAGCCAAGGTAATAACAATCCTCCTCCTCCAGCCAACTCCCCTGTTTTCCAGCCCCAAGATACCCCTCCCCCTGCCGCTGCCCCTGCACCGTCCCCTCCACCTCCAGGTGTAACCAACGCTGCGACCACTCTATCGCAGCCTGCCTCCTCTTCTCCCTCCACCCCCCAGGATACCACCGCAAACACGGCCCCCGGCCAGGGTCCATCCACCCCTAGTCCTGGTCTCTCTTCTCCCCCTCCCCTCGCTAATCCCACTGGCACCACAGCCGTCGTCCCCGGCGCGAGCCCACCCCTCAACCCCTCCGCTGACCCCAGCGGCAGCTCCGCCGACCCCTCGGCCACCTTCATCGCCTCTGGAGCGAACACGAGCACTCACCGCAAGCTCTCCCCCACCGGGGCCTTCTTCGTCACCCTCCTCGTCTTGCTCACCCTCATCGGCGCCATCGTCTTCGTCATCCGCCGCCGTGCCAAGAACAAGCGCGACGAGCGCCAGACGAGATGGTTCGGTAGCGCCGTCAATACCCGCATCACCAGCGGCGGCGGCGACACTCACGGCAGTCATGGCAGCAATGCCAACAACAACGATAATAATAATATGGGTTTCCTTGCTTTTGGAGCAGGGGATAATGATGCATCCTCGCTCGGTTCGGGTACCCGTTCTGTTCGGAGTAGTTTCGGTACAAGTGTTGATCATGGACTCACCGTGCCTTCATCTAATTTGCATGCTTTCGACCTCTCCTCGTTTGAATTCCCCGCGCCAGAGTTCCCCCCGATGGCCGAGGTCCGACAGGGATCGATTACCCATTCGGACGTCCCCGTCGGTATGTTTGCCAGTCTTGGCTCGCCCAGCAACAGGACCTCGTTACAGAGCCTGCACAGCCACAATACGGCTGCTCGTGAACTCCAGGAGCAGCAGCAAAAGGCATCATCCCTCGAGGGATCACAAGGGAGCAATGGGAAGAAGCAACCGCGTTTGAGAGTGAACACCGACATTGGGGCGTCCATGTTTGTCTCGCCGTTCGGGCCAAGTGAGATGTATGCTTTCCCGACCCCGCCTTTGAAATCATCATCGGCGAGTCTGATAGGTGGAAGGAGGAGCAATTCGCTCACTCCTCCCTTGGTTCCACCTCCACCTGCCGTCCTTGTTGGTGACCAGCATCCCGCCCCCCTCACCGCCTCGGTTGCCGCCCCTGCCGTGAATCCGTTTGAACCTGAAACGATTCCGAATCCGTTTGCAGACCCGGCCACGACGGGTAGCAGCAGTGCGCAAGGCAAACCCCTACCTCCTGTAGCGGGAGTGGCGGTGAACGAGGGCGAGGTGGTGGCATCCACACGACGGTTTACGGCCACGCTACCTGACGAGATGAATGTAGAACCGGGAGAGAAGCTGAAGATTGAGAAGATGTACGATGATGGTTGGCTGGCTGTGAAGAAGGAAGAAGGCGGTGGGGAGATTGGGTTGGTGCCCATCGAGTGTTTTCAGCCAGTGGGAGAGGATGGGGAAGAGGGAGGGGATTCCCAGTGGGTGGTGGTGGGTAAGAAGAGGGTGAGCAGCTTTTTTTGTGCGACGGCGAGTGTGATTACCGCGTGAGGTGCGGTGCTGTGGGGGCTGGTCGTGGTCCCATGTGGAAGCCAAGGGCGTATTTTTATCCCATATATCTTTCCTTTTTTTTCCCAAAATTTGTTTTTCTTCTTCTGCTTTCATTTCGAGTGTGGATATTATGCAGGGCTACCAGTCGTAGTATTATTTTTCTTCCATTCACCATTTTATTATCTTTGACGGTTGGATATATCTCGATATTTTATATATCATTCAAATGCGGACAAGATGGAGGTCGCGCATCACTACGAGTGACTACCGGACATCCAGGTCAGAAATATGTCAGCCTCACATACTACCCCCGAAAAAACAAATTTTTTTTTTTGTTTTCTTTTGCCCGGCACGGTCCTCGCAACGGCAGGAGTCCCCACAGAGGCTTTGCATTTATGAAAAAAATGCAAGTAAAAAAACCACTCGGATGTTATTCTTCGCCCATCTTGCCTTGGTTCCAAGGCATCTATACCCCAACCCCTGCCCCGTCTTGTCCACTTGAAAGGAAATGGTGCCTTTCGAATGAATAGGGAGGGGATGTGTGGGGTAGAAGGCGTTGTTTGTTCGAGTTTGGTTGACGTCCGGGTGATTATATCAGTTTTTGAGCCGGAGAGAACTCAAGTTTTTCACCCCTGGACTTCACTCAATGTGGCACCCATTGGATCGAGTTTTTCACCCCCTTCATTGGCAATCATCCACAATTCTTGTGGATGCCACCTCAAAATGTGGTGAAGGACGATTCAAGTCATTTTCTACACGATAAACCTTGGTATTTTTGCGTATAACAACGAGCTTTAAAGCCTGAACTCTAGCCGTCCTTGTTTTCCCCTATCACCCACCATCTTCGACACCAACACATCCCCCACTCGCTAACCTCCACCAATCGCTTTCCCCCCTCTATCAAAACGTCACTACCTGAATACCGTCGCTTTTGTCCCGCTTAATCATCTTCGTCGCTGTATGACTTCCCCCACCTTCATTGTGTTTGAAGACTGTTCCCCTCAACCTCAGGAGGCGATTCCAATGGAGAAGAGGCATGCTTATGCCACATCATCTCATGCGCTTGTAGATGATGCCGACAAAGAAAACGTTGATCCTCTCATGGGTCAACACCCAGCTCCAACCACTGACAAAAAGAGGAAGAACCCTTTGTTGTCTACCAAATCCCATGCTGCTTTAAGAACTAAAGGGCAGACGGACACATTGGAAATCAAGCCAGTCTCCAAGATGCGGAAGCCATATAAGAAGACTGGGAAACCATCTGGGAAGGGTCGAATGGCATCTGAAAAGCCTTCCCATCGCGTTTCCCCTCTTCCCCAAGTTGAGGAGAGAGTGTCCGAGAGGGAGATACGAAGGATTAAACAGGTTGACATCAAGTCAAGATGTTATCAGCTGACGGTGAAGCCCTTAGCGGATTTAAGTGAGGCTTTTCGTTGCCCACAAGCTTTTATTGGAGATGACCGAGCCACTGGTGAAATTTTGGCGGACAAGGTTTGTCTTTCAAAATCTTTGTTTTCTCCTTTCTTCTCATTCTTTTATAGGACTATGTTGTCGATCTCAAACCCTGTGACTACTCGATGCTTGTGCCTCCTACACCTCCCCCGACGCCTGTCAATACGTTGCCAAGACACACAACATCATTCTCCACGCTGGAACGGAAGCTGCTTTTTGCAGCTTTCACATTCTCGTCTCCCTCACCTTCAAAACGTTTCAAGAAGGTGAAATCGATTGGCAATGGTTCCGCATGCACTTCCCCAACTCCGTAGTCGTGACCTCATCCCAAGCACTCCTACTCCCATATCTCGTCACACATGCATCGTTCTACTCAGCTTTCCTATCTTGTTTTGTCGTTTCTAGTCATAGCACTCTCGCCACTCCCCCACGTCCACATCTTTACTCACTTTTTGTATTGGCTCATCTGTAATTGTATCCCGCTACTGTCGATATAATTGAATAATAAACCAAATTCTCCAACTCTTCGTAGATGTTTGTTACAGGCTTGCATGCAGTACTTTTAGTAGGTCCATTGCAACGTAGGGGTTGCTTCTCTTTCCAGATTCTGCGCGGAAGCTGATAGAAAGTTGACAAAGGCAGCATAGAAAAGCGGGGTGCGACTATTATGGTGTGTCGATTGCACCAACATCAACCCGAGCGAGCAGCAGCTTCATGATGAGATCATGTCCTCCATCAGCTGCATATGAAAATGGAGTTCGACCATGCAAATCCTTTGAGTCCGCCTGAACGTCATCCCGAGCAAGCAACAACTCTATTTGTTCGAGTTTGGTTGACGTCCGGATGATTATATCAGTTGCAAGCCAGAGGCGGGAATTGCATAACTCTGACTCGTGCAGCACGAGAGAAGTCCAGTTTTTCACCCCTTTGCATCATGGAAACAAATGGACTTCACTCAATGTGGCACCCATTGGATCGAGTTTTTCACCCCCCCTTTCATTTTCTTTCATTGACGACCCACAAGAATTGTGGATACCACCTCAAACAGGCAAACAGTGTGGTGGAGAATGATTCAAGTCATTTTCTACACGATAAACCTTGGTGTTTTTGCGTATAACAATGGAGGCTTCAAGAGAGCTATAAAAGCCTGAACTCTGGCTATCCTTGTTTTTCCATTCCCCCCACTGTCTTCTGCACCGAAACATTCTGTACACCTCCCACTCCCTATCCCTCTCAACACCCATCACTATCCCCTGATCACTCTCCCTTGCATCCAAACTTCCTCACTGAGGCTTGTTGCCATCGCCCCTCTCACATATCTCAGCCATCATTTCCTCCAGCAATCCGATCATCAGTAATCCAAGATTGCTCACCCCAAATGCTTCGACTGGCCAACGCAACAACCCTGCCAGAAACTAGGATGATGAACTATGCCATGTCGTTAAGCGGCCCCGCAGATGATGTGGACAAAGAAAACATCAACCCGACAACTGGCAACCGCGCTGGGCCCGAGACCAACAGGAAGACACTTTCTGCCAAATCCCATGTCCCTTTGGCGACCAAGGGGCGGGGTGGCTCTTCTAAGGCAAACCCCACATCCAAAAAACCAAAGGCCTTGAAAAGGTCTACCGCGAATAAAGACAGAAGCACCCCAAAAAATGGTCGGAAGGCTACTAAAAGGTCGGCCCTCGAAGGTTTCCCCCTTTCCAAAGTTGAAGAGGAGAGGGAATCTGAGAAGGAGATCGAGCGGATCATCCTCGCTGATATCGACTCAAGATGTTTTGAGTTGACAGTGAAACCATTGGCAGATTTGAGCGAGGCTTTCAGTTGCGCTTCCACTTTTATTGGGGAAGGCCAAGCCACTGATGAAATTTTGGTAGACAAGGTTTGTCATTCAAAATCTTTGTTTCACGTTTGTTCTCATCCTTTGATAGGACTATGTATTTGATCTTGAACTCTGTGACTACTCAACGCCCGCGCCTCCTACACCTCCAACAACACCCACTAATGCATTTCCCCGGTACACGACATCATTCTCCACTCCGGAACAGAAGCTGCTTTTTGCGGCTTTCACATTCTCATCTCCCTCACCTTTTTCAAAACGGTTGAAATCGATTGGCAATGGTTCCGCATGCACTTCCCCAACTCCGTAGTCGTGACCTCATCCCAAGCACCCCTACACCCATATCTCGTCACATATGCATCGTTCTACTCAGCTGTCCTATCTTATTTTGTCGTTTCTAGTCCTAGCACTCTCACCACTCCCCTACGTCCAATGACTCATCTGTAATTGTATCCCGCTACTGTCGATATAATTGAATAATAAACCAAATTCTCCAACTCTTCGTAGATGTTTGTTACAGGTTTGCATGTAGTACTTTTAGTGTAGGTCCGTCGCAACGTAGGGGTTGCTTCTCTTTCCAGATTCTGCGCGGAAGCCGATAGAAAGTTGACAATGGCAGCATAGAAAAGCGGGGTGCGACTATTATGGTGTGTCGATTGCGCCAACATCAACCCGAGCAAGCAGCAGCTTCATGATGAGATCATGTCCTCCATCAGCTGCATATGAAAATGGAGTTCGACCATGCAAATCCTTTGAGTCCGCCTGAACGTCATCCCGAGCAAGCAACAACTCTACGATGGCTTCATGCCCTCCTTCAACTGCACGCAAAAGCGGCGTTCGACCATACTGGTCCCTCGAGTCCGCTTCAACATCATTCTGAGCAAGCAGCAGCTGGGCAATGGCATCGTGTCCACTGCTAGCTGCATAAGAAAGGGGAGTTTGGCCCTCCTTGTCCTTTGAGTCAGCTTCAACGTCATCCTGGACAAGGAGCAGCTTCACAATGTCATCATGCCCTCTCTCAGCTGCGTACGAGAGTGGTGTTCGACTATGTGAGTCCTTCGAATCCGGTTCGACGTCGTAACGAGAAAGCAGAAGCTTCAGGATGGCATCATACCCTCCCTCAGCTGCATAAGAAAGCGGAGTTCGACCATGCGTATCCTTCGAGTTTGGTCCAACGTCATCCCAAGCAAGCAGCAGTTCCACGATGGCATCGTGCCCTCCCTCAGCTGCATATGAAAGTGGTGTTCGACTATATGAGTCTTTCGAGTCCAGTTCAACTTCATCCCGAGAAAGCAGCAGCTTCACAATGACATCATGTCCGCTGCTAGCCGCATACAAAAGTGGTGTTCGACCATACGCGTCCATCGAGTCCGCTTCAACATCATCCTGATAGAGCAGAAACTTCAGGATGGCATCATGCCCTCTCTCAGCTGCATATGAAAGTGGTGTCCGACCGTACGCATCCTTCGCGTCCCGTTCAACGTCGTCCCGATCAAGTAGAAGCATCACGATGGCTTCATAGCCTCTCTCAGCTGCATAGAACAGCAGCGTCCGACTATGCCGATTCTTCGAGTCCACTCTAACGTCATCCCGAGCAAGCAGCAATTTCACGACAGCATCATGCCCTCCTCCAACTGCGTGCGAAAGTGGCGTTCGATGATACCAGTCCATCAGGTCCGCTTTAACGTCAACCCGATCAAGCAGCAACTTCACGACAGCATCATGCCCTCTCCCGGCCGCATGTGAAAGAGGTGTTCGATCACCTTGGTCCGTCGAGTCCACTTCAACATCGTCACAAGCAAGCAGCAGTTTTACAATAGCATCCTGTCCTTTCCCAGCGGCATATGAAAGCGGGGCTCGACCATACGCGTCCTTCAGGTTTATTGCAACACCATCCTGAGCAAGTAGCATCTCTACGACGGCACGATACCCTCTCTCAGCTGCATACGAAAGGGGCGTTCGACCATCCCATTCCTTTATGTCCACCTCAACATCATCGCGAGTAAGGAACAGCTTTACAATGGCATCATGCCCCCTTTGAATTGCGTGTAAAAGTGGTGTTCGACCATGCGAGTCCCTTGGGTCAGCTTCAACGTCATCCCGAGCAAGCAGCAGCTTCACAATGGCATAATGCCCACTTCCAGCCGCATACGAAAGAGGAGCTCGACCATGGGTGTCCTTCCAGTCCGCCTTGACGTTACCCCGAGCAAGCAGCAGCTTGGCAAGGGCAACATGCCCATTCTCAGCTGCATACGAAAGAGGCGTTCGACCAAATAAGTCCTTCGAGTCCAATTCAACCTTACCATGAGCAAGCAGCAGCTTGACGATGGTATCTTGCCCTCTTTCAACTGCACGCGAAAGCGGAGTTCGGCCATACTGGTCCTTCGAGTCCGGCTCAACACTGTCCCGAGTAAGCAGCAGCTTCACAATAACATCATACCCATGCTCAGCTGCATACCAAAGGGGCGTTCGGCCATTCGAGTCCTTCGAGTTTGCCGCCGCGTCGTCCCGAGCAACCAGCCGCTTCACAATGGCATCATGCCCTCTTTGAACTGCACACGAAAGTGGCGTTGCACCATGCATGTCCTTCAGGGTCGGTTCAACGCCATCCTGATCGAGCAGTAGCTTCACAGTGGTATCATACCCATTCTCAGCTGCATAGAAAAGTGGCGTTCGACCACAACTATCCTTCGAGTTTGCTGCAACGTGATCCTGAGCAAGCAACAGCTTCATGATGACATTATGCCCTCTCTGAGCAGAATACCAAAGCGGGGTTCGACCATACCGGTCCATCGAGTCCACTTTTACATCACCTCGGGCAAGCAGCAGCTTCACGACGGCATCATGCCCTATCTCTGCTGCATATGAAAGTGGCGTTCGACCATTGGTGTCAGCATTATCTGGACTTGCCCCGTTGTCAAGCTTGCTGCGGAGAACCTTCTCCAAACCGAAGTAAGCAGGAATATGAACTCCCGAAAAATTCTTCGCAAAATCTTGACTGTAACCAGACCATCGTTGGACAGGCACCAACATAACTTGACTAGCACATGCAGCTTTAAATTCATCCCCAAGGAAGTCCATCGCCGGGTTTATGACACCTTCTTGGTGTGGACGTGCATGATGGCCCCAGTTCCTGGCTGCATAATCAAGAAAAGGGTTCTCTTCCAAGAGGGATTCGAACTCGGCGTCGTTGTTGCAGTAGCCTCGTGCAAATTTGTTGAGTGAAAGATAAGTGAGACATGTTGCCACTATTCCAGCCTCAGCGTCCGGAAACAGGGATTCGCGACGTTTTTCAAAATATTGCTGAGTTGTATAGTCTATAAAATGCACGGTGAACTCACCATCACTTCGATAGCTCATTTACTCACGAGCGAGGCGAACAACCCATCGTTCGCTATCAAGCCGTCGTTGCTTGTCAACCACAACCAGTCCAGCACATACAGAAGTCGGCTTCCATTCAAAAACGAGAGCGCGGCGGTTCATCTCGGTCATGTTGGGTGAAACAGTAAGAGCGTGTTGAAGTTCCTCGATAGATAATGGTCGAGACGCGTATATAATCCACGACAGAGCCCGCTTCGCCAAATCCTTAGTGTTTGGCTGTCGTTCAATTCGTTCCATAGCATCGTCGTAAATTTGATCTATCTCGTCCGGAAGATTATCCAGGGCATGACGCACAGCTTCTTCGTTATCCTGTTCTAGAAGTGCGTTCATATGCAAGCGTGCTAGTAAAAACCTTACCAGAAGGTCATATACAGAACACTATTAAATGTAATGGAGGTGCTCACATGCCCCTGGCACTATCAACAATTCGTCTTGTGGCAATGGCTTGCAGATTGACAAGATCTGGAAGATCAGCAAGCTGTTTTTGAACGTATTTCGCTATATCTTCATCAGTTGCGCGGATGTCGACCCGGTGTGCGTTGTGAAAGTGTTGTTTGATGGAAGGAAGTTCGCGTGATGTCACTATCAGGTTAATGGATCCGGAGAATGACCGAAGAGCTTTTAACAATTTTATCCGAGATCCGTTGCTGTCGGAACATTCATCCAGAGCATCCACGACAATGAATACTTTGGTGTAGGTCTTGATCTCCACCTCCAACAATTCAATAAATTCATCGAGGGTGGGGGAAGTACTTTGGACTTTGTGACGATCATGAAATGACTTGATGTTGGTAGATATGGAGGGGCGATCTTGGACGAACTGCTTGAGTAGACCTGCGATAAGGTTTGTGACCGTCTGCATCATCTGTTCTTTGTAGTTGCAGTATATGCATGCTACTCCAACGTTGCTGTCTTTGAAGAACTTTTGGAGATGGTTCACGACGACGGATCTAGAGGAGAGCAGGAATTAGCCTTGAATGGACGAGCGACGTAGACAGTGCTATTACGCAAGGATCGTTTTCCCTGCCCCAGCTGAACAAAGAACAATCAATGAATCTGGTGTGACAGAGGTAGATAAATCTTACGATTTCCAGGACACCACAACGTCTGCGATGTTCCATCACGCCAATCTAGAAAGGTTTGGGATTCGAGCAGCCAATTGCCGGTCCCCTTTTCATGGATTTGTAGAAATTGGCTTTGCGCCGCTTTGAAATTGAGAGGAGATAACCAAAGGGCAATATCGCGACGCTCTCTGTCTTATCATTCGATTCCTAAGTTTGAATTCGTGAGCGGATTGAGGCTTAATACCTTCATCGTAACCAGAGGTGTAATTGAAGTGATCCCGGCCAACGATGTTGATATTGCTATTTGCAAAGGTGACACTCCGTTGGCTACGCACCGAACGAGTGCGGGCAGTACTGGTAGCAGACATTGATAGACACGTGGTCAACCTAGGAATTCAGACATATGTCGTCTGACAGATCATCAGAACCTGATATCCTAGCTGTCCCTCCCAAGATCTGGCCCTTGGATGTGTCTCCGGAGCAGGTTCGCCGATAAGGGTCAGGAGTTGACAGACCTCCGCCGCTATTTGCCGCGTGTTTGCTGATAGCGTCGGCACTATTGAAGCATATTATGAGTGGCTGGCTCCCCATCGTTGAGAGAGACGTCAGGTTTTTCCGTTTGTTCCCTGGTACATCATATATGATTTCACGAAGGCCCTGTTGACTGAGTTGGGGTAACTGAGTGGTCATCAAGTTTGGTTCAGCGTTGGGAACGACGACCGGGAGCTGATTCCATTGTTCGGAAGGTGGAGTGCGACGAAATTCTAAACACGCGGATACTGTTCTCCTAACTTTGTAGAATAATGAATAGTATTTCTGTCCTGTGTATGTACACGTACATCGGAATAAAAGAAAGAAAAAAAACGTTGTGAACCCAAAAAGCAACTATTACAAAGTAACCAAAGTCAATGCTTCACATAGTCCCATTATTCGGCGGCACCTTCTCCACTAGCAGCACCGCCGCCGTTCCCACCGCTAACAGCAGACTCCCCCCCGGCCGTCGTCGGCCTTGGCGATTCAGACGCTGACGCAGAAGGTGCTGGATAGGCATTCATGATACTCGCAAACGTAGCCGGTACAGCAGGAGGAGGAGGAGGAGGAGGAGGAGGAGGGGATGATGAAGACGAGGGCGGCGACGCGCTCAGTGCAGGTGCAGGTGCAGGTACGCTGGTCGTTGTCGCCCTATACGACGATGATTGTGATCCCGACAACTCCCGACGACTCGCCTGCGAGGACGAACGAGTGTGATGCGTATGTGACGGCGGTGGTGGAAGGGGATGGTACGAGTCAACGCCAACTCCACCCCCAGCCGCTGCAGACGATGGTGACATCTTGCGATGCGACCGCGAAGGCGACGCGGCCCTTGCGCTCATCCGGGTCACTCGTCGCTCCACAACCTCCTTCTGCACCGCAGCCGGCGGCTGGTACTCCTGAATGTTCAGCGTTTCCGAAGTCGGCGGTGGTAACACAATTTGCGTCAGCCCAGGATGGAGAGCCTGCTGTTGCTGCTGCTGTAGCTGTTGTTGGTGGTGGCTGCTTTGCGGGTTGTTAGGCGACATCGCCATTTTCTCCTCCGTCTCTTTTCGCTCCCGGTCGGGGGGATAATAGGCACCCAGGGGCATCGACGCATCATATTCTTCAGGTAAGGCAGGTATCACAGCTGCGTGTCTTCCGCCAAGAGGTCTAGTCGTCACGCAGCAGAAGAGAGTTGGCCACATCTCAAACATCGCACCGCTCCAACACGAAATAAAACTCACCCTCCCTCAACAAATTTCTGCCAGACGTAATCCCTCAACCGATCCGCCCCAGGCAATTCTTGAATCAGATGCTTGATCGTGTTCTGTCCGAGCCCGAAAAAGTCCGGGCCGGAGACAGAGTTCGAATGTTGTCGGTTGCGAATTTGATTCGCCTGTTTTACGATGTTGGACCATGCGCCCGTAGCCGTGCCCGCAATCACAGGGCGTTCGGGGACATCAGAGGGCACAATCTGGAACTTGGGGCCATCCCCACCATCCAGGATCGTGCAGTGGTAAACGACTTCAGCGTTAGGGTCTATCGTGGACAAATATCGTCTGTAAGACACACTGAGGTTAGGTATAATACCAAAATCTATTAACGTATCACCTACCTCGTAACCTCATACCCTACAGGGAAGATATACCTTTCGGTATGAAAATGCTCCCTCATACAAACTTCGCCAAGGTTGATGACGGTCATGATCCCTACGTTGAGAGGAAGCATTGGCTTGTTCTTTTTGTCGCGCGGAACCATCGGGATGCTGAAGTTTTTGGATGTGACTGTATGGGCCTTCAGGCGCTTAGGTTTTGCATGCCGCTGAACCTCTGACGGGTTCCGCGAAGATGAACTGTTGGAAGTAGCTGTATGAGAGTGAGGGAGAGGGTGTGAAGGCAACGGAGGCATGTTGGGTGAGCCAAGTAGATTTGGCACGGTGGCGCCCTCACCGGGCGGCCCATTACCACCGTTGCCGTTTCGAAAATAAGTTGTCGGAGAGTACATCGCTCCGCTGCCACTTGTTGAACGCGGGGAGGGTTCGTCTTGTGTGGAGGGCATGGGTGACAATGGGGACTCGGAACGGGATTGTTGTTGTGAAGGTGGAGGCCCTGTGAGGGGCGGCTGTGGATGGGATTGCCGTGAAGACGACGGCGCGGATGCGGCGGCATTCTGAGATGAGTCGGGGGCAGAGGTAGGAGGAGCGGGCGGTTTGATGCGTAGTCTGGTTCCGGTGCTAGAAATCAAGACGGGTGCGGGCTCGGGATCACTCGGACCGATGTGCTGAGGTAGTACGAAGGATAAAGGAGGCTGAGTGGGAACACTAGCCTCTTTCCCTTTCTGCCCGCTCGATTGGCCTTGGGTACCTTTCCCGCGTCTTGCAGCTCTCCGAGCTTCCCTCGCTTCCTCTTCTAAGCGCTCTTTCTTTTCTTCTTCAGCTCGTTTGCGAGCGAGGGGTCCGACATGGTGAGAGGTAAGTAGAGGATCGGCGTCGACGTCGTCAGCGTCGTCCTCTAATACTGCTTGGCGAAGATTGGCAACAAAGGAGTTACGTGCACGGGTCGAGATAAGAGATCGAGGGAATGCACCTGAGGAGGGAGTCGGAAGCTGCTGCGAGACGCCAGAGGCGCCATTTGGTCTATTTGTTGGTTGTGATTCGAGTTCGATGATGCGATCAAGCAACAGGCTACGTATAACGAGAAGCGATGAGTTTAAAGTAAGGCTAAATAGGATAGGACATACTCTCTCTCCTCTCTCATTTTGACGTTGCGTTCGCCTGAGCGCTGAAGCTCTGAGCTGGTCTCCTTATGTTTCTGTGATTCGCAAGATGGAGCCATCAGAAACTTCGGGAGGGAAGGATGAACTGACTTCCTCGAGATCAAAATATTTTCTTTTGAGCTTTCTGTATTTTTCCGCGATCTCCTGGCTGTCTTTTGGTTTTGATGAGTGAGCGCTGGGCTGCTGGGCGGGAGGTAAAGGGGCAGGAATGGGAGGAGGACCCATGACGGTGTCTTTATCGGGAGCGATGAGGCCTGAATGTGAACGTCTACTCATCTGGTTTTTTGGCGGGATGATGAGGGGGTAAAGATGAGAGGTTGATGGGAAAGGGCGGAGATCACGCCAAATACTCGACCGCCAAAGACTGTTCAGTCCCCGTCTTTCCTTAATATTGGCCTCGAATGCGACCCAAACCACGACCCTGAAGTTCCAGTGTGTTTGCTAGCTGTTCTTGACAGTGTTGACGGCTTCGTTCGCACTGAGCAGCCCCGTCGTTTTGAGCTGCCTCTGGACGGTATCAGTCACGTGTTTAGTCAATGTCAGAGACCATTCCCGCCCTCGACTCTGACAGCGACCGGGACGTCGATTGGGAGGAAGTCCCAGTACAGCAACATTTGGAAATCACATTTAATGCTCCTCAAAAACAAGCCACCCCGACAAAGTCTTTCCTTGTCCCAACTTGCTCGATATATCGCTGACCTCTCAGTTTAGGAAACGGAATTCATCTTATGCTAAGCGTATAACGCGTATAAATTGTCATAAAATACACACCGTCTGTCTCCTTGCAAATGCTTGGGTCCGAAACCATTCGATCAATGACCCTTTACTTCACGTATGTCTTTCGAATGTCTCCGACATTAAACATCTGAATTATATCGCACAAAAACAGGCCCGCCTCGTCTCCCTCACCCCCCTCACCCTCCAAAATGCCTTTTCTCTAATCCACAAATCTCGTGTCCCCGATCAGAACCAGCGCGGCCGTCTTTTCGAAGCCGCCATCACCCATCTCACCGAGTGGTGGGCGCAGTCCTTCTTTCGCGTGAACTCATACGGCCACATCATCAACAAGACGTTCGATGACATCCAAGACAAAATAGACGGCCTTTCCCTAGATGACTTATTGGTTGCGCTTGAAAGCGACGAGGACACCGAGGTGATCCGAAGTTCGAAGAGTCTGATGAAGCACGCGCTCATGCAGAGCGGCTCGCGCGATACGAGTGCCCAGCTCTTCACGGCATTGTGCAGAGCACTCCACATCCCCACACGCTTGGTCGTCAGTTTGCAGAGTGTGCCGTGGCAAGCGAATGTGGGCAAGCCAAAAACCAGCTTTAGCAGAAAGAAAAACGATGTTCCGGTTGTTGTGAGCAACGGAAAAGGTAAAGAGAGGGCGATCGTAGAGGACGAGAGCTCCGAGGAAGAGATTCCCGTCGAGGAGAGAAGTTCTAGGGAAGGATCATTCCCTGGTATTGGCAGACGTCTTGACGACGAGAACCCGACAGCCAAAGGGAAAGGGAAAGCAAAGCTCACGATCACCTTGCGTAAATCAAGAAGCAAAGGACAAAGGTTGGGATCTTCCTCAACTCCTCGGGGCCTGCTCCCTGCGGACCCAACCCTCACCCCTCCCGTCTTTTGGACGGAAGTGTTCTCCCGCCCCGACGCGCGCTGGTTCCCCGTGGATCCCATTCGTGGCATCACCAACAAACGCAAGGTCTTCGATCCCTCTCCATCCGGTTATTCGACCGCCTTCGCAGCGACACGCCAAGAGAATCGGATGGTATACGTTGTCGCTTTCGAAGAGGATGGGTACGCGCGCGACGTGACTCCGCGGTACGCAAAGGAGTACGGGGCGAAGGTCGCTAAAGCTCAGGAAGCTGGCGAACGTGTCAGAGGGGGCGGGAAAGGGAGGAAAGAATGGTGGGACCGCGTGATCAGCATCGTGAGACGACCATATCGGCTTGTGAGTCTATCTCTCCGATTGTCTGACGTGAGTGCTAACGTCTGGCCTTAGGTTCGAGATGATCTAGAGGACGACGAGTTCCAGGCCAACCAGCTGAAGGAAGGGATGCCCACCTCCATGGCTGGGTTCAAGAACCATCCTCTGTACATACAAGGACTTGTTTCCGCCTATCCCCTACTGATCTCTCTTTCCTAGGTACGCCCTCTCCCGCCACCTCCGACATGACGAAGTCATCCATCCACCCATCGAATTGGGAAAATTCCGTGGCGAGCCTGTATACCCACGTTCGTCCGTGTTGGCCCTAAAGTCAGCAGAAAACTGGATGCGTAAAGGGCGGGTGATACGGGCCGGATGTCAGCCGATGAAGTTGGTGAAAATGCGTGCGGCAACAGTGGGTAGGAGGCGGGAGATTGAGTTGGCGGAAGATATGAGACGGGCGTCGGGTGCGGGAGCTGGGGATGAAAGCAGTGGCAGGGGTGGCGGAGACGAGGTGATGCAGGGGATGTATTCTGCAGACCAGACGGACTTGTACATTCCCGAGCCGATCGTCGACGTACGCCCTCGCCCCCCGTTACGCATCCTTTGCTAACGATGAGTCCCAGCACAGGGTAACATCCCCAGGAACAGTTTTGGTAATATCGATTTATATGTACCGTCAATGCTGCCCAAAGGAGCCGTTCATGTGCCATGTGAGTGATAAAACATGTTCTAATCCTAATGCTACAATGTGTTTTTTCACATAACAACAGACAAGGGTGCGGTCAAGGTTGCCAGGAAGTTAGGATTCAGCTACGCCGAAGCCGTTGTACGTGCCTCTCACTTGTCTATGCTATTTCTACCAGTCTTTGACTTGGCGCAGACAGGCTTTGAGTTTAGAAAACGCAGGGCTCTCCCAGTAATCCAAGGCGTCGTGATTGCGGCTGAAAACGAGCAAGTTCTACTAGAGGTGGGCATAAAATTGTGTCTGCTATTTCATTAACTCTAACGATGGTACAGGCATTCTGGGAAGCTGAACAAGACGCCGAGGAAAAGGCACGGGCGAAGCGACAGGAGCGAGTCATCAAGAGATGGACGCATCTCGTGCATGGCCTCCGAATACGTCAACGTCTTCAGGAGCAGTATGCAGGGGGGTCTGGGTCAGGTGTACCAGAGGACGGGATAGTTGAGGAGGATCGTGATCAGGCAAAGGACGCCGAAGATGTGAGGCTTTGGACTACTTCCCGTCGAGTTTAACCGCTGATTGGCATCACAGCTCCCCCTTGCTGGTGGATACCTTGTTGAGGCGGATGATGTGGTACAACCGTTTCACCTACCCAAACCACAGTACCCACGGCCGCAATCTTCTACGCCTATAGCAGCACGAGTTGAAAACAACAACTACATGGAGGAGGACGAAGAGGCCAGGGTACCAATGATCACGATGGATGAATTCGAAATGCTGGACGACGACCAAGACTTCCCCACAGAATGGGATTCTTTGCCTCTGCAAGCGCACACCAATGGAGTGCCGAAGACTATGCGGCAGATGGCAGAGGAAACCGCAAGGATGCGAGCCGCTGATGACCCAGTCGGGCCGTTAACTGACAGCGGAAAACAGGAATCGCAGCGGTCAGGGACCCGAGGGTCTCGCGTGGGGGATACGAGTGGTGAAAAGAAGACGTCAATGATGAATAAGAAGGCAACACCGAGAGCGAGCAGGGGTGGGAGTTCGAGAAAGAGGAGGAGGGAAGAGGGGAGTAGTCCTTCACAATCACAAGATGAAGTGTCCCTTGTGAAGAAGGGAAGACGGAGTCATGGGGAGGTAGCCACCGCTGTCGCACCTCCAACGCGAGTTTTACGTCCTCGTGCACCAAAGAGTGCTGCCCGGCTCGAGGAAGAAAAGGCGAGGGAGGAGGCATACCGGAAGGCCATCGCAGAATAGATAATAAATATACGTAGAAGCTTTGTAACCATCCATTATAAATTTTGATTATTGAGCTCGGTGTCATCCAAGCAGCCTGTAACGTCTGCATCAGCTTTGACATCGTCTGCATTATGAACGCAACGCTTGGTTGTTGCAGGCACAAGACAGGCGAAAGTAAGATAGGAAGTGTGTCCTCGGACCTCGGCCATCGGCTTGGAAATGCTGATCTTCACTGTCGGCGGAGAAGCGGAGGACGTTCCTGTTAAGGATTCAAATGTCACAGGTACAAGCGCAGGAGATGCTCCAGTTGGTGCTAATCCCTCGTTCCGGGAAGAGGGAAGCAATTCAGTGCCACTGCCGCTATTGGCCGCTTTGAACCTTTTGAGACTGGTGCTGACGCCACTATCGACATCAACTGCATCTTCGCGCTTCCGTTTCGCATTCTGTTCCTCTTCGGAGATATTCATCAATCTGGCTTTGGCATTGGCGATCTGCTTCAGACGCTTCTCCTCTCGCCTCATCTCTGATTTCTTCAGTTTTTCGCTGATCTCGGATATGTGTGGTAGCGCGGGTACCTGGTTCACCTCGTGTGGGCGTTGAAGGGTTTCATACATGGCAATTTCTATTGCATCATTTTAGTCATTAAGGATGGGGGGGTTGGCTATCTCGTTTACAATGGTACATACCGGTAAATCCCGCTTCGTTTAACGCGCTGACAGTTCGCAACACTTGCTCCATGCATGGGCTAAAACAACATATTCGGCTTATCCGATCTTTCTGCGGATGGGGGTCAGTTTGTACTGCTGCGTTTGGATATATTATATGGAACCCACACGAAGGGCGACTTTGGCATGTTCGACAGCATCCCATGGTGCAGGGAGATCAAGAAAAACTGGAGGAAGAACATATAGTTTTGTACGACATGGTTGGTATATAACACAACATTACGTACCAGAGTCCACGGTATCCGCCACGGTGAAACCATCTTTGCAAACATTGCGGTGAGTGAGTGTCACGATATCGGCCATACCATGACGGGCAAATTCTTCCCTGGCGAAGGGATCTGTTTGCGAGCGCTGTATGTGATGTATGTGTGCTCACCTTGCCTTGTTCGCCCTTGCCTCGTGGAATTCGTAGGACCACAAATGGCCAGTTAACCCGATAGTTCTCACGATAGAGTGAGAGAAGGACCCAGACCCAGTGCCTTTGAAGACGCAATTAGTAGGTGTGCGATAGCATGTGGAAAACGTATTGTTCTGATTGCGAACACCCGATGTGATCCTCTTATGGAGGAAGCGCTGTCGTGGAAATGAAATAGCTTTGAGGGTAAAAATAGAGAATATGCTGGGTGCACAGTTCAGGGTTTATACCACGTGTCAAGAAATGAATGGTCGGCAGACTGCGCATTCTGCCAATCTGATTGGACCATGTTGGAAGGAGAAAAAGGAAAGTAGGAAACGACAAAAAGAAAGATGGAAAGAAGACACATACCAGCTTCGACAACACGACTTCCCCGTGTTACATTAAGCCACGAGGTGATGAAAGCGATATCGGCAAGATAGAGAATCTGAGTGCGGTGAGGAAGAGCCATTGTCCAAAGTTCAGGGGTTGGACGGAGGACGTGGATGAAACCCTTTCCGTTGCGAGAACCCACTTTGGAGCCGTAAGGGACGCCTATTAGGTCAGAGTGGCGATAGGCACCGAATTTGCTGTTAAAATCCTTCCCTGGAGTGATGAGCAGGGGCTGAATAACGTCTCTGGTCTGACAAGCAAAGTTACGTCGAAAAAAATGAAGGTTCAAGATCTGCTCCGCTTGCAGGCAAAGGCTAAAACTCACCAGCCAAATGATCACCACATCCCCGGCAGCGATCTCGCGGGAGGTTGACCACATGTTATTTGTTAAATCCAGTTGGGTAAGATTGGGTTGCTGTTGGAATCTAAGAGAGAAGTCAATTTAGGACGGCCAAGGCTGTGTTTGCTGGAGCGAGTGCTGGGTTGAGATGAGAACGGTTTTACGCCGTAGATGGCGTCGTCCAAAGGTACTTGAATTTTTTTTTCACTTTTTTTTTGTTTTTTTTTTTTTTTTGACTGTAGGGTTCAGTTCCACGTGGCATGATCAGCCAGATTTGTACTGGACCTGAAATCTGCCTGCTTCTGCTCGGACAACACCTTTTGTTCACCCGAGCCATTTACCATCGCGTGTGTGGTATACTCTCAGGTTAATGAACATCAAAATCAACCAGGATTGATTTCTAGAAATCCCCCGAAACTGTAGCTTTTTCCCTATCACAACACGCTTGCACACATCGTTTACTTCCGTTCCTAAATACGATGGACACCAACCCCCCTTGCGTTTCCTTCAGTTGGTCTTCGTTTCGTTCCTTGTTTTGTTTCTCACCTTCAGCATATTTTCCAGTTGGTATTGTTGATTTTTCCGAGCAGGTGTGGCAGACTTTTGTCCCTGTGTTGACAATCACTCAATTTTAAAGTCAGGCACGTTGGATATTTCTTACCGACTCTGTATCTGACCTTTTGGGTATGCCTCTGTATCATATGGGAACATTCCGTCTTTACTGATCCCACCCTAGGTTACGAACCACATGAACTTGTCGGAAGACCTTCCCTCGAGCTTGTTCATCCGGACGAGTTTGCGCGAGTCAAACGAATGCATTAGTCTGTATTTAAATTCAACCCCGAAACTGTCCCGTCATTTAGCTTACACTCTTCAAGTGAAACCATAAGCCAGGACAAAGCTGCCGTCCTCGCTTACCTCCGACTGAGACACAAAGATCCGTACAAGGGGTACATCCTTTGCGGCATCGTCAGTGTCTACCCTTCGAATAAAAACTTTTGTTGAAATCCTTTTGCAGTCGCGAACCGTCGTCCATAACGTGCTCGTGGGTAGCGTGTCGTTTGCCAGTCCTGGTCCCAAAGCCATGCACAACGCATCGACCGCTCAAGAAATAGAGGTCGTCACGCCTTCCGCTAAAGGCTTCGAGTTTAGAGTAAGCAGTTACTCGAGTCGATCTGTACAGAGTATCAACGGACCAAACCCTTTCTAGCGCTGGAATGATCCCTCGCCAATGCCTCCCAGCCCCCGTCTATCTCCCGTCTCAGATGCTCCCTCTCCTGGTTCTTCGTCCTCTGAACCCGACAGTGAATCCAAAGAATCTCGCACAGAACCTTCTACTGAGGCCATCAGCTTCGATCCCCTCCCGTCGCAATCTTTGCGTACTGCCCTTATTTTAGACCGCTTTACCCTCAACTGCACGATCATATACTGTTCCAATGACAACCTTGTTTCTACTACCACCGTCATGGGCCGATGTTTTTTCGACTTTGTCGCCCCAAAGGATGAAGACATCGTCCGTAGCTGGATCGATGTCATAAAAGGGTGGGGCGTCAACGAGCGTGGCCAGCCCAGTGATGGCGGGTTCGGCTTCGGTAAATTTACCCTCTGCAAAGAAGGACGTGATTCTTCGTACGTGCCCTTTTCCGTCATGGATGGTGCAGTCAATGACATTTATATTTTCTGATCTAGCAGCTCTAGGGCTACCGAACCTCCACCGTCTCGTCGCAAGAACACCTCTCAAGCGACTCCATCGCTGAGAACTCCAGCATCGCGAACGACCTCCCGTCCAAGCGCGGCCCCTCAACGACAGCGACCGCGTGTCCAAGCAGCAACAGACGCTTCTATAGTAGTCGATGCTATCTTCTCTGCCCACTCTGATGGGTTGATGGTCATCCTACGGAGAGCCTCAAAGTCGTCGGCTTCGTCGTCATAAGCTACCAGCGCATTTTTCCACATATGCAGCTGGTCAACTTGCTTGGTTTATTGTGTTGTGTCCCCCCCATCCTTTTCACTTTTGTTCTTCAGTGCCCAAAATTTTCTTTCACGATGTATTTCAGGTTTCGTTAACATTTGAGCGCCTAATTTGTTGGATTACATACAAATTCTTTGAATGCTTTCCATCATCCATGTGTTAATCCAAGTGTTACATGCCGCGGAGTGAACGCGACTTGTCACGTCACGCTCGCCATGGAGTCTGACACTACACAGGCTGCCTCCTTGCGTCAGTCAAAGCCAACCAAATTCAGGAGGACGCCAAGTGCATGTATAGATTGTCACTTGTCAGTGCATACTGCTTTCATTCTCTAATCGCGGCTCAACATTTACAGTGTATTGACCAGGAGTAAGTATCCTGTTTGTAGTCGTAAAGAACGCGTTCGATCGGAGAGCATCCAGCTTTTGGACACGCAGGATTTAAAGGGAAACAGAGAGAAATTGTTGAAGCAGCGGTGTTAGGTCTGTCCAATCCCTGCGTAAACCGATTTTCTTTTCTTAAACATAGCTTGCAGGAGCCGACGTATTTGTTCTGGCACCGACCGGGATGGGCAAGGTAGTATCTCTTGTTTTGTGTTTCGATTGGCACACTGAGCATTGTAGAGCATCTGTTTTCAAGTTCCTGCGATTGCCGACAAGGTTGCTGGCTTTCTCGCTTGATTTATACATACTGATGATCTCCCAGCACGGCATCACGGTCGTCGTATCTCCGTTGCTTGGTGCGCTTTCCTTTCATCCGTTCTACGTGATTACGCTGAACAAAATGAGTAGCGTTAATGAAGAACCGTGAGTATTCCTTATTTTCTCTGTACGGCCATGTGGCAAAGTCGCCCTGCAGAAGTTACGCGACTACGCCAAAAATCCATTCCCGTCGTCGCTTTGACATCAGAAACACCCCCAGAAGAAAGGCGCGAGGTAAAGGATGAATTGAAATTTCACTCTTTTGTATTAATCGGAATTCTCGATAGATAACCAAAGATCTTTCGTCCGGGCATCCCCGCAATCGACTACTTTACAGTGAGTTTTCAAGGAAATCTTTTTATCGACCTCGCGGTAACAGAGCAGTTACTCCGGAGAAACTAAGTAATCCAGAATTCATGCCATTGTTGACGAAAATACACGAGCAAGGAGAGCTGAACAGGCTCGTTGTTGATGAGGTAGCCGTGATCATTCTGAAGTCTTGATAATATTGCTGATTTACTTGTCGAAGGCTCACTGTATCTCGGTAATCCCACCAAAGATTGTAAAACTAAGGATGCTCATTGGCGATCGTCAGGAGTGGGGGCACGATTTTCGAGAAGAATATGGACGTCTTGGGACCTTTCGTGACCGGTTTCCCAATGTGCCAATAATGGCTCTGACGGCTACTGCAACACCAAGGTGCGATTAGCTTCTTTAAATGCGAGAGGATGAAATGAATTGGTCTGGGCAGTGTACAAACGGACATCGTGCGAAGTTTGAAAATGTCCGAGGAACATCTTTTCAAAGTCGTGCACCCATTCAATCGGGCTAATTTATTCTACGAGGTGCGGATTATTTCCTGGTGATGGAATTTTGTTTTGAGGATCTCAGCTCAGGTTCAATATATTTCCGGATCAAACGGTTCAGCGCAAATGGCCCACGTCCTCGATTATATTTGTACGCTACACAGACGACGGGGGAAGGCGTCCACGGGCATAATCTATTGCCGAACTCGCGCTACTTGTGACGAGTTGTCAAATTATCTGATGAAAAGAGGAATACGGTCAAGACCATACCATCGTGGTATTGGGTAAGCCATATATCAACACGCTTTCGCGGAAGCTACCATCTAATCGGGTCAGATCTGCCATTCTGGACAAAACCCTTAGAGAATGGGAGGCGGGTCCGGCGGGTGGGACAGCGGTTGATGTCGTACGTTGTCATCTCATCTCGACCCATCTTGATGAAGAAGTTTTTTTTGCCAGGTAGTCGCTACGATTGCCTTTGGGATGGGTATTGACAAAAGTGATGTTAGGTACATATCAATGACGTTTCTGTCACCATCATTTTTTAACCCCACGTGGATTGCTAGATATATCATACATTATGATCTGCCCAAAAGTTTTGAAGGTAGGCGATTGACGGTTTCGACTGGTTTGGTGACATGACTTGTGTCAGGCTATTACCAAGAAACAGGTTTGACCTTATGTGTTTTTGAATAACATTTTTCAATTTCTTTTCACAGGTAGAGCCGGACGAGACGGTTCGGTGAGCGCGTTTTTTTCTTCGAATCGGATATTCTAGTGATAGATCAACCTCAGCCGTCCAAATGTGTCCTGTATTTTTGTGAGTTTCCTTGGCGGCGTGAGAAGGACGTGTGTCGATTGGCAACCCGCAGCTCTGGAGGACGTAACTCGAGTACAAAAGTTGGTCTCTGGTTCTCACGCTCGTCGAGCTCGGAAAGCGGAGACAAGGAATGGCCCTGAGCCAAGTCAACGGGCTCTGGATAGTCTGAGCGCTGTACGGTTTTGGTCCTTTGTGTGTTTTAACTCGTGTGACTGAATGATAATTCTATAGTTGATCGAGTTTGCTGAGGGTACTTCTATTTGTCGTCACATTGTCAGCGAAGTTGTTCTTGTCATTTGGGTGCATCTGACGGCTCGAGCCCCATTAGTCGATCTGCCGATACTTTGGCGAGGCCATCGATACCGCTATGGCTGGGACGGCGAAGAGATATTGCAAATCGATGTGTGATGTGGGTTCGGTCAATTTATGATTTCGTGGAGGTATCTAGCGGGTGATCGATTTTAGGTCTGCAAATACCCAAATAAGACACAGCGTCGACGGCTGAAGCTATCGTCCGATGAATGCATAGGCTCACAGATATCGATTCTGGAAGGGGATGATGACGACGGCCACCGAAAAGCTGAAAGAACTGGAAGCGATGTGACTGCCAACGGGGATGAAAGTTGGATGAAGTCGTTTAGACAAGAAGTCGGAGAGGATGCAGGCCCTTCCGTAGTCCGTCCGCAACCAGGGTCTAGCGGGTCTAAGAGTAAGGTTCCCGCACTCGGTAAGTGATTTTGTGGTTGTGGAGGGACATTTGACCATCCGGATGTAGTGACGAAGCCGTTCAGCTCTGCTGGTGTGCTCCGGAAGCCGTTCAAGGTGCCGTCTGTGAGGCAGCAGCAGGTGCCTGAGCTTCCAAAGGCGGGCGGCGGAAATGTCGCGATAATCGAGGATGCTCCGCTAGCCGTTCTCTACTCGCCGAAGCCTTTCTACTCAGATGCGAACATCGAGCTCGAAGCTTCGTGGTCGCAGAAAGTGCCGGTGAGTGTGGACGAGATTGAAAGTGGTTTGTCTGATACAGCGGCAGGGATCTCTACGGCGGGAGGCGCTTGGATCGATTTTGTCCGCATTGCGACAAGTGTTTGTGTCGAACGGAGATCAGACTTGGGGGTTTGTGAAAGGGGCGCCGTCGAGCGTGGATTCAAGGTAAGTTGCATTTAAAATTGGGGGGTGGTTTATTAACTCTGTTGTCAGAAGTAGGATCCTCTCGGCTGTTGCGACCCAGGTGGAGTTTTCTGCTCACTCAATGTGCGCGACGGTGGAAGGGTATAATCAACGTGTTTCGAGGAAGATTGAGGCTGTGAAGATGTTGATTAGGCAGGAGGTGTGGGGGGACGAAGAGAAGTTTGAGGAGGAAAGGGAAATTATCGATCTTTTGATGCGAACAGCGAGAAGCAAGGGGGCAAAAAAAGTAGATTAATGGGAGCAGCTGTCAGGGAGGTTCCAGACGCCAACGCCCTCTGTGTTTCTGTCCATCACGTGCAATAAATTAGGAGAATTTGAGCCCGGTTTTAAGCTAAAGGCGGCGGAAGAGCCGGCGAAAGTGATGCCTGGGGAGTAATTTAGATGCCAGGATTACGAGTTGATAGCAGTGCTTACCGTTCTCCTTACCAGCCCGGTTTGAGATGACGACGAGGGTGTGGTGGGGATCCCCATTGGTGCTAAGGTGAATCGTGTTTTGATGATGATGATGATGATGTTGATAACCGGAGTTGTTGATGGCCCTTTCGTGGGAGGACCATAAGGGGAGCAATCTGGCAGCCCAATAATTTAGGGTGTGCGAATCTTGATTGGAATCGGTATCGCGACCCGAGTCGAGCCAGGCGTTTAGTAAGATTAACAGGTTTGATTTGTTATTTCGACAGAAGTCGGCGAGTTCGTATGGGCCTGTTGGGTAAGTCCATACGGTAGGCGGGGCAGGGTTGAGATCCATGCAGATGGCGAGGGAGACTGTGCCGAGGGGGGGAGGGAGGGAGAAGGAGGCGAAACCGGTGCCTATATAGGGTAAGGTGAATGGGAGGGAAAGGTGTAGTGGTGGTATCGTACCGGGTATGGCCCAGGACTGGTCAGTTTCGTAGAGGTTCGTTTTCCGGTAGTGACCGATGCAGGTACCGGTGGGGTCGTAGAGGACGGCTGAGTTGGCGCCGATGAGTGTGCGATCGTGTTCGTTTGGGTGGAGACGCTCGGGGAATCCTGCGGCGACGTAGCAAATGAGACGTTTTGCGAGTTTGGCGCAGAAGAGGGAGGTGGGACCAGTTTGTGGGAACTCGAGATGGGGGGCGATGGCTGCTGGGTTTGGGAAGACGTATCCTTTGGGAGAGATGAGGAGGGAAGGAGTGATAGGGAAGATGCTGACCGGAGAAGATCATTTCCGGGAGACATACGAGGTCGAGTTCACGGGGTTTAAGCCTGAGAGATGTGTTAGATATGATCAGAAACGTACTTTGCAGTGAGTTGACGTGCCTTGGCAAGGTTGGTATTTAGTTTGCCGATCTACGTAATTGACATGAGGATGTGTGAGTTGTGATGTTCTAGACAGACCTTTGGTGAGAATTGAACGATGGCTACTCTGAGCATTGATAAGGTATAAATACAAACAATCACCTCCTAATTACCCTCATGTCCTAGTCTCTCTATCCAATGGGAAACACTTCATCTAACTCTCGTACTCCTCTTCAAAATCGTAGGATAGATGACACTCCTCCGAACACAACTCATCCCTCTCTCAGAACTAAAAAGAAATCACTCGAACTTCCAGATCTAGCTTCTCTCGCTCTCAGTTCTTCACAAGGCTCTCCGTATCCCGGCTCGGCCCAATACGGTCGGCAACTCCCCATTTCCTCACCAATCCCAATCCCCATCTCTCCTCATGTAAACCCCGAATCTCGAAACCGTCCCCAGAACGACTTTCCCTCTACACAACACATGCCCGATGTCTACCTAGCAGAACCCTCAACCCACATCCCCATCTCTCACCAGAGACCGAGGGGAAACCCTCACTTTCGCGGCGCGCCCATGCCGTACAACTCCACCCGCTCCTTCACTTCCAAAGATGCACAGCCACGCATACACGAGCCCCGCAAGTCCCCCTTCATCCCAGAGACAGTCCATTCCACCATCCCCATCGCCCTCACAAACCCAAAGCCAGACCGTCCACTCCCCAACACCAACCCCGCCCAATCACAGCCTTTCCTCAAACGGTCCTCCCCCGGCGACGACCCAAAGGACCCGATCCCCATAAAAATCACCTGGCACGGCCCCGCAAAGTCAGTCATCCTCGCCCGCGCCGGTGACGACAACTGGAAGGGTCGCCAACCCATGCAACCCGAGTCAGTATCCACTCCCTCTATTGTATCCCTACTCATCACCTTCCAGAGATCCTCACACATGGTTCATCTGGGTCAACCTTTTGCCAGGCACTCATCACTTTAGATTCCTTGTCGATGACCAATGGCGTGTCGCCGACGATCTCCCCACCGCAGTCGACGACGAGGGCACACTCGCCAATTACGTCGGCGTAGCCTTGTTCACTCCCCCCTCCGCCTCTGCCATCCCAAAAACACCCGCCTCTCCACAACTCCAAGCAGGCCAGTCCTTCTGGTCCACCTCCTCTTCCACTGCCGATGGTCACGCCTCGGATGACCGTAGGACAGGTCCACCCCTTTGGACTTCCGAATTTCCTTCCGAGCTACTTGCCGCGGCGAGAGAGGAAGAATCGTATCTGACCTCTTCCTCATCCGTGCCCGATTCCCCCTCGGTCACCAGCGTCCCTGCCCCGAATATCCCACCAGCTCCCACATTGCCAAGACATCTCGACAAACTCATCCTGAACGTCAAGCCAGGTGCTCTTGCTCCCGCTCCAGGCAGAGGCAGAGAGCGCGACCGGGAGCGAGAGCGAGAGCGGGAACGGGAACGGGAGGATAGAAAGGGTCTCTCCCGCAAGGGACGTTTGTCCCTCGGTATGACCACCAACGAGCCCGCCGACAACACCGGCCCTACTTCTGCCACCACCTCTGGTCGAGCATGGATGAACGTGTCCGGTCTGGTAGATGATGCCAGCGTTCTACCCGTGCCTTCACATGTCGTCCTCCAACATTTGAGTACAAGTGCGATCAGGAACGGTGTTCTAGCCGTAGGCACCACGACCAGGTACAGAAAGAAGGTAAAGCACACCTACTTTCCTCCTCCTCCCCATATACTCACTCGCATCGTAGTACCTCACAACTATTTATTACAAGCCAACATGATCGCTCAAGATATTTCCCTCTTCTATGCTCTCCGTATTTTTATCTCCTAGACTCGCCTGCCTCGGCCGTTCTCGCCCTTCTTCCGACAGTCAACCAGTTTACTGACGATCTATACTCACCATGGGTTGACGACAAAACGATCTGGTGGGAGGGGTCGTGGGGGGGAAAGGTTTGCGACCTTCTTTGCTCGCGCTCGCTGTGCGGATACGATATCCCCCTTCACAACAAAACGGTTCCCCCCCCACATATCGCACATGTCTTTTGAACGCTATGTATCGATGATTTTCGACGTCTTGATTTCCGATTCTTGCTCCCTCATATTCCATTGTGTCTCCCTCCACACTTTTTTGACTAGAACCACTTTGAATGGGGCAAAGTGCAATGAAATTTTCTTTCTTCATTCTTCATTCTTTCTCTCTTCTCCCCCAATTCCCTTCTAGACACACACACGGACGTCGATGCAGGCTCTTTTTTTACTCATGCTGTCCTACAAACCCTCGAATATACAATTTGTCACTACCCCATCATGATCAAACTCCATCAACCCTCGCATTTAAGCTTAAACCCCCTTGCCTTTGTTTTCCAGCAAATTGGCCAAACCGTAGACGATGCTAATCTCAAGAGGAACTAGCAGCGAAATGAAATTCCTTTTTTACATAATCAAGTGGTACCGCGACTTATGCGAAAAATGTAATGACGCCAGGGGCTTTAACCGGTAACCTATTAAATAATGGCTGCGACCACTCCCGATATCGACACACGCTCGCTTTATGATAGCGATAGCAATGGTAACGGCCTGGGTAATGGCGCGGACCACGCGTCTGTGCTTACCCCTCAAGCTGTCCGAGACGGATTCTTTGGGTATACCGAGGAGAGAAGTCTACAGCATGTATGTCGAATATTTATCGTCATCTGCTGTGTCTCACAAGTTTATGTTTAGATTGAAGAGAAGATTGTAGCTCATCGACGAGGATCTGAGACTCACAGCGAAGGGTCGTCGCTTGTGGGAAGTTTCAGGATCTCGTCTATCAATAATGCAGCGGCTGCGGCGGCGTCAGCGTCGGCTGCTAATGCTAATGCTATTCTCACACCGGTTGATATTCCTGATGGCGGTGGTGCTGCCATCACGCCGGTGTTTGAAGAAAAGGACGAAGGGGGAGAGCCAGGTGAGACGCTTCCGTCCATCCCGTTCGATCCGAGTTCTCGGTAGCGTGACAAACTACTCACAAACGAACATGCATTTCTAGAAAAAAGCAGCACAGCGACGTCGACGTCGACGCTCTCTCCCGAGCTCGAATCCCTCTTCAAGGCGCTCCAGAGCTGCCTCGACCTCCGGGACAAGTATATGTGTCAGTCGAGGCAGAGGTTGGGAGATAACCCGCGGGATCACGATGGTCGGTTCGCGGGGGTGGACGAGGCGAGGGCGGACGTGGGTGGGATCAGGCCTGATGCTGATGTCGCGGACTATGTGGTAGGCGTGGTGGATCCGGGGGCTCCGGGGACGAGCCCGTTCAAACCGTGGAGGATCTATCCGCGCCCGCCACCGCCGCATTGGCACTGGAAGGGCAGGGAGAATGTCGTTGGGCGTCCGCCTGGGGCGGGTGGGGATGGAGAGGGGTTTGTGTTTGAGGATTGCGAGATTCCGGGTGGTCAGGCGTGGGATTTTGAGATTGATGATATGGGGGTGTACCAAGTGTATGAGGATGTGCAAGGTGAGGTTTTACGGGGACATGCTCTTTTTTTTTTTTTTTGATCGATTATTCAAGCTTTAGACAAAAAGCCTCTTTTCGAGGTTCCCACTTTGCGAGAGTACTTTTCGGATTTGAATTTTGTGCTTGGGGTTATTTCCGCCGGGCCTGCGAAAAGCTTTGCTTTCAAGCGACTCAAGTACCTAGGCGGGAAATTCGAAATGTACAGTCTCTTGAAGGATTCCCAGGAGTTGGTGGATATGAAGGTGTGTGTGTCCATGCCCTATTTCTTTCAGTACTGACACTATGATATATGCAGGGTGTTCCTCATCGGTTGGTGGTCTTGTTTCAGCGTGGCACTCAACTGGGATGATCTTCCCCCCCCCCAGCGATTTTTATAACCTTCGAAAGGTTGATACACATGTTCATCACTCAAGTAGTATGAACCAAAAGCATCTCCTCCGCTTCATCAAATCCAAAATGAAGCGCTGCCCGAATGTGAGCCAGATTGCTTCGTTGGATTTTTTTTCCTTTGGTTTCTCATCGTTGCTTTGGCCGAGTAGGACGTTGTCATCTTCCGTGACGGCGCTGAACTGACTCTAGCGCAGGTTTTTCAGTCGCTGAAGTTGACGGCATATGATTTATCGATTGATATGCTGGACATGCATGCCCATTCGGATTCTTTCCATCGCTTCGATAAGTTTAATCTGAAATATAACCCGATTGGGGAATCGAGGCTTCGAGAGATATTTTTGAAGACGAACAATTACATTCAAGGACGTTATCTGGCGGAGCTTACCCAAGGTGAGAAGAATTCTATCAAGTCATGCTCGAATCGGATCGACTTTTTCTTTCTTTAGAGGTAATGGACGATTTGGAACAGAGTAAATATCAAGTGAGTGTCATTTTATATTCATGTGCCTTCTTGACCACTGTCTGTTTGTCCCAAGAATTGTGAATGGCGAATTAGTATATATGGGAGATCGATTGATGAATGGGACAAGCTTGCAAACTGGATCGTCCAGAACAAGCTATTCTCCCATAACGTCAGATGGCTCATTCAAGTCCCTCGCTTGTACGATGTGTACAAGGCCAGCGGGTCCATCGACACATTCGAAGATATTGTCAAAAGTAGGTGTGTCCTGTGCGCCACCGGCTGAAAGTAATAATGACCATTCAGACATATTTGGACCATTGTTCGAAGTCACCAAGGATCCGTCTTCTCATCCGGAGTTGCATGTGTTCCTACAGCGCGTAGTCGGTTTCGACACCGTCGATGACGAGTCGAAGGTGGAAAGGCGGACTGAGAAGAAATTCCCTATTCCTCGTCTTTGGAACAGGAAAGATTCTCCGCCTTATTCTTATTGGTTTGCGTGTCCTCCTCAACTTGCTTGACTTTGGACCTAATGGTGATCGTTCGTGTAGGATCTATTACATGTTTGCGAATATGGCCAGCCTCAATCATTGGCGGCGTAGTAGGGGTTTCAGTCAGTTCCCTTCGTATTTCGATAGGTGGACGGAAAGTTTTAACGGGATAATAACAGATACCTTCGTGTTCCGTCCCCACGCCGGGGAGGCCGGAGACACCGATCACCTCACCTCTGCGTTCCTCACCTCTCACTCCATCTCTCACGGCATTTTGCTGAGGAAAGTGCCCGCTCTCCAATACTTGTATTACCTGAAGCAGATCGGGATAGCTATGAGCCCGTTGAGCAACAACGCGCTCTTTTTGACGTACGAGCGGAATCCGCTTCCGGATTTCTTCAAAACTGGGTTGAGGGTTAGCTTGAGCACGGATGATCCATTGCAGTTTCATTTCACAAAAGTGAGCCGTCGGAATTCATTTTTTTGTTTTTGGCTGGCCCACCGTTTGTGGCTCACATACTCGATCCATCCGTCCAGGAACCGCTCTTGGAAGAGTACAGCGTGGCTGCTCATGTACGAACAATTTCAATTCTATTGGAGAACTCAACATCTTTTATTCAAAATAGATTTATAAACTACCCCAAAGCTCTCTGGCAGAGCTTGCCCGAAATTCAGTGATTCAGAGTGGGTTTGAGATGGAGATTAAGAGGCATTGGATAGGTCAGAAATGGTACTTGCCTGGTGCTGCCGGCAACGATATCAATAAGGTAATTATTTTCTTTTTGTCGTTGAATTGGCTTTGCTGAACGCGTCTTTTCTGCCCCTTCTCACTGGTTAGACGAATGTGCCTAACATTCGACTCCAGTATAGACATCAGACCTTGCTGGAGGAGCTGGCTATGATTCGAGATGGGCGGCCGGTTAGTACGCGTATCCCGGACATGGGGGAGGCGCTCGAGATTAAGTCTTAAGGCTTTGTGCGGGGGGAGGGCTCCATGTCACGTTTAGCAGGCGTGTTGCCATGAGAGGCAAAGTTTCGTTCGCAAAAGGAGATGACTGGGATGAAATCTCCCCTTCGAACCTGGACCACCTGTGAAGTGAATATTATAAAAGAGGTGATACCTGCTAGCATTCTAGAAATGTTTTGCAAGGCAAGCTGCAAGCCTGTAGGGCAACTTGATTAGTGGTCCCAACCAAGCAAGTCCCACTCTTTGGGCGTTTGGTGAGAGAGAAACGGAACTTCGAAGACCCATCAGAATCATCAAAAACCGCCAACTGAAACGCCCCAAAGTAACCAGCCACGAACAGAAAAGAAACGGTAAATGAATCGTGAATTCACGTATACGTCAAGAATCCTCGGTGACATGGTCAACCTGGAACAGCTGATGAGTTCCTCCAAAGTTGCTCTCGGAGATTGACATACCCAGTCTATAAGAAAGCCCAGAACTAACGGTAGCCGTTCCAGTTGTGGATCCAACGAAATTTCGTCGGAACGTGCAAAGTTGCCCTCGTCTCCCTTACAGACAAAAAATATCCACTGCTCGGCGCTTGTGGTACAATTTCTCAACAATGAGATTCCGGAGTAAAGAAAAGAAGATAGGTAGAGCGGGTCAGGCAGCGGTAAGAGCTGAGTCACCACCTGAGGCAGTCGTTTTTCTTTTTTGACTAAACCTTGCATTCAAGTCAGCCAGAAGGTTTATGCTTAACAGTAATAGATTTCACCTGAACAAACGAGCGCTGCAACGCATCCAGTGCCAACTTGCCTTATATCTCTACTTTGGAGTAGTGTCCTGACCTCATGAAGGATGCCAGGCCATTTATCGGGGAAACCACGGAAAACAGATATCTTGAGGATGCTTCCTTGCTTTATCGTACTACTACCCGAGGGAGAGGAGACAAGAAGACGCAGAATAGATGGATTGAGGGCGTTGCCGCCGGCCTTTGAGAAGGGTACTTGATCCAGTCTTTGGTGAGCGGTGTCAACTCAGTAGGAGGTCCGATTTTGAATGCGATAGATACACGGC
This sequence comes from Porpolomopsis calyptriformis, assembly GCA_951640195.1. Classification (NCBI taxonomy): domain Eukaryota; kingdom Fungi; phylum Basidiomycota; class Agaricomycetes; order Agaricales; family Hygrophoraceae; genus Porpolomopsis; species Porpolomopsis calyptriformis. The sequence goes on along the minus strand of OX621172.1, from coordinate 451,837 downwards.
GCAAGCTTGACGAGCTGGGCGTTAGAAGAGGCACAGATCATAAAAGGACGCGTTTGACACGCACAGATCAGCTGCAGAAGAGCCTCCACCATGCCTTCGCGACTGCCCAATCTGATGGGCTCGTATGTGAATAGAACTAGAAGCTACGGTGGATAAGAACCTACCTTCCGAATTTCAATTTCGGCGGTCTTCCGAACATCGGGATCAGGATTTAGAGGTGTGACAACGTTTGCAAATCCATCTGTAGTATTTGATCTATTACGTGTATTTGAAATGTCCTGGGAGCACAGACTTGCTTTTGAACGCGTTGAAGGTCAAATGAAGGGATGAAGAGCCAAAACGTACACCTGCTACAAGATTCTTTCATAGGAAATCACTTGAGCCGTCTCATCAAGTTCAACCTTGGCAGAACCAAGACTGTATATAACTACGCAATCAACCTAGTGGTACATATCATTTCAATAATTTGTCCCAGCATGGGCCCGAGCACTATCAAGTGATTCTAAAAGCTTGGTGCCTGTGCCTTCATTCTCAGCGCGGAACATCATTCGAAAAGTATCGATATTGAGGGTGGCATAGGTTACCCGAGAAGGGAGTTGGTTACGTGCATCGATGACGGACTTTGCGGTGGATCCTTCAAGGGGGGACAAAGGGTATCCAGCAATGAGACATAAAATATCAAGTCCCTTCATAACATCAACGAGTTTGCGACGGTCAGCGAGGGACTGAGATTTGACATCAGCGATTGATAACAAGCAACTTTGCTTGGACGTACCGCATCCTTGAACCAATGGTCTGGAACAAACGACCTTATTGCTTTGCTCAAGGCCGTAGAGTTCATTGAGTCTTTGTTCCCTGTTGTGTGAGATTTATCCTGAACCATTAAGAGCATACGAGAACCGTCCTCCCGTTCTATCCATGCCATAAGATCGGGGCCAAAACGATCACCAGGCAGGGCGAATGCAAAGACGGGACGAAGAGGGGCACCTTGAGTGACCCATTCAATGAGTTCGGAAACGTTTCTTGGACAACAGACCTCGGCCAGCTGGTTAAAAGTTATAAACTGGCCGCTACCTGCCTGAATGACCAGCTTCGCCTTTTGGGAGGCCCATGTTGGGGGCGGTTTAGGGAACTCGAAAAGTGAACAGAGGGGAACAAAGGTAGAAAGGGTTTTGGAGAGATACAGCAGTATCATTTCTTCAAATGCGTAGCCACATGACTCTGGGTTCGCAAGTCGGGGTAAGAGACCATGCATTAGTGAAAAACCGTTCGCCTCAAACCAATGGTATAAGGATGCGAAAGCTAATGGTTCATCGATATAACCCACACGGCCATCTCGGAGACGGGCCAAGCCATACTCAACAAGGTGAATGATCGTTGGCCCATAGGATGGAGTTGCTTTCTGTGTCAAATGAGACTGGACAATGTCCTGTGCCTGTCGCAATGCAACGTCGTCTGGTTTGCAGATCAAGAACCAGTGCAAAAGAGATACAAAATTACCTGCCTTCCTTAAGTCTATTCCACTCAAAGCCCCGAATAATAGGTTCCCGAACAGCTAATTCATTTCCATAAACGGCGGAAGGCACATCGTTTGGAACATAGCCTGCAAGGGCTTTGATATAGCAATCAAGAAGCCTATGGGGTGACGCGAGACCATCCTTTAGGAGGAGTTGGAGGTATCCTGCTAAGAAGCGGTGCCTGAGGAAGTGCTTCAGTCATCTCTAACCATTAAAGATGTGCAGAACTTGCCGGCCACAGAGGTAAATCTCAATTCGCCTCACGAGTGAATCACTCATATCAGACTGCCAGAAAGAGGGGGGGAGATATCTCTTCATATACGCCTCCAAGGACAATTTTGTATCGAAAGAGCCAAGATCATGGAAAACATCCAGGTCATAGCCCATCTTGCCAACTCCGGAAGTAACGAGTTCCTCCAGAGAGTTGAAGGAAAAGCTAGTGCCAGATATGATGAATCTAAGTGATCCGATATTGACGATCCTACAAGTTCGGATGATCTCCTTGAGGATCGACTGTGGTTGTTTTGGATCTTGAGAGAGGAAGGCATTAGGTGCCCACCTGTTTGCAACCTGTGCCTCATCAAAGACAATGAAAAAATGTTTACTCGTGTAAAAGGTGGGACATTTCTGATAAAATTCAGCAAGGAGTTCAATTAAAGCTTTGGTTTGCGCGGATCGCAGAGAGCATTGCATCTGTAAGAATGGGTGTTCCATAGTGTGCCCAGGTACCAACCAGTTGGATAGCTGGAACACCACCCAAGCGTGTTTGTGCCATTCCGTGAGTTCACCATCAATTTCTCTTGCTTTTTCAAGGAATTGTTGGAAAATGAGAACACGAGCGACAAGAACACCCATGATGTATCGGCTAGCGATTCTTTCGTTAGTTCGCTGTTGTGACAGTTGGGCATTCGAGGGCAGTGATGTAAGGTCTTCCACCCAATCCTCGTGTTGTCTGATTGTCTCAAGTGCCATCTGCAGATCCGGAACCCCAATTTCTAGAGGATCAACTCGCGTCACAAAGTAAAGGCCCCAATATTTGGTTAATCCTTCTAGTAGCCGACGTGTTTTTCCAGACCCTGAGGTGTTGCAAACAATTCTAATGTTGTCAGAAAGAGCAGATCAATATACCGACCTAAGCTTTACCTGTGGCTTCCGTCACCAAAGATAGCATCGGCTTGCGCAGAGCCATGGTTCCATAGTTCATGAAGCAGCAGACTAGGTTCGTCTGCAACAGTGGGAAGGCGAAGTTCTTCGAAAAAACGTCGATCTTCCGAATGCATATTACTATGCTTAGGTTGCCAAAAAGGCGGATGGGGGTTCTTGAGGAATTCAGCGATGGTTGGACCAACAACTTCAAGGACTTCATTGATTTTGAGCCTTAGGGCATCACCGTTGATCCTGGATCCGGGTGGAGTAAAATCACTTTTCTTCTCAACTGGCAACACACGAGTGAAATCAGGAAAAATAATAAAGAAATTGTAGGTAGGTGTAGAAACGGCACTTACTGGATCGCTTCTTGGGAACATGGTCATCCTCTTCCATCGCTGGAGGGCTTACGCGTTTTTGAGAAACTGTAGGAACAAGCAGGAGAAAACAAAAAACAAAAATGCCAATCAGTCAAAATTGTCAGAAGATCAGCAAAACAGAGGAAATCAGAGTGAAAGCACACCGCAATGAGGAAACAAGATAGGAGCCAAATTCGGACAACACAGGAATGAAACAAGCGCATGAGGGAAAAGGGGAGATGATATCGTCGACAGGTAGTGAAGTGAAAGATAAGCATCCATATGCATCAGTTATCATAAAAATGGGAAGGAATGATACAAAGTACCAGATTCAGCCATAGGGGGCGTCTCCACCAGAACATGAATGCGGAAAGGATTGGGAGGTTCGGGAAAGAAGTGATTCAGTGTGAGAGGAGGAACAATTGGCCGAGACTTGACGTTCATCAGATCTTGTGTTGGTGCTTTGATATCGCTGTAGGGGATGGATACCTTTTGGGCGATCATAAGCCTGGGGAACTGGCCGAAGTCAAGACAACTCACCAGAGAAAGCTTGAGCAAGTCGGCAGCAAGGTGGTCGAACTCAGGTTTCTTTTCTTCCTTGATCATTTTTCTCAAATAGCTGACGGTCTTCTCCCCATCAATCTTGACAGGGAAGGCTCTCCCCGGGGGATCACCAAGACGCAAGCAGTTGAGTTCGAGCATGATGTTTATAACGAGCGTTTGCGTTGTCCACAGTTAGATCACGTTGGGGCAGTTGGAGAAACGGTTTGCACCTCGTTGAGCTCGTAACGACGAGTATTTGTACACGGACCAACAGGGGTCATGTGAAACTTGGTATCGGACTCACTTCACTTCACCTTTCTCCTTCGTTCAACTACCGAGCATTCCCTCGAGGCTTTATCGCATACATTACGTCCCTGCGCGTCAATGCCTCTGTGGCTTATCTGGCTCATCTCGGACCCACCCAAGCTGTTCGGAAAAATTCACACACACTAAGACGCTTGACTCGCAGGATTCAACATGCCGGAGGCCCACCCGAGGTGCTACGCCCCGCTTGTTGAAGTTGAAGCGTGTGATGCGTGACTTTCGTGCCTCTTCAACTGATACGTCCAGGCAAAACGCGATGTTCAAATCATCACGCTCGCCACCCACCATCTTACACCCACCAGATGAACCTGCCACCACCGAGCCCGAATTCCCACTCACCACGCAAGCCATGCGAGGCTCGTTGCCACCGTTCAATGACTGGCATAACACCGTTGTCGACAACCGGAAAGGGATTTTGTATCTCTATGGGGGATGTCGTCCAAAGCAATCGCACCCATGCCCCGATTTTTACAGGTGTCATATGGCGACACTGTCCTGGGAGAACCTCACAGTGAGACTCAAATAGTTCCGTTCCTGCGTCCCTTTCCATTGCTGATCGATCGATCGCTTTTTTTTTTTTTTGCTGCAAGGACGAATTACATCACATCATGTCACCCAATAATTTGTTCTCCCATCATATTCGCAAACGTCTCCCGGTGCGACGACGACCGAGCACGGCTTTTCTTAGACTCAACTCACGCAACTTCATGTTCATCTACGGTGGATCTGACTCACAATCGGAGACTGCCACAAACGACCTCATTGCCGTCGATCTTGACCGTTTTACGTGGTGGTTTGTCCCAATTGCTCCTGGGGTCCCCAGGCTGTCTGCGACTATGGTTGCCGTCGATCAGTCCATTTTTATATTTGGCGGGTGCCAGTCAGCCACCGATGACGACGACATCATTCGATCATTCTCAGTGGCAGAGTACGCTCCATTGATGGGGGGCTGGCAGTGGAACGTACGCGAACAGGATTTTCCTGATGATGTTCAACTCGGGTATGATTCAGGAGGGATCCCTGTTTACGGTGGACTGAAAATCCTTCTCTCGGTGGGACGGTTCTTGGACGATGAGGTAAGTTTCTGGTTTTTGTGGATCGATGCTCATTTACCATTCCGACGACAACAGATCACGCTCTCAAAGGAGAAATTCACGTTGTTCCACACCCGACATTTTACGTTTCAAATTCAAACAACGATAACCGGCGAGTTCCCCCCACCCTGTGGTTGGTATGAACTCTGTCCGTCCCTTTCTGCCACGAGATCTTCACGTCGCCGCCATACGAATGAATATGCGCTGTTCTGCACGTGGATCAAATCCCAATTCGCCGAGGGTTATTTTGTCCCAGAAATCTACCAGTACTTCCTCTCCCCACGCGAGGAATGTGTATGTTTGCATCTGCGAAACAAGCTCTGGGACACTGCGTTCGACCTCCAGGCTTTCGTCGTCGTGAAGGGGAAAGCGTATCTGCTTGGCTTTGCCGGGGACGAATCACAGGAGGATGCGGTTTGGAATGTGGCTGTTGAGGTTCGGATTAATGATCATCATTGCAACCTGACTTTGGCCCTTTAAACAGGCTGCATAAAAGCAAGTTATAAATTACAGCACTATGTAATGCGACTATTGAATAGACAAAAAGCCGCCAGGTGAAATTCAAAGCGAAAAATCATACATTTAGGTAACTGGTAGACGGTAACCCTCTAAGATACACAAGACCATCAAGGCATAATAAGAATCCCCCCTGTCCAACCATATATGAAAAGCGATTTGGATAGGAAGGACGAGAGACGATGATTAAAAGTTGCTCGCCCAGGCTTCAAGATCGACGTCTGAGACCCTCGCATGTTCAATCCAGGGATGTGCCTGCAGAGGTGGTTAAAAACATCGATCTCACGCCATAGTTCTTGAACTCACCAGTAACTCTTTTGGTGTCTGCCTCGAATCCGGCTCCTTGACGAGACAACTATCCACAAACGTCTCTGCCTCGGCTGGGAACCGACCCTCGGGCGTCAGCCTCGGTGCAGGCTCGTTGACAATGTGCTGCAGTAATTCCAAAATACTCATGGTCATCCCCGAGCCCTGTAGGCTGACACCTTTGCTCTTCCGTCTATCCTTCTTGGCCTTTTCCGTCTTGGAACGAGGGGGAAGACCCATAGAGGCCGGTCGACCGGGCGAGAGTGTGCCCTCAAAGTCGGATAGGTCAGAATCGTCATCCGACGACTCTGAAAATGGGAAACGGCCCAGGGCCAACTCGATGAGCGAGATGCCGAGAGACCAAACGTCTGATTTGACAGTGTATTGGGCTCCCTGTATGCGTTCGGGCTACAGGGGAGAAAGAGTGGAAAGATGAAAGGAAGAATAAGGAACAAGGAAGATCACTAACGCTCATGTATGTAGACGTGCCGACAAATGTGTCCGCGATAGAATTGATGAGTTCTCCTGAAACTCCAAAGTCGCATATTTTGATTTCACCCTGAGAGTTGCAGAGAATGTTGGATGGTTTAATGTCTGCAATAATGCCAGGTAAACATGAGGACCATGTGGTGAACATGTCTTTGTTCGGGCGTACCGCGATGAATGATGCGATGGACATCATAAAGATACGTCAATCCTTCAAGCACAGCCAATGCCACCTTGCCAACGACATCGATATCGATCGCTCCTATCTTTTTGTACACGCCATCTAGGGAACCTTTGTCCATGAACTCCATGCAGATGCAGATGTTTGGATCGGCTAGGTAGGCGCCGTAGAAGGAGATGATGTTCTTGGAGTTGCAATCGTGCATGATCTGTAGCTCGCGGAGAATTTGTTTGCGCACGGCCGGCTTGGCATCAATAAGGACGATCTAAGCGCTAATTGAGCATGAGGCTAAAAAAGATAGAAGGCAAAGCTCACCTTCTTGGCCATCATAGTCCCAGTCGGAATGTGCTCCACTTTTTTGACACTGCCACCATTCCCTTGTCCCAATTCTTGCAGATCCTTCAAGTCCTCATTCTTGAGATCGAATCGCTTGGTCTCCCCGTTCAAGTCAAGATTCGCGATGGTGGTTGTGAGGGTATCATGGTAGGCGTTCCGACGCGCAGAGGCAGAAGCGGTCGGTAGCGCCGAGTTCAGACTGTTAGGCGAGGTCGCTTTGTCCGGATCGCCGCTGACACTGTTTGAGATCTTTGGGGCTTTGATGGGAATCGGCGGGGGACGCTTCTTTCCGCCTGCTGCCGGTGCGGGGGCTAGTCTCGTCGGGACCGGCTCTGATTCCGCTGGTGGGGGAGCCTGCTCTGAGGATGAAACAAGCTGGAGATCTTTGAAGTTGCGCTTCTTGCGGATGGGTGTAGCCATCTGTTGTTGAGCGAGGGGGTGGTGTGGTTGGTGGAAAGAGACAAGTGAAGATGGCGAATGCCGACGACTTGAGACGGATTCATTATGGTGATATTACATAATATATGTTTACCGCATGCTCGAGTGTCTGTGCTAGCGATGGAATACGGTTGCGTTCATGCTCTTAGGTCGCCGCGTGATGAACCCACCGTCGGTATCACTCGCTGGCAAGCAACTGTCAAGGGACGTGGTCGAAACCGTTGTTTCCGGAGTTAATCCACAACCAGTTTGACTGGGACAGCCTCTCGCATTGATCTTATCAGTATCAGCCGTTTAGCCTCCACATCCCATCCTTCACCGTAACAAGTTCCTGTCTTCGTGCAGCCTCCATGAACGCCGCGAGCTCTTCGATGGTCCGGTCGTAGCCTGGTGCAAATTTGAGCATCGTTTGTATCCGGTCCAGCGAAAGTGCTCCCAAGTTCGTGAGGATCCCCTCGATGAACTGCGTACTCAACAAGTCAAACACGTTCCTTCATACCGAACCAGAACTAGACTCACTTGCCAGAACACTTTCATCTGTTCTGCCTGCTGCTGTTCTACGGTCGCGATAGGTGGGGGTTCCTCGACGACTGCATGACATTCAATCTCGGTCAATCGACATCAAAAGAAAATGGCTTACCTGCTCTGGCTCTGGGAGCCGCCGCTCTGGCCGGAGGTGCTGACTCCTCCGTCTCCAGAAGCTGAAACGTGTTCTCCTTATCTTCTTTGAGCACGCCCAAATCAACCCAGGTGACGAGTGCCTTGAGAGCTGCGCTCTTATCTACTGGCCCTACTTGCGATGTGAGCTCGTCCATGGTCCATACATCTTGCAGCGAACAGGTCAGATCGGGGAGGAAACACGGACAAAAACATTACTTTTGTCCGAGAACAGTTGAATAAATGCGGCTTCTAGTGGTGGCACGTTTGCTGTCACAGTCCGATCTTCAAGCTCCAACTCCAAGTTGACGGTACCAAGATGGGGCAGCCACCGAAGCTTTTGATCTGGTTTGAAGGCGGAGAATCCGTGCGCATACTGCTCTTGAAGTCTAGTTGGAGGTGAGACGAGTAGAAAACACAATCACTCTATGGCGCACTCTTTCATCTGTCCAGACATCACAATATCGCTGGACTCGAGCTTTGGCCAGAAATGCCGCGAGATGATCGTTGGATGCATGATCGACTGCAAACACCAATAAAAGATAGAATCGAAAGAAAATCGAAGCCCGTGAACATACAGCTTGCTGTGATTGCACGTGTTGATCAATCCGTTGCGAATCCGTCATATCCTTTAGCATTACTTCGCACACTTGTAGCGCTGCTTCTCCGAAGCGTACTTTCAAAATCTCGATGTTTCGACGCTACAAATTCGAATTTGCTTCGTAAACGAGTCATGCAAATCAGTAACAGACTCACCTCCTTCTCGAAATTGCCATCTTTGATGGCCAATAGACGCTGCCCGAGCAAAACTTGCAATTCCTTTACAAATAGATCTTTTGAATCGTAAATACTGATCAACGTGCTGATAACGTCGCTCGGTTTGTTCGCTCGGAAATCTTGCCAAGATCATAAAATACAAGCCAGATCAAATAAACACCTTGCTTACCAGGTCCTGCATCGATGGGTTCCGGTTCCCAATTCGGATCTGTATAGTTCTCTATCTCGGCATTCTGCAAAGGCTGAACCGGCTCGTTTTCATCGATGAGGGAATCCCCGCCGTCATCGTCGCCAACGAGATTAGCGAGAATATTGCGGATTGTGTCAGGACGCTCCCTGTAGACGGTCATTAGCGATAACCCGGAAGAAGTAGGGTGAGCCGCACCGAAGATACCGGCGGATAGGATCTGCGACTTTGAATAGTAACACACCGGGGGGGTCAATGATGCGGAGACACTTGATGGTTGCTACATATTGGGAAAGAATAAGTTTTGTATCCGCGCCAGGATGAAGTAGCCGTTTCCTGTTTCTGTGAAAGCGTTCAGAATGGTCCCACAACTTGCAATGTGGAGCTTACGATTTACGCAATGTTTGAATCAAGGCTGCACGTTGATCTACGCGTTGCATACAATCCTGGGTGTACCGATCCGCCATCAACACAAGAATATCATTCAAATGGCTAAGATAACCTACTCTTAAATCATGTAACGCGCCCATCGAATCAGGAAAGTCGATGATAATGTCGAAGAGCTCCCTCGTTCTGCGTGAGACGCGCTTAAAGAGTGTGCGAAGACCTTGCTGAACTAGACTGACCGCAAATCACATAGAGTCTTGTTCATGTGAAAGTCGAATCGTGAACCAATGCCCTGTATCAAGGTGCGAGCTTCTTCCACTGCTTAGAACAAGAAAATCGCGTCTCAACACGAGTACGGATGTGACGAGAGGGAGAATGAATTTACGACTTGACCCGGGCCTGGCATAAGGTAGGACCATCCAAGCCCCAACCTTAGACGCCATCCATTCTGTCAGATCCTTCAACATAGGCTGGGACCACTTCCCAGCGCAGGTTGACATGACATGTCGCTCGATATACTCAAATGCGACACTCGATATCGTCGATTCGTATCGCTCGATAAGACCAAGGGTCCCAAATGACAACCAGATCGACGGGTCGAGATAGCTGAACGCGTCCGGACCGTCTGGAGGGGGTAGACTTGCTGCGCAGAGCGCTCTGAAACCTTCCGAGAAGGCAGGAGGAAGGACGGAAAAAAGACGGGTTTGAAAAGCGAGAGTGTAGGCGGCTGGAATGGTGGTTCCACTATGATTTCGTTAAAACGTCGCAATATAGTGAAATAACCGGTCGTCTGGGATTTAGCAAATAGTTACTCACTCTGGAATCGGTGACCATGCTTTGTACCACTGTACCAGGCGAAAGATGAGCTGCCCGATAACAAATGGGTCTGATGTTTCCTTTCGACCAGCGTCTTATGAGACCACTTTTGCACAGGTTGCAGCGTGCCATACCTTGAAGCGAGAAAGATACTCCTCAACTTCATGCGTTATGAGGTGGAAATGTTTCCTCATATTCTCTATTCCCAACATTGCTAAGACGCCTCCGATCAGGTAACATGGGCGAAACCTACCAAGAAAGGCCTCCATCAACAAGGGTAGCTGATTGCATTGGTTCAATACCGCGAACGCGGCTCGGACCTGGATCATGTCTGTTCATAGCGATACCTTCAAAGAATGGCATGACATGTTAATGCGAGGCTTAGCGTACCGTGCTCTTTCTGAAGCTCTGGATCTGTTAGATTTTTCGGGTGTAAGAAGTCGGTGGTGACATTCCATGCCTAAGACGCTGGTCAAGTTGCGTCCGAGAAATTACTGCGAGATTAACACACGCGGCCAAGTGTCATGAGACCGGTGATACCAGGTTGCCCGCGATTCAAGCGAGTAAAGTTTTCTTGCCATCTGGCGCCAACTTGAGAGCGTAACGCGTCGGTGGCCATGCAAAGCGAGGAGAGACGTCGATGGCACGTGCACCTCGAGCTCGATCCTTACCTGGTCCGTCCCGATTATACAAAATCTTGAAATCTCCCGTTCGCACACCTTGAATTACATGTACAACGGCGGCGGTTCAGTATGCTCAAGTTCCATTTAAAACGTGGAGTCAAAGTCGTTGGGAAACGAGATATTCGGGATAAGGATCTTGGACTTGAAGGCAAAACAGGTCAGTTTACGACATTTCTATCGCAGATTGTACTTTTTCTCATTGCGCTCCCCATTCACTTGCCTTGCCGTCGTCTTCTAACCGGTTTTTGGATGCTTCCCAAATCCAAATCGCACTCGGATCGTGAGATAGAAAGTGAAGTGAGTACTAAACTCTTCCGTCTTCTGGTGTCATCCGAGTACAACCCAAAAACTACTCTGGCTACGCCACCAAATCAATTATATCGAGCATCATACTCGCTTAGCCTATATTCCGAATGCACTCACAAATCTCAAACCTTTCCAGACCTTTGTCCTTGGCATAACTCAACTGTATAAAATGGGCTGAGAAATGACTATTTTTGGTCTTCCCGCCGTAAACGTAACTGCACTTCTTCCGCCGGGTTCGGTGTACACTCGAGATTACAGAGATCAAGGATGACACGCTGCTAAACCCCCTTTGGGTCGTACAAACTCTTTTGCGGATCTCACAAGGTGAGTTATCTCTCTCATGCGTTACCCCAGTCTTCCCGGGCTCAAATCCATCTAATCCCGCGTAGTGTTCTTGTGGACGCGATCAGAGCACAGTGTGGCGTATTAAACTTTCCGTTCTCCTTCGATGCTCGAACGGGGCTTTGGTCCAGTCATAATTATCTGTCAAGCAGGCTCATATATGACCTCGTTTAGTTGGGGCCCATAAATCGAATATTGCCTATCCTTGACGTCCACCAGGGTTAACGCAGTGTCACCATTTGCATCTTATTCAACTTCACCAGTTCTGCCCACACTCGACTCGAAACCTAACTATGGTTCAGCTTTCCAAGTCACTCTTCGTCATTAGCGCACTCCTGTCCGCCGCGTTTGCAGTCCCGAACGTGAAACGGAGCGACACCACCGTTGTTTCAGACATAGAAATTCTCGGCAAGAACTTTGGCTACATCAATGACACCCTCACTTCATTTTCTCAGGACAGCACTCCCACTACGGCTCAGGTCAGTTTTCGTATCACACACGAATCACAACCATGCGATTTATTTACAATGACGAATCGCTCACTTTTGCCTACTTTTCATTTCAGGAGTTGCATCAGTGTTTTTTGAACCTCGAATCTTCGGCGCAGACGGCGATCAGTGACACAGATGTGAGGCGGTTCCTTGTCCACTCAGACGACCCAACATACCGACCTGTTCCTTTCACAGGCTAACCAACAACTTGCCGAGTCTAATGCGGTCCTGATTAAAGACCACCTGGAAGTTACCGCAATCGTCGTGTACGAGATCTGCGACCAGCTCATCGACCTCCGAGGTTCTTTTGAGGAATTACCGATTCCCGGCTCTGTCACGCTCGTCAGAAAGGACTTGAGCAAGACTCATGCGTGCTTGGCAAACTTGTTGCAAGCTCTAATTGCTAAATTTCCCGTACGTCTGCCATAATTTTCTCACTTACCTCTTTCGAATGGTTGCTTTGCAGAGCGACCAAGCTACCCCGTTGACCTTGATCATGACCTCGATGAACAAATATTTACGTGAAGCCACTGAGGCCTACAGTGGGTGATGGTTCGTTGTGAGGACAACCAATCCGTTGCGTGGAAATTTGGAGCTATGCATGTTACATTCATACGCTTTTCTTCTTAAACTCGCGATCCATTTTGAATGAATTTTTACCATTTTCATAACTGGGTGTGGTCAGTTGAAGATTCACAACGTTCGCCTATTGATGATCCGACCTTAGCTCAGTTGGAAGAGCGCGAGACTGTAATGGAAATCAATCATCTTGAGGTCGCCTGTTCGAGCCAGGCAGGTCGGAGTTATTTTTTGACTCCTTTCCTTCATCAACGCCGGCTTGACCTTAGCAATCACTCGGTAATTTTGCTAAATTTACCACCCACGCGGTTTCCCGCCGTAAGTCTGCATTTTGCACAATCCGGTACCCGATGCACATTATGACCGATCATCGTTTGGAGATGTAAACTTTAGACGTACGGAACTTTGCTCAGCCTTGGCAATCATGGGGCCAGGCCTTTCATTCTTGCTCCATCATTGTCATCCGTCAACTAGCTGTCGGAAAGCGGATATCCTACTGGAGATTAGACGCTTGAGGGCCCCGGGGAGAGAATTGAATAACCAGAATTCAAGACGCGGACCATAAACCGGAAGGCAAGCCCGCGGTATGAACTTCGGATTTTTGACCGGAGCGGATTCCAAAGCTAGACTTCCGCTCTCTCTCACCTCTGTGGACAGTCTTTTGCTTGGTTGCTCTCAAGTCGAATGGCTGCGATGTTACCAAAAAAGACCTGAACTATCTCGCATACTCAACCCAGATGACGTCCAGTCGTCTCCGCCCAGATCATAGAACTGGACGGCGACTACTGTCATTCAGTCAGGACCAACCAGAATAACGGATTTGCCATTTTTCTCTCAGTTCACGTTTGCGTTCCGTCAACACTCTTGATTCCTTTCCCATAGGATGGAAATCGAGTGGAAGCCTTGGCGTACTCAAAGCAAACGTTACGTTGAATTGCACTTTGGGACCGAGCCGTGCTCCGCAGTGCTCGACTGGCACGTACATGATATCCGTAGCTGCACTCCAGGCCCACATATTCTTCACCCACTAGCGAACACGTTTTTACAACCTCTTACGGAGTGTCAGATATACAAAACAAGCAAGCTTCGTCTTCCCAATCATCGTTATAATGTCTCTTCTTCTGTCCTGTTCGCCGCTCGCCGAAATTGCTATGCAGATACTCGGTAGCGTCCTCCGAATCCTCTTGGGATCATAAAGTTGGACCGCACCTTGTGAGCCGCATTTCGCTCTCTTTCGCCATCTCAAAGAGTTCTTATTCTGCGAAGCGGACAGAGAATTGCGATCACAGCACGTGAAATGTGGCGTAATAACCTTTTCATCGTCTTCGCAAAAATTGAATGCAGCTTTGGTACTCCCTTTACCCTTATGTGGCAGCCAGACTCGGACAAGTGGGAGTTGAAATCTATAAAGGAAAGAGTGCTCGTTCTCGAGGCCCTCACGTTCGACGTCCTCCTTTCCACGTCCGCGTTTACCTTCGCCTCTTAACCATCTTTGCTCCACATTTTACTCAAGTGTGACCATGGTCCGATTTTTCCTTCCTGTGCTTGTAATGACCGCTCTCGTCGTTGCCGGGTTTGCATCTCCCAACGCGAAGCGAGACGCCGCCGCCGTTATCACTGACTTGACAAACATGGGCGGTCTACTCAATTTAATGAGTGACGACCTTTCTGCATTATCTCAGGACTGCACGCTTGAATCTGCTCAGGTGAGTCCTCCTGACGAGTTGTACAACGCGTAAATCATCACCACCGGGTTTGCTGCGTTGTACTGGAGTTCTAATCGAGGCATTTGCTTATTTCTACTTTGCTGCCTTTAGAACGTGCACCAGGATTCATTAAACATTATATCCGGGTTACAAACTGCCACAATTGATGTTTCGGTAGGCGCACGTCTGATCCCTGTGAAGTAAAACAACCCATTCACTCCTGTCCGACAGGCCAGTTGTCCTCTCGACCAGGCCGACGGCAGCACAATCTTAAACATTTTCTACAATCTCCAGTGCACCCTGGTCAATGTTGTTTCCCTCTTCTTGGCGATCCCGAGTTGCTTTGCCACATTACCAATGAATGAGTCTCTCGAGAAGGTTCAGGAGGACTTGATCTACCTTCACGCTAATGCGACGGCTTTTGGAAACGCTCTCGTCGCTTGTGCCCCCGTACGTTCCTTCCGTCCGCGATCAATTGACCACATTTCGATACTGATGGTCGATCATCAAAGGCCTCCCTCGCTCCTCAATATAATACTACCAATGGCGCCGTCGAGAGCTTGTTTCGCCTGCTCTCCTTCATTTACGGCCAGTGATGAAGGTCACTCAGACCTGGGTATTAGACCCGGAGCAGACGATCAAACGACGCAGTACTTGTGTTATCTGTGTGCTTATGCTTGATAGCTTGATCTTGAAGTGCGTGTGAAGAGGAATTTGAATTGAATGAAAGCACCAGTCCGACGAGAGTTGCCTTCATGTTTCGACACCGGCTATAATCTTGCTCAAATTTTCGACCGTGTGTTAAGCAGCGAGTTGGATACGCCAGCTTACGCAGGACAACGACAACGACATCCAGACGAGGCTACTGTTCACCGAAAGACGCCTGGTTGGGTTTTACAACGGAATCCGTCTTCAGTCAAGATACCCGTCTGATCTTCAATAAAGCATATATCAATTGCATTCGTGCATTCGAAGTACGTTGGTACTGATAAGGGAAATCACGAATTACTGAAGATGACATAAGCCCTACATGTTACGTAACGTCATGGAGGTATGTTGTTGTAACTCAAGCCGTGGAGGCTTCTGAGAACTCGGAAATGGAGTCTGCAATGCCCATGCCTGCCGCTCAGCAGGTCGAACCAGGCTGTACTCCGCCGAGTCCCTTGGATGTGGCCCATGCTGTTGGAATAACAAGCCTTACAGGGCTATAGGTTGGAAGCGGGAGTGTTACGATACGTTCATCCTTTTCATTTTTATCTTATCTTATCGCAGCCTATCTAATCTTATCTCACTCATTCACCACCTTCCTTATCTCATCGTTTCCTTCTTGTCACTTGTGACCGTGACTGTCACATCTGTGACCGTCACGCACGAGCGACTTCCGCCATTGGTTGGCAATGACGCCATCCGCAGCAGCTCAGTCATCCGCAGTTGCGCAGCCCTCCGCAGCAGCTGAATCAGCCGTTCCATGGATCGCCGTTGAGTCATAGGATTCAAACTCAGAACATAGATAAATAGCGTAGCTAGAGTTTGTATCCTTAGTTTCGATCTCAACATAGACACCCCACCTTAGTCATTTGACTAGGATCTCTGTTCTATCCGTTGACTCCCTCCAAAGCCGACCGAAAGATCCCTGCGCCTTAACAGAAGATCGAAACTCACTCTCTTTCCCTCTGCTCCTCTCTGCAACAGTCCCGGGTCAACATTCGTCCGACAGCGTCCGTCATTGTCACCAGACAAGACCGTCGTTGTTGCCTCAGAATCTCAACCCAGGTTCCCCCTGCAGGCCAACCTTTCTCGTTCAGAAAACCACGGGTGACTCTGACATCCCCGCACGGTAGCTGATTCGACCACCACCCTGGCCTCGCGCTCTCCATCGCCGCCCCCGCCCTACGCCCTCACCAACCCCGAACCACACCAGGCATCGACGTCCGAGCTCATTAGCAACGCACGTCTGATTACCGCTGCCGCATTAGACTTGTCACCAACAGAGCTCGATTCTCTCACAGAACAGCTCAACCCGTTGGTCGACGAATTCTACGAACCCGACCTTGCCCCTTCTCCACCTTTATCTCCATCGTCGTCCTCATCCGAGGAATCCTTTAATACCGCCCCGTCGTCCCCGATTGAAGATCCATCCGACCCATCTACACTCCTTGAAGTAGAGCCCGTCGTCCACCTTCAAGTTCGCTTTCACGTTCACCGCCCTCGTCGCCTCACAGAACAAGCCATTGTCCCCATCATCTACGTTTTCCGACGTCGTGATACGCAGGACGTACGAGAGATCCATCTCGTACTCGATCACTAGTCAACACGTCTCGCCCGTCGCGAAGGCCCTCCTACAGCGCCTCGGAAACCGAAGAAGAACAAGAGTTCAAGGACGCTGAAGATCACGAGATCCATTCGCCCTTCTCATCGCAGTTCCTTCCTCCTCTTCTTCCCTCTATTTCCTCGCTCGAATCTGGGCCCTCCACCTACGCATCGCGGACTCCTGTCTCGTTCTCCTTTCTAGGTCTTAGACCTCGACGAACCCCTCCCCCACCTGCTGATCCACCGCAACCCACTACCAAAGGGAAGCAACGGATTACTTCCGTGGAATTTGAACCAGAACCCGAACCTTCAGACCCGCCTCCTTCTGTTCCTTCTTCTCTTTCCTCCAGAAAACCAAGTCCTCCCTCTCGAGAGCTGCTGCCTCTCCCTCTCGACACGGATCCCGAATTGAATCCGACCCCGCACACATCTCCTTCTCTATCACCACCCAACAGTCCCCTCCTTGCTCCTCCTCCAATGGCTGCCACCGTCTCCAGTAAGATCAAGCTCGCAGAACCTAGCACGTTCAATGGCGACCCCAAGACTTACAGGGACTGGTACCGACAAGTTGTCATCTTCCTTGCTGGTCGTGGCATCACCGACAAAACTGAATGTGCCCTCGTCACTCTTTCTTACATGAAAGAAGGGACCGCTGCCATCTGGGCCCAACAGTTCGTCGACAATTTCCTCGATCAGACCGACGCCCAAGGCAACGCTGTCCCCTTCCCTGATTGGGCAGATTTCAAGCTCGGTCTTGACAGAGCCTTCACGGACACCGCCTCGGAGCAACGCGCACGAGAAGAGATTGAGACCATGGCACAAGGGTCCTCACTCATCGTGGAATACCTCGTCAGGTACGAGATGAAGGCAAAACTCGCTGGCCTCAGCCAGGATAAAGAAAAAATTCGCATTTTCGAGAAAAACATCCATCGCGACATCGTTCGCCAAATGTACCTCAACCCTCCCCTCCCCATCGTATGGACCGACTACGTCGAAAAGGTCGTAGCCATCGGACAGCTCCACAAGCGTTACCGCCAACAGGAACAAGCTCATCGTCCGACTGCTCCCACTTCACGATTCACACCCTGGACCTTCCCTCGTCCTCAAGTCCATCCCGCCGAAGACCGCCGTGTTCCCACTGGGATCATTCATGGTGGACAAGGTAAGCCCATGGACATCGACAAGACGCGCCAGGCCCATCGATGTTTCAACTGTGGAGAGTTAGGACACTTCCGCCGAGATTGTCCCAAGGAAAGGGCTGTCGTGAACGTCCGCGCCCTTTTTTATGACATGACCACGTCGGAGTTGAACGAGCTGAAGAACCTCCTTTCCGAAGAGGAGCACAGCTTGGCAAATGAAACCCCCGCCCCGGATGACGAATCGGATTTTGTCGACGGTTGATGAAGATGCGTTCCCTTCATTCGACTGGTAGCTGCCTGCTCTGGCATAACATTGTATCAGACATTTCTTTTTTACCCACAACAACGGCGTGTACAGTACCAACTATACCCGAATCCAATACCCCCGTTGTTTCTCCCCCTCTGAAACTTGTTCCGTCAGATGTACGCATTGAACGCCCCGAACTCCCCATTCCCGAATCATTGTCTCCCTCTGTCGATTCGATCGACGTCAACTCTCTTTTAACACCTTTAGATTTCGTTAATGCCATTAAGGGTAACGCTAATTCTGCGATCTCCATCCTGCAACACTGGTCGCACCCTGCACGTTCGCGAGAGATGGTGCAGTCCACCATCGATGAAATCACTGCCCTCACCCCGGAGAGTGCCATCCGAGCCCTGAACGAACTCAAGCAACCTCACGTCTTCGTTCGCAGTTCCCAAGGAAATCAACTCGTCCTCAAAACCCATCTTGTCACCTTGGACGATCGTACGGAGCACACTGCTACCGCTCTTGTCGATAGCGGATGCGAAGGCTCCTGTATCGATGTCAAGTACGTCCGAGACCACGACCTCCACACGACTCCCCTTGCTCGACCTATCCGAGTGCACAATGCTGACGGACAACCTAACACCGAAGGCCCCATCACGGATATGGTCACTCTCGAGCTACGGATCGGAACCCACGTGGAAAGGATTAGTTTTGGCGTAACTAACCTCGGCAAAGGACAGATTTTCCTCGGACACGATTGGCTTAAGACCCACAACCCCTCCATGGACTGGAAGACTGGTACCCTCGATTTCGATCGATGCCCATCGGACTGTCGCCCCTCCGTCGATTCTTCCGACATCAACAACCTTACCCTGGAGGATGACGATCATCTCCTCATGATCGATCTCACCCCTGCCATCCGAATTCGGTTGATGACCAAGTCGCAAGAACTCGCGATCAAGGCTGCCGAAGCTCAGAAGAAGGATCGCAATTGGAAAGAAATCGTCCCTGATTATCTTCACGAATTTCAAGACGTCTTTACCAAGAAAGACTTCGACGAACTACCACCACCTCGCCCTTGGGACCACGCGATCGAACTACTCCCCGGAACCGACGAGAAGCTCGATTGCAAGATCTACCCCCTCAGCGTGGATGAACGTTCGCAACTTGACGAATTCCTCGAAGAGAACCTCCGAACCGGACGAATTCGCCCTTCTATCTCCCCCATCGCTTCCCCCTTCTTCTTTATCAAGAAGAAAGACAGTCGATTGCGCCCGATCCAAGACTACCGCAAGTTGAACGATTTGACCATCAAGAATCGCTACCCACTCCCCTTGATTACCGAACTCATCGACACCCTCCAGAATGCCCGTTACTTCACCAAATTGGACATTCGCTGGGGTTACAACAACGTTCGCATCAAGGAAGGCGACGAACACAAAGCCGCGTTCAGGACTAACCGTGGCTTGTTCGAACCCCTGGTCATGTTCTTTGGACTCACCAACTCGCCTGCCACCTTTCAGACAATGATGAACGACATCTTCCATGTCCAGATCCACCAAGGTCACGTATTGATCTACATCGATGATATACTGATCTTTGACAAGGATCTCGAAACGCATCATCGGCACGTCCACGAAGTCATGTCTCTACTTCGTGAACACAAACTTTACCTCAAGCCCGATAAATGCGAGTTCGATCAAAAACAAGTGGAATATCTCGGAGTTGTTGTCTCGGAAGGCCAAGTCAAGATGGACCCGATTAAGGTCCAAGGTATCACCGATTGGCCAACTCCGACCTGCAAACGCGACGTTCAGTCTTTCCTTGGGTTTTGCAACTTCTACCGTCGCTTCATCCACCACTTTGCCGGTATCACCCGCCCCCTTAATGTCTTAACTGGCAACACTCTTTTCGAATGGACTGATCAATGTCAGGACGCCTTCGATGTCCTCAAAACTATCATTACTTCCGCTCCTGTCCTTTCTATCGCTAACGATTACGACCTACTCCGCGTCGAGACTGATGCTTCTGAATACGCTCTGGGCGCTATACTCTCACAAAAACAAGAAAACATCTGGAAGCCCATCGGATTCCTCTCGAAATCATTCAGTCCCGCGGAACGAAATTATCAAGTTTACGATCGCGAACTCCTCACAATAATGGCCGCTCTTCAAGAGTTTCGCAAACATTTGTTGTCCGCAAAGCAAGTCTTTGAGGTTTGGACTGACCACGCCAACCTCCAATACTTCAAGAAGCTGCAGAAGCTTAATAGACGTCAAGCTCGCTGGCTTACGGAGTTGCAAGACTTCCACTTCACCCTTCATCATGTCGCTGGTAAGGCCAACTCGAAGGCTGACATCCTGTCGAGACGACCAGGATTTGCAAGGGGGGTGGACGACAACGACGACACGATTCTCTTACCCGACACTCTTTTTTCTATCAATTCTCACCCCGCCGTAGACCTCCGACTGATTCAACTCGATGTTGAACCCGACCACTTTCATTTACACATCAAGAATTCCTATCGGAACAAAGAAGATTCCGTCACGCTCCTTCGAAGAAAACAAGAAAACGGTTGGAAGACCCAAAACGATGGTATCCTCACCTTCAACGATCGGATTTATGTCTCTATTGACAGACCTCTCCGTGGCGAAATTATCTCTCAGTATCATGACAGTCCTTTGTCAGGACATTACGGTCCCCTCAGGACCACCGAAGTCCTCTGTCGTGATTACTGGTGGCCCACCATCCGTCGAGATGTGAAACAGTACATCTCCGGTTGTGAGGCTTGTCAACGCACCAAGGCATCTCGTCTATCCGCGAAGACCCCGCTCCACCCATTCGATCCCCCGACTCGCCCTTGGGACACGATCACCGTCGATCTCGTAGGACCGATCCCCGAATGTCAGGGTTACAATGCTGTCCTGACTATCGTTGACACCTTTTCGAAAGCCGTCAAGTTCGAAGCCACCCACATCGAACTCAATTCGGAAGGCTTCGCAAAGATCATTCGGGATCGCATCATCCGGGATCATGGAGTCCCACGACGGATCATTCACGATCGCGATCCACGATTCGTATCCAAATACATGACTGATCTCTTCCGCCTCTTAGGCACAACGCAAAACGTTTCCACCGCTTACCACCCTCAAACTGATGGCCAGTCTGAACGAATGAATCAGACTCTCGAGCAATATCTGCGAGTCTTCATCAATCATCGCCAGGATAATTGGAAGGAATGGTTGGCACTAGCTGAGTTCTCATATAATAACTCTGTCCACGCTGCCACCACCCGAACCCCTTTCTACGTCAATTACGGTCAACATCCTTGGTCTGGAAACGATACCTGAAGGGAAGTCCGAAACAAATCCGCTACCCAGTTCGCAGAGTGAATGAAGCAAGTCCGTCAGGAGACTGAGTCTGCCCTCAGGCAGGCCAACGAACAAATGAAGGCTAGTCACAATAAACGATCCCGACCCGCTCAGGAGTACGCTCCCGGAGACAAAGTCTGGCTCGCCGCCATGAACATCAAGACCAATCGTGCAATGAAGAAGCTCGACAACAAGCGCTTCAGACCCTTCAAGGTCGTCGAAAAAATTGGTCGTTCTGCCTACCGACTCGAACTCCCTCACGAGTGGACGGGCTTGCACCCAGTCTTCAATGAGTCCTATCTATCCCCCTACCGTCATCCTTCCTACCCGAACCAAAAGGCTCCTCCTCCTCCCCCTCCCCTCCAGGTGAACGACGAAACCGAATACGTCGTCGAGAGAATTTTGGATTCCCGAATCCACCGAAAGCAGCTCCAATATCTAGTACATTGGGAAGGCTACACCAATGAAGAGAATACTTGGCAGTCCGCATCTGATGTCGCGCACGCCCAAGAGTTGGTTGACGAGTTCCACACTCTGAACCCGAAACGACCAGCCCCGAAGCTTCAGATCCGCATCATTCGCATGGACGATTTCTTTGGCATCGACAATCGCCTCTACGATCCAATCACTGACTCGTACGGCGAAGACTACAAACCACCGACGGTGTCCAACAACATCGATGTCATTGTCCCGCTCACGCCCATCGAAGTCGATCGTGCTCTGAACTCCGATTTCGATATCTCTGTCCTCTTCCCCCATCTCCCCGCACATATACGACGAGTCTGGATCTACGAGAAAGGCCCAGTCAACGCAGTCACCCTCGTTGCGCGACTGGACAGCCGTGGCCAAGTGCTCCATTTGTACCAGCTTACACTCCCTCTTTCGGCCGTGGATATCCAACGACGATACGGCCATTACCTCCCTACCATCCCCTGTTACGCACCCCGCTGGCTTTTACGAGACTGCTCAAGACATCTCCAACGCCTACGTTGAACTCGCGCGGACGCGATTCTGAAGGGAGAGTGATGTTACGATACGTTCATCCTTTTCATTTTTATCTTATCTTATCGCAGCCTATCTAATCTTATCTCACTCATTCACCACCTTCCTTATCTCATCGTTTCCTTCTTGTCACTTGTGACCGTCACGCACGAGCGACTTCCGCCATTGGTCGGCAATGACGCCATCCGCAGCAGCTCAGTCATCCGCAGTTGCGCAGCCCTCCGCAGCAGCTGAATCAGCCGTTCCATGGATCGCCGTTGAGTCGTAGGATTCAAACTCAGAACATAGATAAATAGCGTAGCTAGAGTTTGTATCCTTAGTTTCGATCTCAACATAGACACCCCACCTTAGTCATTTGACTAGGATCTCTGTTCTATCCGTTGACTCCCTCCAAAGCCGACCGAAAGATCCCTGCGCCTTAACAGGGAGTGTGCTCGGCTCGGAGCCTGTTCGGATTATGTAGTTATATACTATCGCGCTTATTCCGACTTACTTGGGATAACGGACTGGATTAGTGCCAGCGCACAGCCGCGTGGCTGTGCTGTATGTACAAAAACCCGAGGGTGATCCCGAATCACCCTCTGTGCTATTACATCCCCGTCTTTTAGGTTATGAGCCCTGTGTAACCACTCGCAGTCATATTTTCCTTTACTACTAGACTTACCATCATTCCACTATGGGCACCATCGCAGCTACCACCTCTACCGCGCCAGCTTCAACCCCTCAAGCAACGACACTTTCGAGCGACACTTTACCCGCAAACGTCCCGAAGCTCGAAATCGACGGCTCAAACTGGGCCATCTGGTCATTTCGTTTCGAAGTTGCTGTGAAGGCTAAACGAAAATGGCGGCATTTTGTAGGAGGACAAAGGCCAGTTCACACCAGTGTTGTTACCACTGATCAACAGGCTGAGCTCGATAAGTGGGATGAAGACGAGGCGACCGCGATGTACCTCCTCACGCAACGGATCCCGGATTCGATCATCTTTCAGATCAAGGGGCTGACGACCGTTGCCGCCATGTGGAAACTTATTGTTGCTGACTACACAGAGAAGGGAGCGTATGCGAAGACCGACCTGCGGCAAGACTTCCTGCAATCGAAGTGCGGAGAAAATGCCAACGTCCGCAAATTCCTAATGGAACTGCGCAGCAAGAAGGAGCGACTGGCAGCTGTCGACGTCAAGATCGATGACAAGGACTACGCGTCAACGATACTATCAGCCATTCTGCATTCCCTATCAACTTTCGCCGCAAGTATGGTAAGCGCCGTGAGGCTCCTAGCCTCCCAACAACCCAATGTCACCTCTCAAGACATCAAGCCGGATGCACTTATCGCGCTCATCTCCGAAGAGTACGACAGGCAAGTCACTATGCGACAACGAAAGCCTGGTCGGAACCAATGAAACTGTCACGACGGCGACGAAGCAATGTCAGTTGCACCCAATGACTCTAAACGACCTGGAAGATGAACGGGATGGCGAACGGCCGGTCCCAAGGACGAATGCTACAACTGTGGCAAGCGGGGGCACTTTTCCCGGGACTGTCTTGCACCCTGAAAGCCCAAACCCTCAGGCAGCGCGAATGCTGCAATCGATTCCGATTCGGAAGCCTGTTACACTTTCGAACCTGACATCGAGTCCTCAAACGAATCGCGAATGACGACTGACCCACCCCACGACAGATGCACCTCCATGCCAGAGCTAGGCATCATCACGAATGGTGATGACGATGAGGGGGAGAATTACAATGATAGATACGAGATGGATTGGTTCAACCGAGTAAATGCTGACCGTCGCAACCTGGAGCGTCGCGGGCGGGATCTCGCATGCGATGACAATTCCGATGCGAGCACTCGTTTCATCACGGATGGAACACCAGTTGACCCTGACCCCATCACGATCGCATCAGTCAATGCTGAAGGAAACGCTGGCGAGATGTTAACAATTGAGTTATACGACTCTGGTGCAACCTAGCACATCAGTCCCTACCGAGGGAACTTTGACTGACTCACATCAATACCTCCCAAGACCCTCTCTGCCGCTAACAAACAGAAGTTCGACACTGTCGCCAAGGGCGATATGGTTATTGAAATCCCGAATGGATCGCGAACATCGAAAATACAACTCACGGATGTCTTATACTCGCCCTGTTATAAACCGGTTGTTCAGAACGCGTTTTACTTCAGGTGTTCTGTCCCAAGAGATATAGAGGATGGTTCCAAGTCCTTGTTATGAGTAGGCTAACGAGGAATCAGACTTAAGGTCTGATACATACAGAAGTACTCTTTATATACTGACTACTTATCTGTGTGAGTCAGTGCGACATAACATGAGGTAGAGATAAGAATGAGTCATCGTGATCGATGACGAATCATAAAGGGGTTGAAACAAGAGCAGAAATGAAAGGTGTCCGCATATAGGTAAAGTAGTGGGGAATCCCTGGGGAATCCTGAAGAAAGGCAATGGGGAATCCCGATAACAAGTGGGGGGAATCCCAAGATAAGAGATAGGTTTGCATACGATAAGATAAAGAAGATGAAGAAAATTATGACCGTGACATACACCTCGGCTTTTAAGGAAATTCGTCCCAAATTTCAAACTTGGGCGGTGTCAGTCGTCTCGTTTCCCGAGGCCTGAGTCGGGATTTCCTCGGTGGCGGGGGCCTCAACGGCCACTGAGGGGGAAGTGATGAGTTCGACTTCCGAAGTCGCTTCGACGGGGGAGGGGGCTCGGACTGTTGCGACATTGTCGTCGTCGATCGGGTACTCTAGGTCGACGTTGATGGGATGTTCAACCGATTCTCCGTATTCGATTAACGTTTCTGTCGTTGCGAGATCGCACTGGGCTCGGAGGAAATCATCTCTGGAAAGTCGTTCGCTCTGACGACTCTCTTCCACGAGCTTGGCGATGATGGCGCAGGTAGTGACGTTGTAGCAATCAACCCACGTCCGTCTCTTCTGACGCTGGAGCTCCCAAACCTTCAACTCACTCTGGTCCCAACGATTCTTCCAAAATAAAGCACTTTTCTCCGATGCCTTGAGCTCAGCTTGTAGAACTTCGTGTTCCTAACGAAGTTCACGATTCCAATTGCTGACGCTGTTGCTGTGAACTGTAAGGTGGGAGATGGTGACAGCAGGGTCTTCGGGAGGAGGGGTTTGAACAGTAAAGAAATCTTCTGCACATGCGCAAGCCTGCCGACGTAATTGTCAAGGGGAGGAAGCAGAAGTGGAGGGACCAGGAGTAGGGGAGCGGATAGCGGACGAAGGGATTTGTCCAGAGCGTCGGATGGCAACTTGAGGGGAGGGAGACCGTGTGGATCGTGTGGCAGGCATGATAAAAGTATTGCGATGTTTTGGCTTAGTAGTCTTGGAGTTGTTGTTAAGAGGCGCGCAATTTGAATCGTGAAGGAAAGTAGAGACGTCCGGCAGTTTATAAGGAGTGGTTCTAAAAATAGAGGTCAATTCTTGGCAGACGGGATGATGACAAACGAATGAATAGAATCAGGTTGCCGTTTGAATTGAATCTTCATACGTCTTCACAATTTCCTTGGCGTGTCGTAAAATGTTCGATCGATCTTCCCAAGTGGCTTCTTCAATCGGATAGCCTTTCCATTTGACCAAATATTTTCGGCGTCGTTTAGCTCCGGAATGTTGTAGTATAGATTCGGCCTCGTATTCTTCTTCGTTTTCGATCAGATCAGGAGGAGGCTGTGATGTGTCGATGACATCAGGGTGGAGCAATTCATTTCCGATGTTGGGTCTCAGGAGTGAAACGTGAAAGACTGGATGTAGTCTCCATGTTCCGGGGATGTCGATCAGATAGGCAAGGTCCGATATCTTCTTCAAGACCTTGAATGGTCCGGTCCGTCGATTGTCGAGTTTCTTCGAGGGTCGTGTCGTCTTGATATTCTTGGTGTCCAACCAGACTAGATCTCCTTCTTCGTAGGAGGGTGAAGGTTTCCATTTACGATCAGCGTATTTCTTCATTGATTCTGTTGTCTTTGATAAGGATGGTTCGGCGTTTTGCTGTGCGCGTGTAAGGCGTTCGTGAAAGGTATTTGCTGCGGGCACATTGCTTTGATCCGGAATTGCTGTGGGAAGGTGAGGATGATGTCCGTATTCCATATAGAACAGTGATTGTGAAGTAGCAGAGTGTTGTCGATTGTTGTAGGCAAATTCCGCAGAAGCGAGCCATTCCGACCAGTCGTCCTGCATAAAGTTGGTATAGAAATGTAAGTAAACTTCAAGTTCTTGATTGGTACGTTCCATTTGACCATCTGTTTGAGGATGATACGCAGTGGAGAGACCGGAGATGATTCCTAAGGAGTTATTGAGGGCTTCTGTGAATTTGGACGCAAATTGCACTCCACGATCGGATATAACCTTTTGGGGCCATCCATGATGTTTCTGTCAGAGATATATTTTTTCCTTTTTCCTTTGCTCATCTATTCCTATTTACATCAGTGTCACAACTGTAGTTGCAAGTCTTTTCGTCAATCACAAGGCAGGCCTTGGAGCTTAATAAGTCTAGTAGGATGTAGAAGAAAGTCCTGATGGGGACGTCCTCGTAGAGGGTGATGATTCCTTCTGAGTTAAGTTTTACTTCTACAAAGAAGTTGTTCTGCAAGTTAAATCCATTGCATGCCTCTGCTGAGAGTTTAGGGAATATGGGCATGAACGATTGGCTCAGTAGTTATGGGTTTATGTTTCTCTTTTCTTGTTCTGATGGAAAAGAAGTCTGATGATTCTGATTGCGTTCGTGCTACTACAAGTAATCTCACAGGAGGACGAAGTGATGATCCGCTTCGCCCTCAGGGTTTATATAGTATTTCTAAAATAGGAGTCATTATGAGTCAGCCTCCGCAGTCACCCCATTTTCTATTGTTCACAGCCTTCAGTTAAGGTTTGCCATTGTTCCTAGTCATTCTGCAAAAGGCTGTGTGCTTCTGATGACTCAATTCTATTGGGCATAGCCTTCCGCAGAATGAGGCTGTGTTATCTTATGACTGGTTTCTATTGTTCTTCTGGTCATGAGATCGCCGTTGTTTCTATCTCTTGCCTAGCGTATCAGGTTTCTCTTCTTTGACTGAGGAACCTCCTTTTGGTCTTCCCTTTGTTTCTGAGCATATAAAAGGTGTGGGGTTGTATCCCTACGCTTTAGTTCAATCCTTGTCAATCATCATGACTCCTTCCCACCAAGGCCACTACATCCGATTCTTCAAGCAGTCTGGAGTGGTGCACCGCACTGCTCCTGTCTTTCTCGATTGCGATTCGTTTCACTACTACCTCCAGCGCATCCCCTCTGACGCCAACCTCTGTTGGTCTTCCTTCTCCTGCTTCGCTTGCAGTGGTAAGCACAAAGTCAAGAAGTGTCCATTCATTCACTGGCCAATTCAGCATGCTTGCAGGTTGATGGAGGATCCACTTGGTGAGTATTTTTGTTTTGTCTTTATTAGTCTGTGTTTGTTGATAATAGGCTTTCCCTTTCTTAGCTTGGGATGATGACGCCCCTCCCCCTACTTCCCAGCTCCCTTTGGAGGAGCAGGTTAATTGGGGGTCTGACAAGTGGGCTGATTCCCTCCCTTCTGTCAAGAAGGAGGCAGTCGACTGGGCTGCCAGTCCCCCCTTCCGTCCTTGGACCCCTGGTCCATTGAGTTCTTTATCTAGTGGTAAGCTCTCAATTCTCTCGCTCTCTTCGTGATTGTTGACCCTTTATTCTTAGTGGAAGATTTGTCGTCGTCGTTGACTAACGTCAACGTTAAGATCGAGGAGGAAGAAGTTCCTCCTAGTTTGTTATGGAGTCCCACCAACGATTGGTTTGGTGAGGAAGCGAGAAAGATAGCAATGAGTTTCGTCGAGGGGAAGGCTGCCGAGTTGCAGGCCTCCGGTGGTGACACTAATGGGGCAATCTACTGGGGTAATAAATTGGCCGCTTTAGATGGTCAAGTAGTTTCTAGTTTTGTAGAGTTTTTGAGAGATAGTATGGTGCAGGAGATTGCCAAGACGGACTAGTATAAATAGTTAGTCGGACATGGACTCCTCCTTTTGTACAAGTAGTTTCCGCTGCCAACAAAGACGGCCCCTCTTCCAAAGAGAAAAGGCATAGAAAAGAAAGGAAAGAACAAGGAAAAAAGAGGAATTTTAAGAGAGTGAACGCCAATTTCATGACATTACCCCCTTCCTAGAGTCCACTGGAGCCAAGCGAGGATGGACCCAAAGCCCTTCTCCTCTCGAATTTGAAGTCAGGATGCTTGTCATGAAATTCCGAAATCTTTTCCGCCGCATTTTCCAGATTTCTTTCTGGCTCCCAGGAGTTTTCCGAAATTGAGTACCCTTTCCATTGTATCAAATATTGTTTTTGGTTTCTCCAGAGCCTTCCATCCAGGATTTGGTCAACCTCATATTCCTCCTCCCCTTCAACCTCTATCCCCCCAGGTTCCTCCAATCTTCTCCCTCTTATCTCTGAGTCCTTGTAAGTGCTGAGCAAATTTCCATGAAAAACCGGATGTATTCGATACGTTTTTGGTAGTTTCAATTTGTAGACCTGGTCTGAGAGTTTCCTTTCTATCTCAAAAGGCCCCAATCTCTTATCTGCCAGTTTTTTGCTAGGGGCGGTAGTGTTGATGTTTGTTGCATCCAGCCAGACCTTATCTCCAACCTCCCTACGTACTCCTTCTGTTTTCCTGTCGTAATAGTCTTTCATTGTATTCTGGGCTAACCTGATTGATGCCTTGATTTCCTCTTGAACTCTTTTTATTTCTTCGGTCAGATCTTGGGCTCTCAGCACTTCAGATTTTCCAGCCTGAGGGATCGCCATCTTTGGATGATATCCCCTTGCAGCGTAGAATGGGGTCCTTTTTGTGGATGAATTTTCGTTGTTATTGTGGGCGAATTCTGCCATTGGTAAGAACTTGGCCCAGTCATTTTGTCAATAATTGCAAAAGGTTCTGAGGTATTGCTCTAGTTCTTGGTTAATGCGTTCAGTTTGTCCATCAGTTTGAGGGTGATATGCTGTTGAATAGGCCCCTTCGATCCCTAGTTTCTTGAAAATTCCCCTCATCAGTTTCGACGTGAACTGTGTTCCACGGTCTGAAATCATCTTTTCCGGGACCCCATGCAGTCTCCAAATATGATTCATATATAGTTTTATTGTCTCCTCCGTGTCCACTTCAGTGGTCGTCGGTACAAAATGAGCTTCTTTTGTTAACTGATCCACCACAACCCAGATGGCATCGTAACCTTCTGATTTGGGTAGTTCCATAATGAAGTCATTTGTCACCGTCTCCCATGGTCTTTCTGGAGGCAGTATCGGTACCAACTTTCCTTTGGTTCTGTGATAGGATTTTTTCTTTCAATTACAGGTGTCGCAGGTTTTCGCGTAATGTTTGACATAAGTCGTGATTCCTGGCCACCAGTAATTTCGGGTGAGTAGTTCCAGCATTCGGTATTCTCCTTGATGCCCTCCTTCCAGGGTGTCATGATGCAGCTGTACTAAATCCCTCCTTATTTCTTCATCTTTTGGGACATAGACTTTTCCTTTGAAAAGAATTAGACCATTCTCGGTGTTCCAGTCTTCCAATCCTTTTCTGAGTTTTCTTGGCATCCCTCCTTTGACTATTTTCAAGGCTTCTTCGATTTCAGAGTCAAAAGCTTCAGAGGCTTGAATTCTTTGTAGTATAGGGTGATCTTTGACTGTTGTCATATGTCCTCGAAATAGAGCTTTTATTTTGAAAACTTCTGGCTTCAATAGAATCTGTCCCTGGTTTTCTTCTCCTTCTATCTGGTAATCTGCTCATCTTGACAATTTATCTGGTTTTCCCCCTAGTCTTCCAGGCTGATGTTTGATTATATAATCAAATCTTGTTAGGAATAAGCTCCATCTTGCTTGTCGTCTCATTAGGGTTTTTGCTGAGGCAAAATACTGCAGATTCTGATGATCTGACAAGATGGTTACTTGATGTTTCGCCCCTTCCAGATAATGTCTCCATTCTTCAAGTGACACTATTATGGCTAACAGTTCTTTGTCATAAATTTCATAATTCCTTTCTGCGTCATTCATTCCTCTTGAGTAAAAGGCTATAGGATGTATCTTTCCATCTTTTCCATATTGTGAAATAATAGACCCAATGGCGTAATCTAAGGCATCACATTCTAAGATGTATGGCTCTTCTGGGTTCGCCATTGCCAAAATTGGTGCTGTGGTGAATTTCTTTTTAAGGAGTTGAAAAGCTTGTTCCTGTCTCTCTCCCCATTCCCATTTCTTCCCTTTTCTTAACAGCTCTGTGATTGGTCTCACTGTTTTGGAAAATTCAGGAATGAAGCATCTATAGAAGTTTGCGAATCCTAAAAAGGATTGCACTTCTTTTACTTTTCGTGGTGTCGGCCAATCAATTACTGCTTTGACTTTTCCTGGATCCATCTCAATTTTCTCCTGGCTAATAAGGTGTCCTAGATATTCCACAGAGTCTTTGAAAAAGTAGCATTTTTCTGGTTTGAGAAAGAGATCGTTCTCCCTTAACCTTGAGTATTTCTTGGATATGTCCTAGTTGTTCCTTTTCATCTTTCGAATATATAAGGATGTCGTCAATGTATATTTCAACATATTTTCCAATTAGGTCATGGAAAATAGTATTCATCATTCGCTGAAAAGTTGCTGGGGCATTCGTTAACCCGAACCACATTACTTGTGGTTCAAAGAGTCCTTCCTTTGTATTAAAGGCAGCTTTCCATTCATCCCCTTCCTTGATCCGAATATTGTTATATCCCCATCGCACATCCAATGTGGTAAAGACTTTTGCGCTAGCCAGGTTATCGAGTAATCTCTGTGTCAATGGTAGAGGGTATCGATCTTTCACAGTTGCATCGTTTAATCCCCGATAATCCACTATGAGTCTTAGTGTCCCATCCTTTTTCTTGATAAAGAAGACTGGTGAAGCAGCTCAAGATTCTGATTCGACTATGTACCCCTTCTTTAGGTTTTCAGCAATGAATTCTTTCAGTGCTTCAGCCTCAATTGGTGCCATTGCATAGGGTTTTTTATTGGGTAGTGGTTTTTCGGGTATAAGGTTGATCAGGTGATCATACGTTTTTCTAAGTGGTAGTCTCTCCGATGCCTTTTTATCAAAGACGTCCCTATAGTCATGTGGAGACTTTGGCACCAGTTCTTCAAAGGTTTTTGCCCCTTCTTTGATGGTGGTCAGTTCTGCTACCTTCTGAGATATAGTGAAACCTGCTGCTATTCGTTTGTCTAGTCCTTTCTTTGGAATCAAGATCTGGTCACCTTTTTCGGGTTGATATTCTCCTAGTACATTCCATTCTCGTATCCAGGTATTGTCTAGATCTGGACTCCAATATTCCATTTCTGTTTCTTCCATTCTAATTTTCTGGATCTTCATTTTCTTGCAGTTCCTTCCTTTCTTGGTTTGACAAAACTTTGGGCACCGGCTAAAGGTAATTTTCTCTGTTTCCCAGTTGATTTCTGGGTTGTGTCGCTTTAACCAGTCTATTCCAATGATTAAGTCATCTTCTCCTATTCCTGCTATAAGGAAATCTTCTTTCGTTTTATGTCCTCCTAAGTCTAGGTTAAGTTGAACCTTCTGAGTGATTTTTCCCATTCGATTCATTGTTTGGTCGACATTCGTAATTTTGATGGGTTTTTTTAGTGGTGTAGTTTTCAGTTTCTGATTTCTTACCACCTTTGGTGAGATAAAGAGTGAGGATGCTCCGCAATCAATAAGGGCTTTGGTCGTCCATTCATTTTTTCCTTCATGAAGGTTCACTTGAGTATAAATCTGTCCTTCATTAGGGTTGGCGCTAATGTACATAGTCGAATCTTTGTCCTTTAAGTCCTTAATTGGTCGGGCTAAAGAAAATGCAGAGTCTTTCTTCAGCCTTGAGCAAAATCCTCCTCTCCCTCTTCCTTTTCTTCTTCATCAACTTTCTTAGCTTGGATATTTCCAAATTTCTTTCTAGGGCAAGCTCTGGCCATATGACCTGCTTGTCTACAGAAGAAGCATCGCCCTTCTTTCATCAGGCTTTTTCGTTCTTCCTCTGTTAGTTGAGCGACTTTGATGGCTACAGGTTTTCGGTAGCCTCCGGTGGGCTCAACTCTTCTTTTTTGTTTGGCCCTTATTAAGATTCTTCCTTCAATGGTTAAGGCCACTTGCAATAATTCCTGCAAGGTTCCGGGCCTCTCAACGGTAACCATGATATCTTTGATCTGATCTTTGAATCCTTGGTAAAATATCTCGGCAAGGGTCTCTTCTCCATATTTGCATTGGAGCGCCTTTTCGAGGAATTTAGCATAATAATCTGTGATCGATTTTTCCTGTTTAATAGTCCTTAGAGCTTCTCATGCATCCTGCACTTCATTAATTGGTCCATATAGAATGGTTCCTCATTCTAACAGTAGTCTCCAATCTCTCAGCATTAGAGATTCATGTGGAAGATCTCTTGTAACCAATATTGCGTCAGCCCACGGCCTTGCAAGTCCAGTAAACCAATTCAATAAGTAAAGACATCGGTTTCTGGAATTAGTTGTCTCATCGAAGAAGTCAGGGAAATGGAGGAAATAGTGGTAGGCTTGGATGAGGAATGTTCTCCACTTGCTCCTGTCTCCATCGAAATGGTCCGGCTCTGTCGGCTTAGGAATCCTTATGTTTGGAACTCCCCCTCCAGCTGGTCCTGGTCCTGGTCCTCCTAGGGGTGGTCCTAGGGGCTGTCCTCCAGGTGGCTGTCCTCCAGGTGGCTGTCCTCCAGGTGGTCCTCCAGGTCCTGCGGGTTGCCCACCTCCTCCTATTGATCCTCCAGGGGGTAGTGCAAATGGATTTAATGTCGGAGTTTTCTTGGGACTTCCTTCAGGTGGCTCCTCTCTTCCTTTCCCTTTTAGTTCCTTGGTTGGTGTTTCCATTCCTAAGTGGGCAATCGGAATCTTCGGTCCCCATCCGGTGAGCCCTGTTTTCTCTATTGGTTTCATCGGTACTGGGTCTAGTAATCCAGTTCGACTCGCATAAGTTGTGCTTTCCCTTCCTATTCCCCTTCCTCTGCTACTTAATGCTCTGCTCACTTCAAGTTCTCCTCCTGCCTTCCTTTTCAATTTCCTTCCTATCATGGTGAAGAGCCCCTTCTCCTTTTCAGTTTCATCATCTCCTTCATCTTCGGGTTCATCTGCTGTCCTAGAGAAACTGGTGGTGGACCCCCAGAATACTCCTTCAGGTGTCTCTTTTGGGGTTCACTCTTGGAGCTTGCAGGAGTCTCTGGGTCCTCTATTCCTACTTGGTAACTGAGCGCAGTTACAGTGGTATCTTTCGGATCCTGGTATGGTTGACTCATAGTTAGGGTCTTCGTGTATATCTATTTGAATTCTAATTGGCTTATTTGCAAGCTTATGGTAGGCCAAGTAGTTTATGCTTCCTTTAGCTGCTGAAAAGAATAACGTTTCTCGTCTAAGGAGATGGTATCGTTTGTCGTCCAATATTAAGCAGGATAACCAGTCTGCGGTGTGATTCCAACACTTCGTCCTAATGTCACAACTGTAGTTGCAAGTCTTTTCGTCAATCACAAGGCAGGCCTTGGAGCTTAATAAGTCTAGTAGGATGTAGAAGAAAGTCCTGATGGGGATGTCCTCGTAGAGGGTGATGATTCCTTCTGAGTTAAGTTTTACTTCTACAAAGAAGTTGTTCTGCGAGTTAAATCTGTTGCGTGCCTCTGCTGAGAGTTTAGGGAATATGGGCATGAACGATTGGCTCAGTAGTTATGGGTTTATGTTTCTCTTTTCTTGTTCTGATAGAAAAGAAGTCTAATGATTCTGATTGCGTTCGTGCTACTACAAGTAATCTCACAGGAGGGCGAAGTGATGATCCACTTCGCCCTCAGGGTTTATATAGTATTTCTAAAATAGGAGTCATTATGAGTCAGCCTCTGCAGTCACCCCATTTTCTATTGTTCACAGCCTTCAGTTAAGGTTTGCCATTGTTCCTAGTCATTCTGCAAAAGGCTGTGTGCTTCTGATGACTCAATTCTATTGGGCATAGCCTTCCGCAGAATGAGGCTGTGTTATCTCATGACTGGTTTCTATTGTTCTTCTGGTCATGAGATCGCCGTTGTTTCTATCTCTTGCCCAGCGTATCAGGTTTCTCTTCTTTGACTGAGGAACCTCCTTTTGGTCTTCCCTTTGTTTCTGAGCATATAAAAGGTGTGGGGTTGTATCCCTATGCTTCAGTTCAATCCTTGTCAATCATCATGACTCCTTCCCACCAAGGCCACTACGTCCGATTCTTCAAGCAGTCTGGAGTGGTGCACCGCACTGCTCCTGTCTTTCTCGATTGCAATTCGTTTCACTACTACCTCCAGCGCATCCCCTCTGACGCCGACCTCTGTTGGTCTTCCTTCTCCTGCTTCGCTTGCAGTGGTAAGCACAAAGTCAAGAAGTGTCCGTTCGTTCACTGGCCAATTCAGCATGCTTGCAGGTTGATGGAGGATCCACTTGGTGAGTATTTTTGTTTTGTCTTTATTAGTCTGTGTTTGTTGATAATAGGCTTTCCCTTTCTTAGCTTGGGATGATGACGCCCCTCCCCCTACTTCCCAGCTCCCTTTGGAGGAGCAGGTTAATTGGGGGTCTGACAAGTAGGCTGATTCCCTCCCTTCTGTCAAGAAGGAGGCAGTCGACTGGGCTGCCAGTCCCCCCTTCCATCCTTGGACCCCTGGTCCATTGAGTTCTTTATCTAGTGGTAAGCTCTCAATTCTCTCGCTCTCTTCATGATTGTTGACCCTTTATTCTTAGTGGAAGATTTGTCGTCATCGTTGACTAACGTCAATGTTAAGATCGAGGAGGAAGAAGTTCCTCCTAGTTTGTTATGGAGTCCCACCAATGATTGGTTGGGTGAGGAAGCGAGAAAGATAGCAATGAGTTTCGTCGAGGGGAAGGCTGCCGAGTTGCAGGCCTCCAGTGGTGACACTAATGGGGCAATCTACTGGGGTAATAAATTGGCCACTTTAGATGGTCAAGTAGTTTCTAGTTTCGTAGAGTTTTTGAGAGATAGTATGGTACAGGAGATTGCCAAGACAGACTAGTATAAATAGTTAGTCGGACATGGACTCCTCCTTTTGTACAAGTAGTTTCCACTGCCAACAAAGACAGCACCTCTTCCAAAGAGAAAAGGCATAGAAAAGAAAGGAAAGAACAAGGAAAAAAGAGGAATTTTAAGAGAGTGAATGCCAATTTCATGACAATCAGACAGTTTACATCAATAGCCGCTTAGCCACCCAAGCTCCGCTTAGTAATAGAAGGTGACCAAGCCATATCTATATTTAGTCTACCATCACTCTCCTTATCTACATGACTCATCCATAGTCGTTACGACTCACACGTAGTCAGTATGACTCATACTTAGCTAGTATATAAAGCTAGCAGTAGATAGACTTAGGATAAGTCTGTTTCTTTCGTTAACACCCCAATCAGTAGTCTTCCAACCCTTTAAAACCCTACACCCAGAGCCTGAAGTAAAACCTTGCGATCAATCCTAGACTGCCGTCTAACAAGAAACAGACTTCCTTCTTGCTCACTCCACGCTATACAACCCCTACTCTGTCTGGCCAGTGCTGAAGGTCTTCACCCACGAGATCAATTTCACCACCCAGACATTAACATCGATTAGGCTTGCTCTCTCCCCTTGTATTCCCATCAAGCCCCCCAATATCCAACTGCCACCGTTCCACCAATGGTTTTGACTCGTTCATCATCCACTATCCCTCACCCTGCTATCCCTCTCTCCCAGGAAGGCTCTCTCCCTCCTGCCCCAGCTCCCATCCCTGACAAGATGGTTGACCCTGCCCAAGAAGAAGAAGAAGAAGAAGAAGAAGAAGCAGGTCCCTCTCACTCAAAAGGGAAAGGTCGAGCTGAGGACAATGATGAGGATGAAGAAGAAGATCCACGTGTAGCCTTCGAGATCATGAAGCAGGATTATCAACAATTGCTGCAGGTCCAACAAGACCAAGTGCAAGCGAGTCATAGAATCGAACAACAACTCCAAGTATTGATGGCCAACCTCATAGGCCCCCAACCTGTCCCTGCCCCTCTTGGGCTATTCCCACAACCCTTCCAAGCACCCCCAGTATTCCCCCAACCTGTCCCTGCCCCTGCCCCTGCCCCTGCCCCCGCCAAGATCAAGATGAACCCTCCTGACGAATTCTCTGGTGATCCCACCAAGCTCTGCAACTTCCTGCGTCAAGTGAAGTTGAATCATTTGGGACAACCAGGAATCTCAGAGGCCGACAAGATTATCTATGCCTTGTCGTTTATGATTGGAGGAAATGCAGAACCATGGGCTGAGCGTCAAGTAGACGCTTACACAACGTTGAACTGGGTTGGTGCCGATTGGGCTGTCTTTGAACAAGCCCTTGCCCGAGACTTTGGAGACTTGGACCCCAAGTCAACTGCTCAACTGAAGATCAAGGACGTCAAGCAGTTCAACAAGAGCGCTGAGGAGTACAACATTAATTTCAATCGATGGGCCCATGATACTGGATACGGACAAGAAGCTTCGACAACTTTATATAAAGACGGACTCAACCCCTCCCTTTTGCGACAGATCTACCTTTCAGATCATCAACCCACCACCCTCTTTGAATGGCAGTCTCGTGCTGCTGAACCTGACAGGCGACATCGAGAATTTTTGGCTAGAACATCTTCTAAGCCCCAGACTCGCAACACTCGCATCACTAACACCCCCTACTAACAAGGACCACCTGCTGGTCCCTCCACCTATTCCAACCCTGCTGCCCCCAGAATCAAACAAGAAGAGAAGCCTGCTTCACTAGGAGGGATTCCCAAAGGAGCATGTTTCAACTGTGGATGATTTGGCCATTTTGCCAGTTCTTGTCCCAATGCTCCTAGGATGAGTACTTCTGGTTCTGGAAGCCGCTCCTTCACCCCAGCAGCTAGAGGTCGTGGAGGAAAGAAACCTGGTCGAGGGAGAAATGTTTGAGTTCTGGAGACCTCAGCCTTGATTGAGGAGGTCAACTCCAATGAAGATTCTCATCAAGACTTCGAGAAGTGTGGTATCGTCAACTGGGAGCCTAAGAGGAAAGAAGAGCTGAAGAGAGCTTTGGAGAAACAGGGTTTTTGAACAGTCCGGACAATAGCTCGTGCGTTGCGGACTCCTTTTCTATGTGTACCACTACCCCTATGCAATCTATTTCCCAAATTCTTGGTGCACTTGATTCGAGCGAAGAAGCTTTAACCATCCCCCTTTGGTTGGAAACCACAGACACTAGTAGACGAATTGCCGCCAGTGCATTGATAGACTCTGGCGCCTCTGGATGCTTTATAAACTGGAACTTCGTGCAGGAGCGCGATATCCCTTTTTATCGATTGGAAGGACCAATCCCCATGCGGAACGCAGATGGGACAGACAACCGAGGAGGTCCCATCGAATATGCTGTAGACCTGTGGATGGAGATGCTGGATTTTCCTCGGGAATGAACCCATTTGGAAGTGACAAATTTAGGAGATATGATACAGGTTATCCTCGGCTACCCGTGGCTCAAACGTAATGATCCCCTGGTTGACTGGAAGGCTGGAACACTGACTTCACGTCAGACTGTGGCCCCAACCAAGACTTCTCAGGCTGGAGTGATAGTGTCACGAGTAGGCTCTACATTGAATGGGGACTCCTACGCCAAGATTATCAGATTGGTCTCACTGGGAGACCATGCAAGACCCACTACCGTGGAGGAAGATATGAAGAAGTATGTGCCGAAGAAATACTGGAGGCACTGGAAGGTGTTTATGAAGACTACCTTCAATGAACTTCCCCCACAACGACCAGAATTTGACCATGCGATCGATCTCGAACCTACCTTTAGACCCAAGATTGGAAAGGTGTACAAACTCACTGAGTACGAACAGGGAAAGCTGAATGAATTCCTAGAGGAACAACTTGCAAGTGGACGAATACGACGATCAAACTCCAAACAAGCTGCCTCGTTCTTCTTTGCTACCAAAGGTGAAGAAGTTAATGCCCAAGGACAAGATGCTGGACTACGTCCAATCCAAGACTATCGCTATCTGAATGCTCACACAATCCCAGACGCTTATCCCTTACCTCTCACCTCTGAGATTATTCAACAAACCAAGTTATCAGAAGCGGAACTGTTCACAGTCATGGATATCCGATGGGGCTTTAACAATATTCGTATCAAAGAAGGAGACAAATGGAAAGGAGCCTTCAACACTCGACGAGGGCTGTTCGAGCCCACCGTTATGTTCTTTGGAATGCGAAACTCGCCTGCCTCCTTCCAACGAATGATCGACGTTCTCTTCAAAGAGGTTATCGATTCCAAGCAGGTCCATATCTATATTGATGATATCCTGATCATGGGAAAGGACCTCACTGAACTCACCTATTGGACGGAACGAACTCTAGAGATCATGGAGAAGAATCAACTGTCCTGCAAACCTGTCAAGTGCTAGTTCGAGAAAAAGGAAGTGATTTATCTGGGGATGATGATCTCTAAAGGCTACATTGCTATTAACCCCAAGAGGGTTGAGGCGATCAGAACCTGGCCTATCCCTCAGAAGAAACGAGATCTCCAATCCTTCCTTGGCACTGCCAATTTTTGGCGAAGGTTTATCAAGGATTACTCCCTGATTGCTCGTCCTCTTAATGAGCTCCTACGAAAGGATCAAGAATGGATTTGGACCCCTAAGCAACAACGTGCTTTTGATACCCTCAAGAATGCGCTTACCTCTGCTCCTGTTTTGAGGACCCCAAAGCCAGACCTTCCTTACCTTCTGGAGACAGATGCTTCTGGTGTTGCACTGGGTGCAGTCTTGACCCAGAAAGAGAATGACGAAGAAGATTGGCATCCCATTGGCTTCTACTCCAAGACCCTCCTCCCAGCTGAACGAAATTACCCCACCCATGACCAAGAGCTTTTAGCCATCATATCTGCCTTGAATGAATGGAGATACCTCCTGCAAGGGACACGGCAACCCATTATGATCAAGACCGACAACCAGTCCCTCCAATACTTCATGACCAGTCACCAACTCTCTAGACGCCAGGCTAGATGGTCTGAGTTTTTAGCTCGCTTTTGGTTCAGAATCAGCTACCAGCCTAGGATCAAGAATAAGGCTGATGGACTCTCCAAACATCCAGATCATTACCCAGAGTCTTATGAGGAGGTGGAGGACAAGGTCCTTCTGCCAAAAGAACTTTTTGTCAATGCGCTTTTCATCAATGCGATTATCAGTTTATCATCCCCCAACTTTTTATCCAAGCTTTGTTTTCATTCCCCCCTATCTCTCGAGATCATGGCCAAAATTGAAGATCCCTCTTCCGGATACACCCATGTAGATGGCATTGTGCGCGATGCTGGAGATCGTATAGTTGTGCCAAAGGACGTATCTTTGCGCACAGAAATTATTCAATTGACCCACGACACACCCACTGGTGGCTGTTAGACGGCAGTCTAGGGTTGATCGCAAGGTTTTACTTCAGGCTCTGGGTGTAGGGTTTTAAAGGGTTGGAAGACTACTGATTGGGGTGTTAACGAAAGAAACAGACTTATCCTAAGTCTATCTACTGCTAGCTTTATATACTAGCTAAGTATGAGTCATACTGACTACGTGTGAGTCATAACGACTATGGATGAGTCATGTAGATAAGGAGAGTGATGGTAGACTAAATATAGATATGGCTTGGTCACCTTCTATTACTAAGCAGAGCTTGGGTGGCTAAGCGGCTATTGATGTAAACTGTCTGATGTAAATAGGAATAGACGAGCAAAGGAAAAAGAAAAAATATATCTCTGACATTCACCTCCACAAAAAGGAAATTCGTCCCGAATTTTGAGGAGACCCTTCGAAGCGAAGGAAGGGTGTCAAGGGGAGGTGTAAAGGGATGGTAGAGGTGGGTAGAGGGGTGATAAGATGGGTGAGCAATGAAGAGGAGGGATGAGTGGATAGTTGTCAGATCAAAGACTATCCACTAGGTATACTTTTCCTCAACTCTCCAGTAGATATCACCTTCTCTAACCACACATCGTGGTTCCCAGGTGGCTGCCTCTATCGGGTAGCCTTTCCACTTGATTAGGTATTGTCGGTTCTGTTTTCCTGGGGTGTGATTGAGAATACGTTCCACTTCATACTCAGGCTCTCCTTCGATCACATCCGGAGGTGGTCGGAGATTGTCATCTTCTCCGATCGGGGGGTGGAGATCGAGATTCTCTTCTAGAGCCTTGAGTAGTGAAACGTGAAACACGGGATGAATCCTCCATGACAGCGGTAGCTTTAGTCGGTAAGCCACAGGCGATACTTGTTTTAGGATTATAAAAGGTCCGAGCCAGCGGACATCCAGTTTCTTCGCGGGCCGGCCAGTTTTCAAATTCTTGGCATCAAGCCAGACCCTTTGTCCTTCATAAAACGTGGGTTCCTTTTGACGTTTTCAATCGGCATAGAGCTTCATTGAGTTAGCGGTCTTTTGGAGAGACTCTTCAGCATTCTCTCTAGCCCTAGTGAGCTGCACATAAAACTCGTTGGCATCGGGATTTGAGGTTTGGGTTGGAACTGATAAGGGGGTGTGAGGGTGTCAGCCATATTCAAGCCAGAAGGGGGATTGGTGAGTGGAGGAATGTTCTCAGTTGTTATAAGCGAACTCCACCGGAGCTAACCAATCTTTCCAATCGTCTTGCATGAAGTTAGTGTAGAGCCGTACGTACTGCTCTAACTCTTGATTGGTTCGTTCGGTTTGTCCGTCTGTTTGGGGGTGATAGGCGGTAGAAAGCCCAGAAGTGGTTCCTAGGAGTTCGTTCAATGACGTAGCGAATTTTGATAAGAATTGGGTTCCTCGATCGGTGATGATCTTCTCTGGCCATCCATGGTGTTTCCAGACATGTTCTTGAAACAGCGCAGCAGTTCCTTTAGCAGATAGGTTTCCGGTTGTTGGGATGAAGTGAGCCCGTTTGGTGAATCTGTCCACCACAACTAGAATAGCATCAAATCCTTTTGAATTGGGGAGTTCTACGATTAGATCAGCAGTGATCTGTTGCCACGGTTTAGTAGGAGGGGGTAACGGTTGGAGAAGTCCAGTGGGTTTCTGTGGGTAAACCTTGGTCTGTTGACAAGCAAGGCAGGACTTCACATAATTGGTGATATCTTGTGGGGCACCTTCCCATGTATAATTACGGAGGAGCAGTTCCTTCGTCTTCTCAATGCCGGGATGGCCACCAGTGGGTGTGTCGTGGGTCAATCGAATAATTTCTGTGCGCAAAGATACGTCCTTTGGCACAACTATACGATCTCCAGCATCGCGCACAATGCCATCTACGTGGGTGTATCCGGAAGAGGGATCTTCAATTTTGGCCATGATCTCGAGAGGTAGGGGGGAATGAAAACAAAGCTTGGATAAAAAGTTGGGGGACGATAAACTGATAATCGCATTGATGAAAAGCGCATTGACAAAAAGTTCTTTTGGCAGAAGGACCTTGTCCTCCACCTCCTCATAAGACTCCGGGTAATGATCTGGACGTTTGGAGAGTCCATCAGCCTTATTCTTGATTCTAGGCTGGTAGCTGATTCTGAACCAAAAGCGAGCTAAAAACTTAGACCATCTAGCCTGGCGCCTGGAGAGTTGATGACTGGTCATGAAATATTGGAGGGACTGGTTATCAGTCTTGATCATAATAGGCTGTCGTGTCCCTTGTAGAAGGTATCTCCATTCATTCAAGGCAGATATGATGGCCAAAAGCTCTTGGTCATGGGTGGGGTAATTTCGTTCAGCTGGGAGGAGGGTCTTGGAGTAGAAGCCAATGGGATGCCAATCTTCTTCGTCATTCTCTTTCTGGGTCAAGACTGCACCCAGTGCAACACCAGAA
Source organism: Porpolomopsis calyptriformis (assembly GCA_951640195.1). Lineage (NCBI taxonomy): Eukaryota > Fungi > Basidiomycota > Agaricomycetes > Agaricales > Hygrophoraceae > Porpolomopsis > Porpolomopsis calyptriformis. The sequence goes on along the minus strand of OX621172.1, from coordinate 409,716 downwards.
GCATCTGTCTCCAGAAGGTAAGGAAGGTCTGGCTTTGGGGTCCTCAAAACAGGAGCAGAGGTAAGCGCATTCTTGAGGGTATCAAAAGCACGTTGTTGCTTAGGGGTCCAAATCCATTCTTGATCCTTTCGTAGGAGCTCATTAAGAGGACGAGCAATCAGGGAGTAATCCTTGATAAACCTCCGCCAAAAGTTGGCAGTGCCAAGGAAGGATTGGAGATCTCATTTCTTCTGGGGGATAGGCCAGGTTCTGATCGCCTCAACCTTCTTGGGGTTAATAGCAATGTGGCCTTTTGAGATCATCATCCCCAGATAAATCACTTCCTTTTTCTCGAACTGGCACTTGACAGGTTTGCAGGACAGTTGATTCTTCTCCATGATCTCTAGAGTTCATTCCATCCAATAGGTGAGTTCAGTGAGGTCCTTTCCCATGATCAGGATATCGTCAATATAGATATGGACCTGCTTGGAATCGATAACCTCTTTGAAGAGAACGTCGATCATTCGTTGGAAGGAGGCAGGCGAGTTTCGCATTCCAAAGAACATAACGGTGGGCTCGAACAGCCCTCGTCGAGTGTTGAAGGCTCCTTTCCATTTGTCTCCTTCTTTGATACGAATATTGTTAAAGCCCCATCGGATATCCATGACTGTGAACAGTTCCGCTTCTGATAACTTGGTCTGTTGAATAATCTCAGAGGTGAGAGGTAAGGGATAAGCGTCTGGGATTGTGTGAGCATTCAGATAGCGATAGTCTTGGATTGGACGCAGTCCAGCATCTTGTCCTTGGGCATTAACTTCTTCACCTTTGGTAGCAAAGAAGAACGAGGCAGCTTGTTTGGAGTTTGATCGTCATATTCGTCCACTTGCAAGTTGTTCCTCTAGGAATTCATTCAGCTTTCCCTGTTCGTACTCAGTGAGTTTGTACACCTTTCCGATCTTGGGTCTAAAGGTAGGTTCGAGATTGATCGCATGGTCAAATTCTGGTCGTTGTGGGGGAAGTTCATCAAAGGTGGTCTTCATAAACACCTTCCAGTGCCTCCAGTATTTTTTCGGCACATACTTCTTCATATCTTCCTCCACGGTAGTGGGTCTTGCGTGGTCTCCCAGTGAGACCAATCTGATGATCTTGGCGTAGGAGTCGCCATTCAACGTAGAGCCTACTCATGACACTATCACTCCAGCCTGAGAAGTCTTGGTTGGGGCCACAGTCTGACGTGAAGTCAGTGTTCCAGCCTTCCAGTCAACCAGGGGATCATTACGTTTGAGCCACGGGTAGCCGAGGATAACCTGTATCATATCTCCTAAATTTGTCACTTCCAAATGGGTTCGTTCCCTAGGAAAATCCAGCGTCTCCATCCACAGGTCTACAGCATATTCGATGGGACCTCCTCGGTTGTCTGTCCCATCTGCGTTCCGCACGGGGATTGGTCCTTCCAATCGATAAAATGGGATATCGCACTCCTGTACAAAATTCCAGTTTATAAAGCATCCAGAGGCGCCAGAGTCTATCAATGCACTGGCGGCAATTCGTCTACCAGTGTCTGTGGTCTCCAACCAAAGGGGTATGGTTAAAGCTTCTTCGCTCGAATCAAGTGCACCAAGAATTTGGGAAATAGATTGCATAGGGGTAGTGGTACACATAGAAAAGGAGTCCACAATGCACGAGCTATTGTCCGGACTGTTCAAAAACCCTGTTTCTCCAAAGCTCTCTTCAGCTCTTCTTTCCTCTTAGGCTCCCAGTTGATGATACCACACTTCTCGAAATCTTGACGAGAATCTTCATTTGAGTTGACCTCCTCGATTGAGGCTGAGGTCTCCAGAACTCAAACGTTTCTTCCTTGACCAGGTTTCTTTCCTCCACGACCTCTAGCTGCTGGGGTGAAGGGGCGGCTTCCAGAACCAGAAGTACTCGTCCTAGGAGCATTGGGACAAGAACTGGCAAAGTGGCCAAATCGTCCACAGTTGAAACATGCTCCTTTGGGAATCCCTCCTAGTGAAGCAGGCTTTTCTTCTTGTTTGATTCTGAAGGCAGCAGGGTTGGAATAGGTGGAGGGACCAGCAGGTGGTCCTTGTCGGTAGGGGGTGTTGGTGATGCGAGTGTTGCGAGTCTGGGGCTTAGAAGATGTTCTAGCCAAAAATTCTCGATGTCGTCTGTCAAGTTCAGCAGCACGAGACTGCCATTCAAAGAGGGTGGTGGGTTGATGATCTGAAAGGTAGATCTGTCGCAAAAGGGAGGGGTTGAGTCTGTCTTTATATAAAGTTGTCGAAGCTTCTTATCCGTATCCAGTATCATGGGCCCATCGATTGAAATTAATGTTATACTCCTCTGCACTCTTGTTGAACTGCTTGACGTCCTTGATCTTCAGTTGAGCAGTTGACTTGGGGTCCAAGTCTCCAAAGTCTTGGGTAAGGGCTTGTTCAAAGACAGCCCAATCAGCACCAACCCAGTTCAACGTTGTGTAAGCGTCTACTTGACGCTCAGCCCATGGTTCTGCATTTCCTCCAATCATAAATGACAAGGCATAGATAATCTTGTCGGCCTCTGAGATTCCTTGTCGTCCCAAATGATTCAGCTTCATTTGACGCAGGAAATTGCGAAGCTTGGTGGGATCACCAGAGAATTCATCAGGAGGGTTCATTTTGATCTTGGCGGGGGCAGGGGCAGGGGCAGGGACAGGAACAGGTTAGGGGAATACTGGGGGTGCTTGGAAGGGTTGGGGAAATGGCCCAAGAGGGGCAGGGACAGGTTGGGGGCCTATGAGGTTGGCCATCAATACTTGGAGTTGTTGTTCGATTCTATGACTCGCTTGCGCTTGGTCTTGTTGGACCTGCAGCAATTGCTGATAATCCTGCTTCATGATCTCGAAGGCTACACGTGGATCATCTTCTTCATCCTCATCATTGTCCTCAGCTCGACCTTTCCCTTTTGAGTGAGAGGGACCCGCTTGTTCTTCTTCTTCTTGTTCTTCTTCTTCTTGGGCAGGGTCAACTGTCTCGTCGGGGATGGGAGCTGGGGCAGGAGGGAGAGAGCCTTCCTGGGAGAGAGGGATAGCAGGGTGAGGGATAGTTGATGATGAACGAGTCAAAACCATTAGTGGAATGGTGGCAGTTGGATATTGGGGGGCTTGATGGGAATACAAGGGGAGAGAGCAAGCCTAATCGATGTTAATGTCTGGGTGGTGAAATTGATCTCGTGGGTGAAGACCTTCAGCACTGGCCAGACAGAGTAGGGGTTGTATAGCGTGGAGTGAGCAAGAAGGAAGTCTGTTTCTTGTTAGACGGCAGTCTAGGATTGATCGCAAGGTTTTACTTCAGGCTCTGGGTGTAGGGTTTTAAAGGGTTGGAAGACTACTGATTGGGGTGTTAACGAAAGAAACAGACTTATCCTAAGTCTATCTACTGCTAGCTTTATATACTAGCTAAGTATGAGTCATACTGACTACGTGTGAGTTGTAACAACTATGGATGAGTCATGTAGATAAGGAGAGTGATGGTAGACTAAATATAGATATGGCTTGGTCACCTTCTATTACTAAGCGGAGCTTGGGTGGCTAAGTGGCTATTGATGTAAACTGTCTGATGTAAATAGGAATAGACGAGCAAAGGAAAAAGAAAAAATATATCTCTGACAGTGGCCATCCCGGCATTGAGAAGACGAAGGAACTGCTCCTCCGTAATTACACATGGGAAGGTGCCCCACAAGATATCACCAATTATGTGAAGTCCTGCCTTGCTTGTCAACAGACCAAGGTTTATCCACAGAAACCCACTGGACTTCTCCAACCGTTACCCCCTCCTACTAAACCATGGCAACAGATCACTGCTGATCTAATCATGGAACTCCCTAATTCAAAAGGATTTGATGCTATTCTAGTTGTGGTGGACAGATTCACCAAACAGGCTCACTTCATCCCAACAACTGGAAACCTATCTGCTAAAGGAACTGCTGCGCTGTTTCAAGAACATATCTGGAAGCATCATGGATGGCCAGAGAAGATCATTACTGATCGAGGAACCCAATTCTCATCAAAATTCGCTACGTCATTGAACAAACTCCTAGGAACCACTTCTGGGCTTTCTACCGCCTATCACCCCCAAACAGATGGACAAACCGAACGGACCAATCAAGAGTTAGAGCAATACGTATGGCTCTACACTAACTTCATGCAAGACGATTGGAAAGATTGGTTAGCTCTGGCGGAGTTCGCTTATAACAACCGAGAACATTCCTCCACTCACCAATCCCCCTTCTGGCTTGAATATGGCTGACACCCTCACACCCCCTTATCAGTTCCAACCCAAACCTCAAATCCCAATGCCAACGAGTTTTACGTGCAGCTTACTAGAGCTAGAGAGAACACTGAAGAGTCTCTTCAAAAGACCGCTAACTCAATGAAGCTCTATGCCAATCGAAAACGTCAAAAGGAACCCACGTTTTACAAAGGACAAAGGGTCTGGCTTGATGCCAAGAATTTGAAAACTGGCCGGCCCGCGAAGAAACTGGATGTCCGCTGGCTTGGACCTTTTATAATCCTAAAACAAGTATCGCCTGTGGCTTACCGACTAAAGCTACCGCTGTCATGGAGGATTCATCCCGTGTTTCACGTTTCACTACTCAAGGCTCTAGAAGAGAATCTCGATCTCCACCCCCCAATCAGAGAAGATGACAATCTCCGACCACCTCCAGATGTGATCGAAGGAGAGCCTGAGTATGAAGTGGAACGTATTCTCAATCACACCCCAGGAAAATGGAACCGACAATACCTAATCAAGTGGAAAGGCTACCCGATAGAGGCAGCCACCTGGGAACCACGATGGAACCTCAAGCACGCAAAAGACGTCTTAATGAATTATGAAAAGTCTATTCAAGCGGTGATTTAACTCTCTTTTACGAATACTACCAACATCACGATCATTGAATCTCCTTTTCTCCTTTTCAATCTCCGACAACTATAAGGACTTCCCCTTTCCGACAATCATCAAAGAAGCACGAAATGCCCTGCAAGGTTCGTTACGCCCGCAAGTCGACTGGGAGGCGTCCACCCCGAGGGAACCCCATTGCTTCTACCTCCAACCTCCCCCCTGATTCTTCTTCCTCCTCTTCCTCGTCCGACAGTGTCTTAGTTTCCTGATGGTTCAAGAAGCCGAGACGACGTACCGATACCATTGACAAGCTGGGACGTAATCGTAATTACCGAGGGCTCCCCTTTGCCAAGGTCGAGCACCTATCTGGGTGCCCTGAAACCTACGTCCCTTTTATCTCTGGAGCACGTCAATGCAAACTTAACTATGACTGTCACTGGTACACGTTTGACAAGGACAGCGACTTTGACAACAAGAAGAATCAACTTGAAGATTGGCTGGAGGCATACCAAGTTGGGCACCAACTTTTGATGGTTATACTGGACCAGGATGAATCCGACGTCACTACCCCCACTATCCCCGAAGACCCCATCTCGCACTGCATCCATCGCGTCGCTGACCGACTCTATGCTGCCCGGAACAGGTACCGCTCGATGATGGATGCCAAGTACGAAAGGATCCTTGACCTGGAGGAGAATGCTGTGATGTGTATGTCATGAAATTGGCGTTCACTCTCTTAAATTTCTCTCTTTTCTTCGTTCTTTTCTTTTCTTTCTTATACTGGTTCTTTTGGGAGGAAGGCTGTCTTTATTGGCAGCGGAAACTACTTGTACAAAAGGAGGGGTCCATGTCCGACTAGCTAATTATACTAGTCCGTCTTGGCAATCTCCTGCACCATACTGTCCCTCAAGAACTCTACAAAACTCAACACTACTTGACCATCTATTGCGGCCAACTTATTACCCCAGTAGATTGCCCCATTGGTGTCACCACCGGACGCCTGCAACTCGGCAGCCTTCCCTTCAACGAAACTCATCACTATCTTTCTCGCTTCCTCACCTAACCAATCATTGGTGGGACTCCATAACAAACTGGGAGGAACTTCTTCCTCCTCGATCTTGACATTGACGTTGGTCAATGACGACGACAAATCTTCGACTAAAAAAGACAGGGAATCAGCAACTATGAAGAGAGCGAGAGAGTTAAAGGCTCACCACTAGACAAAACACTTGTTGGACCAGGGGTCCAAGGACGGAAAGGGGGGCTGGTAGCCAAGTCCTCAGGCTTAGCATCATCAAAGGGGAGGGGATACCCCCAATGGTCGGAACTCCAATCAACTTGCTCCTCCAAAGGGAGCTTGGAGGTGGGAGGAGGGGCGTCATCATCCCAAGCTAAAAAGGGAAAGCCTATTATCAATAAACACAGACTAATAAAGACAAAACAAGATACATACCAAGCGGATCCTCCATCAAGCCACAAACATGCTGGATTGGCCAGCGAACATACGGACACTTTCTGACCTTATGCTTGCCACCGCAAGCAAAACAAGAGAAGGAAGACCAGCAGAGGTCAGCGTCGGAAGGGATGCGCTGAAGGTAGTAATGAAATGAATCGCAATCGAGAAAGACAGGAGCGGTGCGGTGCACCACTCCAGACTGCTTGAAGAATCGAACGTAGTGGCCTTGGTGGGAAGAAGTCATGATGATTGACGAGGATTGAACTGAAGTGTAGGGATACAACCCCACACCTTTTATATGCTCAGAAACAAAGGGAAGACCAAACGGAGGTTCCTCAGTCAAAGAAGAGAAACCCGATACGCCGGATAAGAGATAGAAACAGTGGCGATCTCATAACTAGAAGAACAATAGGAACCAGTCATGAGACAGCACAGCCTCATACTGCGGAAGGCTATGCCCAATAGAGTTGAGTCATTAAAACAACACAGCCCTCCGCAGTATGACTAAGAACAATGGCAAACCTTAAATCGGAGGCTGTGAACAATAGAAAAAGGGGTGACTGCGGAAGCTGACTCATAGTGACTCCTATTTTAGAAATACTATATAAACCCTGAGGGCGAAGCAGATCATCACTTCGTCCTCCTGTGAGATTACTTGTAGTAGCACGAACACAATCAGAATCATCAGACTTCTTTTCCATCAGAACAAGAAAAGAGAAACATAAACCTATAACTACTGAGCCAATTGTTCATGCCCATATTCCCTAAACTCTCAGCAGAGGCACGCAATGGATTTAACTCACAGAACAACTTCTTTGTGGAAGTAAAACTAAACTCAGAAGGAATTATCACCCTTTACGAGGACGTCCCCATCAGAACTTTCTTCTACATCCTACTAGACTTATTAAGCTCCAAGGCCTGCCTTGTGATTGACGAAAAGACTTGCAACTACAGTTGTGACAGTGTAGGGAGCTGGCTGAAACTTGGTTGCAACGTGCCCGGGAGTTGGATGGCCATTACCACTGGTTTGACCCAGATGGACACCTGCTTCAACCCCCAGTTTATAATGGCACAACCTAGGGACCGGATGCTGTTCCCGAACGAACAGTATTCCTTACGCCTCCCTTCTGGATGTGTGGTTAGAGAAGGTGATATCTACTGGACAGTTGAGGAAAAGCATACCTAGTGGATAGTCTTTGATCCGACATCTGTCCACTCATCCCTCCTCTTCATTGCTCACCCATCTCATCACCCCTCTACCCACCTCTACCATCCCTTTACACCTCCCCTTGACACCCTTCCTTCGCTTCGAAGGGTCTTCTCAAAATTCGGGATGAATTTCCTTTTTGTGGAGGTGAATGTCAGAGATATATTTTTTCCTTTTTCCTTTGCTCGTCTATTCCTATTTACATCAGACAGTTTACATCAATAGCCGCTTAGCCACCCAAGCTCTGCTTAGTAATAGAAGGTGACCAAGCCATATCTATATTTAGTCTACCATCACTCTCCTTATCTACATGACTCATCCATAGTCGTTACAACTCACACGTAGTCAGTATGACTCATACTTAGCTAGTATATAAAGCTAGCAGTAGATAGACTTAGGATAAGTCTGTTTCTTTCGTTAACACCCCAATCAGTAGTCTTCCAAACCTTTAAAACCCTACACCCAGAGCCTGAAGTAAAACCTTGCGATCAATCCTAGACTGCCGTCTAACAGTTTCCAGACGTGATTCCGAAAGAGTTTCGCAGCACCTTCTGATGAAAGATTGGAAGTTGTCGGAATGAAGTGAGCACGTTTAGTGAAGCGATCGACAACGACCATCACAGCATCATAGCCTTGTGACTTGGGAAGTTCAACGATAAGATCGACGGTGATTTCCTTCCATGGTTCCGTAGAGGGGGGTATGGGTTGGAGTAGTCCTGACGGCTTCGAGGGGAAGTTCTTGTTTTGTTGACAAGCAGGGCAGGATTGAACGTAGTTGGTGATGTCTTGTAAGGCACCATCCCACACAAAGTTACGAAGGACGAGTTCCTTCGTCTTCTCAATGCCAGGGTGGCCAGCGTGGGGGTAGGTGTGGGACAGTCATATAATGTCTGTGCGCAGAGATACTTCCTCCGGCACTACTATCCGACCTTCAACATCGCGTACAAGCCCATCAGCTTGGGTCCAAGCGAATGAGGCATCCTCGAGTTTATCTTGGATCTTCTGCGGGAGTGGGATTTTGAAGCGTAATCTAGAGAGAAGGCTTGAATTTGACAACTTGACAATTGAATTTATCCATCGGTTGCGCGCTATCAGAACTTCGTTCTCCACGTTGGCTTCGACGCCAGGCAAGTAATCCGGGCGCCTGGACAAGCCATTGGCCTTGTTCTTCCTTCCTGGAACGTATTCAATCTTGAACCCGAATCTGGATAGATATTCAGACCAACGAGTTTGGCGGTTCGATAGGCAAAGGTTCTTGGAAAAGTATCGTAAAGCCAAACTGTCCGTCCTGATGAGAATATCGTGTCTCGCTCCTTCGAGAAGATGACGCCATTGCTTAAAGGAATCAATGATCGCCAGGAGCTCTAGATCGTGGGTAGGGTAGTTCTTTTCAGCAGGAGAGGTAGATCTTGAGTGATAACCAACAGGTTTCCAGTGTCCGTCGTGAAGTTGGGAGAGTATCCCTGCGATTCCAATGATAGAGGTGTCAGTTTCCAAGCAATAGGGGAGATCGTGATTAGGAATATGAAGAACGGGCGCGTTCGTTAAAAGGGATTTGATGTTGTCGAAGGCTTCTTGTCTCTGAGGAGTCCATTCCCACACAGTTTCATTGTGCAAGAGTTCATAGAGAGGGGTAGCGATTTTGGAGAAACTTTTGATATATCTTCGCCAAAAGTTCGCACTGCCCAAGAAGGATTGGAGCTGTTTCACTGTTTCTGGAATAGGCCAAGACATGATAGCGTCGACCTTCTTCGGATTAGTGGTGATTCGTCCTTTGGATAGGACGACTCTGAGATAAATGACTTCTTCCTTCTCGAACTGGCATTTGACAGGTTTACACGAGAGTCCGTGTTTCTTCATGATATCTAGAGTTCTGAAGGTCCAGCGTCGCAATTCCTGTAAATCATCTCCACAAACAAGCATGTCATCGATATAAATGAAAACATTTCCAGAGTCCAGGACTTCTTTGAATCTTGTGTCGATCATCCGTTGAAAGGTGGCTGGTGAGTTCCGCAAACCAAAGAACATGACGGTGGGTTCGAAGGCGCCTGCTTCAGTAATGAAAGCAGCTTTCCATTCATCGCCTTCCTTGATCCTGACGTTGTTGAATCCCCATCGGATATCCATGACCGTGAACAGAGACGCTGTTAGGAGTTTAGGTCGTTGGAGTATTTGGTGAAGGAGGGGAAGGGGGTAATGGTCAGGAACCATGTGTTCATTGAGGTAATGATAATCCTCGATAGGGCGTAAGCCAGCATTCTTACCTTTAGCATTCACTTCTTCGGCTTTCTTTCCAAAGAAGAACGGAGAGACTTGTTTCGATTTGGAAGTTCGTATTTGTCCAGTAGATAAGTTTTTATTGATGAACTTGTGTAAGTGATCCATCTCAAGAGGGGACATTGCGTATTTCGCGCCTTTGACTGGCTTGAAGGTTTCATCCAGTTCTATGGCGTGGTCGAATTCCGAATGAGGTGGAAGGTGGTTGAAGGATTCTTTGGCAAAGACACCAGAATAGTCTTTCCAGTATACCTCCGGTACAAACTTTCGCATATCTTCTTCCACCGTGCTGGCTCAGGATTCATCCAACTTCAATACGCATTGATTCATGGCCAGCGTGACCAATTCCATTCCCAGTGACTCCGCATCGTTCACTATCCATCGTGGAAGAGGGAAATCTTTACTATCCAGAGCCAGTGTTGCCTCTTTCCAATCGATGTTGGGGTTGTGCTTTTTGAGCCACGGGAAGCCGAGGATAATATCCGTCTTAGATCCGAGATCGGTCACTTCCAATCGGATCCGTTCATTGTGTCCTCCAGGAGCCTCTAACCAAATATCAATATCGTTCTCGATGGGTCCACCTCGGTTTTCAGATCCATCAGCATTCCGTATGGGGATTGGGGTTTCCAATCGTGTTAGAGTAAAATTGTGGCGAGTTGCGAAGGATTCGTCCACGAAATTTCCAGAGGCTCCACTATCAACCAGAGCAGTGGCCGGAACACGTCGACCAGTGTCGGTAGCTTCAATCCAAACATCCAAAATGAGTCCGAGATTGCCTTCTTCAAGAGTACCAAGAATTCGAAATAGATTGCATGGAGTGGTGGTACATTCTTGAGTAGATACGTCCGTAACAGTAGGCGAAGCGTTCGGACTCTTTAAAAACCCTGTTCTTTCAGTTCCTTGACGAGCTGAGCTTTTCTCTCCTTCGGCCAGCGATCGATTCCACAGTTGTCCACCACTCGAATAGTTTCCTCCGTAGTAGCTGGGGAAACCACCTCGTCGACTCGTTCTGTTTTGATACCTCGAATATTTCGTCCTCGACCTCGCCCTGTGGTTGGTCTTCCTCATCGTTGTCCGGCAGGGGCACTACTCGATGGGCGCGCTGACGAAGAAGAGGCGAGAGGGGAATTTGGACACTTGTTCACCCAATGACCTGGCTCTCCGCAGCGATAGCAGTTGCCTCGCGGAACGCGCGATATTGATGATGAGGGAGTTGTCTCCTGTTTGATAGGAGCAGAGGAGGGAGTTCAGGTCGTCGTTCGAGCCACGGTCTCCCTGGGAGCATAGTAGTTACTCCGGGGAGTGGCACGACGCTCAAGTGCGAGTTCGAGACATTGTCGATCGAAGATGGAAGCTTTTCGCTTCCAAGCGTTGAGGGTGGCGGGGATGGGATCAAGGGCATAGATTTTTTCGAGTATTCCAGGGTTGAGGCCGTTCCGGTAGAAAACTTTGAGCACGTCGTCGTTGAATCCAGTTTCGTCCGCGAGAGCTCCGAATCGTACGTTATAATTGTCCACTGTAGAAAGTCCTTGGGTTACCTTTTGAATTTTGACCTGCGCTGTTGCTCTCGCATCAACGTCTCCAAAGCATTCCTCGAGCTCTTCCATAAAATCCTCGTAATTGGCTCCAACCCATTGAGCACGTTTGAATTCTTGAGTCTGTTGTCGGGCCCATGATTGGGCGACACCGATCTTCATAAACGACAAGACATAGGTGATTTTCTGTCTGTCAGACCATTGGCTGTCGTCGAGGACTAGACGACAAGCTTGGATGAAGTTGAGACATTTGGCTGCAGACCCGTCATATTCATCAGGTTTGGCGATCTTGATGGAGGGAGGAGCGGGTTGTTGAGGCAAAGGAGGTTGCTGGTGTGGCAGAGGAGGTTGAGGTTGTTGTTGCTGGAGCTGGGTGATTAACTGTTGTTGTTGGGTGATGGTTTGTTCAAGTTGACGAACAGTGGCTATCAAGGTCGTGATGTCAATGGTAGGGGGGTTGGTGGGGGCATTGGTGGATGTTCCTGACATGTTGGTAGATGTCGGTTGTTGTGGGGTTGTTGGAGCTGTTGGTGTTGGTGTAGTTGTCGCAGAAGAAAGTTGGGAGTAGAGAGAACCATATCGTCCTGGTGGAGTAGCAGTTCGTTGATGAACTGGTCTTGTTGCTGGGGCTGAAGATGAAGAGAAGAGTCCTCTTGTTCTCGATCGAGTCTGCGGTCCTAGAGGGGCAGGAGCAGGGGTGGGAGTAGCTAATGTTTCTTCGAGAGCTGAAGAAAAGGATGGTTCTTGATCTCGAATTGTAGCTGAAAAGGTCGATCTTGAGAGAGGGTCTTCGTATTGTTCTTCAATGTCTGAGTTGTCGGTAGAAGCCAGGATGGAAGTGGGTAAGAAACAAAGAGGTGATGTCGATGATCACAGTGATGAGGATGTTTGGATAAGCAAGTGGGAGAGAACCAGAAGGAAGTCTGATTCTTGTTATAAACCGGTTGTTCAGAACGCGTTTTACTTCGGGTGTTCTGTCCCAAGAGATATAGAGGATGGTTCCAAGTCCTTGTTATGAGTAGGCTAACGAGGAATCAGACTTAAGGTCTGATACATACAGAAGTACTCTTTATATGCTGACTACTTATCTGTGTGAGTCAGTGCGACATAACATGAGGTAGAGATAAGAATGAGTCATCGTGATCGATGACGAATCATAAAGGGGTTGAAACAAGAGCGGAAATGAAAGGTGTCCGCATATAGGTAAAGTAGTGGGGAATCCCTGGGGAATCCTGAAGAAAGGCAATGGGGAATCCCGATAACAAGTGGGGGGAATCCCAAGATAAGAGATAGGTTTGCATACGATAAGATAAAGAAGATGAAGAAAATTATGACCGTGACACACCCGCTGTCGGATACACGCTTGTATCAATTGGACGACTCGATGAAGACGGATACTCCACGGACTTCAAACACGGAACTTGCACGATACGAAATCGCAACGGCAATATAGTGGGGCGAATCCCCAAAAGCTGCCGAGGACTATACAAGGTCACCCACGATGCGCAAAACGAATCCGCAAATGCCATCGAAGACGCCATCGGCGTAATGGACCTGCACAGTCGCCTGGGACATGTATCCCCCACTGCCACTCGAAAGCTCATTGAAAAAGGCCTGGTCACTGGACTATGTCTTGACCCAAAGAAGGATAGCGAATCTTTGTTTTGCGAAGCCTGTGTATATGCCAAGGCAACGCGAAAGTCCATCGCAAGGGAGAGAGTTAGTGAGCGCGCCAAGAACTTCGGAGACGAAGTACACACCAATGTGTGGGGACTGTCCCCAGTTGAAACACTCCGAGGGCGACGCTACTACATCTCATTCACTGATGATGCGACACGACATACCTGGCTATACCCGTTAGCAAGAAAATCGGAAACGTTCGATGCCTACCGGAAGTATGAAGCATGGGCCCAGACCCAGCACGACACCAAAATCAAGGTCCTCCACTCAGACCGCGGAGGAGAGTATCTGTCGGAAGCGTTTGTTAGGCACCTAGAGGCTGCCGGAACTAAACAGAAACTCACAGTACACGACACCCCACAGCACAACGGCGTAGCGGAACGTCGAAATCGAACCATCCTTGAGAGGGTGTGCGCACTCATTTATGCAAGTGGACTTCCGCGATCGCTATGGGCCGAAGCCGCTGGACACATTGTCTGGCTAATGAACCGCACGTCAACAAAGGCTCTCGATGGCATGACGCCGTATGAAGCACTGTATGGTTGGAAACTGAGCCTTAAAGGGCTACAGGAATGGGGAAACCACGTATGGGTTAGAATCGAAGCAGGCAACAAACTTGGAGGCCGCGTTCGGAGAGGACGATGGATCGGATTTGACTCGAAAAGCAACGGATATCGAATCTATTGGCCCGAAACCCGCTCAGTCACTGTCGAACGGAATGTTTATTGGAACGAAGATGCCGCAACTGTCGAATGAAGTCTCGAAGGAGAGGATTTACCTGAGATTGCTGAGACTTATCCACAGCGCGCAGACACACCTGCACCCCCACCAACGCCCCCACCACCACTGGAACCTCAACTAGCACCACCACCGGAACCAGCACCGGCACCCCCAAGAATGATAATAGAAGTCCCCGATCGCCCCCGACGTGATCGAAAACCTAGCCAACGTATAGCAGACCTAATTGCAGGCAGAGGCGTCGCTTCCACCTCAAGAAGAGACCTAATCGTACCAACCGGAGTACAACTGCCAACAATCCCGACCACCACCGGACATGATACAGCCGATGCCAACCAAATGCCGAATGACCAAGATGACCTGACAGCATCAATAGTCGAATACGCGACTATGGAACCCAGTACCAGTTCCACTGATCTAATCAATGAGGCCGGAATGCTAGCAGAGGCAAATGCAACTGAGGCTATCGAACCCCACACACTTGCGGAAGCAAAATCACTTGTCGATTGGCCCGAATGGGAATCAGCCATCACGGAGGAACTGAAGATGCTCGAAAGAGCAGGAACTTGGGCAATCGACCACCCACCGCCGGAAGCAAACATCGTCGGATCAAAATGGGTTTTCCAACTGAAGCGAAATGCCGCCGGAGAAATCGTACGGAGAAAGGCCCGACTTGTCGCGCAAGGATTCTCCCAACTTCCTGGAGTGGACTACTTTGATACGTTCGCGCCTGTCGCCAAGCTAGCGACAATCCGCACCTTCCTTGCCATATCCGCACAGACTGATCTCGAACTACACCAGATCGACATCAAAGGTGCATATCTGAATGGCGAACTCACCAACGACGAGCGCATCTACATGCGTCAACCCCCTGGATATTCCACTCCCAATTCCGATGGCCAAGTGTGCTGACTTGTCAAAACAATCTATGGCCTGAAGCAGTCAGGCCGCCGCTGGTACCAAAAACTTGTCGGAATCCTTGTCAACCGGATGGGATTCACTGTATGCGATGTCGATGAAGCCGTGTTCTTCCGTCGCAATGAAAAGTCCCAGATAATCATAGTTGTCCATGTCGATGACTGCACGATTGGGGCAACGAATCTCGATTTGATCGTCAGTTTCAAGTCAGAGATACAGAAACACCTTGAAATAACTGACCTCGGAGAGCTGCATTGGCTCTTGGGAATTGAAGTCATCCGCGACCGTCAATCCCGCACAATCTCGCTGTCGCAGTGAGCCTATATTGATTCAATTGTGCATCGTTTCGGATTTGATGACGACAAACCCGTATCGACCCCAATGGACCCGCAAACCCGCCTAACGCAGGCGCAATCCCCTACGACACCCCTTGAACGCACCCGAATGTGCAATATACTATATCACGAAGCAGTTGGATCGCTGATGTATGCATCACTCGGAACCCGACCGGATATATCGTTCGCCGTAACTACGCTTTCCCGATTCTCAAGTGATCCCAGAGAAGCTCACTGGGAAGCTGTAAAATGAGTATTCCGATACCTGAAGGGAACAAGGGACCTATGGTTGGTCTATGGGGGAGTTGAAAAGAAGCTCACTGGGTGGGCAGATGCAGATGGAAGCATGGCTGAGGACCGCCGTGCAATCTTGGGATATGCTTTCCTTATAAACGGTGGAGCCGTCTCCTGGAGCGCCAAGAAGCAAGAAATCGTCTCGCTTTCCACGACCGAGAGTGAATATGTGGCTGTAACGCATGCAGCCAAGGAGGCCATTTGGCTCCAGTCGCTAACAAGCCAACTTTTCGGATTCGCTAACCCAGCGATAACCCTGTTCTCCGACAACAAATCCGCCATCGCTCTCACACAAAACTTGCAGTATCACGCCCGGACAAAACACATCGACGTCCGCTACCATTTTATTCGCTGGATTATCGAAAATGGGACCCTCCGACTCGTCTACTGTCCCACCAACAACATGATTGTGGACACCCTCACGAAAGCGCTACCATCTCCGAAAGTCAAGCATTTTGCTTCGGAACTCGGACTTAGCAAGGCTTGAGGGGGAGTGTTGGAATAACAAGCCTTACAGGGCTATAGGTTGGAAGCGGGAGTGTGCTTGGCTCAGAGCCTGTTCAGATTATGTAGTTATGTACTATCACGCTTATTCCAACTTACTCGGGATAACGGACCGGATTAGTGCCAGCGCACAGCCGCGTGGCTGTGCTGTATGTACAAAAACCCGAGGGTGATCCCGAATCACCCTCTGTGCTATTACATCCCCGTCTTTTACATGCTGCCATCCAGGGAGAGGCACGATTCGCCAAATCGACACCCTCATACACAGAGGAGCAGCGCAAAGCGATCTGCCCAAGTAAGTTCTCGGTCGTCCTCTTGAGCCCTTAATAAGTGTGTCCCTCTCTTCGTAGTTCCCATGATGGATGGCGATGGTGGTAGTCTGGGTCCTCCGAAAGCCTACCACATCCCATCTATGCCGACCACCGACCCCGTTGCTGGTGCTTATGATCGCGAGCGCCGTCGCAAAATGTTTGCACTCACCAAAGCTGCCTTCCCGGATCTTGAGGTCCCAATGCCTTTCGTTTCCGTCAGGGCTATGAAAGAAACAGGATTTTCATCCGCGCTTCGGTCATAGTCAAGCCATATGATGACGAGGAGGACAAAGGGCCACCGAAGGATGTTTTTGATGATGCTTGGTGTTTATGGGACACAGGCGCTCAGTCCATCATGATATTGACTACCAAAGGAATGACATGACGGTGATCCAAGTCAAGAATTGGCAACTGTTACAAATCTCTTTCTGAGAGTTGTTACAAAAACATAATACAACTACAATGGCAGCCACGAAAAAAGGGTGGTAGACATGGGAATTCGTAATCCAGAAGAGATTCGTGCCCAGAAGTGTCCAGAACAGTAGAAGTAAAAAAAAAAAATTGCACATCGCCGCACTCAGAGAGCCATCAACAGCAAGACGACTAAAGCCAATACGGGAGCGAGGGGCCCCGATGACAATTGATTTCCTTTCAGCCCAACTTGGCCATTCGTGGGAGCGTGGACTACGAAGTTGGAAAATGAGTCATTGAGATCATGGTAATTGCAGGTAGGCGAACTTACTCGTTGCAGTAGGGAACGGGGCGGCCGTGGTCGTAGGTGTAGCTGTAGTTGCAGGGGGCGGAGGTGGGGGAGGAGGAGGTGGGGGAGGAGGAGGCGGAGGAGGAGGGGGCGGAGGAGGCGGAGGTGGTGGTGGCGGCGGAGGCGGCGGTGGAGGGGGCGGTGGAGGGGGTGGGCCGCCAGAGTCTATCGCAGTTGGTAAAAACCAAAAATCAACAACCGAACGATTTAGTGGAGTTAAGAATTCGGCCTACTATCGGGGTCGCAGATAAGGTTGCTAGCGTTGTCCAATGCACAGAGGGTCCTGGAATGGCAACCAGGTCAGATGAGGGGAAATTTGAAACAGGAAGGGGGGAAAACTTGCGCTGGAGGACAACAGCCTGCACGGATAATTTTGCCAATCGTGAGAAAGAAAAAAAAACGGTAGGAATGTGGCCAGCGCTCTCACCGATGACCTCGACGTTATCAAGGACACAACAACCGTACCCGTCTGGACAACAGTTTGTTTCGAAACCTTGGCAGGCGGCATAGCCAGGCGTAGAGCAGGTTTGACGGGCTGACAAATCACGAAATGCGCGACTGAACCCCCGTTTGACGTTATTGACAGTGAGTGAGGCATTAAGAGAGGCATGATGGTTCATCCGTGGATCTTCCGAGACAACATGATGGACGTTTGCGACTGCGAAAGCAGTGACCAACAGCAGAACAAGGGGCACTCTGAACATGTTGGGCAGATAAAGGAAGTCGCCTGAAAAGTCCGGAACCAGGGTATATATAGTGGACGTGGGCGTGGGCACTAAAACGGGGTGCCTTGAGGCAACTGCCTTGGCAGTGTCACACCATCCGTGCCTGAATTTCTGTCATTTCAGATTAATGGATGGGATAAATAAAAATAAAAATAAAAATAAACACCACCGAGTCAATGGATGTCCAAGGCTGTCTCAACTTGTGAGAGACCAGAGCATGCGCTTTGGGAGCGAATCGACGGTTCTGTGGTCAGCGAAGGGAGTGCCCAAGAGGGACGCTAGTCCCGAGCACGGAACCGCGATCTTGCCAAGACATTGCCGCCACACTGCCACCATGCGGTGGGACGACATTTCCTGATGCTTCATTTCCTGTGTGACAAACAATAAACCTTCATAGCATCTTCAAGCTGTGGTAAAGAACTCTGAGAAGCATGAGGAAACAAGAGATTTGAGGGAGGCGAGCTGATCATGTGGTAAGGCTACGGCATTGGTGGGAACACGAAAAAGATGGAAGAAATGTCAGTACCAGAGCCATCATTTTTGATTCCTATCGTGGAATGTACTCTTGGCACAATAAGACTCCACAGGATCAGTGAGTGCACGAAGTTTCGAGCAAAGGTACTTCTCTATGGTGTTCCAAATGCACCTTTATTGTTTTGCGCGTTGCGCAGTTTGAATTTCCCTGCAGAATTTTGTGGATACATGATTTCTTGTAGACAACTAAAGATCTCAGAGGAATAGATTACTTAGCTCACAAGATACATATGTGTACACGCAATTTAATTATTCGCGTCGTTGTAAAGTTTGCGTTTCCACGCTTTTCATTTCAAGGTCCGAAATTCGGAGATTGAAAGACGATCCAGTGTTGATGGAGTTGTCAATCCGATTGCTTTCCGAAAGCACTCTATGCAAGTTTATGCTGGTATGGATCCTCTGAGATCTTTAGTTGTCTACAAGAAATCATGTATCCAAAAAATTCTGCGGGGAAATTCAAACTGCGCAACGCATAAAGGTGCATTTGGAACACCAGGATCAGTTCGAGCAAAGGTACTTCTTGGTTCCGAGGTTGCCCGAATACGTGACATATATATCACATCACCTGATACGTGACATTGTGACATCGTTCAACCGATGGACGCGCGCGAAGATGCGACTCGAATTTCCGTAGACACGCTTACAGACTGGCAAAGAATCAAGTCTCGGTACACCGATGCCGCACTGTCGCAACTTGAATCAAGGATCGCTTCCAGTGGTTTGACCAAAGAAAAGGACGCTTTGTTGTTCCACTTGAGAAAAGTCATTCTCGTCTTTCACCTATTCGGTATTGTTTCTCAAGCTCTTGGTCCTAGTTCATCGAATCCACATTTGCCATCGCTCAGCCGAATCTCCGCGTCAATGGACGCAATTTTGAAGAACTTGATGAGAATGAGGAAGGTCGGTCCCAGCGTTCGAACATGTCCCCCGTCTTTGACTCTGCTTCTCGTCGATTTTCAGTCATGGAGGGCTTCGACGAGGCTTTAGATAGAACGGTTTGGTCGTTGTCCGATCAACGATTGAAATCAGATCGTGATATTGCCGACAAGCGCCGGAACAAACCACAGGAAATCGAGACGATATTCCAAAACCACTTCTCTCAACAGGAGAAGCTTGACTCAAAGGCAGCGGTGAACACGATCGAAGAAAATGAAGCAGAGGACGTCGACGTTGATGGTATGCATAGTTTCTGCCTTTCCTTTGCGTAAAGTCATTAACTTAATCAACGTAGCCCTATCGCAGCCTCCAGATTTCGAGGAGATCTTCCAGAAGACTTCCGCATTGGCAGAAGGGTTGCATCAAGTTGGTTCTTCCATATCCTGCTATTCCTTTATTAAATGCCTTCATATTTGCCAGTCTATACCGACTCAGCACGAACGCTCGGAACGAATAAAGAAAGTTTCCGCGGAAGTGAAGGCGCTCAAGCTTTGATTTATGAATTTCTGTATTCTGGTTAGCTCTGAAATCTCAATCAGGTGCGGTTGTAGTATAATACATATAAGATGCACCGAAGATCCCTCCACTGTTTACTTATGGTCGTGACTCCAACCAAAGTCTCCAAGGTAGGCAACCGCCAAATCAGCTAGACTATTGCGTTAACTGTTCATTCAGAATTCGGCGTCTATTTCCTCTCAGACGCCAATAACAAATCTCTTCAGTATATCTCGTTCCCTAATAAAAAAACAGTTGTCTGAATACAGCCTTCCTGGCCGGAGCAACAAAACTTGACCACCATAAGGTATTAGATTGCTTTTTCAGTCGAAAATACCTTTCTAATCGGATCAAAGGTTCTCCTTCAACAACCTTAGCCCAGGGAGCTATTCTCCCTTATGGTACTCCCTCGTGGTGCTCGCATTTGGTGAGGGTATGTCGCATCCCCCCGTTCATTTAGGCTTTACCTACCCATTGACGACCGGAACAGTCCGAATACTACAAGCGAGGGTCCAAGGTAAGTTTAACTTGTAATTTTCACATTCTCCCACTCATCATATACGACAGTCGTCTCCAATAATGGCATCTGGCAGAGCTACAAAGATGATAGGTCTTTGACATCGAAAAAGGGCTAATGAACTGTCCCGGCCTTTGGCTGGTTGTCGACTCTCGAGATCGCGGCTACAATGGGCTGCATGAGTTTCGCATCATTCACGGGAATGAGGCGTCCGGCGCATTGACCGGGTTAACACGAACCAGGCCTTTTGTACAGAACGATACCCACGCTGTTTGCATGCCTTCTTAGGTGCGTGGCAGTGTCAACATGAAAACACAACGAGGTTTGTTTTCATGTTGACACTGTTACGACACAGATCGAAGAAGAAGTTGGACAGACATTGTTTGATCACGACACAGATCGAAGAAGAAGTTGGTGGACACTGTTTGATCTTATGCAACATGTATACGCCCTATCCGGATTCGAATTCTATCTAGAGTTGTCTATTCGACCCGACAATCATCTCAGATAAATTGAGACTTAAGAAGCGACTAAAGCTGTGCGTGTCTATCCTCTTTTTTGAGCTACTGCGCACCCGTCCAGCAGTCCCAGCAACTCAGCAAGCTTTGGAAAAAAAAAATTGTCCTGGCAAATGGGAGTTCAAGATGGGGCTGCTGGCCCCAGAATCCACGAAACGTGTTGTGCCAGTCTTTCGAATGTACCACAATACAACTCGATTTCCAACTGCCTGGATATTTCAATTTAAAGTATATTGTAGATGTTGCCTCCGACTGGCGTCGCTCGTATATTATTAAAATGTTCTATCTCTATACCCAATGATAGCAAGTAGACGAATGCAATTTGAAAACATTTGCGGAAAGCATAGTAGAACCGCCAACTCATCAACTTCAGAAAGATACCAGCAGCAAGGCGATAACCACTACCACTGGCGTTAGAGATCCCGGCGACAGTGGATTCGCTTTCAGCCAAGTTAGGCCATTCGAAGTGCAGTTGAATGGAGACGATATATTGGCAGGGAATGTGCTCCCACAAGGGACGATTTCGGAACCATAACTGACAATCTGCTGGGGCTGGTTTGACACCAATGGGAAGACTTGACTACCAGATGGATAGATTAATTGTCCTAATCAGCGAATCATTGGGACAATGAAACTCACCCGTTTCCAAAATCCATTGTCCCACTCGTCTGCTTATATTGAATATTAGCGACCAGGGCGCCCTGTAATACAGTGAGATCTCAGCATCACCGATGCTAAAATTGGACCTAACTTACCATTTGACCAGGATTAACAGTAATTTGGATAGATTGTCCCCATGTTACCTGTTTCGACTCCTGCCACAGACCCTCTACAGAGAGATGCAATTTCCCCACATCCAACCCAATACCACTGGTTATGCTCCATGTGTCCGTCAAAGTAATTGATCCTTGAATTGTGTTTTGGATGGGTGAGTCGCTTCCCGGTTCACAGTTTTCAATAGGGACTCCAACGAGAAGACTGAACATCGTGTCGGTCGTATTGTCCTAACAAAGTGAAATAAAGTTTTCATTGGCATGAATGCATCGGTACCAAGAACTCACATTTGCAGAAAACGAGCAATGGTTGTGTCCGCATGGATTACATTGATACAATGAGGATAAAGATCCTGAGTCGTCTGGGGTCGAGGTTGAAGTTGGCTGTAATGTAGGAGGCGTGAATGTAGTTGCGAAAGATGTTGCATCAGTCGTGACAGGCGTGATTTGCGGTGGAGTGATCAGGGGGGTGTCTGTAGTGTCTGTAGATGTGCTGGTGTCTATAGGCGTGCTGGTGTCTGTAGGTGTGGTAGTGTCCGTAGGTGTGGTGGTGTCTATAGGTGTGGTGGTGTCTGTAAGTGTGGCGGTGTCTGTAAGTGTGGCGGTGTCTGTAGGTGTGGTTGTAGTGGTGATCACAGGGGGGATCGTGGTGGTAATCACAGAGGTAGTTGTAGCAGTGATCGTGTTACCTATTCGTAGATAACAATTAAGACCAAATGCAATGGTTAGCAATGCGGACAAGGACATGAGAGATCTTGTGCTACCTTCAGGATTGCATACAAGATTCTGAAACACATCGAAAGCACAAAGAGTTCTATAAGTTCAGGATAAGCGGGGATCCCAAGGAAAAGAAGGAAACAAAACTTGCCCTCCAGGACAACAGCCTGCGTGAACCCTTTAGTCAACCCACCAGGAAGGAATAAGAAAGATGAGAGTTCTCACCAATGACACTAGTGTTATCAATGATGCAGCAGCCGTACCCGTCAGGACAACAGTTTGTTTCAAAACCTGGACAGAGGGAGTATCCAGGATCTACGCACACTTGACGCTGTTCCAAATTACGAAATACACGACTGAACCTGAGGCGGCTGAGATGCTGGGTAGTATTGAGATAGGTAAGGTGATTGATTCGAGGATCTTCCGAGGAGATGACACGAGTATTTGCAACCGCAGAGGCAGCTATCAAGGACAAAACCAAAGGCGCATTGAACATGTTGCACAAAGGAAGGCGCACCTGAAAATCCAGTCATTATATACGGTTCGTAAGCGCCTATAGGCGATGCCCTGTCAGTCTTGTCATTCATGTGTCCCAAAATGGCAAAATTCAGGGCTCACGACAGATTCGACGAGCAGTGCTGGCTGTGCCTACGGCAATCCTTCCCAAATACGAATTCAGACTGTCGTCGAGGGTGGCTGTGGTTGTCCAACTCTCATCTTATAGTTAATTCTGAGTGTCTGTGTAGCACGTACAAGGGACTAACCTTGCAACAGAAGTATCCTATCCTTACTCTCGGACATGCAGGTCGACCAGGCACAGAAGGGCCAGCTCTTTAAGAGTCGACGAGAGTCCTAAAAAATCATGAACAAACCCCACCTTGTTCTGAACAGAAATATTCATTCTGCGGCTCACAGATGAGCCCCAATAGGACGCATCGTCATCTGAGATGAGCAAAGTTTAGTGCGAGTGTGCATCCGATGGTTTCGATCAGTGCCCAGAGGGCCCTGTTGTTGTCGTCATCGGACACGTTGATTGAATGGCATTAACGATAAGGTTTTTGGTGGGATGATTGATCGTCGATTTCCTGTGATGTTCATACAATTTTCTTACCTTGTGAGATTGCGCAGACGTTTGACAATGTTTTGCATAAAATAGGACTGAAAACGGATTAAATAAGTTTAGTACGGGTATCAACCAGTTCAAAAATACATCGAGAAAGCAAAGAAGAAGAAAACACAAAGAACATGCCTCGAGCTCGTTTTAACTTTTCGGGAGCGGAGGTACTGGAGGTACTGAGCTGGGTGGGGTAAAGAACCCTTCGGCAGTTATGCTAATAGCTTCCACGCCTGCCCCGCTTGACTTCTTGGTCCCCCTACCAACTGAAATCGAACCTTTTCGTCCTGCTGCTCCCGCGCCACCATGCTCTATGCTGATTAGTGACTTGGCCTTGTTCATCGAGGGATACACCAGGCTACCCATCCCATTGCTGTTTCTACGAGCACTCCGGCTCTCGCCCACAATACTATGCATAGATCGCGCATCGGACTTTGATCGCCCGCCCCGCTGTCGTGGCTTGTACGTTATCGCCGAGGTTTCCAAAGCAATCTGAGAAGGCGAAGACGTCTCAGCGTTACGGTCCGGACCGATGGGCATCACGAGGACTGCATCGTCAATATCGTCGTCGTCATCTTTTTGGACTTCCTCGATCTCATGCAGACTTCCAGACGTAGAAGAGATCTCTGAACCCGCACTTTCTCCAAGAGCTGACTGTTGTGGAGGAACAGCTTCACTACGGTCTCGAACGTCGTCGAAAACTTCGTAATATCTCTGAATACATAATTTGATCACCATGCCCAATGTAGTTTTGCCTTCATTCCGAATGAGTGGGGTTGGACACGCGAGCTCCGACATCACGGGCCCACCAGGAATGGTGCACATCGAAACGTCTCGTAATCCATTTGAACCAGAAATGAGATTGGGACACAACATCAGAGCAAGGTTGTGGGCATCCATGAGATTAGTGGCTGCACGTAATGATACGTCATGGAGGAGATCTATTGATGCCGGAGAGATTTTTACAACAAAGTTAGAGATCAAGATTTTTTGCTTTGGGCAGCGGAGACTTACGTAGTATCTGGCTTAACAAGATATATACGCACGGAGCTAATTCCGTGAGTATAGAATCCCTGATATAAATTATACTTGAGATGTCGGACGCATCGTCGGTGGGTTGTGGACATCGACGGATGACTGGGTAGAGATTTTCAGGGAAAAGCGGTTCCGGCAAATCTCGAAGATACTTCTTCAGCAAGACAGCGGCTATATGTGGATCTCCGAATGATTCTAGAGATATTACTTGCCCTGTGACATATGATCGATCAGAACACAAAATGGAGGCAAGTCCTGGAATACCTCTGTCGTAAGCTTCCTTGGCTTGGTTCAACAACATGGTCGAAGGAGAACGCCTGAAGAGACCTTCTTCTTCCAAGCCTAACAGAGATAAACATAAGATGTTGGCTAGCGTGGAACGCTGGGCATGAAAAGAACCTCTATCTCTCAGAAACTGGATACAGTCTTTGACGACCCTGGGAACACCACCCTTCTCGCCATCATAACCCATCAATTCTTCCAAAGGCACACCAAATACATTTGAATGCGAGAGGACAGGCATAACGATCTCTTTTTCGTGCTTCAGATTCTCTCTGCAAGCAGCTCAGCTAGATAGATGGTGATGCACGAAGAACCCACTGGTAAATAGCTGGAGGAATATCAATCTGCGTTAAAGGAACGTGGCAGGCCAGCTCCGAAAGCGTGTTCGTGTACAACAATTTTCTAAAAAATTTCGGGCTACCGGACATGAAATAAGGCGAATATCCTTTGGATCAGTAGTGAACACACCTAATGACGGCTCCTGCAAGGGAGAAGAGCACTACCATTGGAAGGAACATCAGGTTATATGGCAATGATAGAAGAGGTCACCAACTTTTGGAGAAAAACGACGAATGAACAATATACTGTCGAAAGGGTTGTAATGTGGATTAGGCAAGTAAAATGTGTGACAAACCAGGCGTTTAAGATTTTTTCGATATGAGCGACTTAAGCTACGGTAAGCTTTCCATATCCAATTCCACCCTGGTGTATACCCGCCTCCTGCAGCGAAGAAGATGACCGTATAATCAGATTCAACTGGACATCATGATTAAGCTAGAATAGATTGCAGGGAAGGATGACCAAACCATATAGGTTGAGATACGACAGGATGCAGCTGATGAGCAAATGTCAAAACATAAAAGCCAACCAAACTTGTAATGACTCGACGCACGCGAGTAAGAGGTCGTATGAGACTTCTCGTGGGTCCGGAAGCGCGGAGGCATTGAAAACCACCCTGGTACACTTCAGAAATCATTCAGCGCTCGCATACTACAGGAAACGCACATAGGTCTTGTTCTGAACAAAGTGTATTGATGTAGCCCAAAATCGAAAATACCAAGGGCGCACTCACTCAAAATCAACACCGGCTTGGAAAACGACTTTCCCCATTACATCTTGGACACGATCTTGGGCTTGCTGCTCCTCACTAAGTCCCCTGTTGGGCTGACGTTTGCTCCAAGGGGTGGTGAACAGTGGCCTGCGTTTGTTCACTGAAATAGGTGATCGCAACTGTGCGTCCGATGTGTACGGTGCAGTGGGTGAGGACGATGCGAGAGATAGAGCGGCCAATCTTTGCTTCAAAGTGTTAGGAGGCATCGTTGGGCGCGATGAGCTGTGTCGGCGCGGTGTCTGGCACGTGGATGATATTCAAGAAAGGTAAGCTGGCTCCCATCAGCAGGAAGGATAAAATATGTCCGGCAACAACAAACCTCAGCCCTCTAGCGGATATCATACTCCTGTTCCAGCATCTACCCCTACCCCCTCCGCATCCAAGCCAAATTCCAAACCATCTGCTAAACCTGTCAATGTGTTCTCCAATGACGGTTCTTTCCTTGAGCTTTTCCAGCGCACCAAGAAGGTCCGTTTCTTGCCGCTGCCTTGAGTATGATCACTCTGTTCTTGGTGATTCTGACGAGACAGGCATGCTGCAGGAGGAGGAAGAGAAGAAGAAAGGAGAAGATGCCCTGATAAGGTCACCTTAATGGCACCTTAGCCATTTCACTCGGTTGACACGCCAATGCTGACTTGACGTTTTGATTCCCGGGCAGAAAACGAAAATTTGAAGCTCGATTTGTCAGTCTCCATCCTTTCTCTTTCTCCATAATCCAACTCACGTCAGCGCCCCATAGAAGAACAGAGGCAAGCGCCCTCCGCCTGATGATCCCACCAGCCCAGCTGCTACAATAGCAGAAAGTCAACCAACCAAGAAATTCAAACACGACAAACCCCTCAGTAAGTTTTCCTCTCAGATATCTCGCTTCCTAGTTTCGAGCTTCCCCTTACAGCCGAATACGAAATACAGGTCAAGAATTACGCCGGCCGCAGTCTCAAGGATAATGGTATCGGCGTAAGACCCCTGGTGAAGTGATTGTTCAGATGTTGTCTGTTCGTGAGTGCACCGCACCGCCCCCCCCCCTTAATCAAATAGAGCCTGTTGCCATTCCCTCGTTTGCATGTGAACATATTATTATTCCATGGTTTGAGCAAGACTTGGAACTCCCCATGGCAACTATGGATGCACATAATGTCATATCAAGCTAAGATCATCCATCATTCATGAATTGAAATCCAAGACACGGTATATCTGGGGTGATCATGAGAGTTGGACAGATGACAGCATGCAAGACACGAACCTTGATTGTACCACTCTTCAGGTCTTCCAAGCGATAGCTCACAGATTCTACAGCCTAGAAAATTGACCTTCATCACACACACACACACACATTTGCATAACCACGACTTACCTGCTGTCCAGCCTGCTGATTGGCCTCGAACACCCTAATCTTGGATTTCTTAGGCTCGTAATCGCCCACGATACCCACCACTTCCTCGTCGACGCCCACAGTCTGATGGTACGTCTGGATCCCCTTGTGTCCTTTCAGTTTCGCGTCAGAGAGTACCACAATATCCCCCGGCATAATCTCGCATGCACGTGTCTGCACCGTCGGTCCATCCCGCGCATAAATAAGATAGCCATACGACGACGGCGCTGATGGTAAAACGGCGTTGGGGACTTGACTTAAAACTGCATCCACGAAACCACGATAAGTTCCGTCCCCGACGGAGGATACCTTCGACTGCCCCACCAGAAGCGTAGCAGCCTCGCAGACTTGGACACCAACTCGTCCCCACATCGCCGTCAAATCGTGGGCGGACATTTGTGATTTCTCCGAGGGCCCTTTTAGAACAGAATCGCGTGAGGACGCAATGTGACTTGAAGGCCGCGAGGTTGGCTTGGGAGGTGGAGGTGGGGCCGATAGCGAAGACTCCGAAGCGGCTAACTCTGACCATGTCGAGAGTGATAGATCGGTGTCACCCCCGAAATCCAGTGACGACGTTGGAATGGGCGGTAACTCCCATTGCAATGTGACACTATCAGCGGATGGTGGCGGGGGTGCACCACGAGCAGGTGGCGGAACTCGACCTGGAGGCTTTGGGGGGAGGACAACGGCGTCCGAGTATTCCAGAGGTTCGGGGTCGTCAACCATAACAAATGACGGGGGTCTGTTAGCTGTCCGATCTGAAGGACTCTGGAAGGAGGACGAGGACTCTGCTGATACTTTCCGTGGTGCAGTTGCCGGCACGGGTGGCCTACGGCTGGTTGGTGTTGTAGGGACAGGGGGGCGGCCACTTGGAACTGGGGGAGGCTGTGTCATTCTGCGGGGTGGCTCGGTGGAACTGGGAGAACTTGGCATCCTTCTGTTAGGACGAGTGGGAATAGGTGGAGGCACTTCTTCCAATCCTTCGGCATCCTCATAGCTGACTTCTTCCAACTCACTCTCTTCTGCCTCAACCTTAACCCCATCGTCGGAAGTGGTACTGTCTTGCTCGGAATCGGCGTCTTCCGCAATCACGGGTGGAGGAGGAGGCAAATGCCTTGGAGGGGGAACCGCACGCGGCTGGGGTGGAAGAGGGACGGGAGTCTCGGATGAATCATCACTCTCCTGGCGTCTAACTCGTGTTGGGACATGCTGTGTAGGCGGAACGCCCATCGGCAACATCCCAAACCTCATTCCCCCCATGCCAGCAATCTTAGCTGCGATCCGTTGCTTGCGAGCTTTCTCTTCCTCTTCTTCAGTTTGCTGCGACTCTTCCACAGCCTCACTTTCGGGTGGACTAGGTCCGTCAGAGACGCCTTCTTCCGCTCGCGGCATAGGGGGCGGCGGTCGGCCCATAGGAAGTGGGGCACCAAATTTTATCCCCCCTAACTTGGCCATACGTTCAGCTATGGTCCGACGTCGACTCTGTTCCTCGTCTTCAGCGAGCTCAGGGCTGGCTTCCTGCTCTCGAGTCCAATCCGAAACATGTCGGTCAATCTCGTGTGAGGGAGTGGGTGACGCCCTCTTACTAGGACTATGGAAACTGGGATCAATAGGATCTATTCATAGGCTACCTTAATACGTGTTACTCGTATGCGATGTGAAAGCTTACCTCCTTCGGATTCGTCCAAAACCTCGTGTGAGATGGGGGGGGAAGGATGTCGCAATGGCGATCCCGCAGCAGTCGCTCGTCCGCGTGGCAGGGGCCGATGTGCAGGACGCGGTGGCATAAGGGTGGAGGCAGGAGAGTCAGAGTCATCGTCGTCCGATGTACTTTCGCGAAGGCGAGGCGGCGGCGGCGGCAGCGCGGGTCTAGCTGGAGGAGGAATGGGCAGGATCTCCTCTTCTTCACTTTCATCGCCCAAGTCATCTGCAGACTCTTCTTCGGGCGAGGGTACTCTTTCTACCGGCGGCGGGAGAGGTACAGAGACACGACGAGGAGGGGGTAGAGGGGGTCTTGGCTCATCTTCCTCGGGATCAACTGGTGGACGCGGGGGCACTCGCAGAGGAAGGGGCGGAGGTGGTACATGTTCTCTGTCTGATTCTCCTGATCGATCTTCTTCATTCGCAGAGGGAAGAGCTCTAGAAGGTGGAGGAGGGCGGTTTACAGAGTGCCGTTTCGGAGGAGGGATGTTAAGAATTTGGGTCGGAATGTGCCGTGCAGGCTCAGATTCATCTTCGCTCGCACCCTCGTTTTCATCGTGGCGTATGCGGGGGATTTCGTCTTCTCCTTTTGAGAACTGTTCCTCCTCGGCGGTCATGTAATCCCCGGGTGGTTCCGATTTATATGGCTCTCCTTCCCTTGTCTCGTCGACGGGCTCTTGTCCCGCGTGTTCGAAAGCAGGGTCCTGATGTCCCTCTAAAGTAGAGTAGACGGAATCAATCAATTGTTACACGAGTTTACACGGAGAGAGAGAAAAGGGAGAACGTAGCGAAAAAATCTAATATTTACCATCCTCAGACTTCTCGCCACCGTAATCGGACCCTTCAGATTCTACGCCATCTTTCTCTTCCAATGGCTCTGCATCCTCGGTGGCTCTTGCAGGAGTATCCGGGACTCGAACGGGTGGGGGAGGAATTTCAGGGGCAGTATCCGAGGAGGCTACGGTCATATCGATGGATTGCCTGACACTGACGCGTCTCTGGATATTTGGTGGCGGCGGCGGCGCAGAAGGACTCTCAAGCTCCTCGGAAATGGCACTAGCATCTTTAAAAACTTCCGAAGATGACGATGTGGAAGCCTGGCGCTGAGGAGGAGGGGCGAAAGGATTAAAAGCACCCATTTTCGCCATTCGTTCGGCGACACGTTGACGCCGCATCGCTTCATCCTCTTCTTCCGGTTCTGGAGCAGCTTCCTCCACTGCGGCTTCTTCGACCTCGGGCGAAACAGGGATCTCCGGGCTAGGGGGGGACTCGGATTCAAGTTCAGCATGGTCGTGTGCAGCAACGGGTGGCAATTCTTCATCACTCTTCTCATCATCTGAAGGAACTGGTTCAAGGGAAATTTCCAAAGTAGTAACGACGGCTGGCTCGTCTATATAAGGGACATGAGGCACTTGTCCTTCGACAGTATTGGAGGGCTCCTCGGATGAGTGGTCGTCCTCTGGAATTTCTGACACTTCTTGTTTAGAAACGAGTCCGGGTTCGGGCTCCTTCGCCTCTTCGCTTTCCTTGGCGCCTTCGGCAAGCAAGTCTCGGGCAGTTTCTGGCTTGTCATGCGACTGCTCGGGGAGAGTCTCGAGTGTATCTGGTGCAGCATCAAGGGGGAGAGAAGAGGACTTGGCGGGTTTTCGCCTAGGAGGGGCAGTCCTACGCGGAACGGCTGGTACCGGCATGGACGTGGGCGTACGGGACCCTTGTGTTAATGATGACGCAGATTCTACAGACATCAACGATGCAGACTCTGAGTCTTTCCGCATCGGGGAACGGTCTATAAAAAACGGGTTAGTCGAGCATAGCTGAAACAATTGCGATATTATTTACCGGACGCGATTTGAGCATTGTCCTGGCTTTCTGATTCTTCAGCTGGAGGTGAGGTAGCTGACGCATCTGCGGACGGGAAACGCGAATAAACAGTAGAGTAATGAGATATACAAGGCAAACTCACGCTCACTGTCACGCTCGATCACTGCGGTATCAACGGCTGGGCTTGGTTCTTCTTTGGAAGGTGGCGTAGATGTGATTTCCTCCTTGGGCGCAGTTTCCTTACGGACTGCAGGCTTTTTACCAAGTATGGGGGGAGCCATTCCGACCCTTGCGCCTCCAAGTCGGGCCATGCGAGCAGCAATAGCCGCCCGTCGTTGCCTTTCCTCTTCCTCAGGATCATTCTCAGGAGACTGCTGCCCTTCCGTATCCTGACTCATTTCGTCTTCGACGCTTGAATCAGGAGGTCTTCCCAAGGGGGACTTTGCGGGGACAACGGGCGAAGCAGCAGTTGCATTCGATTCATCTTCTTCCTCAGCCGGAGACGAGACGATGGGGGGAGGCTTCCACTTCGGCCTCTCGACAGCTGGCTTTGGGGACAGAGGTGGTGGTGCTCCGAACGCACCTTTGCCCTGGAGAGCAGCCATACGCTCCTTCAAGCTGCCAGCCTTCCCGATGCTCTCCATGGCATCAGATGCAGACATACCGCCAACATATTTCCGATCCGGAGAGGGGAGGCCAGAGTCTCCTGTAAGGCCCGGTGAGGTTGGTGAGGTTGGTGGAGAGGGTTGTTTGGGTTTCCAAGTCAATCCTCCTGGTTTCGGACGAGGAACAGGAGGTGGACCTGGTTTGGGAGAAGATGTAGACTTATTCTCGAATGCTGCGATTCTATCTCGCAAAGAACCTGGCTTAGGCTTGGATGGGGCAGGTTCATCAGACATGGTTGCAATAAGGCGCTAAAAAGGTGAAAGGACTGCGACCGCAGGGTGTTGAAGTCTAAACAATTCTCACGATGACTGGAACCTGCACGAGGCTTAATAAATACTATCTAAATAATCATAAGGTAAACCAGATCAGTCTCTATTCCATCTTGCGAAGCCAGAAAGGGCCTACAGAACGGTTTAGTGTGCACCAACGGAATCGCAAGGATACTGACCGACAGGGTCATCTCTTTCGTGGAATATTGTTGTCCACGAACCCAACACTCCAAACGCTGAGCGAACACCACCGATCTGTATTCCCTCAGAACTAGTAGAGGTCTGTGAGCTTGATAATATCGGAGATATTCAATATACAAACCTCCATATCGCCATGCCTTGCTCTCCCGAGACCTGTCAAGTTTGCGTAAATCTGTGACTTAGACGGAGATGAGCACGTACGAAATGCCAGCGTATCTGATCGTCCGGTGTCATCTGAACCCAACCATTCATGGTCGATTGGTCTCCCATCGTACCCGCAAAGTGAATGCGCGGACGTGACGGGTGATCTGGGTCCTGAATCGTTTCAAGCACGCGAATCTCGATGTCAAGCGAGCGAAACACTTCAGAAAACTCTGGGTTCTCGAACATCGACGAATCTAGCGGCTCGGCATCGGGAAGCTAGAAACCATCATAGCGTGAGTAAATAGCGACAGAAGGAACAATATCATGAATATGATCACTACAGATAGGTCGTTGTACGCTGCAAAGAGCCGTCAATCAAATAGATTCCATGGTAGAGGATGCAAAAATGGAGCCAACCTAGCAGTTCACGATGATCGCAGAAGGAAAACGAACAACGCCATAGGCCAGACAAGCCCGCCCAATCCCTCTCATCATCCAAGTCCGTCCCTTCAGGGATTACCGCTTGGGTATTGAGAAGGCTCATGGGAAACCTTGCAACAAAATAGTTCTGAGCCCGGTTCACATCCACCGTCTGCATTGAAACAGCGTGGTGCAATGCTTTAATATGTATCCAATTCACCCTCCCTGTGCCGTCCATCATGAAGGGCCCGAAGTCGTTATCCCACCGATAATTGCGCAGGTTGTACACATGGGCTCTGGACTCTACTCTCCGGGACCGCTTCGAGTCCAGTCTCGTGAGCCCGAAATAAGTGTGCAACCGAGCACGTAATTGACGCTCTTCCTCGGAAGACTCAGGCCAGTCGGCATCTAGGAACGTTCCATCTCCCAAAACTCTTTCAACCCAAACCAAATTCTTCGACGTATTGTTCTCCGAAACATCATTCGGGCGGTATGGAGGAACATTGCGCACCATGTCGAGCAACGTGTTGATGACACCAAGTCTTTCGTCGGGACAGCATAGCGGAACGTTGGCCACGATCGTCCCCGTCCTGATGATATTCTGCAAATTCTTTTTCCAATCGAGCCCTTGTGTTGATACCAGCCGCCCGCTTTGGGAGACGCACCGCCTGGGGTCGTCGAGTGGTTGTGTGAGGTAGAGGACGCGCCAGAGGTGTTGGTCGGGTGCCAGATATACCAACGCACGGAAAACCCGACATGTCTGTGCAAACGCAGCGACGTCTTTTGGGGCAGAGTAAAGCAAGACCTCCTCCACCGTCTCTGATGGGAGCTTCAAGATGCCTGACATCAAAGACTGACGGAGTTGGGTTGTCTGCCTGAAAACGATTTTGAAGTTCAATGTCGTGCGATTTCAGCTCTTCTCCAAATGGCAACTTCAAAAATGATTTTTCCACCCCCGCCGTCGGGCTGGTGCTTTTTACAAGATTGAGACGTCCGTCAACGTACATACAAATAACGGGTAGCAAAGGTTGGCGTCTAAGTAGAGGTCCTTATGCAGACGAAAGCTTTGAAATGCTGAAACCGAATCCTTGGCGCCAAAAATTACCGTTAATAATGGGAAATGAAATGGAAATGACGGAGCTTGTGTCGTGAATGACAAGTGCCTGACGTTTTATTAATTGCCGAATAGATATCATATTGCAGAGGTCGGCTTGCATGAGTTGGGTTGGGTGCGTTAACGATGTTTCCATTAAAACCTTCTTCGGTCGTCATGAAATACGATGTTCCTAGACCTCCACCGGGACATCATTTTGTACTGCCAGTTGCCGACAGGGGTGCCGATTTCCAAGTAGTCGGCCCCTGGACCTCCCGCGACGAGTTAGATGTACCACCACCGGGATCTGTCCCACCAGAACCTACTTCAGCGAGAGTCCTCCACTCCTCTATCAACCTCTGTCCAACCGTCGGCTCTAACTCCGTTCCGTCCCGCGATATTTTGACTTCCCGGTCGTTATTCCACGGATTCCTCAGGTGTCGCGTCCGGTGGAATGGCAGCCGCTCCGTACACAGCCATTCAAGTTTGAATGGTTCCCCCCAGGCATCTTCTCGAGTGTCGTCCGTCTCTGGGAGCTTGCTTTGTCTCTTCACAGTATCACCCATGGCATCCTCGCCAAATCGGGGCGTTTCCTCTATTAAACTATGCGTTCGCGGGTTGACCTCGTGTTCTTTCTCTCCAAACAGACCGGGACTTTCTTGAACGCGCGGATCAATAGGCGTAGAGGAAGCTCGAGTTGGTCCGACTATTCTCTCCACAGTGTCAGGGGCCTTACTCGTGGTGGGCGAGGGCTCAACTCTTTTGCGAGAGTCAAGGGTGTGTTTCGCAGGGGGAACCCCTGCCGTAATGTCGTGGCGAGGAGGCCCTAATACGGCAGGTGCGGACATGAATTGGCGATTGTCCTGGAGTGGAATTGTCAAGCTCAGGTCGCTCGGATATGACGTAGTGTCAGAAATTCTCGGCGATGTGTTGACTGACTTATGTTCTGATCGAGACAACGGGGACGAATTATCTTTATTCGGCGTTGTTGGAATTTCCTCGGGGATTGATTGCCCAAGAAGACGCATCCGTCCAGTAACAGGCGACAACGACAGAGGGGACGATGATGACGACGATTCCGTTGATCGCGCGGCCCAGGGTACTTTTTGTTCGCCTTGTATTACCGGACCTGTCATCCTGCAGAAGGATGCTTCTTCCATTGTTTTCTCTACAGTCGGCTAAGAAATTGCCAACATACCTGGCATATCCGTAAAACTCCCCGCTTCTATTGACACCAAAGATCAGGTAAACATCCTTCGCTGTCCGAAACGCTTGATCGAGAATGCCCTCGTTGTGCCGTTGTGTTGCCCATAGACCTTTGTGAACACTGAGATCCAAGTCATACTGTTTACAGGCACGTTGGGATCTTTCATCAACTCATTTGTGTGTCACTCACCTGGGTCAATGATTTGAGAATGAAATATCGCTTTGGAAAGTGTCGGACGAGGATACTTGAAGTAGTGGATGCATAAGACCCAGATCCAGACCCAGAACTACTGGATTCTAGGTGCGACTTTTGTGATGAAGTGGTTTGTGGATCAGGGTAGTGAACTTTACGACCCTTGTCCTTTTGATCTTTGACCCATTGTGTGTGTGTGCCTGTCCCTCGTTGTGCACCCACCCCAGCCTTCAAGTCGTCGTCCCTCCTACGTACGCGGCACACGAAAGGTAGACAGCGAGGATCATCAGGACGCAATGAATAGCCATTGAAACGCCTGATGGCGCCATATAAATGGGCCTCGGTTTCGAAGTTAATGAACGCACAACTCGAGCGTGAGATGAGAAATATAGAGACGACACCGCCAAAGATGGCGTCGTCTGGTGGTTTTTGCAACTCTTCGGATGTGGGCGGCTGATTGAAAAATTGCCTAAGCTCATTATGAGTCGCATCCGAGGGTACGTTGCCGGCCCACATGACCCACTCGGATCGATGGGATGGTGGATTGGGGTGGTATGTCCTACGAACAACGGGCTTACCACTGGCGAAACTGGTTTCGCTACAAGAGGAACCACTGCGATCGCGGTGGGCTGAAGATGGCGATGTTGTAACGACTGTAGGAGAGAAGGGGGGAGAACCAGGAAATGGCTCTGGTTGCGACATTGAAAACAGTGGGGAGGACCCAGGTGATGACGGTCCAGGCGGTGATTGACCATAAGGAGCATCCCTGTCGGGGCGGCCCATGGGCGAGAAAGGAAGAGAATATTGTCCGGCATAAGAGTGCTGGCTGCCATCGTATGGCATGGATGGTAAAGGCGCAGATGGAGGAAGATACCACCAGCCGGCTTGCCCTTCTTGCTCCGGGGGTCGGACATATGGTTGCGGGTAGGCACCGGGTGCATACTGGGACTGGTACATTGCACCAGGGACAGAAAAAGGGTGCGGGGAATATGGGAATTGTGATGTGGGGGGAAATCCTAATGGATGGAATGGATGGGGCCCTGGATAAGAAGTGGTTGGAGAATTGGGCGATCCGCTAGGAGGTTGTGTCGAAATCGGAGAATGCGATGGTGAAGAGGGGTCGACACGGGGGTGAGCGTAAAGAGGGGGAGCTGTGGAGGGGGGGAAGGAGGAATGGGGAGAAGATTTACTCTCTGGGGAGTGCGGCTGGAAGTGGTAAACGGGGGCGTGGCTTTGCATCATAGGTTGGAAGGCGGGGTGCATCGGTTGAGGCATCATACTACCATCTTGGGGTACGACAGGGAGTCCGGGATTGCCAAATCCATGAGGATATGGCAAAGGGGGGTTTGCATGTCCAACCGTCGATGGGTGCTGTTGCGTAGACGCTATGTAGGCGCTGCGCTGGCTATAGGGTGATGGGGGGGCGGGCATATACTGTGGAGGTCCTTGAAACCCTCCAGGAATGACATGATGGACGTCTTCGTATGGGATTGGTGACGACGGAGTTGGATAATGGTGTGCGTCAGATGGTTGAAGCGGCCGAGGACCAGATCGTCGACCAGAGGAAGAGGGTCCGTGAGAAGATTGGGCCTCTTCCCCTGACGCAGGCATATCCGTTTCTCTGGTTTCGTCTTGGGGGAAAGGTTTGGTGTTGCTGAGGGCAGATGAGCGCCCTACATTCGGCCCTACTTCGCTAGGACTTCGAGATTGCGAGGAGGAAATATGATCATGAAGATCTGTAGAAGTTGGTGGAAGTAAACAGAAAATGCTAGAAAAAGGGCAAGGCTAACTGACCGGTGCTGCCTTGGGAGGAACCGGACGGGGAGGGGTAAACTAGAGT
This sequence comes from Porpolomopsis calyptriformis, assembly GCA_951640195.1. NCBI lineage: Eukaryota > Fungi > Basidiomycota > Agaricomycetes > Agaricales > Hygrophoraceae > Porpolomopsis > Porpolomopsis calyptriformis. The sequence continues at coordinate 373,156 of OX621172.1, read as the reverse complement.
AAATTAAAAATGAGCATCATGAGAGGACAAAAAGAAAGGGATGGTAATGATTTTAACAGTGGCAAAATCGTTCGTTTATTCGGGGGTAACAGATAAAGCAAGGTATAGATTGATGTTCGATAGATTCACGTGGCATTTACCTTTTGGCAAACTGCGAGAACGCGTATTTCGCGTTCGTTGCAGCCTGTTAGTTGGCCTGGACGTGGACATCTGAATAACGGACCTACAAGATGACCGTGTAGGTGTAGGTTAATAGGCAGAAAAAAAGTGAGGCGAAATCGGAAAATACGACACCGATCGGAAACCTAAGCGGGTTTTGTCTCATATTTGAAAATTTAGTTGGTGTTTTCTGACTTTTTATACGATTCCAGCCAAAAGATGACAATCGTGACGTAGGATTGGATGCTGGTGGAGTCGAAAGACTGGGATTACCCTTGACCACAAGGAGAAAATCTCAGCTTTTAATTCACCAGTGTCACCGTGTCTAAACCAATTTCTGTCCCATAACATTGAAAAAACAATGATATCTGCCAGCATTGAAAAGGTAGAGGCCTTGTGAGGCTACGTCTCCGATCAACTGAAACATTCTCGACGTGAGGACTTACATCATTTGTAAAGTCGCGTGGCATTCGTGATGTCACGACACGACGCGCAGCAGCCGAAAATATTTCGCGACCATGGCCGTGTGTCCGTCGTTCGGTCGACTGGCCGCGATAAAGTCGGGGAGTTCCTTCCAGCTGCGCAATTTGAGCATTTGTAAAGGATATGATCCGTCCTTATCTTCGGCCAAGGCTATTTTGCGAGTGGTCGTAAACTCTGACCCTCGATCGTGTCGAGTCAGTGTACTGTCAGCCTGCTTGGCATTGGGAATTCATATAGTAATCCGAGCCGAGCCAAGCCGAGCCACGTGACTTTATATTTCATGGTCCGTTCCAACAGTGAAGGTGGTAGCGAGTCAGGATCAGAGGAGGAGGAGGGGGGACAGTATGTTGAAGGGGAAGAGGCAAACCTGGACCAGGAGGGCGTCCTTTTAGACGATGTCGAATCCGTCGATGAGGACGTAATTCCTCATCGAAAGATGGAGATTAATAACAAGGCGCGTCCCACCCTTCATCACAATTTCGAACATACCTTTTGAACTACTGCTCAGAGTGCTCTAGACCGGATACGACAAACCATTCAGCTAGATCCATCACTACCATGGACAGAAACTCTGGTTATATCCTATCCACAAACCATAAATGTCGACGTCGAGGATGACCTCAATCGGGAACTCGCTTTGTTCGTCTTTCTTTCGTTGTCTTACTTAAGTTTCCTGATTCTCGTCCTCCCGTTGCGTATTTTACAATGACAGCTACAAGCAAGCCCTGCATGGCGCAAACGCCGCCCTTTCGCTGGCTGCAAAACACAATCTCCCATTCACCCGTCCTTCGGACTACTTTGCGGAGATGGTCAAATCGGATGCGCACATGGAGCGTATTCGACAACGACTCCTGGACGAAAGTGCCGGCATAAAAAGGAGCGAGGATAAGAGAAAGGAGAGGGAGGGCAAAAAATTCGGAAAGCAAGTGCAGATGGAGAAACTCAAAGAGCGAGAAAGAAGCAAGAAGGAGATGGCGGAGAAGCTCAAAAATTTAAAACGGAGTAAGCCTTCCCTTCCTTAATTTCTAGTAACTTTCGAACATTGTTTGCCCATCTTTAGAGCGCAAAGATGTACTCGACAACCCACAGGCAGATGATGACGCTTTCGATATTGCAGTCGAGGAAGCCATCTCCGATCGTCCCTCAAAGCGTGGTAAAGGACCCAGAGGGGCCAAAATTAGTCGCGACTCGAGGAACAAAAAGTTTGGATTCGGTGGAGTTGGAAGAAGATCCAAGCAGAATACGAAAGAGTCGACAGATAACTTTGAGTTTGGGGCGAGCAAACGTGGAAGAGGTGGATCAAGAGGCGTCGGTCAGCAGAGAGGCCGCGGTGGAGGAAGGGTAGGAGGGGTGTCTAGGGGTAAAGGTGGTAGCGGAGGCAACAAAAAACGTCCAGGCAAGGAAAGGAGGATGAATGCACGACGTAAAGCATAGATAGTTTATTAGTATTACTTGTAAGAGATTAACCGGTCTTCAACCGACTCATACACACTTTCTAGTGCATAACCACCCGATCCCTTTCTCTACCACTTGATGGGCTGCTCTCTTTCAGCAATAGCACACATATACCAGCCATTGTGAAAACTACAACACTAGCATATACTGGAGTAGACCTATTAAACATAAGAAGGATACCGCCAAGTATTGGGGCAATCATTCCTCCTCTGATCGGAAATGTCATCAAGTGTTCAAAGATAGATGTTATATAACTGACATTCGGGATAGAGCAGATGCGATTCCACACGCGGTACCTCGCACTGGTGATTTGAACGGAGAACATCAGTTATAGCAGAGGGTTAACAAATAGAAAAAGTTGCCTTTGGTGACAAAGATTCCCGGTGTCCAGCTAGAGCAAGATAGTCAACCCATCACAACACTCCGTAAAATAGAATGGAACCTTACCCATACAAAACCGCCCACATTGTCTGATTTTGGCGTCAATTTATCAGGAACCTTAAACGAAACCAAAGACTAACCATGGAACTTAAGCTAATCCCAACTGTACTGGCCCGGACAGCCAAAGGCGACTTGACAAGCACAAACAACACACACAAAAGGGCGGTGCTGAATGTGCTTCCCGCGAGCGACCACCGCCGGCCCAAGCGTGACTCAACCAGATAGGCCCCAAGCTGTCGAGAAGCGTGTTAGAATCCAGGGATAAGGCATTCTTCCACCACTTACAATAGCACCTGGACAGCCTCCGATTGTGTAAATTACTACATCCCATAGAGTATCTTCTAATGTTTTGGCCTCTAAAGCCTCCGGGTCGGATGTTGTCTCCAACAACTTTGGAAGAAATACGTTGAACATTGTGTAAGCTGAAAATAGCTTTCAATACGGATGGTAGTAACGTGAGAGAAGAAACCACACACCGAGGGCCATTGAACACCACACCAACCACACCAAAATCGTTGTTTTCAACCAAGCCGGACTGAGCACTATCGCTACTCGATCCAGCCACACTAGAAGCGGCTTGCGTATCCACCGAGGCAAGAGGCCTTTGACACGTTTTTGGGAAATCAAGTTCGCAATCCATGAGTGCGACGAAAAGGGCGGGGAGCTCCGATGTGTGCTGATTGGTGGCCGTGGAGGGGGTTGCGGTGGTCGTGACGACATGGGTGACGGCGAGCCAAGGGTTGGGGTGTTGTCAGAAGGTGCTGTAATTTCGAAGCGGGGGGTGAGATTTTCATAAATAACCCTGACATTAAGCTCAGATTCGTCGTTGGGATCTGCGTCCACGTTTATTTCCAGTTGAGGGGGGGAATGCGTGGATTGATAGTCCCTGACATCCATATGGCCGCAGATGGTATTCACAGTTGACTGGGCTGGAGGTGGCGGAGATGAAGTTGTCTCGCGCAACTCCATATCGACTATCATCTTTGAAGGTGAATCGGAGGAACTTTGCTGAGGGGGATCGCAGGCCATGGTTGGAGGGTCACTCCTTCCGTTAGCTAGAAACGGAGTGCGGTCGCCATGATCCTCACTAAACTGAGCAGGTATGGGTGGCCGACGATCATCTACGTCGTCCAGTTCGATTGTCAGGTCTGACCCATTAAACCGGGAGATCATTTGCAAGGATAGGAGGGCTTCCTGCGGTCGACCGGCGTGGACGAGATAACGCGGCGATTCATGCAAGCGAAAAAATGCAATGCGAGCAAGGAACATTGATAGTGTCTACAAAGGCGTGGATAAAATGATTATGATTATGATCGATGAACGCACGATGATCCCGAGGGCGACAAGGAGGTACTTCCAGCCCTGGTTCTCGACATTTATGTCACACGAGATGGCTGAAGGGGAACAGGAGTGTTGGGGAATAACGAGAAGGGCCACCACAGCGGCAAGGACAGAACCGAGGGAAAAGAAAACGGACAGCGCCGTGACAAAATACTGCTTATTCTTTGGCATATGCTCCAATAGGAGAGTGCCATCCGTGGGCATTGACCCCTGAACGATGCGAAATAAGAAAATCAGATACGTTTTCGGGAGCACAAGGTACTTACCCCGACGGCACTTCCAAGAAAGAAAAGAATGATGCAGAGAGCAGGAAAAGAGTTTGTGAACGAAGCCAGCAACCCGAAAAGGGCAGTGAAGAATAAGGTTGCATTGAATGCAGCGCTACGTCCCATAAGATCTGAGCCTGTCGCGCAAGGTGATCACTAGAAAGGGGTATATGTGAAAACCGTACTTACATGTACCCCAACCGACCGCACCAAACATCATACCAGCAAACATCGAGGACGACACGGAACCAATATAACTATCTGATACTAAACCATATTGAGATGAGCGGAAGTTGGCATCGATGTTTGCGAAGAAAAAAAGGTTTCTCTTTCAGGCCATACATCCCGAATGAATGATGGCGTATGAACTCGAAAGTTCTACCAGAAGAAATGTTGAATAGCAATGCTCATGAGACTAACCAGAGTAATGGCGTTGCACACGTGGTAGAATTATAGCCACTGCTTGAATCCACATCTGAATTACTGGTCAAGGACAAGCCAGAGGCGATGGAGGCAGACTTACATTGTCTGCCATCCATCCTTTGGTTCGCAAAAGACTGCACTTAGCTCTCATTCGCGAGGACTACGTCATCACCTACCAAACCCACAGAGAGACAACAAAGTCCATTGATAACTCCCTGGGACAGACATTCGTATTCAAATACGAAAATATTTATGAGATGCTTACCCATTCCAATACGGTCTATAGTTTTGTCCAGCGGCGTTCTCCCATCATGGGGGTCGCCCTCTGCAACAAGAGGCTGTTGCTCGAGGTCGTCCGAGTTGCTGTCATCATCGCGAAAGGAACTCATCCTGGCAGAGTCGACCCAAAGACTTGAAACTCGAGGGGTGATAGAAGCCATTGACAATACATCTAGCACTCGTTTTATGCACGCTGTCGAGTCCTCGTTTCCCGAAAAGTGGCTGACTTCCCACAATTAGCCGCATTCGGTAACCTCAATCTAAACACAGCAATGCGCAGGCTCCAGCTATTTCTCTTGTTCACTCCTTCATGAGCGCTCTTCCCCTGCACCGATTGTCCAGGGCAGAGGCCTTGGTGCGTGATTGTTCTTCCCCGAATCTGCTCCCCATTTTGATCCTGTCCGAAAAGAGTGCCGCCGACCGCCCTGCGCCCGCCTTCCGCCGTAGGTTCCACTTCTCCCGTAGTTGGCGCGACTTATCCTATGATAATGTCGCCCTCTACCCTCGTCCTGTTCGTGTGTATCATTTAATCCTTGATACCTGACTACGGAGTTGACTTTCTGTTATGATCAAGCCACATCTGTTCTTCATGAGTTACTGGCGACCTTGGCCCAAATCCAACTGAAACTCAATGCAACTACACCAAGCAAGACATTGCGCACCCAAATCGTAAATCTCATAGAAACTGCCCGTCGTATCCTCCACGATAAATGCTACGATAACATCGAATTTCTGATAACGGGAAACATCCCAGCCAGCTTCATCCTCTTTGCACAATTTCTCATCACATACGGTAATCGAATCCCGTGGGAGGAATGTGTTGTGCGGTACCAGGATTTATTCAAGAAGGCTCGAGAACTTTCTAGTGAACCAAATGCCTCAGTACAAGAGTCTACTTGGAGAACTCGGCGCATGCAGTCTGCTGCGTCAAGCGGAGGTGAGTGCTTTCTTCCAACCCGTTCTTGTGTCCTTCTGTGCAAACAGTCGTTGATATAAAGGAGTTTCTCGGGATCATTTCCTAGAAGAGTTGTGAGAATCGACATGATCGCACACCAGCGGTCCATGCTCGGTTCTGGAAGGACCAGGAAGGATATTTCATTGGATTCACCACACGATGGCTTGAGCCCGAACGACCGCAGTGACATTGGCGGATGGAAGATTATTGAGACTGCTTTCCAACCACACACCCTTGTTCCCTTTGTCAGCTGATCCGTCAGAAGGAAGAATTAGTACCACTATAATGATATGCTCCGTATGCTTCATCGATTCACTTCCTAGACCCAACTCACGAATTCCTAAACCTCTACACCAGTTACCAAAGGCTCGGTTGAGAGCTTCGAGCTTCCTACGGAGTTATGTCATCCCTCCATCGCACCCTCGTCTTTGAAGATAGCTGTCTCAGAGACATTGCCGAGACTATCTCCAATCATGTGCCCGAGTTCCCAATCGTTCTTTGACAATATACTCGGCATATTGGACAAATATCTATCTCAATCGCAATCCGGAAGGGTTCTGGAAAGTATTCAAGAAAAGGAGTCGACTTTCTACTCCCAGCATGGTGGCCACATATCCCGTCTGTATGGTTATTATCCTTCAAGTCCTAAAATTAACTTCTTTGCAGATCCTGGTACCAATCTGAGGACCTCCTGTGTTGACCACGATAGAATTAAAGCATACATCGAAAGCGCGGGCGTTTTTTAAATTTCCGGAACAAGTGGAGTTGGTTGAGCTGATGCAGGCTCGAGAATTGAATATTCTAGCTGTGCTTCCTTGCACTGCATCAGCTCAACCACTAACCAGCGCAAGGAAGGAAGCACAGCTAGAATATTCAATTCTTGAGCCTGCATCAGCTCAACTGCGATTGATAACATGATATCGCTCTTTGATCCGCGCATGCAAAGAAAAGCAAACCGATAATGGGTCGAGTTGCGCGAGGGAATTAGTGTGAAATTTGACCTTTCGTTTATATACGAACGCAGGGAGCGACGGTTATCCGTGTCGCGATCCTTGGTTAGATTACATAAGATTAGCATCTCTATGTAGTCCATGCCCTGGGTTGGCCGCGCTCTCAGGCAGCCTCTACAGCAAGCCATCCCAGTCATTTACAGGAAGTCATTCATCTTGCAGTCTACTCGGACTCTATCGCTTTCCCCAAAACCATGTCTCGCTGCTTCTCAGACCCATCCACATCATTGCCGGTCAATTGCCGGCAACAAAGTCGCGTCCAGTTCGACATCCAATTCTTCACCTACAAACCTCCGAAAGGAAGAAAACGAGGGTCTCCAGTTATATATTTTGAATCTCGTAGAAGCAGGCTACTCCTTCGGGAGAATTTTAAAAGACAGTCGGACATCGTCCACACTATCCCAATATCTCTTAAACCGCGACAACGTTCGAACGCTGGCCGAGGCTATCGCTCGAACCCGTATTCCTCGACATGCGCACCGAGTATTACGCATGGCTTATCAACTAGGCTGCCCGCTCAAGCAGAATGTGTACGAGTGTGTAACGTATCAGTTGGCAGAGGCCGGACACTGGCATCTGATTCCGTCTTTGGTCTCTCTTGGGATCAACCACACTGGTCGGACTACCGTTCGACTCCTCAACTGGCAAACTCGAGCTTATATAGAAACAAGCCACTACGCGTCCCTAGAAGGCGTTCTAGAAGAATTCAAGAAACAAAAGCTGAAACCCAACAGGAGGACGTTTCATCTTCTCATATCTGGCCATATTCGCAACCAAAATTTAGGAAATGCGAAACGGATTCTTCAGCAAATGGAAGAAGCCGGATTTCCCCTCGACTCGTCCACGCATGCCCTTGTCGTCTCAGTCTATCGCTCCTTAGGACCAGATCCCCACCTCCAGGCTCGAGCCTTCGAAGCATTGCGAGATTTGGGCGGACCTGCAGCCACGATGATGCTCAACAGCTTGTTGCAGCTCCGTTTGGACGCCGGCAATCTTCCAGGAGCTCTGGAAATACTCTTGCTTTTCAATCAACACAACGACATCGTGGGTCTCCTTCCAGAATCTGGAGAAAATACCACCGGGGGCGGTGGAGATTTCCCTTCGTCTTCCGATCATCCAAAGCAAAACCGCTTCCCCTTCGATGTGATCACTTTCTCGATGCTCATAAACTACATGTTGGACCGAAAGGACCCCCCACGGGCACTCAGAATATACCAAAAAATGATTGCGTCTGGTATACAACCGGATGCAGGGGTTATAGCGTCCCTCGTGCGTATATATTTCGCGATGGACAAAGGAGATGCCGCTGTGCACATTGTGGCAAAAATGTGCCAGAGTCATGAAGAGGCCACTCACCTTTTCAATTCACTAATGAGCGCTCGTGCGGAAAGGAGTGAATCTCCACCTGTTCCGATAGGAATACCGCCCTCTATCGAAGTCTTCAATGCACTCATAGCGAATATCCTCCGTGGTCGTGGCTTGAACCGCGCGGTCACGATTCTCCGTATCATGCGTGCCTGCAATATCAGACCCAATTCTCAGACGATCGGCACCTTTATAGCGTATCTTGGTAAACAAGAATGGTCTTGTCCGCGGACCCTCGTAAACGCCCTCAGAGTTCTTTCCGCAACAAGTGTACCTCCTACGCTTCGTCAAGTGCACGCGATTTTAAGTTCGGTCATGCGTCATGAAAAGCGACTACTCCGTATCTCTGGCTGGGATGTTCATGCAGCCAAGTTCTCGCCTCAACGCCACGATGAGTCTCGTATTCCGGAGGATCATATATTAAACAATTCCGAAACATTTGATCCGACCGCTGGAATCGAACTATCTCAGCCCCTGTCCGATCACAGTCTGATGCGCCCTGCTGTGCAATCGTTATCCGTTCGAAGCGTTCGAAGCGATAGGGCTACCATTGCCTTGCGTATTAGACACGATGCTGTCCATAAATCTGATTTGGAAGCGGCGAAGGGTGTCTTCCACTCCATGCTTGCCCGCGGTATGCACCCAAACGAATACCATTTCAGCGCCCTAATGGAGGGATTTGCCCATAAAGGCGAACCGAAGGCAGCTGAGGATGTTCTAAGTGCGGCCATGCGAGCTGGCATTACGCCCAATGTCGTGATGTTCACGATTCTCATCGTGGGGTATGCCCGTCAAGGGGATCCCGATTCTGCCATGCGGGTATTTCAGGATATGATGGCTGCTGGTGTCAAACCGGACGTACCGGCCATCGACGCCGTCGCGAGCGCGTACTTTATCGTCGGGGCTTACGCCAAGGCAAGACAAGTCTTGATTCAATTGTGGTCTCATGTACAACCGTTCCCGCCCGAGCTAGATTCCGCGTCACTGAAGCAATTAGCTCGGACGTTTCGTTCTTTGCAAGAAGACGGTGGTGTGGTTCGAAAACGTTTAACGAACGAGAAGAGCCTGTGGCGCAGGCCGGACTTGAAACGTTTGGTTAATATATGGAAAGTCATGGGAACGACTCGGGCGAAAAAACGGTTCAGGGTGTCCGCGAGGCCTAGTAGTAGCCATGTTGCACCACGAGTAACGAAATCATAAGATCTTGGGCGACCTAACAGTGTGATCTTGGATAGCTGCAGATTCCAATCCAAAAGAGTCTGTCTGAGCACCTCCGGATCAACTGGATGTATCGCCAATCCCCTGAAGACAGCGGCCGGGACAGCGCGAGATCCGTGGTTTCTTAGTGTACATACACATACGTTACAATTAGAAAGGATATCAACCTAAATTTGAACCTAAATTTTCAAAAACATTGGAAAAGAGGCCAGTAAATCCATCCCGCGCTTCAACTCATCATCAGCTGGCTTTTGTCCGCTTTGTATGGTGACAATTAAATTCCGGAGATGGCTTTCCTGATCCCTCCAGAATTTAGAGAGGGCACGGTGGTATTGATGGGTGGATCGAAGAGCAATGTCATAATCAATAACATCAGTATGGATGTTATCGACAGCGCCTTCAATGTAAGCTTTGATCCTATCGTGGTCGCGATCGGAGGGTGTTTCGGGTGGGTTGTTCAAACTAGGATCTGTAAAGGCCTCAGCTCAGGAACTAGACGATGAAAGAAATATACGAACTGGGTATCTGTCCTCCATACTCAGAGCAGAAGATCGATATCTGTCGTTTGCCTTTCTTGAATGCATTCCGCAGCTCTTCCCAATTTTTCGCCCCGTCCAGAGCGGCCTGCAGAACCGCCACGATTGAATTAGAAAGGGAGGCTTTTGCGACATCCAAGCCATATAGCAGGCGGTAATCAAAGAATGACTGGAAAGTCTGGGTAACTTTGACGCATGTTTGAAGGTAGAACCGGAGCTCGTGAAATTTACTCAAGACTGAAGCGCGTATTTGTGACAAAGTCTTGGAGACAGCCCCGTGCAGTTTCGTGATGGGCGTAACGACAATGGCATGATAGAATGTTGAGAGTGTGTTTCTAACAAGCTCGGCATTCGTCACCAACCCATTGAGATATGGAGTAATTGGTGTAGGGATCTGGGGATTTGTGAGAGGCGAGTCTGAAGCCAATGGATGAAGCATACGATTGTAGTGGTATCTATACTTGCTTCTGAAGGATCGGCCGACGCAGGAAGCAAGGAGATGGCGGTCGAAAATGCAGTTTCAATAATCTTCCATCCCTCAATGTCGTCACATAGTCGTTCAGGTTTGAATCGTACGGCGCGTTCAAACGGTGAATTCAATGCTGCGAGGGCTTCTTCTTGGTCTTTCCAGAACTGAGCAATCAGACGCTGGTGGGCGATCATATCCTTGAGTGCGTTGTCGAAGGTATCAACGAGTTCATGATTCTGATTCTTCTGGGAGGCGATCCCCAGAAAGTCCTTAATGGTATCATACCAACGGCGATCTACAAAATGGTTTGCGAGGGAAAGAAATTAGAACAAGAAATAAAGATGTTGACTACTCGCCTGTGCTTGATGCAGCAGATCGCAAGACCTCAGAAAGTGAGCCTTTACATGCGCCGAGTTCTCGACGCAATTTCTCGAACACATCGGCGCGGTCACTTGCTTTGGCAGAAAGTTCCTGTGCCTTCCTGTACAGATCCTCTATCCATACCACACATTCCTCCCAGTGAATTTGATCACCGTGTGTTATGAGAAATTCGGCAAAAGAGATGTAGCTGGTTGAAAAGGACCGCGACCATTTCAGAATTTCGACGCTATCACGGTATTGATCTTGGAGGGTGCGTCGTGCAGTTCTTAACAGATTCACGGTTTCGGTAGCCAATGTCCCTTGTGAACCAGCGGCGTCGACATTCAGTTGGATTCGAGCAAAGGTCGCCGCTAATCTTTGCTCGTTCAAGTAAATCGTGTCTTCGTCTTCAAACCATCGTCGTGTCAAATAGTTGTTCCACGGAACGGTTACGAACTTGCCTTCCCAAATAATCCCGTTCAAAGCCCTTTGTATAGACTCTATCGTATCCATAGTCAATGCAGGAAGGACGCAGTTGATAGTCCTGGGTATATTGGCAGTGGTCGTCACTTGCTGTGCTCGGGATGCAGGATGCTTGTCCAGTTCACAAAATACCGGTAAGGAACAAATAATCTTCCTCGGTCGAACTAATTCATCCATAGCCATCAACGGACGCTCGGGAGCTCACAAAGCTTGATTCATGCCTTCGCTCTAAATTCAACCAACACCAGACGCGTTCGAGTGCCCGCTCAACGCCATTCAGCCTGTCCTCATCCATCCAAACCGTTGGATCTATCAGCATACTAAAGGAGAACTTGAACGCTATCGCTCTGATCGTCAGTCATCAGGACATCTGCTTCCGTATATACATTGACAATTTTTTTTTCTTCCGGCAGGCTACATTTCTCGCGGCAGTTCAGATACAAGCCATCTCCCTCACGATACAAAATAGCAAAACACTTCTCCAACGGGCCATCAATGGTTTCTTTTTCGCCGGAATGTTCCTGGACGTCCTGGGAGGTTGCATCGCCTTCCTTGCCGTCGTCCAACTCCAAAAACTCTACACACCTTTGGCCAGAAGAACTGAATCAGCTTCGGCCATTCTGGATGCCTTGGAAAAACATATCAGCCGTCCGACATCCGATTGTCCCGTTTGTGATAATATGTCTCTTCTTCGACACCATTATCAGTTCATGGAAGTCCTTCTTCAACGGGTCCTAGGTGATCTCCGCTCCTGGGAATCCGAGATCACATCATTACAGGAATTTGCAACTCTAGCTTCAGAGATCCTTCACGATTTGGACAAAAATCTCCACTCCGTCGTCCATCCCCACCTTGTGGAGTATGCCAGGGTGGGAAGTGAACTGCAGGCTTTGAGGTTGGGGATGAGCATCGCTTATGCTGCCAGCATCGCAGTGCCCGTCATTGTCACCACAGGTGTGGTGTGCTTCATTATCGGTGGATTGTGCTTGGTTGAATCCGGGCAGCCAGTGGGAGTATGGGTCCCGTCGTTCATCGTGGTATTTGCCACATTACTTTCTTTCGGTGTAATGGTGAGGAGCGGGTAGACCGAGTGGTCGGCACTTGACAATTCTGGGACCCCGGCTCAAAGTGGATTGTCCTGATGAGCGACGAAGTTTACTGCTTTCCACTTGCTGATACTTGAATCCCAATTACCCTTGTACTTGTTATAAAATACCTGCTGCTCAATGCCATACCGTGAAAAACAAGCATGTTCATCCCATGGTAGCCACCCCGCCCAAGACCCCTCTCGCCCAAACTGCATCCCCCATCAACTTCTCTGCAAAAAAAACCCCCAACACCTCACGCATCCGCGCGATGACCGCAGCGTCCGACTCATTTTCGCTGTCCAAAGGCACAGGCTGTTCCGAAGGGGATTTAAGCACTCGGAGCGCATCCTGGTATGCGGATATTCGATCTCAAGATGGCAGGGTATGAAAAGAGGACGTACCAGGACCGAATTCGCTAATGATGATTCTCCAAGAGCACATTCGCTTCCGACGACTTTCGCACCTCCGCCCTCGACGAGACCCTTGGCAATGGCCTCCTTCCCGATGCCAACCAGCCCACGGATCGCTCCCTCTCTGGTCTCTCTGCTCTTCTCTACCGAGATCAGCGCGAGAAGGAGAGTTTTCATAATGCGCGGAGAGAGTGAAGGGTATGTGGTAGAGTGTTGGGTGAGGATGCCGGAAAGAGTTTGCGAGGCAGTCGAGCGGAGGTGGACGGCATGTGACGGGGGTAGAGAAGAATGAAGGAGGATGGAGAGAATGGGTGGGAGGACTTGATGGAGCTAATATTTTGGTTGGCTTAGTACCACAATCCGAATGAAAAGACTCACATATGGCTCAACAAATAACGTGTTATTATCCAATATTGCGCTGATCACGTCAAGGAGCACTTCCAGCACTCTACCATCATTCTCGCTTTGCACGCCCTCTTTGAGCGCTCCGACCACACCTTCTCCTACCCACCGTATCAGGTAGGGTAACAGCGCCTGCAATCCAGCGTCATGCCGCAGACTCGCCAACGCCGCCGTCCGTTTCGCGTGATCGGCAGGGTTAGGCGGTAAAAGGGAGGAGGTGAGACGTGCGTAATACAACAGCAACTCGCGCGAGAGCACCTGCTTGACCAACTGCTGTTGCTGCTGCTGCTGCTGTCGTTGCTTTTCTGTCGTCGGTCGAGTGGGGGATGGCGGCGTGGGCGGGAAGGTCGTCTTCCCGTTGATCTGTGGCAACGTCTTTGGCGGCTCTGGCTCGATGTCTCGGGGAATGGCGGGTGGATTCTCAGGTATGAGTGGTTGCACGCCCTCGACTGCAAGCCAATGTGCCATCCAGCTCACGTTCTTTGGCAGCAATATTTTTTCCTCCCGCAAGACGCGGTCAAAGTCGATCTCTTCGTCCTCCACGAAGTATACCGGTCCCGCCGTGGGCAGCTGTGGAAACGGGAGAGCGCGGCGGAATGTAGGGGGGTTGTTTGGGGAGTGTCCGTAGAGCGGTTCGATATTCAGAACGCGCAGGGCCTGGTCGATGTCAGAGGTCGTCATCGTCGTTCGTCTACCGTGTCGCATGAATCTGGCGGCTTCCTGTATCATCCCGACATGCGTCAATAGGAAAGCAGAAAATGAACGAATTGAAAAACTGACTTCAACGACTTGATGGATCCTGTACTCGATATCGCTTGCTAGGGCAGACGCCACGGGATCTGACAGGTTCGTAATGCCAAGGGACTCTGCCACATCCTGGTGATCTGAGAAATCATGCTCGATTTGCTTTCTAAGAAGGTTCTTACTCGAATTGACTCTGGTTTGTAAACGCCAGGTTGATGTTGTTGTGCTCCTCGAGACTTGGGTTTGCTCATGGCGAGAAGTTGTTTGTTCCAGAGGCCTTTGGTAAACAACTTCCAAACCGAATGTGGCTAACACCACTTGAACTAAAGGTCCTGATAGTAAGAGCAGATAGCCTCAGAGGAACTGATACTAATCAAAATTCTAATCACCAGTTTCTATAATGCTTACACCCATTTATCACCCACTTTTTTGGGGCAAGCCCTAGTTCACGATGATTTTCACTCATCTTCGGGTTAGCAGTGCACCTCTGAAACAATGTATCGATGACATGACGATGCTAGGGACAGCCAACGCCGTTGGACTGAGTCAAACCGCTCTTTGATCCGAATCAGCATTTTATTGACTCAGAATCTACAAATAGCCTCCAAACGAGCACAGGATGGCAAACAATGTCCAATTACAAGACCATCCGTCTCCCGTGCCCTCCCAGACCATCAGATATAGCCAACTATGTCAACCTTCGTCTGCTTTCCTTGAAGACAGATCCATCCTGTTTCTCTTCCACATACAAGTGGGAATCCGCCTTCACCGAAGGGCAATGGCGGTCACGTCTTAGCTCCGAAGATAAGGTCATCGTAGTCGCAACCACATCTTCGCCGAACAACGACGACAGCGGCAGCGACACTCCTCCACACGAGGAGTGGGTTGGGACCCTGGCTATGCTTTCACCAGAGGCCTTGCCGCCATCGTCTTTTGTACCCCCAAAGGGTAACATCACCGAAAGCGCAAGGATATACGGACTGTTCGCCATATGGGTTCACCCAGCTCATAGAGGAAGAGGTTTAGGAGAGAAGCTGATTGAGGAAGGCTTTGCATGGGTCAAATCACACAGTGAAGCGAAGACCGACACCTTCGAGCACTCTGCGGTGGCCTTGTACGTTTACGAGACTAATTCTAGTGCACGGGCGTTGTATTTCAAGATGGGTTTTTTGGAAGTACGGGATGAAGAGAATGGCGGTCCACTTCTGATGATAGCGGACCTGGGTTAGTTCCTTGAATATCCTATTGAAAGCATCTAATGATCTGGTATGATCAGGCAAAACACCCATCGTTCACAAGCGGCCTAATTCGCCCCGTGGGTAGAAAGTCTTTGTAGATGTTCAGACGGGAAATAACCTGATGGTGAGCCTCGATTTTTTGTGCTGAAAGGGTCAGCTATGCGGTGACCAAAGAAAGACGAAGAAATTGACAGAGTGCATCCATTTACCGCCATACACTCGCTTTACTCCCCTTTACTGATGAACTTGCCATAATAGCAGACAAAAACAGCAGCCACCAATGCAATCCACGGAACAACACCCGGGAAATCTGGTCCTTCGCGATCCTTATCACAAACGGAGCTAAAATGAGTTCATCAGGCTTTGACATTTACTTTTTGTTCCAGCTGCTTCAACTCATAACAAATGCCATATTTGTGTTTCTCGGTAAATTAGCCAACTGCCAAAGATAAGTAACACGGCTTTGCCTCACCGTGCGCGCCCGTATCGCACCGCCGAAATGATTGATTCAGTTGTCCAGATAGCTGGCTTCAAGAATGCATTGGCAGGTAAATAATTACAACCATCTATCCCAAGATATGTGTAAGCAAATGTCCTTATATCACCCAAGAATGAATCGAGAATCGACAATGTAGTGACTAGAGTCCCCGATGAGAAAACAAAAAAGACATAGCAGCTGTGCTAACCCGTGCAAGCGGCAGTCGGAAGTGATGCATTGACAGCGTTCCAGGGACTGCAATGGTCTGTCAGCAAGTCCAGATTCATACACGTCCAACTCACTCTGGATATGTGCAACCAGCCACAGGCCTAGGGAGGAAACACAAGTTATTGTAAGCGATAGAATTTCCCTCCTAGAAACCCTGAAACTCACACATAAGCCAACGCTGTATCCGCCGAATTGTTCCATCCGTCACCGACTGCTACACTGGGCGCAGCAGTAAATGTGGGGGCGAACAACGTCTTGACGGTTCCCGTGGGTGTGAAGGTAGGTATAAGCGCAATTTGAGTCCCTGTGAATGATGGGGCTAGTGTTGTTGGCGGAAAGGCATGAGACGACAGTTGGGTTGGATCGACCTGCCCTGCCCCGGGCTGCCAATGATGCGTTAACGATGCGTTAGGATGAAGCATAAGTAGAAAAGTGAGCGCACTCCTCCAGTAGCCGACGCCGGATAAGTTCCATCAAAGGGTTGAGAGGATGTTAGGACCTGAGCACAATGTCCTACTGCATCTCGCGGATCTAGCGATGCGGCGGTTAGCTTTGTGTACAAGAGAAAGAGGACACTCATACCGGAAGGAATCCACCCTCTCGATAATCCAAGCTGATAATGCCACAAGGGTGAAGACGAGGTTCCAAGAACTGTTGAATTCCCGATCTTCCAAGTCCAATAAAACGAATTTTGAAGCGCATCCATCGAAGCCAGCGACACTTGCAAGATACTGTTGATAGTAGCCTGGTTGTAATTCTAAGGGGTTCTTTTAGTCACTCAGTCAGGGGACAGCTGAATGGCCAAACTGCTTACAGCCCAATCATCCCAAAATGCGCAGTCAGTAGATGTCGGAGTGGATCCTATACCACTGAGCCTGAATCATTTTACTCAATCAGTAGATGGAGGGCTTCGAGAATGGGAGGAACATACCATAAACCGCAGTCGTTGATAGCCGAAGAGAATTCTCCACCGAGCGTGACTCCAAACTCTGTGGATGATTGATTTGTAGCTACAGCCCAATTACTTTGGCAAACAACCAAATTCATGAGTGAAATGGGAGAGTGGTATGCGGATATCTGATTTACCAAGGCACGATCGCCAACTGATCGATCCTGTTCGAAAAGATCGGCTTCCAAAACACATACGAGGATGCTCGAATCATCGTGCTTACGGACTACTGTTGTTCGCGAATGCCAAGTACTTTGAAGAAGAATGAGAGACGGGCACGGAGTAATGTGGTTCGGGTGACATACAGGATGCTGATCCAGGGCTAGTCGGTCTGCACCGGCCAAAAAACTGGATAACATGTCATGTTCGAGACCATGAAATCCGGCCAGGTCGAAACTCACCCATTCCAGATTGCTGGCTGTCATTATCCGGAAAGTTAGGGATAACCAAAGCGAAAAGAGCTGCCAGCAACTTACACCTTGAAATCCGTCATGTATTGCGATATATGGGCCATGGCCAGTTCCAGTACCACTTTCATCGACCCGTCAGTTCGATTTCCGAGCCTGAGCCACTGAAAAACGTACGTCGATATCCGTATGGCCTGGTATGCAGCCAGGTAGAAGCTCTGCACATCTACCTGTCCTATTGTAGCCCAACGAATCTCGTTGACGATTCCCAAACTGTTATCGATGAGTACGTATCGGAGAGAGGAACCGGACGTATTTAACACTGCTTACACCCCGACAACGTCTCTGTATTGGTCTTGACTCACGAATTCAGCCAAAATCCGGAGGTACGTCAATGTGCGTTGGGCGTTCGCAATTCCCATTACTCCGTTCATGCTTTGCAACATGGGGTCGAATCAGCAAGTCCATTGGAAAGAGACGGTTCTCACAAATTGATACTTCCAGCTGTGAGAAATGTTTACAACGCGTCTATGGGAAAACGGAAGACATTACACTCACCCTTTCCAGAATGATTCTTTGGAGTGTAGGTCAGGTATTTGAGATGCATGTCTTTGACTTGAAGAAATCTCTTACCCATCCATTTTGACTACCTAAATGTCCATTGAGAAATTGTCGTAACCATTCTATGTCGTGCAAACTCACCGGGAAGCGCGTGGAGATCCAAGAATATGCGGATCCCATATTTTCGGGCCCATTGAATTCTGGAACAGACACGATGATTATATTAGAACAAGCGAGAGTGGATGAGACGAACGCATAGAGGAAGTATTTCCATGAGGTCCCGACCAAGAAGGGTTCGTCATTCATCGTCTCGATTGCCCAGAAACCGATCGGGATCCTGACATAGTTCAAGCCTGCGGCGGCAATATTTGCAAAATCAATCTCTGTCTGAGAAATGCGTGTCAGGACAGTGAATTCGGCAGCCGGAAGGGTGACTGACAATAAAGGTAGCGTAGTGATCCTCCATTTCTGTTGCTAGGTTTGGGCCCATTGCGATCGAGAGCGTCCATTCATCGACGACCGGTGTTGTGCTCGAGTTGACGTACTTTTCGTAAAGACTGGGTGTGATGAACGGTTCGGTGACTTTCGGAGGAACCTCGGATCATAAATTTCCAACGACAGTGACGAAGAGCTCACCTAGCCAACCTCTTTGATGCCAGTCAGCTCTTCCTCGGAACAATCTAGTTGTCCGTAACTCACCCAAGATTAACACCGCGAGCGATGTCGGACCCCCAGACCCAGTCCTCGGATCCTACCCTGGGACTCCAGCTTTGCGCTTTCCCTCCAGGGGCAAAAGGCATTTTTGGATCGTACACCCAGTCTCCGCCAAAGTTATTGATGTAAATAGAAGTTGAGCCATTGTTCAAGATCACCACGCTGCCATTGGTACCAGAAGTCGCCCCGTTGAACGGTGGTGAGTTTGGAGATCCAGAGGACCCAGAGGGATCCGAAGACGAGGGTGGTTTGTGGAGGAGGACTAGAGGGATGGTTATAGCACCGGCAGCTCCGATGATGAGCATGACGAGGATGATAGTTGAAAATGTCGTCCATCTGGGCTTTCTTGGTGGTTTTCTGGGTAGTAATGGAGGAAAGAATGGATAATAGAGGGAATTAAGCTGGGAATTAGAGTCATCGCTATACTACAAAACAGGGGGTTATGCTAAGGAGCGAACGTAGAGCTTTCCATTGACGTACCGGGTCGAATTCGACCTGTTCTGGCCAATACTCTTGCCATGGCGGGGTCATTTCATAGTCTGGTTCTCGGGGAATGCTGGTGTACGAGGCCATATCGGTGGTCGTTTGGGACAAGAAACGTAAATCTTGGCTGTGTTCCTCATGGGTCGGTGTTATACATACACGTCAATAAACTCAAAAGTACACTAAAGGGGGTTTACACGACGACGACGGCGGCGAACTCGCAGCACGGGTGCTCGACCTATGATTGAATGCTTTCTCTCTCCATCCGTCTCCGTTTCCTCGCTTGATCCTCCAAAATCAACTGTTCGGCCGCGGTGAGTGGGGCTGATCTCTTCTTTTCAGCATCGTCGGGCGCGGTCTTCAATACGTTGGGCCGTTTGAGTTGATTGGCTTTTAATGGGTTGGTGATAGGTTTGAGTTTGAGAGGATTCAATTTCGGCTCGGTTGAAGGGTCGGGCGCGGCTTTTGCAGAGAAAGATAATACGACTTTTTCTGCTCCTTCGTCACGTTTTAGGCCTTCTTCCACAGGAGGTGAGGGCGTGTTCGATGGACCAGCTTCGTTTCCGGCGCGCTCGATTTGCTCTGCGATGAGAAGTCGTTCGCGCTGCTCATCGGAAGTTGTTGCCCTTTCTTTCTTTAATGATGCTTCCTAAAGAATTCTTGGTATAATGGGCAAAGAAGTTGAATGTGGAGACGCACAGCTTTTGCGAGGGCTTTCGGACTGTTGTCGATCCATGCAATGAACCACCCCTTCTCGGTCTCGTCTACTCTAGCCACGCCTGTCCGACCGAGATGCTTTACAAATTCAGTGAGTGTGACCCAACGCGTCGAGTTCATGTGGAGATGGTGCTTGTCAGAGATGTACTCTTGGTACACCTGGTTCGCTCGAACTCGCTTGGTACCAAATCTGACTCATTCCGGATGATGAGTGTGCCAAAAGGTGAAAAGCACAGAGACGCACCTCCGGGAGAGAAGAGCGACAAATTCACCCTGAAACTGGCTCGAGAACGACGCAATGTGTTTACCCGCATGCTCCCCTACAACGAGCATCTGCCGCAGATGCGCTTCAGACGCGGCATGACACTTGAACCCGTTCTCGTCTCGGCATTGCTTTTCGCAAACTTGACAATACCATCGCAATCGCTGCAACCCCTTCGATTTCATCTTGTTTGCGAGATACTTGGGGGTCCCGACTAACCAGCGGTTAACATACTGAAAATGAGCAACAAACGACGGCGAACCTTCTGCTCGCGGCATGCTGGGCAATATTAATATCTACGGTTGACTTGTCAGGGAAAGAGTGAAGGATGATTATATAATACACCAGGCTGTGGCTATGGTCCTCAGCGCGAAAGCCAAAGGAAAGCAGCGCGCTGTAGAACCCCCTTTGGAAGACTCACCACCGTCTTCGAGAGAGCTTGTGATTCGGTTCACTGAAGGCATACCAGATCTTACCCTCCAAGTCGGCGAGAAAGATTCCGTCCGGGATGTCAAGAAAATCGTCAGCTCTTTGCCCCGTTTTTAATGCAATACTTATTCTCAGTTTATAGATTCGGGAAGCGAGGCCGCAACTTAAAGATCGGCGGGTTCGACTCATATATTCCGGTCGATTGTTGACCGATGGCACGTTCTTGTATTCTTGGCTAACATCCTTGGAGGAGCGCCAAAAGCGCGCAGCCTCGGAAGATGAAAACGGAAAGCAACAGCCAGCTCCCGCTACAACTTGGCTGCATTGTTCTGTCGGGCCCAAGCTCGAGATAAGTGGTCATGATGACGAGGGCGCGACTCAGGTATGAATTTTCGTTCTTAGGGTGAGCGCACCCTGACCGTCTCAAAGACAGCACAACTCCAACCCGTTCGAGGCTTTGACCGACTCGCCGCGGCTGGATTCTCTGAATCAGACATAGCCAACTTTCGGCTGCAGTTTCACAGTCAATCATCACCAAGTCATCTAGACACTGAATTTGAGACAGAGGAAGAATGTCAGCTCCCTGCTTCATTTAACAAGTAATCACATCTTGACCTCCATTCAGACGACGAACACGTCCGTGCGCTTGAAGAACAATGGATTGATTCACTAGATAACGCGGGGACGGCATCTTTGTCTCAATCATCTTCATCCGGCTCATCTGTTCTCCAAGGAATAGTTCTTGGCTTCTTCTTTCCCATTCTTCCCTTTTTCTTCATGCGTAAACCCAAACCGGCCATTTTCTGGGATGACGGAAGCGATTACGAGTCTCCCAGCGCAGTCGTATTCTCGT
Source organism: Porpolomopsis calyptriformis (assembly GCA_951640195.1). NCBI lineage: Eukaryota > Fungi > Basidiomycota > Agaricomycetes > Agaricales > Hygrophoraceae > Porpolomopsis > Porpolomopsis calyptriformis. The sequence continues at coordinate 351,950 of OX621172.1, read as the reverse complement.
AAGGCCTACCCTAATCTCTGCGCGGAATTCTGTTAAGCACACACACAGGAAGCGCATGCAGATGGGAATCGTCGTTGGCTTTTTCGTCAATGTGTTGTTTGGGATGTGGAGATTTTTATTGGATTCCTCATGACCAGCCAGCCACGCGCTTGCGACTGTCGTTCAACCTGCTGCATGTTGGAAGTTATACCACGAGGCTTCATCATGGGAACATCAATTGTTCCTCCTCCTCTGTATTCTACCTGTTCCTGGTAAATTTAAAACCAATCAGCTTCAGCGCCGTTCACGTGTGGCGCTGGTGCACGTGCACCACCTTTTGGCTCTTCATCCCTTCTATCTTGACCTTCAACACCCACCATCGACACTAACCAACGCGTTCAAAAGTAAGTCTGTGCTCCCAGCACATTTCAAATACACGTAATAGATCGAATACTGCAGATGGATTTGCAAACGTTGTCAAACCTGTTCTCCACCACTCTGAATCCTGATCCCGATGTTCGGAAGACCGCAGAACTTGAAATTCGGAACGTAGGTTCTTATTCACTGTAGCTTCTAGTTCTATCACATACGAGCCCATCAGATTGGCGGTCGGGAAGGCATGGTAGAGGCTCTTCTGCAAATAATCGCCGCTGATACCGTTGAGCTGTGCGTGTCAAACGCGTCCTTTTATCATCCGTGCCTCTTCTAACGCACCGTATTATCTTTCTCAGTCCAACTCGTCAAGCTTGCGCCGTGTATCTCAAGAATCGCGTTCAAAATCAGGCCTCCTACTTAATTGACACCGTTCACCAAAGACCGGATCAAGTACCCTTCTCAAAAGCCAGCGGCGACGCCCTCAAGTCATCTATTCTGCGTATTCTTGCTGTCTCTCCCTCGCGTAGTATTACCATACAGCTAGGAAGCATTCTTAAGATCTTTGTTTCCCGTGATTTCCCCGATAAGTGGCCTGGCATCTTGGACGAGGTCAAGACACTACTCCAAAGTGGAGATATAAGGCAAGTTGGCGCTGGATGCGTAGCAGCGCTCGAGTGTGTTCGTGCCTTCAGGTGAAATCTATCGCTATTCATCATAAATTTTCTGGCTGACTTGAATTCAAGGTTTAGTCAAAAGAACGACATCCTACCTCAGGTGGTGACACAGCTCTTCCCCACCCTTGTGAACATAGCGACACAAATGTTGTCCACGCCTCCGGGCGCATCGCAAGAAATACCCACCATGCTCCACCTTATACTGAAAACATACAAAACCAGCATCGTGATTCACCTGAGCAAGCACCAACAGAGCACTGAGAGCCTGGTGCCATGGGGACGACTGCTCTATCAAGTAGTCAACTTGCAAATTCCAAAAGAGGTGGTGCCTGAAGACGAGGAAGAACGAGAGCGTAGTGAATGGTGGAAAGCTAAAAAGTGGGCATGCAATACGCTTGGACGTCTCTTCCATCGGTTTGTTCCCCCCTTCTCTTTATGAACATCAGCTCAAAATCCCATGTCACAGTTACGGAAACCCATCGCAGCTCCCGTCTCTCCTTAAAAAAGAGTATTCTGAATTCGCCCAGTATTTTGTCGCCAACTTTGCACCCGAAATTTTCAGGATTTACCTTCAACAAGTGGAGCTTTTCGTATCAGGTCAAGCCTGGTTATCCAAGAAGTGTCAATACCATATCTTCCAGTTTTTCACCGAATGGCAAGTACTTCTTCTCACACCAGGGACATTTCGTCTTGATATCTGGGTTCCACAGCGTCAAACCAAAGTCAACTTGGGCGCTCCTCAAACCGCATTTTGAAACACTAGTGTCGTCGTTTGTATTTCCTCAGCTATCATTCACGCCAGCGAAGAAAGAACTATGGGAAAGTGACCCCGTTGACTTTGTCCGTTTGTTTGTTGGTACGATGCAATTCAGCTGGCGCCAACCACATGCTTCTTTGGCTCACAATCTCCTTTAGATGAATATGAAAACTTCGCCACCCCGGTTTCCTCTGCGACAACGTTCCTCTTCTCTCTTGTCAACAACCGAAGCAAGACGACATTTATGCCTATTCTCGGATTCATCAATAGCGTCTTGCGATCGTGAGTCCTGTTCAATCGTTAATGTACATGGCATTCATCATCCGCTCCCAACTATTGGTAGAAATGCCCCAGCTCCACAACGATACGGAGCTCTTAACATGATCGTGGCGTTGGGCCCCTTCATTATGCGTCATCCTGAGGTCAAAGGCAACATGGAGCAATTCACGTTGCAACATGTCCTGCCAGAATTTTCCAGCAGTGACCCTTTCATGAGATCGATTGTAAGTCGGAAAGCTTTTCCTCTCTCAAACGAGACTCAATTTCCCTCGCTTGGTAGGCTTGCGAGGTTGTAGGCACGATCGAGAAAGCTGGTATGTTGTGGGCGAACGAAGAGGTCGGCTCATTTAATCGTGTCCCTTCAATTATCCACTGCTGATATATCATCCAGAATTTGATCTCGCTTTTCAGAGCCATTGCGACAAGTCTGGACGATCCTGAATTCCCCGTCCGTGTCCAGGCCGTGCTCGCTCTGACTGAGATGGTCCAGGTTCAAGAGTCAAGTACATTCCTTTTCTCGCAAATTATGGGCACAATCTAAATCATTTTATAGTCAGGACCGCTGTCGCTCCTCAAGTTGGCAAAGTTATCCAAGGTCTGTTTTAGTCAATCCACATCTTCAAGGGTTTAATGTTATTCCGGTTTCAGACCTCTTGAAACTTTCCGACGAAACCGACCTTGATATCCTTAACCACAGTATGGAGATAATGGTACAATGTTTCCAGGCTGAGCTGTTGCCAGTTGCTGCGCAGTTGACGGCGCGTCTTGTGCGTGAACTACGGCAGTATCGACTAATGATGTTTCCATTCTGACGTTAGCTCACATTTCAGTGCGAATCGTATTCGCGTCTTGCCAGAGAAAGTATGGCTGAAAATGAGGGGGATATGCAAGAGCCTTATATGGACATACTGCTCTCTGACGGCGACGACGACAAGACGTACGCGGCCATGGGCGTGGCGAAAACTATCGGCACTGTATGTTTTCTTTTTCCATCGGGTTATATAAATCAACTAACCTTGTGATAGGTAGTGACTTCGGTTGAATCATCGCCGGAAATCCTTGCGCAAGTTCAAGAAGTCATCATACCCATCGTCATTTTCACTCTGGAAAAGAAACTTCTCAGTAGGATTGATTAACTCCATCCTCTACTGCTAGCTGATTTGTTTTTGAAGATTTATTCGACAACATGTATGATCTGGTTGATAGCCTCACTTTCAAACTTCACGCGATTTCGCCCAACATGTGGCCCGTGTTTGAACTGACATATAAACTTTTCAAGTCTGATGCAATTGATTTCTTGGACGGTGGATAAATTGCATTCCATAACTCTGTCTTACGGGAACTGACTCGTGTCTTAGAGATGCTTCCCTCCCTCGACAATTTCGTCTCTTATGGTATTGAAGTATTCAAAGCCCGTGCCGATTACAGGCACATGATTCTCGATATCTACCTCACATCCATCGCGAGCGAGCAGCTCGGGGAAAGCGACAGAGTGAACGGATGCAAGTTGGCGGAATCGATTCTCCTCAACTTACGTGGCCATGTCGATGACGTACGCCAGTCCCCTTTCGTCGAGTGAAGACTTGTCTACTGACTCGGCGTGCATTCTCTAGTTTTTGCAACCCATCATCGTCACCGCCCTCGACCATCTTGACAAGGCGGAGACGTCGACGCTTCGTTTAGCCAATCTCGAAGTTTTGATTAATGCAGTGCTCTATAACGCATCCGCTGCACTTCGACTCATGGAAAGTTCCAGACCGGGGATGCTTCGCACCTTCTTCGACAAGTGGTTTACGGCGATAAAGGCAGAGAACCAACTTCCTCGAGTGCATGACAAGAAGTTGAGTATCATGGCTTTGTGCGCGTTGTTGGAAATGGATCCTTCGGTGATCCCTGAGGTCTTGAGGGACGGGTGGTCTGGTATCCTGGAAGGAATATTGAAGATTTTCAAAGATCTGCCCAAGGCGATTGAAGGTCTGTTTTTTCCTATCTTTCCGATTATGTGGGATTGTCGCTGAAGAGTCGCTCACCAGCCCGTAAGGTGCTTGAAGAAGCGTACCAAGATGGGTCAGATGACGAAGACAATATTGAAGAGTCCAAATTCCTTAACTTTGGCGATGATGACGGTGAGCAAGACTGATTGGCAACGTCCACAGCTGATTTGTGATCAGAGGACGTGTGGGATGAGGACTCTGCGTATCTGGAACTGCTGGCGAATGAGGTAGGGTGTCTAACAACCAGCATGTTTCAGTGCTGATAACGAGTTGACGATGTAGGGGGCGCGACTTAGACAAGAATCTACAAGTCGGCCCGATGCAGAGGAAGAGGATATATCTTCTGAAGAATCGGACATCGAAGAAGAACTGGGGTATATCAGCCCTCTCGATAATGTGAATCCGTATGGGTCATTCAAGCAAGCTTTGACGAGTATGTTATGTCTTGCGTTACGTCTACCGGCTCTGATAAGCACCTGCAGCTTTCCAAATGCAGAATGCGGCATGCTATCAGACATCGACTACCTCTCTGAGTGTCGAACAACAAACGGTGTTGATGGAAGTAATGCGGATAGCGACCCAGGCCGAATCGGGGAGTGCTGGGGTTGAAGCTTAGGAGAGTGTGTTGCAGGGATTAGGTTATGTCTACGTTTCGATCTTGATATGTGTAACGAACTGAAAAGGTAAGTTGATGTAGGAGGTTACATCCACGGATGTAGATAATCATCACGCTGAGTTGCTACGATTGATTTGATCCATAAGCATAGGGGCTATTGCTACATATGGCGGTGCGGCAACGCTGGGTGTTCGGTCCCTTCAGGTTCGTGAAGGGACATCGGATGATGGCTGATATGGCTAGGGTTGTACCAGGAAAGCTAAAATACGTACGGATCTGTGAATGTGAGATAAGCTCGCCTGAGCGTTGTCGTTCATCACCGGATTTGGGTGTTATTTCCCGGTGTTGTCGGACTCTTTTTTTTTTTTTTCTCTTTTTTTTTTCTGTATATCAAAGATCTTTTTCGTTCGCGGCAGAAACCCTTGGGTATGGTGAGGAGTAATTTACAGCCAACCCCTTGTTTTACGTTTTCATTCCGGGTGCGTTCATGTCGGAATGTTCGAGTAAACGATACTTCCGGAGCAAGTGGTCTGACAATTTTAATATGATGACTGAGCTCACTCGGTGGAGTTTTCTGAGCGTGTTGAGAGGCGCAGCTGGTTTCAGGAGCGAAAATCAACGCAATTTATCATCCCGGTTATATGGGAACCCGTAGAGTGCACAGTCAGCATTGATAGGCAGAGCACCGCCGCGGGCGAGAAATAGTTACTTAATAAGGCAATCCCCATTTACACCCGGGGTCCTCCCAATCTGCCGGACATCATGCATCACCCCCGAGTACTTGTTCATTTTGCACCGCTGACTCGTGCTGTGCGTCGGGTGAGTGCTTTGAAAGCTTGATTGCATGATGGGCGTGATTCCCTGATGCAGATGGATGCCTTTCAAAGGCACTGGGCACAGTGTAGATACTTGCTTTCACACCCGGGAGTACCTTCACCGACGGTGCTGTGGTGGTCGTGAGCTGACACGTTAGAGGCGTTCGATTTTCAACGTTCACGGTTATAGCGGCCCCCGGCATCGTTTGATAGGCACATTCTACATATGGACCGTCACCTTCAAGCCCGTGGATGAACGTTTCAACGCTCAAATCGATGGATACTTGAAGGACCGATTCATTCCTGTTCAAGTTCAAAGTTTCTCGCTCTTGGCCGACTACGGTGCAAGTCTATCAAAGTTGGAAACTTGGGTACCAATGTAAGTCCCAAACTTTCCCTTCAAATTCAAGCGAGAAAAAACTATGACCCGGCCCTACGGGATGGCCAGCTGAGGCAAATACGTATACTGATACGCGTTGATACGTGATGGTTATGTCACAGCCGAGACCGTCAGCTAGGCTCAAGTAGTGCCAGACATTGCTCTGACCTACACCCCACATTTGGGATCTCTGATACCTCGGACCTCTTTTTTTTTTTTCCTTCCCCTTTCTATTTCATTGAATCTGTCATTCTTCTGGTACTGATCTTATTTTTCCGGATCTGGCTTCGTTACTTAATCCCCTCTCGGATGCACTTTAACACAAGGTGTTTCTCAAGTTCCTCTGCTCACTCTCCGCTAGACACGTATCCCTCCCCCCCCTCCCCCCCTCCCATGATCACCTCAGACTCCTTTCAGCCACCTTTGCAGCTCAAGGGCGAAATAATGGACCTCGAATTCAACATAGACACTGATCATCGCAAAAGACGAAGGAACCGAACCACTCAGTCCTGTCTTAACTGCCATACCTCCAAACGAAAGGTGCGTGTTTACCGAATCTTTTCTCCCTCTTGTTGATTGTGTCCGAACAGTGTGATCGCAAACGACCTTGCCAAAGATGTATCCAACTAGGCCTAGTAAATTTTTTTGTGATCGTCCTCTGATACTATTTTTGTTCATCCTTATTTTTAGACTGGTCTTTGTGTGTACGAAATTGACGATCCGTCTCTTAGGTGCGGCCGTTTTATTCGCATTTCAGGGTTGAATACTTAATCCATCATTCTTTCAGAGACGACCCAACTCTAGACGAGAACACTCGCCTCAGAAATAGAATCGCAGAACTAGAAAGTCTTGTGAGAGAATTGAGGGGTATGATTTCCATAAATGATCCATTCATGCCTTAATAACCCCGTTCTTTGTTTTCCCCACTCACAACCAGGCAAGCCGCATCCTCGATGGGCTGACTCCAATTTTCGCGACGGTGACCCAAACGAAAAATGGCATTCGAGGGCGACAAAAACCGGATCAACCGTCAAACGACGGGGACATTCGCCAGAATGCCCCGACGACCAAGCCCACGAACATACCAATGGCGCTATCTCTTCCCTACTCACGCCGGTCAAATCAGAGGTGGCCTCGGACGCTAATCACCCCAATCTATACTGTTTCTCCCCTACCCCCGCTCCCCCTATGCGTTATCAAATATTCCAGACTGACGTCCGATCGTCGCCTGCATCGTCTTATGAGAGCGAACAGCAGTGCCCGTCTTATAGCAGCGGTCCTTCCTCGACAGGAGGGTCTTCCATGTCATACCATTCCTCGCCGCCGACAATTCAATACAACAATGCCCGTGATTCGGCACGGTCTCCTTTTCAGAATTCTTCCGGAGGTAGCGACGGGTACTCTTTTGACAGATATGAGGAGGAGACGGCGTATGCAGACCATTATCCTTCAGATCTCTCACCTCGGCAATCTTACTGCGCTTGTCGCACCAGCCTGGCAACCAGTCACACGTTTATGGCTCTGACGCAACAGCTTCAAAATATCGCAAACACTCTCCGACAGTACAACCAACACCCGCCAAATTCCCCATGCCTGCTCTATCGCCGCATCATGGAGCTCAACAATCTGATACAGTACGTTTGTCTGCCTCGGTATCTCCCAGTTCCCGTGACGGATCTCTTTATTTAGGATGATGAACGCTACCAGCGGTGGGAATGATTCGGCTGATGGGGGACCTGGAGCATCGTTTGATGAACTTTCCACGCACACGGACGGTGATATTTTGACGCCCCTGTCCGCGCCAGGCCCACATGCTTCCTTTCACGCCCCTCCCTCTTCTGGCGGACCGTCCTCGCAAGATTGGCAAGCTATAACCGGGAGTTATAACCCATATTTCCACGTCCCACCACCTCCCCCGCAAACTAGTGATCATTCGCATCACGGCATGTTCAACAACGTTGGCACCTGATTTTGTGCACGAGCTAGCACACTCCACCCCGCCTCCACCCTCGTTTCGGCGTTCACCATCAATGATGGATCTCTTGACATTCTTCATTTCATAACGTAGGCTTCAGGACGCTTTGGCTAGTGTTAATTTCAGTATGGATCCTTGGCATGGAAACATTTTTGCTTGCTTCTAGTCTGTAGGTAAAGTAGGTACACGTCTATTGCTTGCTTCTGTGATCGATGACTACATGGTGAACCTTTAGGCATGGGTGGTACGATCAATGTCAAGTGTGAAGCGGAAGAGGCGCTCAGCCGCTGGATCCCTTGTGGTGATCCCTCGATCATTGTCTAGCCTGTACACGTCCCTTTCGATGAACCGCACTTGTCCATCTCTCCGAATCAGCAGCACGGTCGATAAGCGTGTTCCGGAGAGGTCTGGATCGCCATCTGGTGCGTTGTTGATTAGAATAGGCTCGACGAGGATGGTATTTCGAAGATCGGAATGTTCGAGGATCGGTTCAGGAGGCCGCCAACTGGAAGATAGTAAAAAAAAAAAGAATTATGTCAGAAAAATGCGAAACGACGGTGGGATAATAGGTGCGCACGTCAAAATTTCGAAGAGAGTATTGACGATTTCGGTTTCCTCCACCTCTCTTGACATCCAATCGCCCAGTAGGGTATCCAGAGACTGAGTGCCGAGCATCACTTTCATCCACTCGTTCCCGCCTTTACCGTCAATCCCGTTTGAGAGCCCCCCAGAGCGTCGCTCGTCTTCTGTCAATGTGCGGAGTGTGATGGGCCCCCCGGCCCCACCGTTTGTGGCTATCAGGCCATCGAAGACCAAATATGGGGACGGGGAGAGGGGGGGACCGTTCGGGATTTGAACTTGAGGCCGAATGGGTCGGGGAGCGAGGAGAAGCATGTTGAAGCCGGAAATTTTTGCGTCCCGGGGGACGTTGAGCAGCCTTTGGATTCGGACGTCTTCGTCTTCGTCTTCTTCTTCTTTGATGAGAGGCAGAGACGAGTCTGATTGGAGAAAAGAAGATGTCAGATGCCCTCTTGAGGAAATGTGCCCCGCGGGTGGTGGCTCTGCGATGTTGGTCCTATGATCCTATTGTCAATAATTTCGGATAAGCTTTTTTTTTTTTTTTTCGAGACCCTCCCCCACCACCATCCTGTTCCCCCTCCCCTTCTTTTTTTTTTTTTTTAGTCTTCGAACACATTCTTGTGATACCCTTTTCGCGTGGATCGATTACGGTATCTGGAATCTGTTGGGTACTTACAAGAGTGTGATTCTCCCGGCCCTGTTCAGGCCAAACCATGTCCCCCCAGCACGAGTGTCTATGCCAGAAAGGATGTTGTGATGTCCAGCGGTGTCATGACCGAAAGAGTGAAATTTGGCATCCTCCGTGGGTCGGCTTAGGAATTCATCTCGGTTGGTGCACAAAATACTGCATGGGTGCAGATGCAATTAATTTACACGCCTTCCGTTTCCCTCATGTTGGATTTCGGGAAGGCACGGGGGTTGTATGTAATTGAATAGGCAGAACATGAACGTACAGGGCGTAGTCTGGGTGGTCGAGCGTCCATAAACCGATACACATTTCAAGGAAGGGCTGGTCGACGATTACGGGGATGTGGCGGGAGATAAGAACATCACCCACACAACCAAACAAGCATCGCAATGAGCGACGCCCTCATCGTGCTCGACAATGGCGGGTCAACGATCAAAGCTGGCATTGCAAACGACGAAAAAACAGCGCCGAGGTTCGTTACATATCACATACTCGTGAACCGTCTTTAGCTCAAGCTGACTAGTTGGGTTTTCTGGAAGAACGATCTTGAATGCTGTCGTGCGTTCCAAAGGAGACAAAAGAACTTATATTGGGCACGAGCTCGAACAATGTCGTGATTACTCGTCACTTCATTACCGTTTACCTTTCGAAAAGGTTCGTCCGGAGCGAATTTACTTTGGGTGATCGAACAGGAGACAATATTCCTTCAGCAATTCAGGGATATCTCGTCGACTGGGATGCGCAAAAGGCTGTCTGGGATGGCTTGTTCTCTCCCGAGGTCTTCGGAGTGAGTGCATAATGACGATTCAGACTGTCTGATCGTCAAACTGATGGTCTTTGAAAAGATAAATCCAACCACGTCTTCTCTTCTGATCACAGAGCCTTACTTTAATCTTCCGAACATTCAAGATGTCTACGACCAGTTTATGTTTGAGGAGTATGAGTTTCAGTCTTACTATCGCTGCACACGTGCGTTGATATTTTTTTTTCTTTCTCTCTTTCGAGAATGAGTTTGCATATTTTCTTTGTATAGCTGCCTCGGTGATTCCCCATGGAACCTTGTTCGACCAGCCTGATCTACCGGCTGCCGAATGCGTGTTGGTGATTGACTCTGGCTTCAGCTTTACCCACGTCGTTCCGATGATCAGCGGTAACATTGTATGGAACGCCATCAAGAGGTGATCATCGAATGTCCTGTGTGAATGTTTGCTGATGTGTTTGCTCCGAATCGGCTTTAGACTCGACGTTGGCGGAAAGCTACTGACCAACCAACTCAAAGAGCTTGTATCATTCCGCCAGTGGAATATGATGGAGGAAACTTATATCATGAACCATGTCAAGGAGTCCTGTTGCTTCCTTTCCGTAGATTTCAAGAAAGATCTGGAAATGTGTCGGTATGTGTCAGTGTTATTTGTCATCTTCCAGCACGGTGGCGACTTACATACCATGGGGCACACAACCAAAGTGCAGACCCCAGGGGTAACCCTATCGTCCAAGATTATATATTGCCTGATTTGTCAAAGAATCGCATGGGGCGCATACGGAAACCGGAATATATCATATCTGACACGGATCAAATCCTTGTCATGAATAATGAGCGTTTCACAGTCCCGGAGATAATCTTTCGTCCTGATGACATAGGTCAGTTACAGTATTCGATAATCCAGAAAAACCTTATCCACCTCTTCTAGGATTGGACCAGACGGGTTTATCTATGACTATCGCGACCTCTATCTCGTTATTGCCGGAAGATATACAAGATATGTTCTGGGCCAACATTGGGCTGATCGGTGGGAACACAAAGTTTCCGGGATTCAGCGAGAGATTGTGAGAACCCGCTCGTTACGTGACGAATTCCACCCCGAACACCTTTTAACGTTGACACATATGATGCTTATTTTTCTCATAGGATGGCTGAGTTGCGATCCCTGGCCCCGGTTGACTGTGAGGTAGTGATTTACGAGTGTCCAGAGTAAGTCTCGGCCTCCGTCAAGTTGCATTTGCTCAACCCCGTTCATGTAGCCCTATAATGGAAGCCTACAACTCTGCATTGGCCTTCGCTCGCAAGCCCGAGTTTCTTGAGCGGGTAGTCACTCGGGCAGAGTACTTGGAAAGCGGGAGCAACGCTTCCCGAAGAAAGTTCCGAGATTGGAAGAACGATGACAAGGAGAGAGATAAGGACAGGGATTTGGTGAAAGGGAAAGGACGGCTGAGAGATGACAGTGAAGAAATATTCCAGGTGCCTACTACCAAAAAGGGTTCTCGAACCAGGACGAGGAGTAATGTCCCAGCCGCGAGCTCACGGAGACGATGACGGATGTACAGATTTTGTCGATAGTTTTCTGTCCTCGAATCCGCCACAACAAGATCGTGGTCACAAGTGACATGTGACACTGAAACTTTGTCCTCAAAAACGAGGGATTCAACGGTCACCTTCACGTCGCTCTATCCCTCACACTGTATTTGCTGGCGATAAAAGAGGTGTACCCCGTCCTCTCTCTTGCTAGCTTAGACCTAAGTGGTGCCTTCCACCGCCTGAGATGCAAAATCCATGCATGCGGGGAGTTGGATGATAGGACCCACCGCTAACCACCTGGGACTTGGAAACCGTGACTTTTTGCAAGAACCCGTGCATTTTACCTGACCATGAGATCCCTGTTGGGTCTTGGATAGTTTGGTGAGAGTCCAGCATTGTCTGCTTGGCTGAACAACGTCCTCAAAAGCCACTCCATCCAAAGCCATTGGCTTCAAATGGGGCGGCTTCTGGGGACGTTGTTTGTACTGGCAAGATGAAGCTGAGGAAACTGAGTACACCAAGGGATATTGTTGAACCCAGCTAAAGATTGTAGATTGTATTCCAGGTTACCTGCTGACTTGTGGAGGTGGGTGTAAATGGCGTTGTGGCGCATCAACGCCACTCCCTTTAAAGTTGCAGATGGCATGTTCAATGGCCCAGGGCATGGAATCCATCCTCGATGCAATGCAGGTCCTTACAAATTCAATCTTAATAACACTGTCGGGGCCGTACACCATCCGAGTTCGCGCCGAAAACATGGGAGCTCCCGTAAATGTATGAGCGCATGCGCAGTCACTGTGCTACCTGCTTCCATAAAAACAGCATCAAGTCTGGTAGAATCGCAGCCTCATTGACTCATCGATGAAACTCGAACCATTCGTCTTTTTCACTTCCGTCACTTTGGGAAACCCATTCTATGCTTGCCGCTGCATTTTCGGTCAAAGCTGTTGGCCTAGCAGCGCTGATTGGTCACAATTAGCCTCGCAGGTCTCCCAGCCTCTTATATACCCCATCCCGCCCGAGTCAGCATGCTATCCGGTTTCTAGTCCATCTGGGAATTGCACGGCACCTTTCCAGAGTTTCTTTGATGGTAACTGGCGGGCCAATCAGTCTGGTTCTATGCAGAACCCAAACTTTGAGGGCTACTACTTTCCAAACGGGACTATCAGCGCTTGTTATCTGAACACGGCGTTGGGTGTCCCTTGTGAGCAAGGAAGCGTTCCAATTGTGGGTGTAGATGCACAATATGTCAGTGATATTCAGGCTGCGGTCAAATTTGCTGCCAGGCATAATCTCCGGCTCGTCGTCAAGAACACTGGGCGAGAAACCCATTTTTCTTGGTTGGAAATCTCATCCTCATTTTCTCATTTGCAGTCATGACTACCTTGGGCGCAGTACCGCTCGTGGATCTTTCTTGATTTGGACTCATCATCTCAAGAATATATCCTACAATGATACTTTTTTACCTGATAGTGCGCCTAGCTCTATCACATACAATGGTCAGCAACCCACCATTCCGTCATTATCACAGTCACTGCTGAAATTTATTGTGAAGCCATTACACTAGGTGCGGGTGTGCAATGGCATGAAGCCTACGACGCCGTGAGAGCTCAAGGACGTGTCATGGTCGGCGGGATATCCGTCGGAGGATCTGTGGGGGCAGCCGGCGGCTGGATTCAAGGGGGCGGTCACAGTATATTGTCTCCTCAACATGGACTTGGTATGAGACCAATCTGCTCTGAATTTTACCAACGGCGTTCACTTCCCTCATCAAAGGAGTGGACAATGCCATCCAGTTTACTGTCGTGACTGCATCCGGCGATCATCTCACAACAAATTCTTATCAGCACGCCGATCTCTTCTGGGCTCTTCGTGGGGGTGGAGGAGGAACCTATGGCATCGTGACTTCCGTGACCTACCGCACGTATCCCATTACCCCTCTCACGGGTGTGGTCTTTGCGGCCTATGCTACGAACGCCACAACAATGGAACAACTCGTTGTAGAATTCATTCGAATACATCCCTCACTTTCGGACGCGGGGTGGAGTGGATACTCTTCATTCAATTCCAGTGGCCTCGCTCTTCTCTACATCGCGCCTAATAATTCCTCAACCGCTCCCATGGATGCATTCTTTTCTTTCGCCAAGAACTTGACATCAGAAGGGCTTACGATCGTCGCTCAACTCAAGGTTCCGTACCCCTCCTTTTATTCTTGGTATGACTCGCTGTTTTCCTCGGGTTTGCAAGTTGGAGTTCCCACAGAAATAGGATCACGACTACTCCCCCGAGTTCTCATTGAGGATAGCTATACCGAAATAGCACGGGTGCTGTTGAACTTGCAAAGTGGTGGGGCGAGCTGGTTGTACGTATCATCATTTTTCCCTCATTGCTGGATGTTTTTTCTTTCTATTCTTCGTAGTCTTATTGCCGGAGGCGCCGTGTCTGAGGTAGACCCAGATTCCACGGGTCTTAACCCCGCTTGGCGCACTGCCCTCGTTCACGTCGTTTGGGGTGTAAATTGGGCAGAGGGTACACCTGATAGCGTCATCAACCAGAAGAAAGACCAGATCAAGGCAGACATTCAGGCGGTGGAGCACCTTGCTCCGGGTTCCGGAGCATACTTTAACGAGGTTCGCTTCTTCTCCATCTCGTGAAATGATAGCCTAACTAATTTGGCTTTTCCATACAGGCGTCCTTGTATGAAAGGGATCCGCAGTTCACTTTCTTTGGATCGCATTATGGGAGACTGAAGGCGATCAAAAGTCGGTATGATCCTACATGCTTGTTTGTTGTTTCGGAAGGTGTTGGATCAGAAGATTGGGATTCTAGTCTTAATTGTCGTCGATGGAATTGACAAAAGTTTGAATACAATGTAGATTTGTTCCAACCTATCTCTATCTGTTTGAAGCATGTCGGCACCAGCACCATCTACGCTAGTAACCAAGTCCAAAAGGAATGAATTTACCCGATGGCTGTGATAGAATGACAATTCGGTGGATGAAGACCTCGCTGATCTCGGGAGGTAGCCAGTGACCCGATCAGCTAGGTCGTATGTACGCGCCTAGCTGTAAATGACAATACTTTGTGAGTGGATCTGGTGGTAGAGAAATTTTTCAGTTAGGGAAAGAGTGAAAGAGACCTGGGCATCTAGGCTGACATCCATGTCGCGGCGAAAAAACACATCAGCAGAAGTACAAAACAAACTGATGGAGCCATCCCTTGGTATGACGGAGTTGCCCACTTTTGTACGATCACATAGGAACTCTACGGAAGTATTGCCTACGTTGTTGGTCGGTGACTAGCAGGATAATGTTTTACCAGGTAGGCAATTACAGTTGAAGACAGCCCTTCGGTGGACTATGACGTTACAGACTTTGAAGAGTGGTAGTGCCCGTGTTCATAAAAGCCCGTCATACGGGACAGCAGCAGGATTCAGAATGCTTTAAAGCCAGAGGCTAATTTCGAGGCTTTCTTGATGGCAGAGACCTATGCTTTCCCCTCGAGACAGTCCGATTATGGCATTGAAACGAATCCATCAGGGGTAGGCCGCTTTGACGTTCACCTGCTCCAATCGTCAACTCTCTTAGCGGACAATGCCACCGCTTTCCTTATAACAATGAGCGATCAACAATGGGCGAGCCACCAACTTCAGATTATACCACCATAATCCACTTCTCCAGACAGGCTGTCGGACCATCATTTCATACTCGTCCCGAAATCATTGAACCCGCAGAATGGAAGATGACGATACGGATTTGCTTGTGGTCCCTCACCCACTCACTCCAGGTTTAGCAAGTGGACAACTGCATGTGAAGATCCTTCCTTACTCGCCAACCGACTCGGAAGAACGCGCTTATAGCTGCCCATTGTTGAGCGTAGAGCCTCGACACATTCCATTCGACGATGTGTCTCCGAGAATCCGACCGGGAACGTATGTGGCATTCGGTCTCAGCACGGACCTCATTTCGGAACAATTTCCCGAGGGATCTGAGACGCGAGAGGCGATACGAGGGTTTCCACGGAAGATCTACGTTGGGCTCGTCAGCGAGTCCTATGTGTCATTCATCGATGACGGCTTTGTGAGAGCGAATGAGTTGACGGTCCACTTCGTCACTCGAGCGGTACCGTCACGATCTGCGCCATCAAAATTTTATCTCCCGATGTACCCCACAGGAGACGATCGGGTGAGCAAGGCGGAACTCCGGACCTCGACATTGTTTCCGTATGTCGATTGTAACCAGTGGACGATAAAGGAAATCAAGTTGATGGCGCACCAAGTGCATGACTCGCCTTTGGACTTCGCTCTCGAAGACAACGACTTTTGTCGGTTCGAAATCAAGGGGGTGGTTGACTACCACATGTTAAAAGATTTAGACGGTGGGGAAATTCGGAAAGAACTTGATGGGGTGACGTTACCTCAATATACGTTTGCTGCTGAACTCTGGAGAGATGTGCGTAAGGGAGATGTGGGCCTGGAACCTTTGAATTTTGCAGAAGAGGTTGAAGAATTAGAATCGTAGGTGCATTCCTTTCTGACGACGGTTGCCTCGCTAAACGCTGGTCGATAGGATTGCCTCCAAATATTACCAAGTGGTAGATAATGCTAGCTTGTAGTGACCTAAATAGAACCACACAACTGCTCTCATCCTTCCATGCATTCTCAAGCCCCTTCTGAAGATCCGGATTTATCCCCTACTTCGCCGGTTGATGATTCAGATGCTCAGGCCTCATTTCCGGAACCAGAGCCTGAGCCGGGTTTAAACGGTGCTCCAGTTCGCTGTGAGTGCATGGTCCTTCATGCGAGAGTAAACCAAGCTTTAATGTAGCTGGATGAATAGGGTACGATGTACGTAGCCAAACCCATCTGTGGTTCTTAAATGTCGTTTGTCGTTCACCCTCACGCGCCAATAATGGCAAAGGCAGATCGAACAGAACCTTATACCAGGATAACGCCGTTCCAGGAAAAGCATGATACCAGCATCGAGTTTGTAGTCCATTTACGTGTCATCTCCCGCGGTTACCGAGCTCATAACCTTGAAGGTTTTTCTACAAGCCATTGACGCTCTCGGCGTTGTCCGTTGGGTTGGCGGCTTTGGCATATGTGGCGATGACCCAGGATGTTTTGGAGGAGGGCAGAGACAAGAGACGTGTGTACGTGTACCTGCCGGTGGATCTCATAGAGATTCTGAACTCGAGTGTGCAGTGGAGCATATGCCGCTACTGTCTCATTCCTTTTATTCTCCATGATTCAGTTCCGAGACGGTCCATTTATTCGCCCTCACCCTGCAATATGGCGCGCGGTTCTGGGGATCAACTTATTATATGAATTGGCCCTTGTATTTTTATTGTTTCAAGATCTCGACTCTGCGAGAAAGATGATGACGCTTATCGATCCGGCACTGGGCGTTCCGCTTCCAGAAAAGAGCTATGCAGAAGACTGCGCCTTGACTCCTCGGAATATCTGGGTTTGTCTGATGTCTATCCCAAGTAGGCATTGACTCGGACCATTTTTAGAATGCTCTTGATATCTTTTGTGTCGCTCATACCCTCGGGTGGTTTGGAAAGGCGATGATCTTGCGTGATTACTGGTTTTGCTGGGTAGGGCTTCGCCGTGACATCAGTCCAGATCGCATCTTGATAGATCTGATTCTAGATTCTCAGCATTGCCTTTGAACTCGCAGAATACAGTCTACAACACCAACTTGCCAATTTTGCAGAGGTAGAGCGTCTATATTTCGATTACTTGAGCCATTGCTCACGTTCTGGCAGTGTTGGTGGGATCATGTAAGTCGCCATGCACCCGATACTGCTGACTAGTGGCAAAGTAAAGTTTCGTCAGTGGATATTGGACGTTCTTATCTGTAATTGGATCGGAACCTACTTGGGTGGGTCTGGCTTCTTTGCATTTTACGTAGGTAACGTAACAGGCTCAACAGGGATGAAGATTTGTCAATATCTGGAGGTAAAGGTATGTCACGTCGACACTTGTTTATCTGTATCTCGCTGAGAGGCTAAAGCCTTATGAATGGCGAGGACTCCGTCAGAGTCGCGGTCTGCGATCGAAAGCCAAACGAGTCTTGAGTCAATTTTCCCCGCATGATTTCACTGCGTTCAAATGGGAAGGAACGGCATCGTTCTTACATTACATCTCGGTCGTTTTGCTACTGGCGGTGTTTCTGGCCGCAGAACTCAACCCGTTCTATTTGAAGGTGCGTCTCTTGGTGGCAGATGCATCATTGTTAGTATATTTGGCTGCAGAGTCTGCTGTGGATGGAGCCCGACCATCCCGTTGTTGTTCTACGACTGGTATTCGTGTTCCTTTGTGCACTCCCCGCTGTGCGAGAGTTGTACCAGTACATTAACGACCCCCGGTAAGCGCTCGTTTATTGTTGGGCGATTTTGGCTGACAAAGTGTCTAGCAAAGCGGTTAGGATGGGACAGCATGTGTGGCTGCTCCTTGCTACGATTGCAACCGAGCTTTTGGTGATTACGAAATGGAGCCAAGGCCAGTTCACAGAACGATTACCAAATCATGTGAAGTGGTCATGGATCGTTGGAGGAGCGATGCTGGTTCTTTATCCCACAGTGAGGGTGAGCGCGACGTCGGTGTGGTTGGTGACACGACATTTCGCTCAAATTTCACGTTTGTTCTAGTTCGGCGTCCCGAACGTGAGGAGATACATTCGACAGCACCGAAGAGGCAAGGGCAAGTCGCAGTGAAATGGGCGAGAATCGGACCAAATACATAAATATTAATCGTAATTCCCATAAATGGAAATTAATTCCCTCTTAATCCTCGCCCAAAATGTGAATGTTCTGGTCTGTGCGAGATGAACCAAACAAGCAGCGCCTGTGAACCTGTCGCGCCACGACCGCTGACTACCTCTGATCCACACCACCACCATCTTCCTTTGAATTTTAGCCGCCGTCTTCCTCTTTCTCGTCGGGACATCCATGGACAACGACAACAACAACCAGAATACTGGCTTTCTTCAAAACAACACCCTTCGGGCCCATGTCATACATGACTTGATCCATGACATCGCCCATCCCCTCAATGTTCCTGTCTCCGACAATGATATCAGCCGATTGCCCGCATCACACCCTCTCTCCCTTTCGATAAGCAATCGCGACGGCGAAAACAATGCTGAAATGACTGTCGCAAGCGATAGTCATACCGTGTCGCATAATGCCGAAGACGTCGATATGGCGCCCCAGATCAACTCTCAAAATTCCGCATTACTTCCGGGGCATGTACAAGACGACGACGATGAATCCTTGCCAGATCTTCGCTCGGTCTCGTCTTCCTCAGATGGAGGCGAGAGCTCTATGGACGACGCGGATGAAGTAGAAATGATGCAAAATCTCAACGCCGTCGATGATGACAATGATAGCGCTTGGACAGATGACGATCCTGCCCACAATGTCGTGCATACACCCCAGCCAATGCAACCCCATCCCGAGCCATCGCGCAACAACAGGCGCGCACGGGTAGATGACGATGAGGACGAAGACCGTGATCGTAGGCATCCTTCTCAACGCGCTGCTACTCCCGCTGATCCTAACAATAATCAACCCCATCCGACTGCCCCTTCACCTCTCTTTCATATTCCCGCATTTGTTCGCATTGTTTCAGGATCAGGAAACCAAGCCACAGCCGATTCGGTACGGGTGTTTCAGCGTGTCATTGGCAACCCCCGACGTCAAAATCCCAATCCTACCCCACAAAATAATAATAATAATCCCAATAATAATCAGCAAAATCCTTTAAGTGTGCCCATTTTCGCCGGTGGATTCACCGTTACTCTTGGAACGGGTGGTCCTCCCGGTGGCAACCCCAATGAAAATACCATGGGAACCCCCCTGCCGAATCCCACAAACCCGCCTGGTCAACCTCCTCCTGCGTTCAACGGAGGAGGTGGTGGTGATGGCGCCCGCCCGTTAAGACCGGATATGGTGGAGATGGTTACCCTTGCAGATATCGTGGGGAGGTTTGGTGCCGGCCTTGGGCAATTGTTGGGTTTCGAAAATGAAAAAGAGCCAGAGGATGCCGAACGGGCCAAAAAGTTGATTGATGGGCTTGAGGAGGTGCCAATAGGATTAGTGAAGAGACTAGAGAGAGTCGGTGGTGCACCTGGAGGCCATGTCGATGGAAGTGACGGAAGCGTTATCGAGGCTCCGGGTTGTGCGATTTGTTGGGACAGTCTGTTAGATGCCGAGAGTGATGGGTTTGCGAAAAGGGAACAGAAGGAGGAGAATCAGCCAGCCAGCGAAGAAGGCGCAGGAACGAGTGCTGTCGACCCGTCTGCAGCCACGCAACTTGCAGAATCACCAGGACCCATAATTCCCAATGCATCTTTGATCACAGAAGAACCGACCCCATCATCTTCTACGTCCCCTCCCCCCAACGATTCGTCAAACCCCACAATTCCTCCAAAGATTGTTTGCCTCCCCTGCTCGCACGTCTTCCATGCAACCTGTCTCGTCCCTTGGTTCTCCAGACCAAGGCAGACGACATGTCCGACCTGCAGATTCAACATCGATCCAGAGGATTTAACCTACGTGAGGAGAAGGCCAACTTCCCAGTCCCCGACGGGGCATGTGACTGAGGCAGGAGTTATAGTTGTGACAACCGATGCGGGTACGGATGATGCAGCTACACAAGGTGCGGATAACGCTGGCCCTGCGAACACACCGAATGTCCCTGAAACGACACCTGCCCAAACCGATGCTAACACTGACGTTCCACCTGCCCCGGCTTCTTCTGATGCCCCCGCCGCGGCTACCAATCAAACCACTCCGCCCACCGATGCGAACCCCCCCGATGTCGGTGGATTCTGGACATTTGGTTTCGACGTAGTGTTAGAACAACAGCGGGAGAACGAGCGTGGAACTCAGGAGCCTCAGGGTGACCAAGAAGCGGATAGGGATGTCGAAATGGCCAATGATGAGCAGCCTGATCAAGGGAGAGAGCCACGGAGAGATACCGAGGAATTTACCCAGCGGCTCTTCGATGGGTTCGGGTTCACAATGCCCCCTCGTACCGATGGTGAGTTGAATACTCTTGTTAATGTACAGACGCAGCTTACCCAGGCCTTCGATGTAGCCGGTAACAATGAGCCACCTGCTACTACTGGTGGCGATGGTGAGGGGATACCACCACCTCATCCTATAGCTGGTTTTGCCCGAATGCTTGCTGGGGCAATCGGTGCTCGTAACGGAACTGCCGGTGTCCATGTCTTCCCACCACCCTGGATGGCTGGTGGCGCCAATCGTGCCGGGCCGGCCCCTGCTGAGACTCCGCCACCCGCTCCGCCAGGAGGTCCTCCCCCGGCGGATGCTGCTGCTAATGTCCTGCCCGTACCTGGGTGGGGTGAATTTGCACAAATTTTTGGTATTGCAGGAAATGGTAAGGGACAACCTTTTCGTAATTTGCACTTCTGTACAAATAGGCTGATTGCAGAATTTCTAGGCCCTCTCCCACCACAAAATATCACCGTTGTCCAAGGCATTCCGACCCAGACGCACGCTCATCCATCGCCCCAAGACCCACCTCGGGAGAAGAGGCCATGGTCACCGCCTCCACCCCCAGGCCTGACACTACGTCAACGGGTCGAACAAAAGGAGCGTGAAGTAGGCTTGAGGTGTTTTGACATGAGTTGTGGCATTGGTCCCTCAGATGAAGAGCCGTGGACGGACATGTCCAATGCGAACATGAAGCAGCTGCGAATACGGTCGCCGAAACGTCCATCGTCTGGGGTTGCGACGAGTGTGTGCCCTCACAAATTCCATCCGGCATGCTTGGTCAGCACGGAGAGGGTCGCCTTTGGGGCGAAGGAGCTAGACGGGGACGAGGTGGGAGTTTCATGCGCAGTCTGTCGAGCTGTTGGGTGTATTACGACCGAGGAGTGGTTAGAAGGGGCGGAGGCCCTGGGATGAGCGATGCGCTGTCCGTTTGAAGTTTGCTTGGAAGCTGTATTTGTAGTCTGTGAGCCTTTTTTTCTCTCTCTCGAAGATATCATGTTGTTTCTTTCCATCGTGACGCTAATTTCAGCACTTAATAAGTTAGCTACCGATATCGCATAATACCATCCCGTTTTACAAGAGATTGTGGTTTGCATGATGTCTGTGGTTCAAGTAAAGTCTATATTGCAATGGTCGACAACGTATGAATGCTTCGTGAACAGCAATGTTGGTTCAGTTGAACCTTGAGTAACCAGTGTATTTGCAGTTGGACTGTAAATCTATATTCAACTTATTTAGTACTTGCACGACGACAAGTATCGCCTTGTTTATTTCTCCGATGGAAAACGAAATACTGGGTAATTTGCGGGAACGGGCGGAAAGGATCACAACCATTCTACGGTCTGTAATAGAGCAATCAGGACCAGTCCTGAACCACGAGGAAGAAAAACAATATTTACAGCGGGAGGTTTGGAAGATATGTCGTAGGTCACTCGGTTTATACCAGGGACCTCGTTTGTGATCCGAGCGGATATCTTGCGCAGGACTTCGGGAGGGAATATGTACCTGTTATAAGCGGGAAGGGTATATATACATACTTCTGACACAGAACAAAATGGGATACGCACCAGTCTGCCGTCATAAAATCCTCCGATTGAACGGCACGAAGAGCAATGACCTAAAAAACCGATGAAAGATTTGAGTGACCGTGGCCGATTTAAACTTGTGATGGGGGGAAAACCACCTGCTCGTAGGTTCTCTGATCTCCCATAACGCCAACCGCCTTCACGGGGAGAAGGACGGCAAAAGCCTGACTTATGTCATTGTACAGCCCTGCTTTGCGGATCTCCTCGATGTATATATTGTCTGCTTTTTGCAGGATTCTCACTTGGTCCCGGGTGACTGGACCTAGGATACGGATGGCTAGGCCTGGACCGGGAAATGGATGTCGTTGGACCAGGGGAGCTGGGATGGAGAGAAGACGACCTAGTGCTCGGACTTCGTCTGAGCGAGCAGGGTCAATTCAACATCCGGTGGAAGTAGAGGCAACGACAGACCTTTGAATAGTTCCCGAAGTGGTTCTATTAGTTTGAGTTTCATATTTTCCAACAGTCCACCGACGTTGTGGTGAGTCTTGATTGTCGCACTGGGTCCTTTGAAGCTGATGCTTTCGATAACGTCTGGGTACAGTGTACCTTGGAGGAGCCATTCCACTCGGCCTTTGACTTCTCCGCCTTGACGTTCCTCTTCCTCGGCCGCAGCTTCGAATTTGAGAGCTTCCTCTTCAAAGACGTTGATAAAAGTGTTGCCGATAATTTTCCGTTTTCGCTCGGGGTCTTCGATTCCCTCTAGGCGTGAGAGAAACAAGTCGGAGGCATCGACAACGGTGAGGTCCACGCCGAGATCTTTGTTGAGCATGTCATTGACTTGTTGTGCTTCGTTCATTCGAAGAACACCATTATCTACCAAGATGGCGTGAAACCTGGATGCGTGGAAAGATATTCAATCTGGTCAGGAAAATTCGTCTGCTCTCTGCTCGCACCTGTCTCCAATGGCTTCGTGCATCAGCTTAGCAGCAACTGTACTATCAACTCCACCGCTGACAGCCCCGATAACCCGACCCCTGGGACCACATATTTCGCGAATTCGTTTTATTTCTTTCCCAATGAATTCTTCCTGCCAATTTGTGAGCTAGTCGGAAATAAACCGAGACTTGATACGTCACCATAGTCCAGTTAGCGTTGCAGCCACATATATTAAGCACAAATCGTGCGATCACTTCTCTTCCCCGAGGAGTGTGAGTCACTTCTGGGTGGAACTGTATGCCGTAAAAAGGCTTTGAATCATGAGCTATTGCGGCAAAAGGAGCTGTTGCTGTCCGGCCAATAACATGGAAGTTTGGAGGAATTTCTAAGAGCGAATCGCCGTGAGACATCCAGACCTAGAAGACATTATTTGCAGCTTAATAGTTTCGGTCTTGTTACATTACCTGCATTTCGTCTCCCAGGCCTTCGAAAAGTGCATCCACCGGTGAAGTTTTTCCTGTGTTATTTTTGCCCATCTGAACCTGAGCGGGGCCATATTCGCGGCGATCACATTCTATTACTTTACCGCCGTGGTGCCAGGCCAGTTCCTGGTGAAAAGAAATGATTGAATGAATGGTTTGGACGCCCAGGAAATACGAACACACCTGCAGTCCATAGCATATACCCAGGATTGGGATACCCAGTGTGTATATCCGAGGGTCCGCATGCGGTGAAACCTCGTCATTCACAGAGTAAGGAGAACCAGAGAGAATAATGCCTGAAAAATACTCCGCAAATTTCGATGAGAGAGAGGCGCCGATAAGGTGACTAAAAACCTTTCGGGTTGAATTTAATGTCCTCAAGGTGAGTGGTGCAAGGCATCAGCTCTGCGTAAATGTTGAGTTCCCGGCATCTCCGAGTGATCAAATGGCTATACTACGCTTAAAATTCAGCATTTTGCGAAGGAAATACCCTGCCAGAGCAAACCTGGGAACCAAAGTCGAGGATGAGGATTGTATCGAACTGGTTGTGTATTTCTGCCATGGCAAGGTGTGATCAGATTAGATAACGGAATTAGCAACGAGTTCAAACTCAGACAATCGGACGTTGAAGCAAGTCGTATACAATGGTTGTTCACCAATCGTACCATGCAAGAGCTTTTTCTCAATCTTCTAGTTTCCCCTCTGTCTAGTTCTGAAGGAATTCTCACTGAAACACGCTTCTAAACCGCGTCATGGGTTTTGATGTATTACCGGCCCTAGCATACCGTGGTAAGTTTTAGGACACGTTCAGCACAAAACTCTTTTTACACGTCACCCTTGGAAACATAGGGAACACATCGAGAACCGTATTTAAACGGTGTTATTAAAACCCGTCGTTCCGTGGCGCCGGAATGGGGCTCGAATGGCAATGCTGGGCGAGTCTTGGGTGTACATGCTCGTTTAATTCATCGGCGTCATTCACCCGCTCGGACACTGTCAAGCCCAAGGATCTCTCTGGGACTAGAGCACAGCTTCCATGGCGTCATTCATTCTAGATGTGGCGCTCAGCAAAGATGAGGAGCTTCTCGCGGGATTTAGGGCCATTTCCTATACATCCCTATGTCCCGGCTCCATCGATGTACGGTTTTGGTCCATTGTTGACCTAAGGGTTCTGCCACCAGTCCGCCATTTCCTGTGACAGCGGATATTACCTCACCCCTCCGCTTTGGATTATCACCTCCAATGTCGTTGATGGTTCCCGTTGGAGGTGTCCCCTCCGTATTCGGCATGCGTATACCAATTATCCTAACCATTCCCTGGCTTTCGACAAAAGTCCACTTTTGGACCATGTAATCAAATCGTCACGTGCGATCAGGCGATCAACGCCACGTCCCCCTTTTCCAACTTTCACACCGCTTTCCGTGATTTTGCCTTGGTGTACCTCAGAACGCGGAGCTTTTTTAGCCCAAAGTTACACGCCTTGCATGTACACATCGTGCCTGAAGGTCTTTCGAAGATTCGTTACTCCAGACGGTGTCTTGCACCAGAAAGAATAGTTTCTCTGACATGTGAAAGCATATTTTGCTATTCATACACTGGTTGGTCTATTCGCCTCGTTTTATGCCTTATGTTATTCTCACTTGTCGTGCATTTTGATCGATCGGTGTTATCTGGCCACCTCAATACACTTGCTGCGTTAGTATCTCGATCATCTCTAGCTTTTCTGCCTCACGGCGGAAATATTTCCTTTCGATCTTTATGACCCTTCTTAACCGTTTGCGCATGTTCGCACATCGGATTGGGTTTGATCCGTTGAGGCGCCTTCTCCGTAAGTGACATGAACTTTGGCATACAGGTGTATTCTGGAAAGTAGGCATAAGAGTTCGTGACGATACGTCTCAATGAACGGGATGGGGTAAAGGATGAGGGGGTTGTGGGGGAGTATGCGAATGGCGAATGAGGTATGAGGTATGGGGTATCATGGATATGTGGGTCATAAATACTCGGGTGGGGAATATGTGGTGCTAATGAACGAAAAAGGTCGTGCATAAAAAGGAGCCAGTCCTACGCAATGCAAACGGTCAGATTGACCAAGCCAAATAGAATATTATGCTGACCTGTCATTATAGCCATACAGTTGGAGTGGGTCGTCATAATAATCATGAAGTCGTCAGATGCAATACCCAGATTGACTCGTCTTTGTCGAAGGTTAAGCCGTTGAAGAGTGTCTTGTCCCGTAAGTAGTCGACACGTTTCATACCCTGCTTCCTATTCCATGCCGTTAAACCAGCATTGCGTTCGCAGCGCCTTTCGAACACCTTGTCACAGGCCTTTTTTTCCGCTGCAGGTATGCAAATCAATTCGCCAGCCGTCATTGGTTGATTGAACGTCTTGTGAATCTCTCTGAAAACGTCCCCGCAGTGGATGATGTTGTCCTTGGAGCAGTTGATAACGATGAGCCATCTGGCCCATTTGGGAAGACCTTCACAACGGACAATCATCTGCTCCACATCACAAGCCGTTTTATTCAGCTCCTTTGCACTCAACGGTCGACGAGGGTACGAATTACTGAAGCAGATGTTGTCTTTGTTGTCCTCGATGTCAGAAGCAAGATCGAAATGCAAGGGAGGGTGACCAAGATGCTTCCGAAGAGAATAAGGAATCAGCTGCCAGTGAACGGCAGTTGGGGGGTCTTGTTTCATGGGCACTGATCACAATTTCGTCAGACAGGGTTGTTTCGTTACCCTCATTTACGGCTAAAAAGGGCCACGGACAACGCATACCTATCGTAACATTGACTCCGTTGGCCATGTATCGGGAGGACCCGCCCCCTGTCTTCACTGATGAATATGGCGTCGCTGGTTGCAAGAATAGATCGGCCCTCTGTGAACAATGGATGAAAGAAACATGTTCAACCCACCTGTGAAGCTGGATTTCCTGGTACGAGCTCCATTGTGGTTTATTTTTGACGAATGCAGGTCTTCTGTCCCTGTGGTTTTTTCAGTTGCCGTCTGTCGATAGTTTGCAATCTATGGCTTACCACTTAAATATGGATGGGACTCTGATGCCGAGGACCCGCCGCGACTCGACGATGACGACTGTGACGATGATGCTACGACAAGAAGGTCCACGACATTTAGCTGGATGATGATGTAGATGGACGATTGAAGGTCGACCCACCCCACGGAACGCCAACTATGTTTTGTCTGGCCATGAAGGATCCACCCCATGATGTCGACTCCGATTGCGAAGATACTGATCCAATCGGATCGTTGACATCTATTCATCCTAGAGGCTCGTAACAAAGGCGAACGCACCACTTGAAATAGAACTTGTCCTCATCCTGCCCTTTATCGGCATGGCTCCCGTCAACGATGGGCCTCGCTGAGGGGAGAAACAGTCTTGAGGGAGGGTGAACACTTTGCTGATCCTCGAGGCTGCTGTACGCCGTGTGGAACTTGTGCCTGATGTTTGCCTCTCCGCTGCAAGAGGCCGTCTTAGAGGCGATGTTGCCTTTGTCATGGAGTCTGACTCGTAACCTCGCCACCCAAAAGATGGAAGTGCAACGCTCCTTATGAATGGAGTCGTTGGAGGGGAACCACGAGTATCGGCCTTGTTTTTGCGGAACATATTGGATGGGATGGAAAGGATCTTCGTGCGATAACAAAGGACGAGAAAGAATCAGTGGTACGCGATGAAAGAAACGACTGGGTCAAAATCGGAGCATTAAGCAGCAAGAAACTGTATCAGGAGCCATGCGTTATAAATGTGTTACCTGGTCGTGGCGAAACTGGGCCGTGAAGCACAAACCTCACAGACGTTAACACCCTCGTCCTGCACACCACTTTATAGGTCGTGAAAGGAAGCCAAGAGTGAACGGGGAAAGGATTCCTCAAGTGCGACACGAGGCGATGGGCCTCAATAATATACCCAAACACGAGGATGTCAGGGAGCCAATAGCGTCGCGCCTATTCTATGTCACGTGAGTAACATATCTCCGCATTCGGTCTCTCAAATAAAATAATTCACCTAGCCTATAAGCAAATTTGACCGTAATATGGAGCTCAGTGACTGGCTACTAATCCACCCCTGGACCACTTTCAGCATCCCCTTACGCTATTCTCCTAACAACCGTGCTCGATGTTAAATCTGAGCGATCTCATATTTATTTTCTGTGAAAGTTCCAAAAGTAGTCATTCCGCACTGGCCTCGGATCATGCTGGGGCTAGCATACAAGTACACCGCACTTTGAAGACGACATAGCCTTCCACCCAATCCAACCTGGACCCCGCTTAATTTTTGCATTCAAGGATTGAATTTTTGTTGTCGGCGCGACAAGGATTTCGGCCGACGAGCTGGAAGATGTGGAGGAAGCGTATCACGTGTCCAGCTAAATTCCAAGCTCGCCAGGAATGTGCGTGGTGAACGCAACCACTTACCGAACGCGTGTCACCCTGCAACCGTGAATGCAGAACGAGGAGAACGAGGCTTCGAATCGTAAGCAACCTATATCTTCGTCGCGTTTAACCTTCGCTACGTTTATGCAAGGGTGGAGTGCTGCATGGTTGCAGGTCGATCAACAGGTGCTCCCTGTCAGGAAAGATTGCTGCGATAAGGTCAGATGCTTCATCGTAAAGTTAAATCGCCGCTGCCAGGTGTCCTGTAGTTGTTCCGAAGATTTCTGCTTAATATGGCATGCATGGATGCATCTCCTCGATCACGTCTCGTCTTCTTGATGCATCCTTTTCCCGGTGAGTTTTCACTGGTTGGATAATGATTTTAGTGAAGCTGTGACTGAAGGCATTTGGCGTGGTGATGTTGGTAAGTCCGGGCCGGCTACCCCCAACTGTTCTCTGCAAACTGCTACAAATTCGCCTAACTTGGACTACCCAATAAACAGACAAAGAAGGCCAGACTTTCCATCCTTGCATGCTCGTCAACCGGACGAATCGATCTCCGCAACAACACGCCGTTGCCACTCTCCGGCTAAGCGTGTACTCCGTTACCTGAAGTCAAGAATCTTCTTTTTGACTGTATCAGTGGCTGTTGGGAGAGCATCTTTCTTTTGAGCTCTCGGACATCTTCAGTAGTTCGTGGCCATCATAGGAAGATCCAGTGCCGATCATGTCCGCGATCTTGTCAAAATGGCTACTTGTTGAGCCGCTTTCATCACTATGTCCTTCGCGATAACAGAGATTCCTGTATAACATCCTTTGCGGGAAATGCTAATATGACGCTGGGTTTGTCATCGAAATGGCTAAGGTCCCTGTTGGGTTTGAGACTAATGTTTCCGACAATGCCATCAGAGTCGTGATTTGGATTTAGCAGACGACTGGACGTGATCCAGATCCGATGGCTGAGCTGGCGTAAGCGCCCTAACGATCACAGTGAGGCGCGAATTGGGCATAGTTTTAAGGGTCGGCGCGATATTTATCGCACGGTTCAAGGGGGATATTGCCCCTGAATTACACCCCAGCTGAATCGTCTCGACTGCAAGCCACCAGACCGATCTGGACATGCCCATTATAGGCAGACTTCGGTCGTTGCCGAATCAACCCAGCGCAAGCCATGATTACCCACATTTTGTTCGAGTCTGCCTCTGGCTATGCGATATTCGAGGCCAAGCTGTACGAGGACATCGGAGCAAAGTCCCCTGTTGTCCAGGAATCCATAAAGGACTTGACGAAATTTGGGAAAATGGTCACTCTGTTGAGTTTTTTGCCATTTAAAAACGCTGCTCAGGCCTTGGAAAATGCAAACGATATTTCTGAAGGTAAGCTTTGATACCGCAATTTTTTCCTTGAGGTGAAGGATTACGTGCAGGTATCCCGAGTGACCATCTCCAATCCCTCTTGGAACTGGCTTTGTCAAAACCTTCAAAGAAGTCACACGTTACACTTGGCGTATCCGATAACATCCTTGCCGTGAACATAAAAGCCGCTTTGAGTATCAACTGCGAAGTTTCGACTACCTCTCAAGAACTCATCAGAGGTATTCGCTTACACGCGTCCAAACTGTTGAAAGGACTCCAGCCCGATGACCTCACTAAAGCCCAACTCGGACTTGGACATTCTTATTCGCGAGCCAAACTGAAGTTCAATGTAAACCGTATCGACAACATGATTATTCAAGCCATTGCACTCCTCGACCAACTAGACAAGGATGTGAATCTTTTCTCCATGCGTATTCGCGAATGGTACGGCTACCACTTCCCAGAGCTTGTCAAACTCGTTCCAGACAACCACCAGTATGCACGCACTGCCCAACTTATCGGCGAGAAGGAAACTTTAGACGAAGAAAAATTGCCAGAGTTGGCTGCTCTGTTGGACGACAATTCTACGCTCGCACAAAATATCCTCGATGCCGCGAGAGGATCAATGGGTTCATCATTGTCCCCAGTTGACATGATCAATATTTCGGCGTTCGCTGCTCGTGTTGTATCAATATCCGACTATCGAAAGACTCTTGTATCATACTTAACGGAGAAGATGAACCTTGTGGCGCCGAACTTGACGGCACTCTTGGGAGAGCGAATTGGAGCACGGCTTATCAGTCACGCTGGTAGCTTAACAAACCTCAGCAAGTATCCAGCTAGTACGGTTCAGATTCTGGGTGCCGAGAAAGCGCTTTTCCGCGCTCTTAAAACAAAGGGCAATACTCCCAAAGTAACTTGCCCCATTTACTTCTCTTGGATTAGACGAATTTGATTCAATTCAAGATACTCTAGTTCGGGCTTTTATACCATTCGACGTTTATTGGGCGGGCAAATCCCAAACACAAGGGTCGGATCTCGCGCTTTTTGGCGAACAAATGCTCGATCGCCTCGCGAATCGATTGCTACTCAGGCTTGTCGCTTCGGTTGTGTCCATGATGTGTTGTTCTTAACTATTACGATTCCTAGAGGCACCCACAGCCAAATTTGGCGAAGCTCTTCGCGCCCAAGTTGAAGAGCGCTTGAATTTCTTCGAAACCGGGACACCACCATCGAAGAATGCAGATACGATCCGCCGAGTGTTGGATGATCTAGCTATGGAGGCAAGGATGCAGGAGGAAGAGCCCATATTGACGACGCTTGAGGTGACCCCGAGTAAGGAGAAGAAGAGAAAGAGAAAGGGCGAGGATGTGGGTGTTGACGATGTGCCTTCCAAAAAGGCGAAGCTCTCGAAGGAGGAGAAGAAGGCACTGAAGAAGGCGAAGAAGGAGGCGAAGGAGAGGATATCGAAAGAGAGTGTGGAGCAAGGGGGTGAAGAGGAAGAAGACGAGGCGAAGAAAAAGAAGAAACGCAAGGAGAAAAAGATGCGCGAGCGGATGGAGATGGCACAGGAGCAGTCAGAGCAGGAGCCAGAGGGAGAAGATATTGAGAAGGTACGTCTTTTCACCCATTTTTTGGCAGGACCACAACGATTTTTTCTTCCCAGGATTCCAGTGAGAAACCGGCCAAGAAGAAAAAGGAGAAAAAGAAGGCCAAGCAGTAGCCTGACTATTCATGTTACTTTTCATTTATTTTTCATATTTGTCTCGGATTTTCATCCTGCACAATTCCTTGGTAAGAAGTCTCATTTTTGAGTGGCATCAGATGGGGTCGAACCCTTCCCTCTCTCGGACGATGCAGGCCTGGAGAGGCTGTGGGAGAACCCTGCTCCGACTTCACTCGATCTCGCTCTCGTCGTTTTTCAATGGGGGTGATGTATGTACCTACCTCCCTTACGTGATAGCGCTCAATTATGAGGAGCCCCTTAAGGCTGTGCGGCACATCTATCGTCTTCACCTCCACCATGTCTTTGCCTAGCACTCAAATCCGCGACAGTACGCTCAACGTTGTTGGGCGTGATCAGATCATCTATCATGTCAATACACAAGGTGAGAATCTGTCTCGAACGGTGACAGAGATGTTATTGCGTTCCCAAAAAGCCTACATCCCATCTGACTTCCCTTATCAACTAGGTGGTGAGCATGGACCAGCATCACCAATCAATGATTCTCCTATGGGTCGTCTTTCTGTCCACTTCACCGGAAGAGGGAAAGAAGTGGATTTTCTGCAAAATGCTTTGAGCAAGGCCAAGAACGACGTGCCAAACTGCTGTGCCGTATATGGGATGCCCGGCGTCGGCAAGTCTCAGCTGATCCTGCGTTACGCCAAATTGTCATTCGATCAAGGCCAGTATTCGTATATATTCTGGATATCTGCCACCACCACCGACAAACTCAATGATGGACTTGCGAAAATTCTCGATCTCGTCCGTCATCCCGATCGATACCTGCAGGACCAAACTGCAAAACTGACTGCAGCTCGACTGTGGTTGGAAGAAGCCCAGGATACATGGCTTCTCATCTTCGATAACGTCGACAGCAGTTCAACGGAATTTTTCGAGACGCACCTTCCTCGCAGAAATGTGCGCGGCAACATCCTTTATACGACCCGGTCGAAGGGTGTCGCTGAGGCTCTGGTGGCTATGGGAACAAGCCATCAGTTCACATTGCAACTCCACCCTCTTGAACTTCGCGATTCCGCAAACCTTCTTCTACAAGATGCTGGCGTCGATTTGAAGACCACAACCCCTTCTCTATTAAGCCGCGCCGAGGAATTGGTCGAATGCGTTGGTCGCCTTCCCCTTGCCATTGTCCAAGCGGCGTCGTTTATGAGAGAAACCGACACCACTCTCAATGAAATGTATAACTTCTACATGGGTGACGAAAAAATAGATGTAGGTTCATGTATTGCTCAAATTGTACTCGATTGTTATTCACCGGTGACTATAGGTAATCGAATGGGAGAACGACTTAAATCGGTACCAGGAGCGATCGGTAGCAACTACTTTCACCAAGCAGTTCAATGAACTGCGAAAAGAATCTGTCGATATCAGCAATCTCTTTAAAATTCTTTCCTTCCTTGACCCGGAAAATATCCCAGTTGCGATGATCACCAAAGGGGCCAAAGAGTGGTTGCACCCACAGTACCCACCAAACGGTACTCCATCTCAACCTGAACATGATTCTCATGTATACCTCGAGTTCCGTTCATTAATCACCCTGATTTGCTCAACAGTGAAATTCCGGACGGCTGTACGGAAACTACAGGCGCTGTTTTTGGTGGAATATCGATCTCCTGAACGAAACTCTTCACTATGGATACACGATTTAATCCGATTCGTAAGGCATCAAGGCGCGAAGAACGAGGACGCATATCGGGAGTGGCTTCAGTCGTCGGTCTCACTTGTTTGTGGTGCGTTCCGACAGATAGAAGACCCCAGTTCACCAGAGCGGTGGGCTGAATGCGAAGAGTTCATGCCACATTTACGATCGCTTGGTCGGTGGAGTAATGAGTTTGGTACCAATCTTGAGCTGATTGACGCGAATAGACGGATCGCGATCTATCTGCAGAGCCGAGGAAGATACAGTGATGCTGAACTACTGTGGAAACAAGTCCTTGAAGCATACGAAACCAAGTTCGGATGCGAACATCCGTTTACGCTTACATCGGTGAACAACCTCGCATTTGTTTACAAGTTGCAAGGACGATACGATAAGGCTGAGACCCTCTACAAACGGGCGTTAGCTGGCAGAGAGGAACATCTTGGCGGTGACCACCAAGACACGCTTACATCAGTGAACAACCTCGCGGGCGTTTACAACTCGCAAGGACGATACGACGAGGCTGAGTCACTCTACAAGCAAGCGCTAGCTGGCTGCGAGGAACGTCTTGGCGCTGACCACCCATCCACACTTACATCAGTGAACAACCTTGCAAGCGTTTACAGGTCGCAAGGACGGTATGACGAGGCTGAGTCACTCTACAAGCGGGCTGTAACTGGCTTTCAAAAGGCCGTAGGAGCCCAACACCCGAATACTAAAACCACAACGGAGAATCTTGCTCATCTCTATTGGTTACAAGGGCGACGTGACGAAGCGGAATCCATTATAGATACTTTCAAGCTATCTAGGATGCGTATAATCGGCGGCCATAGGTCGAGTATCCATTCATGAATTATTATTCTTGAAAGCGTAGCTTCGTCGCGCAATTAGGCTTCTCCCCTGGCATTTAGTGTCCATGTTAGTCGCGACCATGGTTTACGATATTTCGACTTTATTGTTCATCTGATTAGTTTCCATATTGAGAACGCGTGATTCCAGAATGAGCAACTCCCCTTCCCAACCTTCCTTCTTTCCGAACTCTACTCCTTCATGCCTGAGTTCTCCATCGCGGTTATCAATCTCTTCCATGCGAGGAGGGAAGCTCCGGATCAGGTCAGTTATCGGCAGAGTCGCGGGAGAATGCCACGCTC
Source organism: Porpolomopsis calyptriformis (assembly GCA_951640195.1). Classification (NCBI taxonomy): domain Eukaryota; kingdom Fungi; phylum Basidiomycota; class Agaricomycetes; order Agaricales; family Hygrophoraceae; genus Porpolomopsis; species Porpolomopsis calyptriformis. Next base: position 318,290 of record OX621172.1, on the reverse strand, counting down.
AAGTTGCATCCGAACTTTAGGGGGGGTTATTGACCGGCAAAGACCCGTCCGCCTTTAATATGGCTGATCCATTGCGGCTGTGGATTATTCAAGTTGGTGAGTCTCTTGCTTCGTAATCCATGCGGGTTGGAGAACGAGAAGCAACCCGTACCACGACCGCTAGAACTACTTGCTCGACCCGTTAGAAACGAATACTGAATAAGTTTGACACAGGTGTGATCGTTGGGGCAACCCAAATTCTCTCGTTGGGTCTGCGTAAGATGCGCCAACCGAAGGTATACTCGATTCCTCTCCACAAAAGTGCCGATCTGATAAGCCACCGCAAGGTAATCGCAGAAGTTATCGGCGGGATAATCTTGGGCAAGTCTCTTACTCTTCACCGCCTTGATTCACCTCTGTGACTCTTGACCAGGACCCACTGCATTTGGTCACATTCCCGGTTTCACCAAACACGTATTTCCCACCTCTTCCATTTCTTACCTGTCCCTTGTCGCGAATATCGGCCTTGTACTATTCTTATTCCTGGTTGGACTTGAAATCGACTCGGCAATTATTAGAAGAAATGCACGCTTGTCGGCAACTGTGGCATTGCCTGGCATGGTTTTACCCTTCGCGCTGGGCGCTGCCCTAGCCGTACCTCTATACCACCATTTTATCGATTCCAACATTCTCTTCTCGCAATTCATGCTTTTCACCGGTGTTGCATATTCTATCACTGCGTTTCCAGTACTTTGTCGGATCCTCACAGAACTCAAACTTCTTGACACCACCGTCGGCATCGTAGTGCTGTCTGCTGGTGTGGGGAACGATATTATCGGTTGGACCCTGCTAGCCCTCAGTGTGGCACTTGTAAATGCTGGATCAGGCCTCACTGCATTGTGGATATTGATGATCTGTGTCGGATGGGCTCTGCTTTTATTATTTCCCGGAAAGATGGCTCTGGGCTGGCTGGCCAGACATACTGGTTCCATCGAAAATGGCCCCACAATGTTTTTTATGACTGTTACGATATTGCTCGTGTTCGGATCAGCTTTTTTCACAGACATTATCGGTGTTCATGCGATCTTTGGTAAGAATACTTCCCCATGCTGTAACGCGAACAAATAATGACACCCTGTGTTAAAGGTGCTTTTCTGGTTGGAATTATTGTCCCTCGTGATGGCGGACTCGCCATTGCTTTAACCGAAAAGTTGGAAGACATGGTGTCTATTATTTTCCTCCCTCTCGTGAGTCTGACCCCTCACTTCTATGAGATTTCACTGATTCCCTGCCCCCAGTACTTCACTTTGTCTGGCCTCTCAACTAACCTCGGACTCCTTAACAATGGTTCGTCTAACGCGGGAAATTTTACCACCCATGACTGATGGTTAATACAAATTTCAAGGCATCACCTGGGCCTTTACCATCGCGATTTGTGTCCTCGCATTTGCTGGCAAGTTTGGTGGTTGCACCCTTGCGGCACGGTATGCTGGGTTCAGTTGGCGCGAGGCAAGCACTATTGGATCGCTGATGAGTTGCAAAGGGTATGTATTAAGCCAAAACTTACTCCTACATGCATCATTGCTGACGGTCTTGTTACGGCCAATTCTTTAGACTGGTCGAACTCATCGTGCTCAACGTTGGGTTGTCTGCAGGAATCCTTTCTCAGGTCAGCAAGTTCAAATGCATCTTCGATGGCTCCGGGGTTCATTTTACTGCCAATAGAGAGTCTTTTCGATGTTCGTCCTTGAAGCTTTGACACTAACATTCATGACTACTCCTCTTGTGTCTTATCTCTACCCGCCGGAAAAGCGTAAACGGATCGCGGCCGATGGTTTCAACTTCGAGAATGTCCCAGATGCTGAATCGAGGAAGCATTTTCCATCCAGGGAAGATAACGGAGAGGGAAACTATCTGAAATCAAGGTTCACCGTCGTTTTGGATAAGATAGATCGCCTGCCCGGCATGATGGCTCTGACCCAACTGCTATATTTCCCCCCTGACGCTCTCGCTGGATTCCCCACAGAGTCAGGAAACAAACCTTCTGGATTACTTGTTGACGCCCTTCGCCTGATCGAGCTCTCGGACCGCACATCAGCAGTTATGAAATCTTCTGTCGCTGATACTCTCCTTCACACAGACCCACTTTTAGCTATTTTCAGAACATTTGGGGAACTACATGACCTTCCCGTTTCCACCTCCTTGTCAATTGTCCCTTACGATGATTTGGCTTACAGTGTTGCCGATCACGCAAGGAAAAATACTTCTCAACTCATCCTCGTCCCATGGCTACCACCGTCTGTTCCCATCAAGTCTGATGTGATAAATGCAAACGACGGATTGGCAACGCCGAGGGCTACTACTTCCCAGATGATCAACCCATTCGATGCCCTTTTCAAATCAACTTCCAAAGAGAAATCAGCGCATGCAATCCATTCACAGTTCGTTCGTGGGATTTTCTCGCATTCCAAAACCGATGTCGCTCTCTTCATCGAACAGTCGCATGCACCTGGGGCGATTAATGCGCAGCATATATTCCTCCCTTTCTTTGGTGGACCGGACGATCGTTTGGCACTCGAGTTTGTAGTACAACTCTGCGCGAGTCCGAAAATCAGCGCAAGCGTCATACGGATCACGAAGCAAGATGCGGACATAATGGCACAAGAACCCGCTCACTTGGGTGTTGAGCAAGCTCCGCAAGATGCTCTGGATGTGGCGGATAATTTACTGTCGGTAACATCCGTAAGTACAATCCCTCCCTCGTATGTATTTGGAATGACTGAATGTTGCTCGTGCGTAGGCTGTGGCCTTCCAGGATACAGTATACGGCAATGTCAACACGCAAACACGCATGCAATCCGAGACGGCGGACAATACGACTTGGGGTTACTTTGCCACTCAGCCCCCGGCAGACAAAAATCAAAAAAGGCTTTCCTTGGCGTCTGCTTTGTCCCGCATCGAGTTCTCTGAGATTGCGTCCCCGATCCCTCTTCACACGGTGCTTCAGAAGGTCTCTTCCTTGAGTGATCTCCAAAAGCGAGTGTTGGTCGTAGTCGGTCGGTCACGAAGACTCGCGGTGGAAGACCACCAACAGGAATTGAAGGAGCTTATGGAAGAGCATGGACATGTTGGACAGGAAGTTAGGAAGACCATTGGGGACGTTGCTTCCGCGTTCGTTGCGGCTGGGCGAGGAGCGGCAGTGGTAGTAGTTCAGGCCGCCAACGTTTCTTTGGATTAAGGGCTTTTATCCCAACGTTATTCAGTCTTTATGACCCGTCATGACCATTAGAATTATTGCACCAATACTCATCAATCCAGTGTAAAATGGTGCGAAAATGAGAGACACTGTCGGCTCCAAGTCCCATCACCTGACCATCACAAGCATAGCTCCACCAACTGGCTATGCTTTTCTGCCCTACTTGCGCAAATCTCTTGGTTATTTCCTCAGAAACAGGCTACAACAAATGGGCATGCAATACATGCCCGTATGAGTTTCCGATCACGAAGCAAGTGCGTTTCCGCCCCTCCCCGTCTGTGGCAATAATCCTCGATCGCTTTCTTAACATTGGCCTTGTCGTTTGGTAAGGATAGATGACCTCAAGGACTAAACTCAAACGAAAAGAGGTCGACGATGTATTGGGTGGAGACGAGATGTGGAAACACGCCGATTCTACCGCAAGTGGGTCAACAAAGACATATTTTTTTCGATGGATCTATTGCTGCTGATCAATTCTTTCTTCTCTCCTTTCAGCTTCGTGCGACAAATGCAACAACGATAAAGCGTATTTCTACCAACTACAGATTAGATCGGCCGACGAGCCTATGACTACCTGTAAGCCATCTCCCTGGATTCGCATTTGGGCGTCCCGCTTACCCGTTTGACGGCTACCCCCACTGCACCTGAAGTCTATCGGTATGTACATTTTTCTAGGTCAAGTAGCGTAAAACTTATGCATGACTCAGTTGCACGGCATGCAGTTATCGGTGGCGAGAAAATTAGGGAAATGACCGTCACCGTACTGTATGGCTGGGGAATGTTGAACGCCATAGCCCAATCAAAATTTAAAATCAAATCGGGGGTCCTCCGATATCTGCTTCGCTGGCTACTTTATTGGAGAACGCCCAACAACTTGATCTCTGGGTGAACACGAAAGATGTGAACGGTCGGACCAACCCAAACGCTGAATCCCCTTTCTTTCTATACGTATTGCTTCACTAATTTCAGCCGACTTTTACGCGACATGTCCTTGTTGTCCTGAAAGTGCGTTACCAGTCCGCCGGAGCGTGCTTGTCTCTATCAAACTGACACCAACGTCGCGTTAGTCTTGCCGTTGATGAGTACGACAAAGTCACCTCCATTGGGGGGGGGGGGGGTTGGGAAATACGAAGGGTTGACTCTAGGTAAGAATTGTCGCACTTTTTACGGAAACCACTGCTTTCGGTGCGTCATGGATCAGACAAGGGCAATGACAGTGCTTATTCGACACACACTCTGAGTGATGATCTATTACAATTTCTATGATGGAATAGTTATCCTAGTGTAGGAGAATAGGGAAATAGTTACGTTTCGTATGTCCCAGTCTGATTGAAAAATGGAGGACAGCATCTGTTGCAACATGATCTCCAGTTACCGCAGCTAGTGCAACACCCTCCTGTTGGGGAAATGGCTCTAGTGCGGAGCCTAGTGTGAAAAATTGCTCATCAAGTACAGTGGAATGTTGGTGGGGAGTGGGACACGGAAACACGCGTCGGTGAAGGTTTGACTATCAAAAGTTGGTGAAGAGATGATTTACGTGGATGGCTCACCCTAGGAGCTAGTTGAGTGTTAATGCGTTTACCATGTTACAAATGTGGCCTTCGTTGGGGGCTAATTGAGCCTCTGTGGTTGGTGTACCTATCATGCAACAACACAGATATCAGCATAACAGTCAAAGAAGAGATGGAGAACTCACTTGGTTTATGGTAGAGTGTGTCCACCTGCACCTCATCTCGCTTCTTCCTTTCTGCCTCCCTTCTCTGTTCTAAAGCAGTTTTGAAGTCTTCATATTGAGTTTGAGATAATTGGGTGAGATCCCGAAGTGTGAAGACTTCATTTTCAGCCCAGGATGCCATGATAGGGGTGAACGTGGCGGTGGTGGTTTGTGTTTAAACGGTGCGCCAAACATCCCCATAAATATTATTTACACAAACTAGCGAAGGTTGCCAATACTAAGAGGCCAAAGGTGTCTGAGGGGGAGAAAATGGTGATGAGTTTCTTCATGGCGGATGAAAGGGCCAATTTACCAGCGCCAGGACTACCGCTAATCCACATAATATTTGGAGTGGAGTCAGTATCTGCATCGTTAGTGGTCGTTCAAGGAACTGTCGAGTGGTAGACACCATTTAGCCAAAGGCCGATTTCCGTAACCCTCTCGCGAGTTCTCTTCATGCATCGTACCCCGCGTTGCTGATATTGGAATGGTACAGCCATTGGTCGGATAGATTACACCCAGCAACTGGCGCAAGAAACCAACATATATATTTGTAGTAATTCTTACTCCTCCCCTTCCGCAATCAAGTCATTCCACAAATGGGAAAATGGTTCATAAGGAGTTGGGCATGGTGCAGAGGGTAAAGGTTGGGGGATACCATAACGTGCAGCTAATATAAGAAACAGTTGAGTGGACGTCCGAGGATGGGAAGAGTGTGGATTTACCTTGTAGAGTATCTGGTTGCGTTAGGATCCTCTACATTTGGTCCAAGATGTACCATGGACGAATTCGCTCAGATCCAATTGGGCTGGCTGTCCACCCAGGATAGTCAAGTATTCGAAGTCGCAAAGTCGGCCTTGAACATGAGGTGGCACCCAAAATAAGATCGGATGGTTCCGATCACTAGACATTTTGGTGGGATGGGTGGCCCAGCCAGTCGAGATGGGATCAGAACAAGAGTTAAGGATTTTCTGCATGTCAAAGGGATGAGGTGTGCGTGTCTCGACATTCCACAAACGAAGCATTCCATCCTCTGAACATGAAGCAATTCTTTTCCCATCAGGCGAGCATATGACTGACCAGACGATATCTGTGTGACCTTCGAGGGGACCTGCAATCATCTCTCCCTCGATATCCCACATATGGATCGTCTTGTGAAGTGAACCCGAGATAACCTGCTTGCCGTCAGGCGAATATGCCACTGATGTTACGATACCCTCAAAGGGTCCTGCAACCATTTGTCCAGATGAGACATCCCACACGCGAACCGTGCCATCTCCTGAACCAGAGACAACCTGCTTCCCATCAGGTGAGTACGCAACTGCCCATATGAAACTGGTATGCCCTTTGAAAGGGCCTGCCGCCATCCGACCAGTCTGGACATCCCACACCCGAAGGGTATTATCCCTTGAACCAGAAACGATTTGCTTCCCATCAGATGAACATGCAACTGACGATATGGAGGCTGTATGGCCATTGAAAGGGCCCGCCACCGTTTGGCCAGTTTTGACATCCCACATCAAGAGGACTTTGTCGTTAGAACTACAAGCAACCAGCTTCCCATCGAGAAAACATGCGACAGATAGGAGTGAACCCAAGAAGCATTCAAATGGAGCTGCCAGTATCTGTCCTGTTTTGACATCCCATACACGGACCATTCCATCCATTGAACCTGAGAGAACTTGCTTACCATCAGGGGCGTAAGCGATGGACAAGATACCAGATGTGTGTCCTATGAAAGGATCTGCCACCATCTTTCCTGTTTCAACTTCCCACAGGCGAAGTGACCCATCGGCCGAACCTGAGACAATATACTTGCTATCGGGCGAGTATGCGATACAATAAACCGAAGATAGGTGGCCTTCGGGGGGACCTGCGACGGTGTGTTTTACGCTGGCATCCCATACGCAGACTGTCTTGTCATCTGAACCTGAGACTACCCATTTCCCATCTGGCGAATACGCGACGGAGAACACCGATTCTGTATGGCCTTTTAGAGAACCTGTTGCCATACGACCTGTCTCTGCATCCCACACCTGGAGCGTGCTGTCATAAGAACCAGAGACCACCCATTTCCCATCTGGTGAGCAAGCGACTGCGTAAATTATATCGTTGTGTCCTTGAAAGGGATCTGTAGCATTTTGTCCAGTCTCAACATCCAACACATAAACCTTTTCAATCGCGCTTGCGAAGACTCGCTTTCCATCAGGTGAATATGCCACAGAATAGATATAACTTCCGATGGTTTTGGACGACGAGGCAGCGGATTGTCCCGTTTCAACATCCCACAGGCAGAGGGCATTGTCCGCCGAACAAGAAACGAGTCGTTTCCCATCAGGAGAATACGCAATCGACCTAACCATCTCGGTATGGCCTTGGAAAGGACCTGCCATCATCTGCCCAGTCTGGACATTCCACATACAGATCGTCCCATTTCGCAAACCCGAGATGACCCGGCTCCCATCAGGCGAACAGGCAATCGAACGGACACCATCTGCATGTCCCTCAAATGGGGCCATTACCACTTGTCCCGTACTCACATCCCACACGCGGAGCGTTTTGTCATCAGAACCTGAAACAACCCGCTTCCCATCGGGTAAATAGATGACTGAATTAATCGGCGCTGAGTGGCCTTTGAATGGCCCAGCCACCATCTCTCCCGTTTCAATATCCCACACACGGAGGGTTGTGTCGTCTGAACCTGAGATGACCCCCTTCCCATCCGGTGAGCAGGCAACGGTGTTGACAGCGCCGGTATGGCCAGTCATGATGTTATTCAGTGCCGGCCAGTAATCGTCTTTGCCTGTGACAATGGACAGCGTCTTTGGAAATTGTGGAAGAAATTGTTTCGAGATCAAGGATTGCCGTGGCGAGAAAGGTAGTGCGGACAAGTAAATATGGGGAGCGCTCTCGGAAATTGGAATGTGAAAATTTGCAATGAATCGACTTGCATCGCGAGCAAAGTCAGAAAGCTTTGTAGCGGCTTTCTGCGAGAGGGGTCAGAAGAATGGCAGCATAAAAAAATCTATGAGCACTAGCCTCTAGCCGCCGAGCTGCCATCAGTAACATGACCGACGACGCAGGTACCTCATTAATCAAGCTCATCACCTCCAACCAAGACAAGATATGAAGGTAGAAGAACTCTCCAACCTCCTTCGATGGTAATTCATGTTCCGTTTTTTCTATTGACGTCTGGCAAAGATGAGCTGCCCAGTAACGACAGGAATATGACAATCGAATGGGTATGTGAGTCGCGATCCGTTCGGCCAAGTCCACCACATCCTTGTTCCGTACATGTGAAGACTCCAATCCGCATATGTTGAATCGCAGTTCCGAATTCATAACTCGCAAGCAGGCAACCGCCAGATTCCAATGCTGCTCGTCCTGGTCAATGAAAAAACGTTTCTCACCACATCGATTGACGTCAGTTAGGAACTCAGCGAAAGAGAGATGCCTAAGACGAAGGCAGCCATCAAGTTCTACGACAGATGACAAGTCGTGAAGAATCGCATCAATTGCCCAGTCATCATCGTCACCTTGTCGTCCCAAGAGCCCCATAAAATGTTTGAGATCGGGACGATGGAGGGGGGTTTCGGCAACAATGATGGCACCGACAACCCTCTTGAACAATTCAAGGGTAGCGTCTTCTGAGTCTGTGAAATGGAATCGTAGAATATGACGATAGAGTGTATCGATATTCTCGCTCTGCTTCCCTAGATTTCCAGCAAGAAGCAAGTTCAATTTGGTCCTAGGAGAGCCCCTCTTTGCTTTCATAAACTCCATTGCCGTTTTCGCCCAAATGAAAAGACCCGCGGCACGTTCCGTTAACTGGCAAATGGCATGATCCCCAGGCCAAGAGGGTGGCATGCAAAGCGCCGGTCTCATATTGTCTATGCTCTGTTCGAAAAAGATACGAATGTCATTTCGCGTCTCGTTATCGACGGTGTCACCGGTCTGGAGCATGATCCGACAGCACACTCGATCATCATCAAATAACCTTGGCACACATTCATTCCGGCTCGTGACAATAAGTTTGAATGACCGAGGGAGTCGAGACCAGGAAGTAAGAGTGTCGAGGAGGATTTGGCGTTGAGCAGAATGAGCGTCATCTAGTCCGCATTCGTCTAGCGCATCGAGGACAATGACAGGGGGGAGGGACTCGGAGAGCCAATCGCCATTGCTCTTCAAAGTGTCCTCAATCAAACACTCGAAATGCGATAGGATATCTGAGAGCCTAGAAAGCCTGGCCGGTTGAGAAATTCAATGATACTGGTTTTCAATGAAGGGTGGTAGAATGCAAGGTCGTAGGCCACAGTACGCCAGAGAGCGGCAGGATCACTCAAGTTGGCATCTCCGCGTTTAAAGAAGAAATATGAACCGAGCCGTCGCTGTCTCATTAGGAGTGAGACTAGGGTGGACGAAAGGGCCGATTTACCAGCGCCGGGACTACCGCTAATCCACATAATATTTGGAGTGGAGTCGGTATCTGTACCAGTCATCGTCGCATGATTAGTGGCCGTTCAAGGAACTGTCAAGTGGTAGACACCATTTAGCCAAAGACCGATTTCCCTAATCACCTTCTCGCGAGTTTTCTTCATGCATCTGGCGACATCGTACCCGCTGCGAATTGCAGGATTCAACTTCGCGAGCGTGTTCTCATCAATCGCATAAACGTTTGTCGTCTGATTGTATTGATCCCGGCCCGCGTTGTTGACATTGGAATTCTGATAGTATGCATTCTCGGAGAACATCACAGCCAGATTGCAGTGTGCTTGTTTTGCCTTGGCGCCAATCAGATGATCAGATGGTGTTTGACGCTGAGAAATCAGGCATCATGAGCGTCAGCGAAATGACACGTTCCATAATCCGATTTCTAGAATTAACTAAGGGAATCATAAGTTACATATGGGAAGGACCAACACTCAACTCTAAATCCTAATCCATTGTTCACACGCGGCACTTCAGCTCACCGGCAACCATAGCAAGCGTAGCCCCAAGGGCCCATCCCAATTCAGTCCCTTCAATCTGCTTCCCAATCGTCACCTCTCTCTCGCCGGTAAATTCGTACCCCAACCTCAACAACGCATGCATGAACGTCAAGTCAAGGCACCATTCCGGCCGCCCTTCTAGCTCTGCCATAACCTCGTTGTCCGCGCCCCAACGTTTAGTCCATGACGACTTTCCTTCACAGACGTCCTGCGCCATGTTGCCGAAGGTGGAGGCCGTGATGGGTGGTGGGTTCGTCTTGGGAAGGAGTGGTTGCAAGCGGTCGTAGAAGTAAGACAGAAGGAGAACTTTGCCATGGGCGAATGTGTCTAGCAGAGAGGGCTGATAAACACCATCAAACGAGCAAGGCTTCACTTCGCAAATTCTGTTATAGAAAAAGAGAGATGTCATATTTTCGTGGATAGACATAAATAACAAGACTCACGCGTCCTTGGCCAAGACGAGTTCCACGACGCGATTGCACGCCCGGAAGGAACCGATATCTTCTCCACCCATAGTGACATTCCTCTTCTCTCCCGTTCGCTCGTCCTCGATTTCAACCCACCGCTGTGTACCTTTTGCGAGGCAAGGATTACCGACTGCCTTCCCATCAGCACTCCCCTCCGACCGCAGCGAGGCCATAAACTCTACCAACCGGTGCACACTCTTCCTCGCACGCATCATCCCATACCCCAAATATGAATGCTGGTACAACTGATACTTTCGCCCTCCAAACACCAGATCATACTTATGCTCTCCCTCGACCAGCGACGAATCCGGCTTCGAGAACAGCGGTTCAAAAACAATCTGCGTAGACGCTCCGCCGAGATCCAGCACGGCGTAAGTCGACGACGGCATATCACCGTGATCACTACCACCACCACGGATGGTGCCCAACATATAATTGGCAGTGATCCACGCATACACACCCTCATCTTTGCCATCCATAATCACCACCCCATCCTGATTCGGAACCAAAAACGGATACCTCTCCTTCAACCTCCGCTCAACAGCCCCCAAAATCGCCCCGCTCTCCTCACCGCCCAACAGGCGGAGCCCAGCGGTAGCCTTCACCGCCACCGGGGTGCACTTCCTCAGCGCCTCCGGTACGACTTTCACAGCCTCGTCCAGCAGCACATCCAGGCTCCGCGCCGCCTCCTCCGGGCGCCCAGAGAACGCGGAGAGACCGGGTTGGATCTTCTTGAACAGCTCGTATTCGTACGCAGGGGACGGCCCGCAGTTATTGAATTTGTACACGTGGATACGCGAGCCCGTCGAGCCCGCGTCGATCATCAGGGCGTATTGGACGAGGGGCAGGGACGGTTTGGATGGAGAAGTGCAGTAGACGGTTTTGGAGGGATCAGGGTCGGTCGCGAAGGATGTCGGACGAGGTGGTGGTGGTTTGGCATTATCCTCGTGGACGGGTGGGACGCTAATTGATGGATGACTCTCAGAATGTGTTTTCGTGAGGGTCGGCGGTGGTGATGGTGGGTTGTATATTGGTGGTGGCTCTGATCAAAATGTGTTGTTAAAAGTTTCGAGACGGAAGTGTTGACTACCTACCTGACCAACGTGAACGAGTCTGTCCTCGAAACCGAAAAATCCACACGAGGACAAGGACAACAGCGAGCGCTATGATAATTTTTTTCCATCCAATTCGTTTCACCGTTGACCGACCTGGACCGAATCCGCCTTCGAGTCTTTCGTAGTTGCTGCTCCGTGGAGACACGAGGGTCATTTTTCCGGTTCTATGCACGATATTACCGTTCCTTGCACTTGGTGCCTGGAGTGAGGAGGAATATGGGGGTGAATGAGGGTATCCTTGAGTTTGGAATCCCAACCCAAGGACCATGTGACGGTCGAAAGAGACTTAATGAGACAAATAACATACAAACAAAAACATAGAATTTCTCTCCTTTTACTAAAGTACAGAGGACTACATAGTGAAGATGAGATGGGGTATTGCGGAAAAGGGGGAATGGATCATGTCAGTGTTAAAGGACGGTCAACCGATTGCTGTAGTGTAACGAATAAAGAAAAACCGAAAGCGTACATAGCATGGAAGGGGGAGTGGGGGGGGGGATACGACGTACTCCTAAGCCATTGGGAAGGGGAATGGTGATGATAATAAAGTACACGGAGTAGCGAAGGCTGCCGATACTGAGGGGGCAACAGGAGTCCGAAAGAAAGTGAGGGGGGGGAATGGTGATAAAAGTTCGAGCTGACAACAGGACATTTAGGAGAATTCTGGAACATCGTGGCCGTGATTCTTGAGGAGCGCCTGGTAAGTCAACGCTCGCACTCGCCACATCTCCTTTTCAGCAGTCAACTGCTCGACAGCATTCTCTAACTCGATTTGATGCTGCAGCTTCCGCTTGCGACTCTTTCGCGCTGCCAGGGTATTCTGCCGTCGCTTCCACTCAATCTGCTCCCTCTCAGAAGCATTAGGAGGCAACGGCGCCTCAACCTCATCGTCATCAGTCAATGCTTGGGAACGTGCCCGCTTCTTTGCAAAAACGGCAGGAAGCTCCTTACGCGAAGTAGCCGAAGGTATGGCATACTTCCGGGGTTGCGTAGGAGCATCCAGAGGAACGAGAGTTTCGGGGGTAACGTTTTTACGTGTACCCGTGGCCGAACTTTTCCTCCGAATTGCCGTCCGTGATGGAACGAAAGAAGGGCTAGCGGGGGTTTGTGGAGAGGGGAAGACGGACGAGAGGTTGAGGGATGGGGTAACAGGCGAAGTCATCGAGTACAAGTCATCTAAATCCAACGCATTTCCAGGCAAGACAGCAGAAGGTGGATCCTTCTGAATGTATGTCTCGTAGAGTGGTAAACCTCCGAACAAGTCCATATCGAAGGAATCGCCAACGTCAGAGAGAAGGGGACTTGTGAGCATGTCGGATTCAAGATGAGGAGTTAAAATGTCGGAACCAAGATGAGGAGTCGTAAGCATGTCATCTTGGGGTGAATCATCGACCGGCGAGGTGAGATATTCACTCATTGGGTAATCCGGAGAAAACAACGGAGAGGCTGTACAGGCAACGGAATGAGTCAATGTGATTTTTGAAAATGGCAACCAATCTGAGTCACCTGAAAGAAAGTCGTAGACCGATCGGGCGGCCTGATCCGCGGGGGGATCGAAGGAATCCACAGAATCCATGATGGGCGATGAATTGTCAGTCGTGAAACGACTGTCATCGGGATTTTGCGACAACATGTTCAGGTAATTTGAACACACTTGCGTGAAGGAGTCTGGTGGATGATTGGAGCTAGACGATGGTAAAGACGATTTACGAGGAGTTGTCCGTGGTGCAGGGGGTAAAAGTTGGGGGATGCCATAATGTGCGGCCAAATCCGGCAGGAGGGGAAACAGTTGAGTTGACGTCCGAGGACGGGGAGAGTGCGAGTTTAGCGATTCATCGTGGGAGGGGAAACCAGGAGTTGAAACCGGAACAGAGCGATGTGGGTTTGAGGACGGTATAGCGTAAGGAGCCGAATTCAACACCGGGTCTCGGACATCTTGGTGTGGGGTAGGATTGAAGGAGGTGCTGCTGATAGGGAAGGAAATTGCGGACTCGGGAGGGGTGCTCAAATTTGAGGTTGTGGACGGCGGCAACGTCGGCAGCCTTGAGGATCTGCAACGCGGCGACGATGGGTCAATCAGCTTTCCATTCAAATCACGGGAGTCGGCATCCCCGTGTGCCGACGACAGAGAATGAGAAGTGCTCCAAGTGTGAAATGAAAGATGAGAATCTGATTCCATCTGAGCAGAAGCTCTGGCTGTCGGCGACGGTGAGCCAGTCAACGGAGAGGACATCGAGTCGAAGACATGCGATGTCGAAGCCATGTCGTGACTTTTTTTTTTAAAATGATTTTATTTTGTTTTGTTTGTATTTCGAGGGGGGGAGATGGGGGTTGAGAGGAGGGATTGAACTCACGAATGCCTCGGGGTTGAAGTAGTCGGATGAATGGACACCTTATGCAGAACAATGCCTGCTTTGGTGCCGATGAAGATGGTATGTAAGAGGAAAGACGAGGATGGAATTGAACGAGTCAGTGCGGTCTTTTATAATTTTTTAGGCCGAGCACAGCATTTCAAACTCAGAGCCGTGGATTACGTACTCATTTAAGGGCTGAGTCAACCAGAAGCTGTCAGCTGATTAGCTAATACCGCCGTCTATCACGGTTGCGACGTGGCAGTGAGTCAATTCCTGCTCACTCAGAGCACTGCACGGTTTCCATTGAGAACTGGTCAACATTTCCGGTCCGTTCTTGTTAGAAATTTTGGGGTAAAGGGCTTCAGTTCGGGCAGAGGGCTTGTAATCACGCGACATCACCTGGCCACAAACGTGGCCTAAAACAGGCCAAGCCGTTCATATTCCCTTCGGGGGGTATGCGTGTCAGGGCCGCAGATGAGAATAACGTTACACGTGTTCCGCCAGCGCGCCACGTCGACCGCATGAAACTGTTCCGTTGCCTAGACCATAGATTTATTGAGTTTTCATCGCAGTTTACCGCAGCCAAGGTGACAGCTGCTTGGCCTTTGTGGGAAAGTCGACAGGTTCTCATAGGGGGGCAAACACACCAAACAGGAAACAAGCCTGGACAATCGTGCCATAGTCCAATTACCAACAGGCTGCGAGACAACAGCGCCGCAGACTAGTATGCTGCGACGATTCGGAAGGCTCTTATCACAGACACTTATGAGCTCATTCTTTCCAAGAAAAGTTCGCCGAGAAAAGCCCAGCAGAGCGCAGGCCCTGAAAGAATAATGCGACGCCACAGTAATGTTTCAGGTTTGTAGGACTGTAGCCAGCATAAAAATACCAGAATTCAGCGTCAAGAGTCGCGGAAATGACGATTTCAGGCCAGATAGACAGTGAGCGGACACAAGAGAGGAGGGAATGGACGGATCATCACCGCCCTCATTTTATAGGGAGAACCTTTGAGTCACGTTCTTACACCGACTCATGACGCGACTCATCGTTAAATCACGTGATTAGAGGTGGTGAGTAAGTCATGTAGAATTTCAGCTATAAGCTGCATTTGGGGCTGTTCACGGAAGCTAGACGCCACCCCCGCTCATCTCCACAGGAATCCTTTTGCGCCTTTCATGCTTACCCGTATTGACAGGCATAATTGACACTTCCTTCAACGTCCCACAAATCTACATCCCCAGAAACAATCAGCGAAAATTACCCCAAACCAAAGCACTCACCTCTACAAACTCATCAAAGTTCACGTCAACCTGACTCGCGAAGCCCCCCTCCTCAAACACATATTCGAAATCCTTCACCTGGACGTCTTCATACCCCGGTACCTCCTTCAACACCTCAGCAATCTCCACCTTCTTCATCCTTTCTTCCTCCCCACTCCCCCCTCCAAGAACAACCCTCATCGCCCGCTTCTCAAACATCCTCCGCAACTCCTCCACCTCCCCAGCCTCAAACTTTGCGCGGCTATACTCCACAGACGGCCTCGCCCTCCCCATCCACGTCCAAAGCCCCGCAACGCGCCAAAGCGCCCGCTCCAACAAACCCTTCGGCGCAAGCTCCGCGGAAGCCCTGTCCACATCAGGCGCCAACCCCATGCTCCTCAAAAACAGCACAGCGTCCTCCACCTCCTGCCGCTTTTGAGCCCTCGTCCAATTGAGCTCTTCGGCCATGATATCAACCACACACGGAAGGGCGTCCAGTGCCGCCCTCGCATTTAGGAACGACAGCCGTGTTCGTCGTGCGAGAACGTCGATCGCAGTTTGCGCATACTCATGACGAACAGCATATCTGACTTCCGCTTCAATGTCTAGCAGGACGGGAATCATCATCATGAAACCATCGACAGATGAGGCAACGCACATGGATATGACGGACTGAGTCGGATACCATACAATGGCCATCTTTCCCCTGTCGAGGCAGAAAGCGAGCAAACCGTCCAAGCGCGGTCTCCATAACTATCCGATAAGTGCTTCGCAACATCAGTCGCGAGACCAAACTATACAAGCCGAAATCAGCGCTCGAACGGCGAGAATAGCCCGTCGCCACCCACCCTTTGGATCAAACCGATGAACATCGTGCGGCTCCAACCGTCGCTCCCCTCCAACGTCAAATTCTCCGTAACGCATCCGTTTCTCACTCGCCCCTCCAACCCAAACGTCTTGATAGCCACATCAACAGTCTCCTGCGCCATCGCCCGGTATGTCGTCCACTTCCCTCCCGCGATCGTCAACAGCCCCGAGTCAGAGACATGAACCAGGTGACTCCGAACTAATTTCTCCGTATTACCCGCGTTCGGGTTACGCACGAGTGGCCGTAGTCCACTCCACGCGCTCAGAACGTCTCCCCGACGGACCTTGATGTCCGGTGAGAGATATCTGCGCACCTCCTCGAGTACCCAGCGAATTTCTTCCTCCCGTGCGCGTGGTTCACGCTCCACCACCGCAGGAGAGTCGGTGGTGCCGGCGATGGTGTTGCCTTGCCATGGGAGGAAGAAAATGACCCGCCCATCGGAGGTGGCGGGATCTAAAAGTCCCATGGTACGCGGGGAGTAGTAGTTTGGAAGGGTAATGTGGATGCCGGATGATGGTTGGACGATAGGTTTGTGTGACGAATTATTGAATGCAAGGAGGGTGTCGGAAAATGGACCGGTGGCATTTATTATTCCCTACGAGAAAAAAAAGAAAGGGGGGAGATATTTATTGCAGAACTGTCACATGGAGAGCGACGCTCGGGCTTGCCTTGGCACGAACGTCCCACTCTTCGCCGGTGAGGTTATCCTTGACCCGCGCTCCGTTCAGCTTCCCGGTGTCGTTTTGGTGGAGGGCGATGGCCTCGCAGTGGTTGGCTACAACTGCGCCATGTTTTACCGCAGTCATAATCAGCGCAAGGTTCATGCGAGAGTCGTTATGTTGCCCTATGGATGACTCAGTATAGCCAGACGTACTACGAAGTTAATCATTGCGTACCATCATAGTAGACCAAAGCACCAATGAGGCCATCACTCTTCAGCATTGGGAACGCCTCCAGAGCCTTACCCTTGCTCATCAAATAAGAGCTCTCCATATTTTCTCGGCCCGCTAATGTGTCGTACATTTTACATCCCAGCCAGTAATATGGAACTTGCCAATACCTTTAGCTGATGGTCAAAATAACAACAACAACCCCAAGAAAAGGGAATCCGCACTTGTAAATGGGTAACATGATTGGCAACATCGTCGAGAGATAGGGCGCAGTTTGCAAGAAGATACGCCGCTCGTGTAACGCCTCCCGAACAAGCTTGAATTGCTCATAGTCGAGCCCAAAGACCGCCTTCTGGAGATAGCGTACCCCCCCGTGCACCAATTTGGTAGATTTAGAGGATGCTCCTAGTAGTCACCCCCCCACATCCATCGGTGCCATTTTCAATGAATAATAATAATAATAATAATAAAAACCGATCCGGAAACGCACCCGCACTAAAGTCGTCCATCTCGACCAACGCGACCTTTAACCCGCGACTGGCGGCATCGACCGCCACACCAGCACCGGTAGCCCCTCCCCCGATGACGAGCAAGTCAAATTCACCCTCCCCTTGCTGCGTTTGGACCGGTCCGGACGAGGATTTCAGCGCGTGCAGCATTTCGCTCCTCGACGGGGGTGTCCATGGCGGCGGCGGTTGGCGGTTGGCCTTGGTGGATGGAGGGTAGCTCGAACCAGAGCTCAGATACCAGTAGCTGCTTCCCACTGCCAAGAGACACCCTCCCGATGTCCACGCCAAGGTTTTGCGCGAAAAGAGCCGGCGAGCGAACATATGAAAAACGACGCCAAGAGTAGGATTATGGCCGATCTAACGCTCGTATCAAGTGAACTGACATCTTGCTATCATAGCTTGGATCAGCCCGGAAAGGTCATCTTTGGCTTTTGTAGCTGAAAGGTTCTCTCTTACATCCTAACTTGGAAATAAACGCCGATAATCTGGCGGCTGCTGTCTACCGCCTTTTTGGTATGGATACCCCTAAGTTTGTAACCTCTAAAGCTTCACCATCGGTGCTCCATAGCTTTCTTCATATCGATCCTGGAGGACTCGGCGCAACACCTTCCCTGTTGGCGATTTAGGTATCTAAAATATCAAAACTGTTGAGACACAAAGAACAATAAAATGCTAGTGTACGACCCACCTCATCAACGACTTCCATTCCACCCCTCAGCCATTTATATTTGCTAAGATTCTTCCGAGACCAAGCATCGAGGGTTCCGAGCACTGCCGTGGTACCCTTCTTTTTACCTGTATCGCTCAGCACGATCCACGCGCGAGGGACTTTCTCATCGGACGTCCTCCCACCACTCACCCCCGCAACGGTAACGTCAACAATGAGGCTGTCCGGTTGCATGAGCAAGACACCTTCGATTTCCGTCGGAGACACTTGTATGCCAGAGACTTTTAATATATCCTAGAACCAGCTTAGCCATCACACGGTGACCCTGGGACAAGCGGGGCGAACCTTGGCTCTATCGTCAAAACTGCAAAAAACACAGATCAATAGAAATATCGGCCGGAAATTATAGATACCAACAAAAAAGTGCCATGCTCATCTACGCGAAACCTATCTCCGGTTCGCAACCACCCGTTGATGAATGTATCTTCGTTAGCCTTCACATTCTTCTTATACCCCAAGGCTACATTGTCTCCTTTGAGATAAAGTTCACCCGCTTCGTTCACAGCGGCGTCGGAGCCGTCGTCCCGTAGGATTCGAGCTTCCATGCCAGGGATGAGGATGCCAATCGATCCACGGCTCGATTTCGCTCGTCCGTCTAGCATTCCGGGATGGATTGTAGTCATAGCAGCAATCGTCTGGCAGATTCGTTAATAACCCGAGAACCAACTAAAGCCGGAGGTGAAAACCCACGACTTCGGACATTCCATAGCCTATGGAAAATATACATCAGAACGGACGAAGGGGACAAACGTGCCCGACATACCTTGCGTG
Organism: Porpolomopsis calyptriformis; assembly: GCA_951640195.1. NCBI lineage: Eukaryota > Fungi > Basidiomycota > Agaricomycetes > Agaricales > Hygrophoraceae > Porpolomopsis > Porpolomopsis calyptriformis. The sequence continues at coordinate 299,393 of OX621172.1, read as the reverse complement.
AACACGACTTCCCTCGGAGCAAGGCTTGTTAGCTTTTCCGCCAACTGGGGAGGGAGATATGCCGCGCCGCATCCAATGCTCGCGAGCGAACTGAGATCGCCCTTGTGTGTTTTGAGGTGGTTGACGAGTTGATGGACAACAGAAGGAATCATGGGGAAAGAAGATATGCGATATCTGGAGGAAGATTGAAATTTCAATAATAACGAATGGGTTGAAACTAACTTGGGGATGGCGTTGAGTGCGATTTCGATATCCCATTTTGGAAGTAATACAAGAGTGGTTGGAGCGAGAAACGAACGTATAACAAAAGAGTGCAAGCCGTAAGAGTGGTACATGGGGAGGAAGGCGAGAGTGGCCGGAATGACCCCCGGCATGTTTGTTGGAGGCTAGAGTACACTGTCAAATCGGTACCACAACCGAATTATTCGAGAACGTGCCGTGAATGTCTTGTAAAACTCCTGGGCCATAACGATATATTGCATAAAGGAGTAAATAACATTTCCGTGGGAGATCATAACCGCTGCCAGGTCGTTGACTAACGAAAAAGTGACCAAGTATGATCATTTACCTTTGGGTAAGCCGCTTGTCCCGCTAGAGAAAACCAGGTATGCCAATGAGTCCTTTTTTGCATGCCGGACGGGAAGTCTTGACATGCGCTTGGTTCGGACACGGTCTATCATACCACCAAAGCTCAGTCTTCCTTCGACACGTCCTTCCATGATATATATATGGCGTTCAGGAATTCCTGCCTCGCTTGCGGCGTTGAGGGCGAGAGGGAGTAGCCTCGGAGATACGAACAAACGAGTGACATCAGATACCCGTAAAGCATGGTTGAGCTCGAACGGAGTGGAGTGACTGGATAGCAAGGAGAACGGGGTTGCTATCACGAAAAGCGCGTGGGCCAGAATGGCATAATCCTGAATTTACGAGAGGTCAGGGAGTTGGTTGCGAACGAGCTCTCAACTCACGATGCAATTGTCACTGAGGATACCAATGACCTCCCCGTCTTCTGCAGTGAGCCCGAGCCCCCCCTCTGCCACGGGTGTTCCCATAAACGTTGCGCCATCATACACCCGTTCCAAAAAGTCGTGGTATGTTTGTTTCCGTCCTGTTATAGCTTCGATATAGAGTGTATAATCGGGCCAATCAGCTTGGCCGGGGCGGCGAAAGAGGGTGTGGTGAATATTGTTGTCCTCGAAAGGAGGGACAGGAGGGTAGACGGACGCTATATACATTGTGGTGAGGACGTACGGCAGACATTGGGGGTGGGCTTTATCTATAGCAGCTACATCCGCCAGAAGCAGCTGCTCGGCAAGCAGGACATGAAGAACCCGGGTCACGTGTATCGACTGGTGACCCCTTTTCTAGCGTCGATCTATTCGTATGCAGTCACACCCTTCGGTAAGTTCTCATGCATTCAGTCCATGATTCATTAACATTCGGCAGTATTCTGCTCTCTCCCATTTGCTTGAAAAGTACCCTCTAAAAGCTGGGTCTTTGTTCCAGACATATAATGATTTGATGTATGGTAAGAGTCATCCCTAGGAAGTGTGGATGTTGCCAACCTTCTTCCAGCACAACAGTGGCGCGACATTGAAGTAACAGAGCTTCAGGACTGTTCATGGAGTGTTATCAAAGGGATCAAACCTGGAACAGTTGGTTTCTTCCCATGCTGCAATCTCAATAGCTTACTCTCAATCACAGCAATCCCTCTCACATGTTGTTCCCTGTTCTCTTACTGAGTCAATTTCACTCAACTGGCATGTTTTGTTCCTCTTTATGATCCTGTCATAACCATCTCCACAGGCTTCAAGACATATTTACCTCATTGTCACATCCATCAGAGGTGTACCTTGCCATTAACTCTGATGATGCATCCGTTGTATATTACAGGTTGAGTTCAGGCATCGTAAAGCCCTCGATCTGAGTTTATAGTATGATACACGTATTCGGCCATTTATCGTCGTACAATGACAGCACCAGAGTTAGCGAGAAAACATTGACAGACACAGCAATCAAGGTGACCACTTTCGTTTGAGGCCGGCGCGAGAAGCATTTTGGTGGGCAGACAGTATGTCACTCTCTAGCGCCGTGTGTTCACGGGTGTCAAACTCTATACCAAGGTCTTCGGCCAAGTTTGTAGCATCTTGAGGGGGTAGAGCGTCGGTTGCAAGTTGCCAAAACCTGCATTTAGTTTTACGTTAGACCGGGCTCAACCGGTTATATAGAATCAGCGTTCCAAGAGAGTTCAATGTGCGTACGTCATGAATATCTTCTTCCTCCGAACCCATTCGTTTCTCCACTTTGTCCAGTCAGTCTCGATTTGCGCCAGTTCTTGTTCAGAAATCAACGGAGCACCAGAACGAAGTGGCGAAAGCCGAGCTTTGGTGTTCTCTAGCTGCAAACGAAGTGGTAATCAGATGAGGGCAGGAGAGCGTCAGTGATATCACGTGTATTACGGCCATCAATGTCTCATTAATTCGCGTTTGCAGTTCTGCATCGGTAGGGCTTGCTTTCAACTTCGTCAATTCTGCGGCATGTTGAGTTGAGCGTGAACATCATCGTTCCAAATACAACATACCGGCAGATAGGCCTTTTACCCGGGTTTCACACCGTTTGTTCTCTTCTTCAACGGATTTAAGTTCGGCTTCCATAGCGGCGAGTTTTTCAGCCGGCAAAACGTCAATGTTCCCTTGATTAGCGACAAAAAAAGTAGTCTTGCCTGATAAGATTGAGAAATGGTAAGTTTCATGGGAATATAAATCGACACATGCCATATGTTTTTTGGACAAGCTCGCCTTTTTCTGCGAGCGCGACGAGGATTTTCTGTGTTGCAGCTTTGGGAACCGCGCCTTTAAGATTCGCCGCGACATCTACCGCGCCGTATGGTCGATTCATCTGAAATCATGCGGATATGAGTTAAACTGAGCGTCGGATGTGTACCACTGACTTTTTTAACGTATTCCAGAATCTTGGCCTCCGCTTGACACGAACCGCATCCAAGTCAAACCTATCGAGAGTTTAAGACCAAAGAAATATTCACCTTCTTGGCCCTTGAGGACCTTAACGTCCCCGTTTTTTCCCTTCCCGCTCATCTGTATGCGTAACGAGTTGTTGGTGGATGTTTGTCGCCTGTTCACACCTCTCGACCACTGGTGGTAAAAAGGGGCCTGTTTGACCTCCGGGATCCCTCAATAAATACACCACCGAAAGACTTGTCATCGACTTATGGCTATGGTATCGAGGATAATGAGAGGGTGTTTTGAGGGTTGGTTCTGATCAGGGCGTTGTATTTCAAATGAAGGAAATCAGAACCTACCCCTCTCATTATCCTCGATCGGCGAGATGAATACGGTTCTGGCGCCTCACATTCTTCTCAGCACCAATGCCTCGTTGATATGCCCACTTTCCCCATTCAGCGTGTCAAGTCCCTTCCAGGACAAACAAATTTGCCATCGGATGACCTTTGTTCTGTCTTTCGTCCTGGGATGGGCCATGCAACTTGATCAATGTATGCCATCGCTTGTCATCACAGTCTGGTATTGACATTACTCATGTAGGGAGAGAAACTGAAAGACCAAGGATTACAATTTCCTCTTCTTCAGATTGGCCGGAGAATGGGTTCCCGTTTCACATCCTTCACTCTCACCATTTTCTTCGCAGCAGTCCCATATAAAACACTCGGGGAATTCGCGTCTGTTTGTTTTTGTGTCGATTGGACCGTGGCAGTCATCGTCCCAGTCGGCGAAGGCGTCCTCATCCGGCTCCAAATTGCCTGCCAAAATGAGAAACCATCAATACAGGGAAGGAGGTGAAGGACGCGCACATCACGTACCTGGGTGAAAGCAACATTCTTCCTCCACCCGCTCTGAAGTGAAATCGAACTCCTCCTCACAATTCTTACACACCTGCCATCGCGGAACAGCCTGCTCTCTCTTCCTTTTCGTCCCTTCAGCTGTTTTGATGCAGAGAAGCTCTTCGACCAGCTTATCCTCCAACCCCGGTACGGTCCCTGCCAGTTTGATCACAACTGCGCGTAGGCGTTGCGACTTGACGGTTTCGATAGCAGAGGTCAGTTGGGTTCTGAGAGACAAGTTCATTGTTGATTCACGAAAACTCACGTGATGAACATTCTCGATCATGTAGCGTGACTTCGCGTCTGTGTGACTGTGTCTCTCCTTTGTTAAGTGGCCTCTCGAAAGAATCCCTCAAACACGCGCCATTAACCACAATTAACGACTATGATGGATAATCTATCAGTTGAAGATGAGAGGAAGCCATTTGAAGCCTCAATGGAAACCTTCCATGAAGAGGAAACACTACCCGACCCGGACGAAGAGCTAATGCTGGACCAAGGTCATGGAAGCGCGTGGCTTGTAAAGGTATCTACCTTTCTCCAATCGATTTTGCACCCTCACTATCTAAATAAATTCCCCCGCAGATCCCAAAACATCTTATGGAAAGATGGTCATCCATCAATGTCGACGATGTCCACCTGGCGTCCTTTCGGATTTACCCAAACTCAGCAGGGCCCTCTGGGAAAAAGCCGCGTATTGTTCTCTTCCTTCCCCCCAGCCCAGGCGAAGCAGGTTCCGCCACGACCAACAACCAAGTCAATCAGGACCCATCCCGCCCATTGTTCACACCCAACTTTGCGCATACTACTCATCGACCCGTCGGTGAACCGGATGCGTATGAGTTGGAAATGATACATGACTCGGTTGAAAATCAGCTGGTCGTGGCTGAACAACCTAAAGATCTTTTTCTCGGCGTCGCCCCTTCTCGTCCCATAAATCACCGCGCCCATACGACCATCCTCACAGGCCGCATCAAATGCGAATACAATCTGCGGCCTGTGCTTTCGGCCTCGTACCGGAAGCAGATGAGAGAACGTAGTCGAAAATACAACACACCCGAGCGGCATATCAAGCGGATCGAGGAGGCTGACCTGCCAGGTGGGAGAGGGGCCATCAACAGACTTAGTAGTGGTGTGGCTTTGGGTGCTGGAAATACATTCGGAAACCTTAATGTACGTATTACCATTTTTTTTTTTCGTCTTTGTGCTTCCCTGAGGTAATCTCGGTTATCATTTCAAAACAATTTCCCCCCGTCCCTATGTACTCTTCACTGATACCATTATCCATAACCCTCAGCGATCGAAACCCAAACACGCCAAAGGTACATTCGAACGCATGGCACGGATGCCACGGAATCAACTCCTTGATCTCATATTCAACTTCTTCCGCGACACACCGAGGTGGCGATTCAAGTCTCTGCGCGTGAAGACCCAGCAGCCCGAGACGTACCTCAAGGAAGTCCTTAGCGAGGTTGCAGACCTGCACCGGAGTGGGGAGTACAATGGGCTGTGGGAATTGAAGGACCACTTTAAGGATGACGAGGTGAGCGCTTATTCCTTTCAAACTTGTTCTTTTGTTTCTTTGTTGATGCGCGTTCTATTCATTTGCAGATTAAGACAGGGTTTACGTCAACAATGGGTGGTATTTTGGGGGATACTAAAGCGGAAGATGGAGGTGAAGGAGAAGAGGATGAGGATGAGGATATGGAGAAGATTTCATGAGGTGTTCAGATTTATTCCTGTCATCGACTTGCTGATTGGCTTTTTCCCAAAACTCACTTCCATTTTCACTGCTTTGCTTGCAACACCCGTATTCCATATATTACTACACACAAATGTATCGTTTTGTTTGTCTGTTTCTCCATAAACTGCGTCGTCTCTTTTTTGGACTCGCCGTCCAATGTCTTCTCGAGAACGCTTCGACAATCGTTCATGGTCGGTGTTGTCTGTCGTCTTACAACGACGATTTCTTCAATGTCGCATTTACGCTTAAAGGATTGTCTTGTACATAATACATTCATCACCCTGCCGCTGCTGTGGCGACAATTCCACCCTGGTCTTTACTAACGATCACTTCGTATCCTGTGTGTGGCATACATTACAGATCCTCGAGGCATGAAGAATATGGAACGAACCTCGCTATTTCTAGCCCGTTCTCAGATCATTCAACACATAATCAACCAACACCTGGGGTTTGATCGCTATTTCAATCTGAGGTTTTGGTCTACCTTCGCGTCTATACAGGCCGAGTGCTGAGGTACAGAGCACCCGCCCTTGTTGTGGTTCGCGTTCGATGTTTTCCATGCTCCGAAGGTCGAATTGCTCTCCTGGCTGAACAAAGTAAACACCGAAGTCTGCTGAGGTGATCTGTTCCCCAATCAACCGATTTAAATCCAGCGCAGCGCGTACAATGCGATTAATGCCCTCAGCACACTTGTCTATTCGTGCCTTTGCTTCATCTCGATCAAAGCCAGCAACGATAAAAACCGCTAGCAGAGTTGTTGCAATGTGGGTTCGAGATTCGGTACTGTCCCTGGACATTTGGGCACGACTCAACGAGCGCCACTTGCCAGCGATGGATTGGTCCTCTTTGGGTTGAACGTATGTCAGAACATGGTGGTTGGTAACTCAAACCTTACTTACCTGCTTGGTAAATCTTTTGATAGGTGTCTATGAACTCTCGATTGGCGGTGAAACTCCATAAGGAGGCCAGATATTCAACCCAGACAACCAATGTAGCTCGAAGGGCAGTCCGGATTATGAATGATTCGTCATCCCCAAGATCTCCTCGCAAGGCATCCACCAGCCGAGCATCCATGTAGAGGTGCTTGCGCACATCTTGATATTCTGCCTGAAAGTCCCGCTCAAGGTCCTTGAATCCACCGCTGAGCATATTTGCCGATTCGTGCTTTATCATGGCATTCAGCCTCTCCACACCGCCCCTCACATCTGAGGCCGCAGCTGTGTCTGCCGTTGTAAGGTATTTTTCCAACACCCTGAGCTCTTTTCTGCGACACTCCGCAAGAGCCCTACTTTTATCCAGGTCCTGATTGACGACAGATAGCTGGTTTCTTGTGTGTTCCAGTTCCCTTCTCAGGTCCTCCTTTGCTTTTTCTAACACCCTGAGCTCTCGTTGGTGATCCGATGCAAGAGCCCTACTTTGGTCCAGGCACAGATTCGCTGCAGACAACTGGCCACCCATGCGATCCAGTTCCTCTTTCAGGCCACGAACATCGTCCTTCGCTTCACGCTCTTGCGCATTTGCATAAATCTTTACGAGCTTCTCATCCTCACTTCGTTGCACCTGATCACAATCAAATGCTTGCTAATCAAATGGAATAGAAACAAGGTTACTGCGCGTGCAAAGACTAACAAAAGGATACAGAGATAACTACCTGACAGTCGTGGCTTTTGCTGGATGGCACCGCGTAAATGGACCTTTCCTCTGTGCTACTGATCGACTTAGATGGAGGTTGTAGCGCAGGACTCTTGGCTCGTCGCCCACTGGCAGAGGTGGAGGTGAATAATCCTTGAGTAGATTGGCTTTCGCGATTCAACTCTTGTTGATATGACCTTGGCTGGAGAGTTGCAGGCGCACGTTCCGAGAATGATTGTTTGGGAGTGTGGTTGTCTTGCTGCGGCTGATGGCGATGCATAGAACTATCTCCCTGCTGAGTAGGATCTTTGGGAACATCAGAGGCGGACATCTTTCTCGAGTCTTGGAGGGAAGAGATGTAGGGTGAAGGGGAAGTGGAACCTCGAATATGTTGAGTGACACAGCTTTGACAAGGAGGCAACGTCCCGCAAGAAAGGAAGAGGTAATGTCTGTGATATAGTTTGTACCCTGATCGTGGGGTGCTAAAAGATAAAGAAAAAACGCGTTCTCAGCCCTTGATCAGTATGTATTGGGCCAGATCGTGAATTTATCAGGGTACCATAGCTGAATACGGGCTTGCCGTGATGTTTTGTGCTTAGAAGATATTGTTGGTGTTCTCTTGATGCGCTTGCCTCGAGGTCAATGCTCTGAAGATAGAAGAGTAATACATGGCTGAGAATGGAAGGAGTGGTGAGGGAGAAGTCCCGTGGTGTGGTGCTTCTCTTCGACCATGTCAAGTTCTAACACTGTTCACCTTGCTTCGAATGTGATTGCTACGAACGCCACTCCCGAAGCCTGGATCGTAGACTCGATATAGTCAACATGGAAACTGGGGCAGTTATGCTTGATGCTCATAAACCACCCCCCAAGCTCCCAGGCGCTCTCATACTGATTGCACAGCTCATTGCTTAAACCTAGCCTAGCGACAACGTGTGCCATACTCCTCTGTCGCTGTCACCAGTGAAGAATCAAACTCCAATGAACAATCGCGCGCCTTACTCTGGTACATCCCGTAAACTAGTGATCGCTCTGGATGTTGGGACAACCTTTAGTGGCATATCTTACAGCATTCTTGACCCAGGTGAGATCCCAAAGATTTCGCCTGTTACAAAGTAAGTTGTCAAGCCTTTCAGCTGTGTTATGGAAGTAACAACGATGATTCAGATTCCCTTTTCAATCATATACTGGCACTGACTGCAAGATCCCTTCTATCATTTACTATGACGAGCGTGGTATTGCTCGTGCTTTTGCTGCCCAGGCACTTCAAAGGGAAATCAGAGAAAAAGCAAATAAGGAAGGTTGGGTACTATCGGAATGGTCAGTGTCCTCATTTCCTTTGCTTGGAATGAGTTGACCTCACTGCAATGGATAGGTTTAAATTGCACCTTCGTCTGCAGGCATTGCCAGCAGATCACATTTACAATCACAATATCCCTAATCTTCCTTTTGGTAAAACTGTTGTAAGCGTGTTTGCCGACTTCTTGGGTTACCTGTATAGGTGCACCAAGGAATACATTGAAGCTCAACCAGCTGGCCGTGAACTCTGGAGATCATTCGGACAGCAAATTGACTTTGTACTTAGTCACCCTAATGGATGGGAGGGTGCCCAGCAGAGCCAAATGCGTCGTGCTGCAGTGTTTGCGGGGCTTATTCCTGGTGATTTGCAATCCGAATCTCGGATTCATTTTGTTACCGAAGGAGAAGCTAGTCTGCACTTCTGCGCTGAGAATATATCTACTATGAACGCCATAAAGGTAATCCACAAATTTCATATTCAGTGTCATCGCTCAGACAATAGGAATTCAGCAAGGCGACGGACTGATAGTTGTAGATGCGGGAGGTGGAACCATTGACTTGAGCGCTTATTATGCATCCGACCTCGAGAGACACCTGTTTGAGGAGATTGCTGTCCCCGAATGTGAGATTTTCTGTTCACAGTCACTATCAGTCCATTGCTGAGTGAGATCAACCCAGGCCGCTTTCAAGGATCGATTTTTGTTTCCCTTCGTGCAACTAAATACCTCAGAGGTGAATGCATTTTGTCATTCGTTCGCACTATCTGCTGAACCACACCGTATTTCACTAGGCAAGCTGAGACAATCCAAATATGGTGATCCATTCGACATAAAGGCCATGACTGAGGACTTTGACAAAGAGGCCAAGACCACATTCCGAGACCCAAAACAAATTTCTTACATCAAATTTGGAGGTCGTCGCGATAATGACGAGTCTGTCGCAATCAAAGATGGTGAGATCAAACTAACAGGGTGAGCTCTTCTACAGCGTGTGAGACAGCACAAGAAAGCATTAACATTCCCAGCATGGAGGTTGCCAATCTTTTCGAGCCCTCTATCAAAGCAACCATAGATGCCATTCAGGTCCAGCGTCAAGCTGCATCAAAGCCTATTAGGGTGTGTCAACAACATGCATCAGCCTGGACACTTTCTCTGACAAAAACTAGTTAGTTTTACTAGTTGGAGGCTTCGCAGCGAACGATTGGCTGTTCTCAAGCCTCAAATCTTCCTTCAAGAGTCTCGGACTGGAGATATCTCGACCAGATCGATATCAGTGAGTCCCAGAACGTGAGCTCATCGACACCCTATTCACCGCAGAATAATCTAGAAACAAATCGGTTTCCGATGGCGCTGTTTCATTCTATCTGAAACGTCTTGTGGATATGAGCATGGCCCAGTGGACATTTGGAGTAAAGGTGATGACAGAGTATGATGATCGTAACCCTGACCACACCTCCCGCTCTCGCACACTCGTCTCCTGGCCTTCCGGGAGACGATTGCTCCCAGGTCATTGGAGCAGTATACTCAAGAAAGTAAGAAAGTAGATTTGCTTTATTTGGACCTGAACAAATGGGCGTTTCAGGGCACTCGTGTGTATGCAACAAAAGAGTTTCGGCAATCTTATTGCATGGAGAGCTTCGACCCTTGTCTTTTTAACAGTATTGAAGATGAGATCAAATGCTACAGAGGAAATTGGGACTTCCCACCATCTTGGATGGACGAGGATCCTGGTATGCCTTTCTACCGGAATTTCATAACCAGGCTCATTGATTGCGTGACATGCTCTTACATAGGTATGTTCCCTACGATATGCAAAGTAGTGGCAGACACCTCTGAAATTGTCAAGACTCTGCCGGGGATAGAGGGTCCCTCGGGGACATACTACCATCTGAGCTTTGATATAGTGTTGTCATATGGTCTCACAGAGCACCGAGCTCAAATTTCTTGGCAAGAAAATGTACGTGGTTCTCCTGCATCGTAATGAGAAACTGGCGCTCACAGATCTCTTGAAGGGCGAAGAGAAACGGTATGTGTTTTTATTATATTCCTTCATTTGCGTTATTGATATATTTTACAAAGGAGTAGCGCCGTCCTTGTATACGTTGACTTTTAAGATTGTGTGTAATACACCCGAAGCGTGATTTTACACCCATGCCCTTTTCATCATCATTTAATTGCAATCCTTTCTATCCGCATACGCAGGATGAGAGATTCGAACGTGGCTGGTAGAACCAGAAGTAGACTGGAGATCTGAGGGCCACGAAAATGGAACAACGTAGCTAATTTGTGGGTGGTAGAGTGAAACTGGTCGTATGGCTCGGCCTTGAGAGATTTGGGTACGTATCTGGGCTGGGGAAGGACGTTCGCTTAGTCTTACGGATGTCCTCGAAGAATAGTGCTAGAGGGTTTTTATCGCGCAAGTAGCAAATTCAGGAGACAACAAGGGCTCCTAGGCCATAAGACGATGGTATAGGAAAACCTAGAGGTTACGAAAATAGGTGCCCACGCCTGTAAAATCAAGGCTAACGACACGACCATATCGTGTACCAATAACCGCACGAGCTCCCTTTGCAGCCAAACTCACTGGTCGGCAAGAGACCGGAACCCAACAAATACGGCTGTCGAGACTGAGGGAGTGCACCCAGCCGTCTGCTGCGATGCAACCAAATATTGGGCTCGTTGGGTTTAGGACTTCGGCAGATGACGAGTTCCCGGATAAATTACAAGATCGCGCGATCGATTCAACACCGAAGAAACGTCCTTTGAGAGTCTCCAGATGGGTACCGCTGACTACATCCCACACCCTAAGAGTATTATCGTAGGATTCAGATACAATACGCGTGCCATCGGGCGAAAATGCGACTGAATGTACCGAATCGGAATGTCCCTCGAATGTTTTCAGATGTGCACCGCTCACTGCGTCCCATAGCCGAAGAGTATTGTCGTGGGATCCAGAAACGATACGCGTGCCGTCGGGTGAAAATACGACCGAATATACGGACGAAGAATGTCCGATGAGAGCATTCAGATGAGTACCACCGGCTGCGTTCCACAGCCGAATGGTTTTGTCGAAGGATCCAGAAACGATACGCGTGCCATCGGGTGAAAATGCAACTGAATGTACCGGACCGGAATGGCCCTTCCAAATGTCCAGATGTGCACAACTGACGGCGTCCCACGTCCGAACAGTCTCGTCGTTGGATCCAGAAACGATTCGCGTGCCATCTGGGGAAAATGCAACCGAATTTACTGACCCGAAATGTCCCTTGAAAGTGTGCAAATGTGCACTGGTGACTGAGTTCCAGAGCCGAAGAGTATAGTCGTCGGATCCAGAAACTATGCGCGTGCCATCGGGAGAGAATGTGACCGAGTTTACCGGACAAGAATGTTGCTTGAAGGTGTTCGGATGTGCACCGCCTATTGCGTCCCACAGTCGAACGGTTTTGCCGTCGGATCCAGAAACGATACGTGTGCCATCGGGTGAAAATGTGACGCAATTTACAGAACTGGAATGGCCTCTTAAAATGTTCAGATGCGCACCGTTAGCTGCATCCCACAGCCTAATAGTATTGTCGTCGGACCCAGAAACGATACGCGTGCCATCGGTCGAAAACGCGACTGAATATATCGACCCGGAATGTCCCTTCAGAGTCTTCAGATGCGCACCGCTGACCGCGTTCCATAGCCGAAGAGTATTGTCGTGGGACCCAGAAACGATACGTGTGCCATCGGGGGAAAATGCCACCGAATATACCGACCGGGAATGTCCCTTCAGAGTCTTCAGATGCGCACCACTGATTGCGTCCCACAGCCAAACAGTTTTGTCCAAGGATCCAGAGATGATACGCGTGCCATCGAGTGAAAATGCAACCGAGTTCACTGACTGGGAATGTCCGATGAAAATGTCCAGATGTGCACCGCTGACTGCGTCCCACAGCCGAAGAGTCTTGTCATTGGATCCAGAAACGATACGGGTGCCATCGGGTGAAAATGCGACTGAATTTACTGACTGGGAGTGTCCGATGAAGGTGGTTAGATGTGCACCGCTGACTGCGTCCCATAGCCGAAGAGTACTGTCTTTGGATCCAGAAACGATACGCGTGCCATCGGGGGAAAATGCAACCGAATATACCGACTGGGAATGTCCAGTGAAAGTGTTCAGATGTGCACCACTGATTGCGTCCCATAGCCGAAGAGTACTGTCGTGGGATCCAGACACAATATACCCACCATCCCGGGCGAATGCGACGGAATTAACGGAATCCCAATGTCCTTCTATCATCCGTATGCATGAATTCCACCCCTCGGCCACTCCATTGTACACTTTTATGGGAAAGTCCAACTCTTTCCTATACGTCTTCTTGATTAACGCTTCTTCGGGAGTGAACAACAAGGCAGAGTGGTAGACTTGAAGGGAACAAGTGCTGATGATCGAGAAAAATTCGAGGGTAAACCGTTCGCAATCACGAAGTAAAATCATTGTATCAGTCACATCACCGCCTGCTCTCTGTCGAACTCGATCAGCTTTGCGCAATTGTCGAGAAGGGAAATGACGAACGGCAAGTGCTTGTTGTACGGCGGCCAAGGCAATCAAGCCATTTCGAAGATCTCCCATCAGACTCAGTGCTTCAACCCAATACAGTAGATATTTCGAACAAAACTCCCTCACGACTTCAACGAGAACGTCAGAGAACATTGCGTTTGACAGGTGCCAAGCCCAATGACGGCATGCGTACTGCAGTTCAGGTGAAATGCAAGCCATGATGCGCACCGGAAGATTGTCAACTTCGGTATTGAGAATTGATGGGTTTTTTATTCCACACACATCCCGCTTCAGTCCTTTCATAACATCTAGACAGGCACGCGCGAGTAGAGTATGCTGGCTCCCAGGGTTAACAACAAATTTCGGATTCTGACATCGGGCTGGGCTCATAATGAAGTCAAAGAAGGATGGGTGAAGCGTTCGAATCACTTGGCTATCATCATCTGGCACCATGACAACAGAGTGAAGATGACGCAGTGTCTCTTGAACTGTTCCTGGTTGCACGCCTAGTAATCGTTCGATACCAAGTGAAGAGAGTGGATCTCGAAGAAGAACAATCGTGCCTAGAATCTTCTTCAGCCGACCAGAAAGACCAGTGGATATAGTGGGAAAAGCGTGGTTTAACACTTGAGTGTATAATCGGTCAAGGTCGTAATCGGGTGATGAAGGTTCTATCGCAGTGGTTGCATTACACAAAAGGCGAGCGAGTTGATCTTTGGGGTTAGAATAGTTTCGATCCTCGATGAACCTGACCGAGGTGGACGCGAAGATGAAAAGTGCAGAAGACAACAACGTCAGGGAATGGATATCTGCTTCAGAAGGCCATTCGTCTTTGATACAATATAACCCTCTCGTCGAAGCGAGTTTTGATGAAAGGTAACGTTCGATATCACCCTGCACGACGTCCAGCTCGACTTCATGCAAAATGTATCGCTGAGTGACAGGGTCCAGATCGTTTGATTTAAAAGCTGTAGTAATATGACTTTCCGGACGACCGGTGACCAAAAACTTCAATGGGAAAAGTTCGTTGACGTGGAGAGCGAGTGACGATAAGATGACCGAGGTCATTCCGGCGTCCTTGCACTCATCGAGTGCATCCACTACAACAACACATGGAGAAAACGAGCTCCCGAGTGTGCGAAGAGGTTTTACAATAAGCTCTTCAAGTTGATATGAAGGACTAGCATAGCCGATATTCGGGTTTGATTTCATAACACGAGTAACCTCGGCTCTGAACGGATCGCTGAAGATTCCGAGTTGGTAGGCAATGCTTGTGAAGATCAGACGCGGGTTGCTGCATTCCCCATCGTCACGCGAGCAGAAGAAGCTTGCACCAAGAACGCCACGCTTTCTACAGGCTTCAGCCACGGTAAAAGCAATTGTTGTTTTCCCTGTTCCAGCTGATCCACTGATCCAAAATATACAGATATTCTCCGCAAGGGTATCGGCCACTCGTGATTTTCCCTTGAATGCGCAACCATCTTGGCTTGAAGAATCGTCGAAACCAATCCAATGGAAAATCTGATTAAGGATATCTGTCCTTGTGCCTTCGAAACACCGCGCTCGATCTTTAGAGTCGAATGGGCAAAAGGTGGCGTATGGTGGGTGCCCATCTAGAATTTCTAAGTAATTGGATCACACATCAACCAATCCGTCCTCACCTTTCATATCTAATCTGTCCTGCATTTGCTAGATGGTATTAAGCAGCCAAATCGTGACGATGAATGTACCATAAATACAAACCTGAAATCTACTCATTGTGGTTTCACGAAAGCTGCTGATATCCTCCCGGATCCTGATGGCATGTTCCTGGGGATGCATGAGTGTTGATCGAGTCGAGACAATGTGAAATCAACAAACATCAAGAGCGAATTCGATGGCAAGTGTAGTCTCCACCTACATAAACAATGCAGCACCCATTGATATCAGTCAAAGATGGAAGTACGCAGGCTAGTAGGCGTACCGTAAAGCTTTGGATTGACCATGTAATTGTCTGGATATGACTGCTAATCGACTGTGCATCGTCGGCATAGTGAATGAAACGGTTTATTGCATTGCGGGAAGCCATCCGTCGTAGTTCTTCCAACGCCGCATTTGATGTGCTATAGAAACTGGATAAGACTAATACATTGTGATTTAAAGATGACACACCTAAACAGACGATCTAGTCGGTCAATGGCCAGTGCAGAAAGTGTTCCTCCATTCTTGGAGTTTCCAAGGAGCCGATTGAGACCTTCGATCTGTTTTGAGAGTTTCTCGACGTCCTCTGCATTTTGAGATGTGTTCTGTGTCGCTCATCAGAAGGGATAAATATGCATAACAGTTGCAATCTACCTTAATAACGTCGAGAACGAACAGCAGACCACCTATACCTGCTTTTAGTCCAGGGAGTGGAGCGTCTCCTGCTGCCTCTTTGGCTATTGTGAGAGTTGTTTGTAGTGCACTAACGGCAGCGGAGCACGCCTCCTTCAACATCTTCTTGTTTTCTGACTTGGGCTTAATAGAGCGAAACATCTGCAGAGACCTGAATGACGTGGGATGAAGCAAGAGTGCTAAGCGCCGAGGTAGTGTGGCTCGATGGCTGACCGTACGGCTTCTCTTGACCTTTTTCTGTTCTAACTCAGCTCTAGCGGCTATCATACCTGAAACTGGTGCTTGCCCATTGTCGCTGGGCAGTTCATGATGCAGGTACCTCTTTAATCACTTCCAATTGCACCAGTGCGACAATGCCTTCCGCGAGCGGCAGAGTGCTCTGCGGACTCGTTTCGAGGAGGGCCATGGCCAGTCCGCAATCGCAGTCCTCGATCACCTGCACTGTCACATTCCGCCTCTCGCGCGATCAACCCCGTTCGTTTCGTTTCACCATACGTTGTTAGGACAGACGAATAGAGATGCTCATCTGGACAAGAGAGTGTCTAACGAAAAAGGTACTCCAACCTTAACTAGAAGACAGGCAAATCGATCTCAGCGAGGGAGGAACCAAGACGCAAGCAATAAAAGGGTTCGATCAATATCATTCTGGTCTGGGTACGTCATAATACATCGATTTGGATTTAAACGAGAATCACTTCAAAATCGAGATGGAGGAAAGGAACACGTATTGTTGCGTTTAGTCGCTGCAGCACCACTCGCAAGGGTAGCAAAGTATGTCGGCGCAGCACTCGCAACACACCTAAAGGAAGGACATCAATTCATCTCTGTGGAGTGTACGAGAAAGATACTCGAACCTTGCACATCTCTATCAACGGAGTCAGCGGGGGGGGGCGCGTTAAACAAACGAGCGAGAGACTCACCAAAGCAAAGGAAACACTCGACGGCGGCGAGGAAACAGTCCTGTTTGGGGGAAAAAAGAAAGACATCAGCGCCGTTTGATAGCGGCCGAGCACGAGGCCAAGGAAAGGCTATGCGCATAGCCTCCTCACCCTGGCAGGTCCGCCACCGCGAATGCGGGCCGCTTTCTTCTTCTGGCATTCTTGTCTGCCGCAACCAGCAGCTGTGTTGGTGACATCTATTCGAAATACCATAAGAGGAAATAAGCATGGCCGAGGAGTGGAGGGAAAGAGACGGACCCATCTCATTGGACGCTTGGGGCTGGGCGGTGGTATGTTGCGAAGGAGGAGACATCGTTGTCAAAAAAACACTGGATTTGAACTCAAGATAGGAGGGTGGAGAGGGGGGATCTCAATCATCATGTAGCCGAGGAGCTTTTATAGGCGTGCTGATAATGGGCACACGTGTCTTACTTAAAGCCGTTTGGTATTTATATCTCTGGCCAATAATCAGACCATTTCGATGTCTATATGTAATATCGAAAGCATAATCCATTCCTAAACTACAAAGAAAACTGAACGATCAGTGCTAAGATAATAGATGGCAATAAATCGAGGACGGCCGGCGACGACCTCCACCCAGAACTATGAACAATCAACATGGTGGTATGTGACCAATCAAATGGACAAACTCACGAGTGCTTTGGCGGCGGAGGGGGCTGCCCTGTGATCTTGGCGTCCAAAACGACGACCAAGCCATCGATAGCATTCATGCCGTTGATCGGGACAGTATCGGCATGGTTGATCCCGACGCTCGTGTTCTGAAGCAAGCCAGAGGTGTAGAGCACGCTGGTCATGTAAGTGTATCCGCCAAACGCTGTCGAGCCGCTGAACGTGGAGCCGTTGGCCAGTGAGAACGTGGGTATAGCTTGGTTGGTGACGTTCCCGACTAGCCAATCCCTGTCGCGTGATAAATCATTAAGCTGAGAGAAGGATATATCTGCAGTACCTTCCGAAATTATATCTATCGGTCTCATGTTAGAAATGTGAGGGGAAAATGTCCACGGGGGAAAAGAATGTGTCACTCGCCCGTTGGGAACGATATTATGTTTTTCTATTCACACGACTTGCTCAGCCACTATTCAGAATGTGCGATTTTGGGAGAGGAACGGAACGTACGTGCGATAGGCATCTCATAAGAGACAGCCATAAATACTGCCCCACTATATCAAGTTATTATTCGAATGGAAAGGATTCATTCGTGCGCTTGCGCGCACCTATTTCCCTGAGAGCCATCCTGCACCCAATATCGGAAGTGATTTCCACCTTCGATAGTCTCTTTGCAAGTACCCACTTCGGGGTCGGTATAATCCAAGCGAATGACGGCGGTTTCATTCACTAAAAAGGATAAAAAGTCAAAAGAAAATACCTTCTGGTACGTAATCGAATACGCACGAAATCCGTTACCATCCCCGAGGTTGGCAGCCTGATCGGCACCAGCGTGTTGTCCGAGACATTCACTCGCGAACCCAAACGATCTGAAGCGCCGCCCCGTGAACAAGATGGAACGGGCAACACGCCGGGGGGGAGTACACGCACAAGAAGTAATTTCTTAGACCTCCATCCGTCTCTGCATCGACGAGAACGGCTGCGTCAGAGTTCCCAGACAAGATGGCGTTTATGGGCTCTCCTAAGCCATTTCCAGGCAATTGCTATAAAAAAACCGTTTCATGACACAGGCCGTCAGGCGCGCGTTCGATAAGGAGTACGTACGGTCAACATGCTGCCCCCGCTGCTATAAGGATTGTAGTAGCCAATGGCCGGTACGTTCCTCGTCGCGGCGCGTTTCCAGGAGTCTAGCGATTTCTTGGAGAACACATGGTCTCCGCGCGACCGCTCGTCGTGGCCAAAGGCGAGTGAGGGTATCCAGAGTGAAAGAAAGAAGAGAATCATGGACGCCAGCTACCAAGGAACGAGCGTCGGTCTGAATTAACGGTGACCAGACCCTTGTTCTCTTTTGTTCGAGTGTGGCAGACTCGGGTCAGGCACAATTCCGACAAAATCTCCGCCAACGACATACAAGAAAATATTTTTATTTTTATTTGTCAATCCTCAATCTCGAGGTCACCGTACAACTTTGTCTTGAAATAACTCTCGTCAAAGTGATGCACTCGTACATATCCATCTTCTCCTCCTGAAGCGTACGCCGTCCCTGAAGGATGGACCGCAATCCTGGATATCACATCGGTCAATGCCGACTTCGGAGAAAACAAGACGAAACGGACGTGTGGATAGGACCAAAGTGGCCTTTAACCCTGCCCACCTCCTCTTCGAATACCTTGTGCCAGAATTGGGTTTCGAATTTGCCTTGACGTAGTGAAGTCGTCGTGACTCTCGAAGCTTCCTGTCCACCTCCTAATAGCACCTGTAACAATACATTTCATCGACGTGTGCAAATTAAAGGGAAAAGACTGACGTAGGGCCGAGTAGGAGCTATTGCCGCACTGTTCAATTGTGTTTCTGTAGAATACGTCTTCAGAACCGTAAGGGTCTTTGTTTCGTGCAACTGTTCACCTTATCGTCAGAATCACAATGCAAAAGAAGAGAGGAACATACCCTGGCAGTTTTGTCTCTGCTGCTGGTAACGAAATACGTCTGGTCAAGGCTCATTTGAAGATCGGTAACAACATCCATATGCGCCCGTTCGTTGTTCAACACCTCGTCCCCGGTCTTGACGTCAAAAAGCGCTACTTTCCCAGACTCGTGTCCGGTGACAATGATACCAGGCGTCCGAGTGAACGCGCACACGGTCGCTTTCGATCCGACAGGATTAAACATATGCACCGGTTCCTCCGACTCTAACCCTCGCTCAAAAAAACAAAAAAAAAACAAGCGTCAAGGGAAAAAAACTCACGATTCGTTCCGTCACCGTCCCTATTGAGATTAAAAACCCGAATCGCACACTGAAACCCCATCCGCTGCTCAGTGATACAAACCACCTGTCTCCCGTCCTTGCTAAACGCCACCCTCTTCACAGCCGTTGGGAACTCCCACGTGTAGAGACACGTCCCCGTCTGCACTGACCACAACCGCAGCGTGTTATCCGCCGAGCCGGACACCATAAATCTCGATTCCCCTGGTACGACCCGTCTCAGAATGCAAAAACGCTTCACGCTCACGCGGCACTCACAGTCAACATCGACCGTCCAGACCGATCCGTTGTTCCCATCATACGTCCCGAGTCGTTCGCCGTTATGTGAGAACCAAACGCTGATGGGATGGTCTTTTGAGCAAGTGAATAGCAGATCACCCTCTGCGTTGAATTTAATCTGCGTCAAGGGACGCTCATGACCTTTAGATCGACAGACGGTCAGCTAAGTTATGAGGATCTTTCTGAGATTTTGACCTCGTAGGAGGATAAGTCTCTGTGGGGGGGGTAGATATCTTCAATAAAATCCACTCAAAAGTCCTTCGAGAGGAGACACCTGCCATTTTTTTTGGTGGTTTTTTTTCGAGAAAAAGTTGCTGGTTGTCACGTGATATAAGTACAGAATATTTTAATTTTCCTTCAAATTTACAACTGGAATCTCCTCGTCTTGGGAATTGCACGCGCCGCCAGTATTCCATCATATCGTCGGCCCCAAAAACTCCGCTTGAGCCGGCACTCAGAGTTTCAGCCATGCCAAAGGGGTGTGCCCTGGCAGAATTAGTTGGTTGCATATGTTAAGATCGGTCGTGCGTCGTGGCTAATCGAGGTGTTTTACGTGTGAGCCCAGCAGCAGGAGAGAAAACGCAGGCGTGTTTACGTACTTTCGTGAAGTACCATAAATAACCGCCATGAAAAGAGTGTCCAAGACGAATTTACATGGTGTACACCGGTCTTCCCCACCTGTCCACTTCCCTCCCTGTACGTGAATTAAGGAACCGAGGTCTTGGAAACCCGCCGAAACAACCCGTACCGTGATAAGAATCGTAGTAAGGATTCCCGTATGAACCATAGGAATATGGATCGTGGAACCCAAAAAAATTCATTATACGTTGACCGATGGTCCGGTCATGGTGGTGGTGATGACGGTGGTGATGACGATGATGGCGGCGGTGGCGGCGAGAGGGTCGATAGTGGCCATGATAGCCGTACTATGGGAGTGAAGGTGGGGTCAGTCGTGCGTGGAGGGTGTGTGGACGACATACAGGGTCGGCACCGTAGTGGGAGCCTGCGTATGAAGGGTAATACTGAGATCCGAGTGAGCCTCCGTAAAGCGAACCGGGATATCCGGAGTATCCATAGGGATCATCAAGGTAGGGACCCATATGGCTGTGAATCATGGAGGGTGCCATGGAGGGCACCATGGAGGGCATCATAGAGGGCACGACAGTGGGTGTGTAGAAAGACATTTGGAGAGCGGGGGATAGGGACGTGGTGGTGGGAGAAGAGTGTGGGAGCCGTTAAGCTATAGACGCTGTGTGGTCAAGTGACACGGTCGATGGAAGGCGCTCGGTATCAAGGAACCATTGTAATCGGCCGGTTCGATTCCGTATCGACCCAGAATGGCCAGCTTGGGCCTAGGACATCGAATTGAACGATTGGAAAATGGGAACGTGGGGGCCACCAGATTCATTGGGCGAATACAGCTTTCCGGACCAAAACACCGTTTTCTAATCAGATCAGTGGCACCTGTGAAGGTGCAACACGTCATTCGATATCGGGTACGGCGATACTGAGCAAGACGGAAATTAATGTTGGGACTCACGTTCAGCTTGGATGAGCGTGTGGTGGTTGCTTTTCAGTGTTGACGCCGATCCTGCCAAAATAAAGCTATCCCCGGTTATTATCAACAGGGTCACTGCAGGCTTTGATAGGTAACCATCATTCTGGCCAAACCTGTGCGTGTCAAAGCCTTGTCGGATGGGGATGCTGTATTCTGAGATCAGCCATGTAGCTTTGATCAAATATTTAACGCTGCAGACTTTGCACGTAAGTCTTGTTCTCCCCCCTCGAGAAGAGTCTCATCCTAACTTTATGTTTTGTGTGACTGGTTCGTCTTTGCTTGACAGTATGTTGTGCATCTTCTCCATTCCCAAGATGTCCAAACAATCTCCGAGCACCACGGCGGTCAACCGTGCCCACTCTTTAAATACACATTCAGAGGCAATGCTGTTTTGGGAGTAAGAGTATGCGTGCACCCTGTCGGCCTTGTCAACCACTGGAGCATTCCCTCACCAATCCGATCTCTTTGTGGTGATTTCGACGTGAACTCTACTGCATGAACCAGTTTTGACGGACGACACAGATTCCCCCAACCACCATGCTCTTCACCCTCGTTTTTGGGTTGACACTAGCTTCTTTGGAATTGATTTGCGTCCGCTCTCAATTTTTGTCTCGTTCCTTCCTACCTGCCAATGGTGATGATCCTGGCAGCCTGCAGTATCTCATGTTGCCGAGGATCGTCATCAACTGCCTATCTCATCTGCAAGCCTCTGCATTCTATAAATGACGACGCTGTGGATGACAGCATTGCCGGAACTCCAAGACACGAGCATCCCCAACTATCTTTGGACTTTATCAGCTCGAAGTTTTGACCATGGGTAGAATCAAGTGCTGCTGAAAATCCACAGCGTGCCATTCGACTTTACAAAGATATTCTAAGCAATACCGCGGATAGTATCCTAACGATTGTATCGTGAACAGCTTCAACATCAAACGTCGGCGCAGATCAGAATGAAGAACAAGCACAGATTTTGCGAGACAAAGAGTTGGCTTTAATCAAGCTCGGAGAACTCTACGGGGATCAAAGGTCTCCAAAGTATTCAACTCGTGTGATAATTCTGAAGCTGTTTGTTTTCAGAGACGCACAAGGACTTTCCGAAGTCATTACCCTCTCTCTCGATCGTTCATGTCGTCCACTGCGAAGGCCAAGACTGCCAAAATGAGTGAGTTGAACGATCATCCTTGTTTCATTGATGTTTTCCAGTTTCTGGTCGCCACTCACCCACGCATTCCAACAGTCCGAACTCTCCTCGACTTTTTCGCTCCCATCCCAAACAGTCATCAAATTCAAATGGCTGTCCTCACTGATAACATTGAGTGGGCGAAACGCGAGAAGCGGATATTCTTGAAGCACAGTTTGGAAATCCGATTGGTCTGGCTGTGAGCTCTTGTCATCTCACATCAGGCTAAAAGCGACAAATCCACCCCCTCACCCTTCATCAGCCAACTCGAAACTTTGCAGTACAAACCTGCGATAGCTCTCATTGACAACCTTTTGACCGAATTAAAGCGCCTAGACGACAAGCTGATTCTCACGGAAGTACACCTCCTTGAGAGTGAAGTTACCGCGGCATTGGAAATCTCGCGAAATCGAAAGTATATGAATTTCTTCTGCTTCTACACTCCGTGCACACCGGATCCTTTCGCAGGCTGCTCTCACATCTTCGCGCACCGCTGCAAACGCGATTTACTATCCCCCATACCTTCAAGCAGCCCTCGACCTCCAATCTGGCATTCTTCACGCAGAAGCCAAGGATTACGCGACCGCATACTCACATTTCTTCGAAACATTCGAGAATCTTGGCTCTCAAGATGACCCAGGCGCTCTAAATGCCCTCAAATACATGTTGCTGTGCAAGGTCATGTTGAACTTGGTACGTTCATCCCCCGAAGATGTGACCTCATTGTTGTCGATCAAACTGGTCCTCAAGTATGCCCACAGCGTATCACATTCCTTTTGTGTGAGGGAGACATCGATTCCTTCAACCTGGCTTGCGTAGTCGCGGAAGACGTGAGGTGGAGAGCATGCGTGCCATCGCACGCGCGCATCGGAATCGGAATCTCGCTGCGGGATTATCAAAAAGGCACGTACTTTTGGTGGCTTTTTTGACATCTGCATCTAATTTTCTAGAACTCTCGACGGACCCAACCATCCGCTCTCATCTGGCGGCTCTATACAATTAGCTCCTCTAGAACATGGCCGCCCTCATCTATTGTGCCATAACAGGGTTTTTAAATCTCTCCACGACTCGGAATCGAGGTACAAGTATGTCATAGAATTGAACATGCCCCACTGAATGGTGTGTCGTCTATGCCTGAATAGCCACATAACCGTGCCCCATGTTAGAGCGGCGAACAGTGAGAAATAGCGAGAATCTGGAGGAATGGGTCTGATGCTGTCGTCATCCGTCACAGTCTGGTGCGGGGAAACAGCGCGAGGGATGAAAGAAGCCAGAACTCGCGAAATGATATAGAGCACAATCTGTTATGATCGTGGATTAGGAAAGCCTACGAACCCGTTGAAAAGAAAACGTACCTGCTCATTCACCGGCGTTCGTTCACCGAATACGACATATCCCCCCAGCAATCCCGCAAAAAAAGTATCTGCATTTCTCTCTTTTCCTCCATTCACCTTCTTCTGGATCCACAAAAGGGTCTTATATAACGCAACATATTTGGCTAAATTCAGTCCATGTTGCTTGGTGCCATTGAATATGAATCGACAGCGGGACAACCAACTGTCTTGCTTGATTAGCAACGATGTTTCCAATGGACGTGTCCGTACTTACTCTCCTTGGCCAAACAGGATGGCCATTACGAGAGCATGAGGAAACCGGACTTTGGCACCATAGACAAGGCCATTTCGTGCACCCTTGAGGATGGCGAGGTAATCGTGATAGGCAGGGTTGGTGATGATTTTGTCAATGATGGACATGGAGAACGCTATAGAGTGGTCGGAATCACATGGTTACTTTTCGTTTGACGCTCTCAATCCCCGGTTATGATCAACAGCGTCCCATTCTCACCGCAGGCTTTGATAGGTGACCATCATTCTGGCCAAACCTGTGCGTGTCAAAGCCTTGTCGGATGGGGACGCTGTATCCTGAGATCAGCCATGTAGCTTCGATCAAATATTTAATGTTGCAGACTGAGGGCTGACGGACTTTGCACGTACGTCTTGTTCCCCCTCCTCGAGAAGGGTCTCATCCTAACTTTTTTATCTTTTGTGTGACTGGTTCGTCTTTGTTTGACAGTATGCTTCATCTTCTACTCTTCTCCATTCCCAAGATGTCCAAACAATCTCCGAGCACCACGGCGGTCGACCGTGCCCACTCTTTAAAAAGACATTCAGAGGCAATGCTGTTTTTGGGGCAAGAGTATGCGTGCACCCTGTCGGCCTTGTCAACCACTGGATCATTCACTCACCAATCCGATTTCTTTGTGGTGATTTCGACGTGGACTCTAGAGCCGTACTGCATGAACCAGTTTTGACGGACGACACAGATTCCCTCCAACCACCATGCTCGTTTTTGGGTTGACACTAGCTTCTTTGGAATTGATTTTCGTCCGCTCTCAATTTTTGTCTCGTTCCTTCCTGCCTACCCCACCCTGCCAATGGTGATGATCCTGACAGCCTGCAGTATCTCATGTTGCCGAGGATCGTCATCAACTGCCTATCTCATCTGCAAGCCTCTGCATTCTATAAATGACGACGCTGTGGATGACGGCTTTGCCGGAACTCCAAGGCACGAGCATCCTCAACTATCTTTGGACTTTATCAGCTCAAAGTTTTGAGCCTGGGTCATACAGATGACGCCATTGTGTCCGTTGCCTCCCTTTGGATCGCTCCTACCTTTTGCGGTCCCAATCACACGCCTCAATCCTGCTTCCCATGTCGCCTTCGACCGCATAAGCAATGATTTTCTGGGATTCGTGTTCTGTTGTTTCTCCCTTAAGCTATTTCTAGGCTCTGTTCCGCTACCCTTACCTCCACACTATTACGCACTCATTTCAGTAGGGGATTTTCACTTTGACGCCCCCAGCGGCAATCTTTACTTGCCCCGAGCTTTCTTTTGATCAAAGCTTGCTGAAAGAGAATTATTTTAAGCCACACTCCAACTTTCTCATCTACCATCCCTCTTCCCTTCTCTTCTGCTGTAATTCCCCAACATGGCCGCTGATATCACTGGTTTTGCAGTGCTCGGCCTTCGGGCCGTGATAGAATCGGGTGCGAACCTTTCACTCGTTCAAAAATCGTCCTTGACTTGCCTCGTATTAGCCTTTACTATCTGCAACACAGCTGAGAGACTTCACGTTTGCCGTGTATGCGCTCCGTCTGTTAGCGGGCGTTTGGGCTGACCCCAACACAGAGCGAGTGTCAATACCTGGGAAACCGATGTGTAAATTTACTGTTGACCCTACGAGACAGTTCAGATGGTATAACGGGAAGTAGGGCCAACGAATTGAGGGGTGAAGTTGAAGCGTCAGTATCTGAATTTCTTATAGTCTGACGATAGCGGAGTAGATATACTCATCGATCATCATCAGGACCATCGAGCGAATTCGCTTTCGCGTAACACAGTGGGAAACCTGGGGCCTGCTTCGGACCTGTTATCAACTTTCCACAATCACTGCGGATATTATCACGTTCCATCGTGAGATTGACACATGCGCGCAAAGATTCAGCGCAAGTATTTTTTCTTTCATTGTAGGCTTGTCACCCCTTACGCCAGCGGCTTTGCAGGTACACGTGATGATGGAACTAGCTCGTTTGCAGAGCGATTTTCAACGCATGCAAGAGAGAGCTGATGATGCTACGGTGGAGATACGTGAAATTCTTCGGCAAGTTGTCATGATCCAAAACTACATTCTGAATGTATGTTCGGCATTTTTGAGTGTATTCACATTCTGGAAGACGGCCTATATAGGAACTCAGGCAAAATGGTTTTCAAGTGACCCAAGAGGAAAACATCCGAACATCCGTCTCAAGCCTTAATATAATGACGCCAGAGTCATTACCTCCAGATCGTGAGCCATGAGATGTCATAGGCTGTGTTACTAACGAACTCCCCGCCAGTGAGTGGACAAGTTACCTTCGTTAGCAATACGCCCATAAAGGATGGCAAGCATAGTGTTGTCTTCAAAGGTCGGTCAAATTAGTTTTATAATTGTATCCAATAAATAACTCTCTGGTCTAGGCATGTACATGAATGAATTGGTCAGTTGCCACAAATACACAATGATCCTACGGCTCAAGCAACACATTGATAGGTCGCACTCCGGTGTTCAAGCGACAGCGATCCCTCAGTGAGTCTCATCGTGTGTCATAGCTTAGGCAAGCTCGCAATTGAATTTTATTCCCTAGCGACTCGACAATGAAGTCAGCATTCGGCCTATGCTCGATCATCGGAATATTACCCCACTCCGTGGAACTGTCTCCATCGACGATACTATATACACGGTATGTTGTTTGATCAATAGACTGACATTGAATTCATGTTTCACTAGGTCACAAGGTGGATGGAAAATGGCGATGCTTTCACATATGTCAGGGAGAATCCCACAGTTGACAGGCTGAAACTTTTTATGGAAGTAGCCTCCGGTATGCTGCAGCATCTATATGTTATTCATAGTTGACTGAGCCATTCTTCCTAGGATTGGAACATCTCCATTCGAGGGGCATCGTGCGTAGAGACCTACGTAGTGTATGTCGGCATTTTTTCAAGTCTTGTGCTACTATTGATGCTTCTTGTCCATCAGGCTCACATCCTGATAGACAAAGATGGCGTTGCGCATCTGAACAACTTTGGACTTTCGAAGCTGTTAAGTGGGGTACGTCACTACTGATTGGATAAAGACAAAACTGAAGTAGCCATTCTGGTCATAAGTATGAAAGAGATGCCGCAATACAAGCGGATCTACGCGACTTCAGTAAAGTATGTAGAGAGTTGATAGCAGGAGCGCACCACATCGATCCGGGACGGCTTCCTGATGGACCTGATGCGATGGCCACCTCCAGAGGTCTCTACGACGAGCTTTTGGATCTGTTACAACGATTTTTGGCTGAGGAATCTGGAGTACCACTATCGATGAGCACTATCAAGTCCAAGATTGAACAATTGCGTCAGAGGCTACTTCAGGATCCGCAGACAGACTTGCCTGATCTAGGTTCGCTTGAACCATTGCGCCCAATAAGTCCTCCTTCTTTACTTCTACCTGTGTTAGTGGGGCGTCGTTCCACTGTGAGCAGTGGAGAATCTCAGGAGGGTCTCTTCTCACCTCTATCGGGACCGCCAAGTGGACAAGAATCTCCTATTACCTCACCGGAACCAACCACACCTATCTCGACGGGGACTTGTCTCTCGCCACTGGAGCCACCGGAAAATCAATTTCCACTTAGGGGGATCATTGGGGAAACCCCAAATGTGCCTCCCCCGAGTCAATCATCGGAAGGGAATTCAGCAACAACGAGGCTCACTTCTCAAGATCAATTCTCTCCCCTTGTTGAGAATTCCGATGGTTCGGTGCGATCGGCCACGGTAGAAGGTCTTATGAGACGACTGATTAATCGTCCTATATGTCCGTCGACGATCCAAAATCCAGACAGCAGTCCGAGAGTAGAGTGCATCAAGGAGACTGCGAATTACCGAGAGATCTTTTTCCTGACGTATTTTGGTTTCACGACGACGGAAACGGTTCTCGAATTCCTCGTTCAGAAATTTCATGAAGCTTCCCACCCTCCTGAAGGTTCCGTCTCAGGCACGTACGAAAGTTTAGCTGAACTTCGGACGGAAATCCGCGTTAAGTGAGCTTTTGTGCTTCGTTCACCTCATATAATCACTGACCGTTTACTAGCATTATAAAGGCAATAGAGCACTGGGTGACGACTCCTCACGTTCAAATCGATAGGGATGTGCTCGTTCAAATAAGGGATTTTCTGCTTGGGGTCAAGTCTTCGAAGCCGATGAAAGAGTTAGCAGAGAGAGTGGTAGCCAAAATCACTTTCTCAGTAAGTTCTATCTTCTCGATTGACCAATCCTGATATCATCCGTCAGGATGTTCCACCCCTACTGCCGCCTCGGCAAGGGGTTCCGCAAGTCACGTCGTTGAATATGTCCGCCGATAGTCTTGCCAAAGCACTCACGATTTTGGAAGGAGAGATGTACAATCGACTCCTCCCGGCTGACTACATTCGATACCTTTTGTACTCAACCACTTCTGGGAATATGGCCGACGCCCTTGCAACCAATGAAAGAATCACCTACTGGGTCCAAGAATCTACTCTCACTTCAAGCGAAAAGGAGAGGCCAGCGACTTTCGCGCTGTTTGTGAACACGGCCGCGGTCCGTATTTTTCTCGCGCTTGTTCTATAGTCTGGGATCTCGTTCAACTCATTTTCAATTTCCATCGCCAGAGATGTCATGAACTTAATAATTTTGCGTCTCTGGCGGCCATCATTACGGCTTTGCGGTCTCAGCTGATTGCACCGCTCACTACACTACGAGACAAAGCGGAGTTTGTTTATCCAGGGCTATTAAAAAGCTTATCCTGCTTGGAGAAAGTGATTACAGGCGGCCCTAGGTTCGAGTTGTATAAGGAAGCTCTCAAAAAGTCGGGTCATTCGTCTATCCCTTTTCTCGGTGCCCACCTCATCGACCTAAAGGCGGCTATTGAGGGGACTTCTCCCATTCGAGAAGATAATGTTCGCCGTGCTGGTCAGGTGGGTGGGGCCGATGGAAGCGCGACGCATATAAATTTCGCGTGGTACGTCAAGGTGCATTCTCCCCTAAAGGAGCTTGTTCAATACAAGGCTCCCTTAGTGGAACATGACCAATCGGTCAAATCACTACTTGCTCACCTTGACGATCGACTTCGGACGAAGCCCACGAATGCGATCCTGATCGTTGAACAACGCAATCTTATCAAATACGCCCAAATTGCCAAGAAAGAACACGAAACGGCGAAGAAAAGGAGGGATGTGGAACTAGAGGGGCTAGGGCTAGGATATTGACTTCCAACAGGAACGCTTATGTGTTGACTGGAGATAAAAAGCCTATGTGATTATACTTAACTAGCTGCGCCTGGCAGTGTATGCAGTTTATGGATTCTGCTTTGGCTTGAAGGGAATTTGGGCTCCGTGTTATTTAAGAACTAAAAATTACTGTACATGTTTCTAAATTTGGTAACCCTTAGGTCTCGTGACCATAGACAAGACCCCGAGTTGAGTAGATTAGTAAGCGTTTGTTCGCAGCTGGATTGGATGTGAACGACGCTACACACTTCAATCAGTAACATTTCGAAATCGAAATATCACGTTTAGATAAGAGCCCTTCGCAGGATGTGAACGACGCTTACACACTTCGACAGTAACATTTCGAAATCGAAATAGAGGCACGCGACTGTTTCGATTCAGGCCAAAATGTTACTGGTCGACTACTCAACCCGGTTAAAGAAAAAAGGCTAATCGAACCGTTTCTAGATTCAGTAAATCCTAATGGTGAGCTCTTGAATGAATATTATTGAAAGAAACCAACTCACCAAGCGATTTCGTAAGGAGCTGCTGCAACACATCACAGTCAGTGCGTGATATCTCAGCGATTAACTGGACTCACCGCCCGCTCCTGTTCACTCTTCCTCAATACACCAAGGAGCTCATCATGTCGTTCCCGACAGACATCGTCCAACTCTAGGAACGTATTCTTCATACAGCAAGACGTTTCCGAGTGCAAGCTGCGAAAGTTCATTTGCAAGCCTATCTGATGTGCCCGGTGGCTTCTCTCAGAACACCCGTCAATTCATGATGCAGGAGCAAGTTACCTCGAACAGTTCAATAGCGTGATCCAACTGCTTGCTGAAGTGCTCAACACGGTTTTTGTTATGGTCTTGGCGAGCGTATCTTCGAAAGAAACCGTGGGTTTCGAGTTCCTTGGCAAAAGTGATGATCTCGTTAAAGATTCTTGGTAAGTATTACTTTAAGAACAGCCCAGAGAGACTGACCTCTCGATCTCATCAATGCTTCCCCGTACTTCCTCAGGTACTTCATCATAATCCTTCGTCTTTCTCCAGATAGTGTCGAATATCTTTGCAGCTCGTCCTGCCAGCTTCTTGCATTCCTTCTTGTTCGACTTCATCTTCTGTTTGGCCATACATGCTCGAGTCTGAGCAATCTGCGATCAAGATGCACCCAAATGGATACCCACTTCACTCATCTCCCAAAGGATGACCACCGCCGCTACGATTGACTTTAGGTGCGGAAATGCATCTGTTGCATCCCGTACCGCTCGGATGGTCACCAATGAAGCAGACAGTATGTCGTCTTTCCTGCTTCTGAGATATCGGGCCATCAGTTATCGATAAGGGCGAGCTTGCTGCATGGTGGATGAGAAGGGAAGACGAAAACACAGCCTCCAACACACGCTGAGAAGACGCCGATCTATGCGCCTATCAAAAGCTGGTCCGTGCTGTATTTTACCATTTCTGACATCATTATGACTGAAAATTCCAGCGCCTATCTAGCCAATTCAAAAAGAAAAATTCATGCGACAAGTATCCTTTTTGGATAATATGGTAAGTGACCAAATCTCCTTCCACTGTTTCCGGTCATCATATTTTCAAGAATCCATGGACTCGAGCAATGCGGTCGAGTCGTCGATGAAGAAGACAAAAATCGCGTGAATATCACTGGCGATGCCGGGATACCATGTATGACTTAGTGTCTTTGACTCTGCAAAAGTACTACGTTCACGTTTTGCAAACGACAGAATTGAAGAATCGCGGCGGCGAACATATAAGTAGACATTTTATCATCCGCAGAGATGATAAATCCGCTGTACGATGTCCTACGCTACGACAAATCTCGAATGCACACATATTGCCATATTTGCGGTTAGCCCCATTTGTACTCTAGCGTCATGTGTTCGGGGCACGGTGCGAACACGCCTTGCAATATCCAGCAAAAAGACATGAAGCAACCTCATGTTCCGATGTTGATCAAACATCAAAACCCAACTCCCTCTCAATCCAACTCCACGTCCCTTACAAATGGAATACCGCGAGAAACCCAACAGTAAGTTTCCTTATCATAAATTCTACTTCGCACTCCTCTCTCTGATCGTACACATAGGGCCTGAGCCAGGAGCATCCATCTATCTCGTCCCGAATAAGTACGGTCCCGGAAAAACCGCCGTCCGACGACCCAACCCGCCGCCAACTTCCCCTCCACTTAATGACGACTTCGATGCTATCACCCAAGCCGGAACAACGACACGCGGGCTGGAATCAATCCGGGCTGCCACCCACCGACACCAGAGTGCCAGGTTACCTGTCCGCCCACAGACGACGTCCACAACTGCACGCGGGTCTGGATTAGTCCCGGTGACCGAAAGCGTACCCCGGCGACGTCTCCGCCCTCGAGCACGTGCGCCTCGACCTCGAAGTAGCGATACCAGCAGTTACGGCGACATTAGCGTCTACGGCCATCGGGGTGTCAGCGAAAATGGATCGGATGAGCATAACGAGCAGGGAACACATGAAACGTATACCGGGGGCACATTTGGCCTGCGCTCGGGGCAGAAGATCAGCGTATCCACGGTGGTACCAGACGAAAACTACGGTATGGGTTTTGGTAAAGAAATGAGAAGACACGCCGTCACCAAAGGCGGGAGAGAAGCGTCGGATTCCGCTGAGAGGAGACGCGGCAGTGAGGATGGCATAGGAAAGCGGCTTGGATTCAGTAAAAGGACATCCGAAGGACCTAGAGGAGGGGGACACGACTACCGGATGATCGATCGCCGAGTTATTGAAGACGGGCCGGAGAGGACAGTAACGATATCAACCTGGAGAGAAGAAGTAGCGAGAAAAGCGAGCCACGAGATGAGCGTGTATTACGTGAATCCCGATGATTACCTCGCAGGCAATATCGCGGCGACAGCAATGGACGACCAGCCCAGGAGCAAACTCAGCGACGGCCAACGCAGAACAAGCTGGAGCAGTGACACTTCCAGTAGGAACAACAAGGGCGCCAGACACAACCCGGCAGTTGACGAACGGCCCTTACCAAGGGTGAGTGGAGAAATGGAATGAGATCCAATCCTATTCACCGACGTGCTGATTGTACACACGTGTATCAGGAACGAAAATTGCCGCCGCGAGAGACGCCTCCCAACTCATCCTCTTCTCCGATCGATAGAATCAAATCGTCAGTGCGCAGTAGCACTCGTGGAACTCGTTCCGTTGGGGGAAAAAGTTCCAGCATTGTGCACTCAACCACGCCAGTTCAACGATCGTACGAGACCGCGTATCGTATACACATCCCTGAACCTGTGCGATCTCACCATTCTTCCAATCGCACCCCTCCGCGTACTTCCACACCAAGCAAAGGGCGTGGTCCTCCGCCCGCATTTCATCCGACCAACTCCGAATCCAGTATTAGCAGCTTCGATGGGACGTCTGAAGACTCCTTCAAGATGATCCTTTCGACCTGCTCCCCTTCACTCCTTCACATTATGCCAACTCTGTCACGTTTGGGAATAAGAAGCCAGGAACATCTGCGCGCTGTTGCAAACCTCAGCGAGGATACGAGAGATAGGGAAGTGAAGGAGGAGGCATTGAAGAATGGTGTGACCGTTGTGGAATGGGCGATTCTGTTGGATAGGTTGCAAGCACTGTGAGACCGACATCGTTAGCCGTAAATTTAGATCTGAAGAATGAGAAACCACCGGCAACCGCAGGACAAAACTACAGTAATTCCATTCTAAAAAATGTGTACCGTAAAAAATGTGTACCGTAACAAAGGTGGTGCAACCCTTATATGGCAGTCCCCTCAAATCGTGTCACCAACAAGGAGAGCAGAAGACTAAGCGCGGCCAAGACCTTACTGCGGTAATCTGGAAGAGTCACGCAGGGTGACGCCAGTACCCGGTATCAATGTCGGTCCTGGCTGTGCAAGCATTTTTGTGAAGATAAACACGTATCGATGACAGGGTGCTACAGCGCAGCAGCATTTACAGACCTGCATAATGACTCTTTACACGAAGGCATGCAACACACGCAGAAGATCTATCATTCCGTCCTTTGAAAAGCTTGGCAGAGTCCCCCCCAACGAATCTGCAAAAGAATTTCAATATGGATGTTACATCGAGAATTTGGAGATGACGCAAGTAGCGGCAATGATACGACTTTGTTCCCCTGCCCTCTTGATCTTCTCGAGAATGCAAAGATGATGCTTGGTGTTGAGAATGAGTTGCTCAAGCTGCATGGTGAGTTTTCGTGTCCATCCTAAGGGTGACTCATTGTTTTCAAGAACACGTCTAAGACGGGCCATGCAATCGATGTACACAGTTAACCATGACTCAGCTTCGAAAGGGTGAAACGGAGGAGGCGATAACCATTGTGGGGATCCAGCAGATGTCATGGGCATTGCGGGCTGCTCAGACTTTACTGTGCTAGGGGGGATGCACCCAACGTGGTCTTCTTCCCATGACTTTTGTGCGTGTGTGCATATCGGTGTGTGTAATGTTGTAAGTCTGTTATTCACATCTCCCATAAGCATGCCCGGGGCATAGGCTAATGGCTTCCTGCAGGCCACTCTCCCCTCAACCACATCTCATAACTTTTTCCGCCGATTCAAATGTCAAATTTCCATTGGGAGATTGAAAACCCCAGCGAACGCCTCGTCCGATGCATGGGTCACCTGATTGGCGCCTTCCCGCAGGGTCATTCATGAAACGGTATAAAACCCTATCCCTTGCCTTGAGCTCCCTATTTCTTGCAGGGATCACCTCCTCCGTGGATATTTCAAAGCAATCGCGTTGAGTTTGCGGGCCTGGTGGGCCGAGCATGATCCTGCATTGTTTTTTTTTTTGCCCATCATGTATACCTAGGATGCATCCATTCTGCACCCTCATGGACTCCGCGATGACCTTCTTGATTTTATCTCAGCCAACGACCCTGAGCAAATGCTCTGCCCAACATTTTCTTGCATCAACCCACTGGAATTGACCCTTCTCATGTTTAGATCCAATGCATGTTCCGTAAAGGAATGGAAGTGCGGCCTTCCCTACTACACCCCAAGTGGATGATATCATACAGCTGATCGAGTCGACAGATTTCGGAAACATGCCCCTGCATAAGAACACTCACTCGTAGATTCTTCCGGCAATGTGAATGCCTCTACAAGCAGTGGATGTTATTCAAAGCTATTCAAATTATTTTGGAGAATGCCAACTCGCAAGCCAAATGGAAAGCCTTACAGCGTGAGTTGCTTGGTTCGAATGCAGTTGGGCTCGCTTACAAGGAAGGCGCGCTGCTCTGAATCCGTGGGCTTGATTAAAGGGAAGATTGCCAGCTGGGCTTGGTTCTTGCCGTCCGATTGTCTATCATGGTACCGAGAAAGAAGACCAACGGCCTCTGCGGCGCATGTCAGATTTGTTAGAAACGTGAGGTCGGTATGGTGGGCTACAGCTCAGTCTGGTCCCCGTTGACCGGAGAAACTCAGGGTGGATATAAGTTTAATAGGGAAGAGTTTGCAAGTGGTGTCACCTCGATGATTGGCAGTAAATTTAGATAAGGACAGCAAGACAGAAATTATAAAAGACAGGTTGAATTCCACATTTTGAAGACTCATGCGTGAAGACTGACGTTGCGTAGGCTGGTGTCTGGAGCAAAGACTTTGCAACTATCGATGTGTACAAACTGACGAAAGTTTCTGTCACATGTGCGCCTTTCGCTCAATTCTAACATCAGAGAAGAAACACTTGAGTTCCACTTACTAAATTTACCATACTATGGGCATGTATGATTCGAAATTAGAAATCGAAGCTCTTGTTCAGATCCTCTTGTAGTAGTTGCCGCATGCCTGGTGGGAGAAGCGGTTCACCTTCCTCTACGATATATCCTGAGGTCGCAGAGGTGAGTATTGAAGCATGATAAACAACAAAAAATCACGGGCTCACTGAATGGCATCTCCACACTTTCTTTCCGGTTGAAGGTGATCGTTGGAAAATCCTAGATTAAAGGCTTAACGGTCTCGCGTTTACATAGACACGTGGTACTCACAATATAAGGGATATTCGCTAGGGGAACTACGCTTGATTTTGCAATAAGACAAGTGATGAAGAGAACTATAAAAGTGCAGTGAACCTTTGTCAAGAACAACCCTTTTCGTGACACCCAAAGCAGTGTCAGTTGTCATCTGGACTGGTCCAAGATGGCGAGAAGGAAAGTCCAGGGCACGCAGCTCGGACGTTCGATCTCGAGGAGGATCGTCACCTGCAGGAAGAAAAGAAATAAATAAGACAGAGGAGATAGATTTTTCCACAACATACGAACCAAGAATTCCCTGCTCAATAACCAGACGTGTCAGCTCTAGTGGAATTCGTCGGGGGATCATTTCGAATTGACGACACTCACGCCAAAAAGAAACAACTTGAACCTACCATCCCCGTCATCCGGAGAAAGTGCGATTTCAGCTTTTGGATCGAGAAGACAAACTTGTGCCGGGGATATATCAGAGTGATTCTCGATCAAATCTAATATTCCAAACTTGTGACAAGTTGCTTTTGCCAGACTGTCATCGTTCGCATTTTGGAAAAGGGATGAGAGGGAGTTGACTGATGTCTCTGAGAGGTGCGTGAAATAAAGGCAGGACCCCGGTCCCGCCAGGGCACGCATATGCTAAGGAGTCCACATTGAATGGAGAACAAGGTATCCTGCATTCTGATGCTT
Organism: Porpolomopsis calyptriformis; assembly: GCA_951640195.1. Lineage (NCBI taxonomy): Eukaryota > Fungi > Basidiomycota > Agaricomycetes > Agaricales > Hygrophoraceae > Porpolomopsis > Porpolomopsis calyptriformis. The sequence continues at coordinate 263,562 of OX621172.1, read as the reverse complement.
ACCACATATTCTAGCTCTACCCACGGGGGAATAGCTTTGGGCGTATCCTCGTCTGCCTCCATATGCTCTATGGGTCGTGAGGCTGAGGGTATCAGAGTACTTTTGCTTCCACATACCAATCACAAAGGAGAGATTCATTCTTCAGTTGGCGTGTTGGTCGGAATTTGGAAAGGACACGCCGAAGATGCCACCCTCAAAAACCATTCGAACGACCGTTTACCGCTCAACCTTCTCCTTCAGCTAAAGATAGCCCTTGAACGACGCGTTGAGACCGGCTGAGTCATCTTGCGCCCAAGCTCAACTCATATAAAGACGCTCACTTCGCTTTCGCCTCTCAAATCATGGAGAATCCTCCGGGCCCACCAGAAATCAAAGACTCAACTGAACGTGCACTTGTGCCACCGCTGATATCTCCGAGTCCCACAAATACCGCAATTTATCTGCAAGACTCTTGTTGCAAGCATCGTTATATCCGTACCAAAGGAACTTCTCCCCATGTAGAAATTCCAGAGCGACTCCGCGCCGTCAAGTTAGGGCTAGCTGCTGCTGTGGCTCGGCTCGAGGAACTGGGTCCGCCCACGAAATCTGCCACCTCGGAAACCAGTCCATCACGCGTTGGTAATAATGACGCAGTAGAGGACGATCTTACAACCGCCTTGGGTCGCATGAACTTGGCTTCTGGTACCCTCAAATCCAATGAGTTACTTGTCCCGGTAATACACAGCTCTGCGTCGGTGAATATATCAACTCATAGGGCGACAAATTTCATACACGACAACATCTACCTCGATGGCCTCCAAGTGTGGATTAGAGAGAGCCAAGATAAGATTGCAAAAGGTTTCTCTGAGATCCCTAAGAGGCTCCCGCAGATGGATTTGTATCGTAAGTTGCCCACTCCCACTGATCAGGTGTTTTGTTACTTACCACCATTGACTGCGAAGTTTGTCCGGGATCAATCGATGCAATTCAAGGCGCAATAGGCACCATCTGCGAGGCTGTAGATAATGTAATTCAGTCCACCCGGGTATCATCGCCGTCTCAAGCCAAGATCGTGACCGAACCAGTCGCAAGCATGAGCGTAGAAGCAAGCCGCGCGTTTGTGGCTATTCGTCCGCCAGGACACCATTGTAATGAAGACACCCCTTCCGGATTCTGCTTCGTAAACAACGTCCTTATTGGCGCGGCTCATGGTGAGCATTTCTTCACCCATGTTGTCTCGCTTGATCTAATGTCTATCACTAGCACATCTCCACCATAACGTCAACCGTGTGGTAATATTAGATATCGATCTTCATCACGGTAAGCCAGCCAATAGCCCCTGCTTGGAGTATCAAAGTTCTTTGATCGCGCTTATCAGGCAACGGCACGCAATCCATCGCATGGCAGATCAACGAGGGAGGGTACCTCCACTCCCTTATATCAGAAGATTCCGATACAACTCTCCCGTCGAAGCCACGCCTTCGGATCTACTATGGTTCGATACACGACATTCTTTCCTATCCCTGTGAGGTAAAGAGCAGTTGATCTTTGCTATGATCAGCTTTCAACTTACGATTCCGTTCACTTAAAGGACGGGAATGCGAGCATGGTACAGGCAGCATCGGTCTCCATTCATGACTCACATGGACAACATATTGAGAATGTCCACCTGCAGCTGTACAAGTCCAACGAACACTTTTGGGAGGTTCTATATAAGAATAAGTATAGTAGACTCTTGAGTAAAGCTAAGGACTTCATTGAGAGCACCGGATCAGAGGACGACGTCATGGTGTTCATCAGGTTCGTTCTTCCAGACCTGCGCTTTTTTTTGTTAAATCCTAGTTTTTACAGTTGTGGCTTTGACGCTTGCGAACATGAGTATCGATATATGTCGCGGCATAATCGCAAAGTCCCTGCGTCGTTTTATCACCGGTTCACTCGTGATGCTTGTGCCTTCGCCGATCAGTACGCGCGGGGAAGAATCGTGAGCGTACTCGAAGGCGGATACAGCGATCGTGCATTGACTAGCGGGGCAATGGCACATCTATCCGGTCTGACGAGTAGGAGTGGAATAGGCGGGGAGATCGACGAGGACTGGTGGAGTGTAGGAAACTTGTCCAAGGTTCGCCGACCATATCTCAGGTCGCGTGTTTCCTGACCTGCTCACGATCTCGTTACATCGACAGCTGGAGCAAGCCACCAAAAAGGGTCGAGGAGCAAGAGATATTCCATCGGCTCAGAATAGTGGGAGCAACGAGGCATGGATCGAACGTACAATGGCAATATTCTCGATTCTCGATAATGGCGATCCCTCCCGTCGTGTGATAACACCCTCCTCCTCTCGCGACGCAATGAGCGCGCCACCAACGTCAATGACTCTTCGCGAGCGAAAAAAGCCCATATCGAGCGCTGAAACTAGTCCTGCGCCTTCGCCAAGTCGTATGAAGACAACAGGTAGTGTTAGGGGAGGGAAGAAGAGGGTTTCCGATGCCGCGCGAGACAATCGAAAACAAAAGTCTTCATCATCGTCAGATGAAACCAACGTAAAGGAAAGTTCGCTCGATGAACCTTCGCCAGATGTTGAGCACAAGAAACTACCGCGTGTCATTTTGCGTTTGGGGCCTCCCCCAGATCTAGCGCCGAGTTGAGCAGACGCAGCGACTCTGGGATGTCTATTGTAATGTCAAGTACTGTATTTATAAATTTAGTCTATGTCAGTGAGGATGCAAGTAGACATCCATCCCTTGTATTGCAGCTAACTACAGTACCGCCAGATGCGCACAACCGCAAGATAAATTTCATTCACCAGGTGAGTTTTCTAGAGGCGAAATCGTTGACCGCCCGACACCCACCTCTTGCCGTCGCTGTTATATGCCGCCCAAGCCATGAACCGCCCATTCGTATACACCAAGAAACACGGCCCCACCCGCCGATATCCACAGTGTCCGAGGAACCAAGCCAGCGAACAAGGCTCCGATACCTTCAAATATATAAATCTCACGCAACCGAGTGGACAAGCTGGGCAGCGTCTCTTTTGATGGGTTCTAGTGCCAGTGTCAGTAGGGTAAGATATGACCTCGAGAAACTGATTGCGTACTCTGAGATCAAGCATGACGCGAGTTTTTAACACGTCCAGTGGGGTCGTAAGAGCGGCGGCTATTCCCCCGGCTATGCTCCCGCATATTGCTGCCTCGTGAGCGCGCAAAGGTTTTCTGTGAAGGGAATGTGACATTTTTGATTTCAGGATCTCGTAGATGGGAAATTGTAGAGATGTGAAAGGGATCTGTGGAGTAAGATGTTTACAAACGGTCTAGTTCACGCGCAGAGATATACCTCTCTTATAACCGTTGGCAAGAATCCTTTGTAAAACCCAGTCCATCCATCGTGCGATAAAATAAGCTTGGTTGCGGCGAAGGAAGACTTGCCGAGAGCACCATAGCTCGATGTCTGCATTCGCGTCTTGATAACTTCCGTGGGGACACGTATCATACATGCAGCCTGGAGATGATAACCAACTTGAAAAACGAATCAATCCTCCGAGCTGGATATTACCGTACGACTTCAGCTGTAGATGCGGAGATCATGTGGTTGAGAGGCGCGAGATGAACGGGTAGCGGTAACGCGTGCTTCATAGTCTCATACGCCGAGAAAAAAACTGCCGCTAAAGTTGAGAAACGGTCGTCGGTCTTGACATATAAGAATGACGAAGTAACAGACATTACCTCCAGGAGCACTGCCCACCAGCACACTTCCTACACCTTTATACACCCCCGCGAATCCCCCAGCTCGCGCAAACCCTTGTACAGACTGGAGACGTGTTTTTATTGTATCGATCGGGAAAAAGAGAAGATCGACTGCGGTTCCTGCGAGTCCCCCAGCCTTTGGAGAGGTAAGATCATTGACAAAACCTGCGGTTCATTCAATGGAACCGCGCACAATGAGTGAATGGATAAACGAGGGTCTAAAGTCAGCAGTCATCAGGTTAGTCCTAACCCTAGAATCGGAGTTGTCATGGATGACTCTCTCGAAAGCCCCAGTGCGAACACGTTTGGAGATCTACATTCAGACGATGACGAAAATTCATCCGGAGACGACGACGGCGCCTTGGACTGGACGAAACTATCGTAAGTCTTAGAGATTCCACGCTTGACCTTTGGCCCATCCTTCATCACAGGTTCGGCTCAGTACGCCCTGTCATACCGAAACGCGGAGAGAAAGAGTTCGAGCCAGCTCCGGGGGGTGGCTCTGGTCTTCAGTTGCATGTTTTGGATCGTGCAAGGCTTGCTATGTTCGATGCTTTGAGGGCAACTCCCGGTTCCTCAAGGTAATTCCAGACCTTCTCAGCTTTATAAATGAGAAATGTTGATTTCGTTTGATAGCAAGTCTATCAGTTATGGAATCTGGCGTCCTGAGCTCTCGCGAGTTCAGATAACTGTGGCTCGTGGAATGCAGTTTTCTACAATTGGCCACTCTGCTCCTAGGCCATCGTCGATTGCAGGGAAATTCCATAAAAAATTGGAATTGCTTCCAGAAGAAGCTATATATCTCATCGAGAGAGGCACCTTGTTCTGTTGTAAGGCGAGCGGTCAAAGTGTTGCTGGGATGGAAGATACTGAAGGCCCCCCTATGAGCGTGCAGCAGGCGTATAGTGAGATGATCGGCACCGAAAATCTTACCCTTGAAAAATATCAGGTCAGTATCAGACATCGACCTGGTCGTATGTGTTCTCACTTAGTATTTCAGGTATTTGCCTACTTCAAAAGACTAGGCTACGTGGTTACACGAACCGAGCCTCCCACGTCGTCATATCCCAGTCCGCCACCGATTCAGAAACTTCTTCGAGAACCGTCGTGTCTTGGACGACTTTTTTCCTCCTTCTCGCTTTGGATGGACCGAGCTTTCCGACTCTTTGCACGGCCCTTTGATTGGTGGAAGCCTCTCTATTTCAGTCGTTGGCTACACCACGACAAAAACTATGGTGAACTAAACCACTCTTCGTCGCTGTTTAGTATCTTTGAGTGATCTCAACCATACACTTTATTCGCAGGTTATCTGTTCAAGTCTTTAAGATTCATACCATCGGGACACAGTATCCCGCTATCCGCCCCTAAACCGACGACCTCACCATACAAGATCTTCTTCAATCTCTACAAACCATCTACACCTTTCCGAAAGTCGGCCCCGCCGCCGCCCGATTTTTCCGTTGTCGTAATAAAGTCAGCAGCCTCACGTGTACACATCTACCTCTCTGATGACCCAGCGCAGTGCGCGGACCACCCCTATGCCCTCTCTTGCTGAGCTTGACAGTTTATTCAACACCCTGCCTGAGATTCCGCCCCCATTACCGCGACAGAAACGCCAAGCTCCACCCAAACCACCAACCGTCAGTCCGGCCTCTTGTCCCAACGAGCATTCATATGTACGACGATTCTTCTCGTGGTTCTTTTTCCCACCACCACAAAACTCCAAACCGAATCCGTTTGTGGCTCTCAAGGCGGGCAAAAAGAATGTTATTATTGCGGCGGCCGACTTTGGCAACATCAGCTTTTTTAGATTCGGGCAAGGAGCTTTCTCCGAGTGGCCGATGACTTGATATATTTCTATATAAGTTTGATATTATCACCCAGCACGCTAGAAAGTACTGAATGTTGACTGTACTGAAAACTTACCCAGAATTCAGGTTTCCGGAAGTTCCAAAAAACTCAAGGTCCATAGAAACACAGCGAAAACAAGTGGAACCGTGTGTAATCATGTAATCCCATAATAGACACTCAGAGCAAATAAAGCGACAGAAGTACGAACGGACACAGGAGCACAGGCCAAGTGTCATGGCGTGAAAGGGAGCCAGCGGAATTCTTTTGCCCGTGGGCAGATGAATCGCTTGGTTGGGAATTAGCAGGTGATGACAGTGCAGGTGACGAAGATGTTGGTGAAGCCGCCGCATCATTTGTTGTTGGGTTGATCGTTACTGTGGCAGTATTCTCTGCGCTAGCGGTAGGGGCATATTGGAAGGTGGCTGGCACAGAAAAAAAGGACAATGTGAATTCGTGAAGGTGTCTCGATTCCAGTCAAGATATCTCACATGCAAATGTGCCTCCATCGGCGGCTGCGCTTTGCACGGCCTGTTGTAAATTGGCGTTAGCATTAGCCGGGACAGTTGAAAGGAAACCGATGCGAGGTGGGTCGACCGAGGGGTGGGTGAGGTTGCCGTAGTAGAAAGCAACAAGCGTTCTGCCAAACAGATCAGCGGGGATTGTTCAGATACCAGGGTTGTCGTGAGTTTCACGCACGACTTCAGAAAAGGATCCCCGAGACTCCAACTGAACAGAGCACCAACGCTCGGCGGGTCGGTCGCAACGATTTCACTGGCAACGCATATTTGTGAGTTTCCGGTCGCGTATGGGGTAATGAGATTGGCAGGATCCACTGGGAACATCTGCCCGCCAATTTTGTATGCCAGTGTGTGTGGAGTCGCGCAAGGTAGAGTGGGTACAGATGGTGGGTTATATCCTGGGGACACTGAACGTAAGATATTTTGAACAACGTCGTTGGGTCCCCTAACCAATGAGTTGCCCTACCAAGAATAAGGAAGGGATATACTAGAAGGATGGTGAAAACATACAGTATCGATGAGTGCTGACACGCCAGTCGAATTGATGCCATTCCCGGGGATGGTCGACTGAGGCATTAAATTCCCGTCGACATACACGCCATCAATCTCGATTTCCCAGCGGCTACATTGTGTACTAAGTTATAGGTGGCAAAAAGGAAATAGGAAGTACACTCACAAGGGATAGACCTGTGAATAGAGTTACGAATTAATTGAATTAACGATTATCTTTTTGTAGAAGATCCCTGCTCACTTCGTTTGGAGCAAAATTAGGGGCTTTTAATCCTCCTTGGGCCTGATTATAAAGCCGAACAGGAACCCAAGTCATGCTCGACTCGCTGACGCCATCGGGTAGCTTCCCTATGCTGAGATTTCCAGTTCCGCTAATCTCGACAGTGTCTCTTTGTAGGCTTATCTACAAGAAAGCAACGTGAGTCTCAGTATTAGAAGAGAAATGTATTGTGAGGACTAACGGCGAACAAAGGTTGCGCGAGTTCTCCAGACATGGCCATGCGTGCAAGCAGTGGACCGTCGTCCGAAATTTCCGTAAAGAAGTTATCAGTGGTCCCAGGGTCGTTGAACTGCATGCTAAGAGTGAGTTATGATTCTCGGAAGATGAAAAAGGCGGATATTACATTCTGGTTCACAACAGCAGCTTGAATTAAACTGTATAAAAATTACGTTCAAGGTGGCAAAGCAGAAACATGAAAGTGATAAATGCCTGCCGCTAGGAAACCCAACGCCAAATATTCCGGAAGCACCGTATTGAATGACAGGGTTCGTTGTCGCGTTGATTGAAGCGAACTGTTGGTTAGGCATGGCTATGCCGGCAACAGTAACAGTGTCGCTTCCGATTGGGCCCGATGCGTATGTGCCTGTCTTGGAATCCCCGTACTGCAAGGTAACGGATGGACCAGAGGCATTGAACGAGGGGGAAGAATAACGAGGTAGGTTTGAATTAGCGCAAAGAGTGGATTGGCACGCGTCAGATATGATCCATAAATCACTAGAGCCAGTATCTTGGTAAACGAATTCATGAGTAAAACTTACACGAGCGCGTGGAAAGAGGACCAACCTAAATGAGCTGCCACGACCGTATTCCCCAGTTGCAGGGGAACTGAATACAGCCTAGTGTACCAGTGAGGGATTGAATATCCAAGACCCTTTGACGGGCACGTACAAGTCATCGTTGTCACCAAGACCAACGGATCCAGAAAGTCCACCTCGTCTTGAAATCTTGCCCATAACATCTGACATCCTCCGCTTTTGGATAGGGAAGTCATAAGCTCGCAAACTGTCCCTTGCGAGAGAACCATAATTACGCATGGCAAGAGGAACCGCTATGACCAGCCATTCCAGGCCAAATAAGAGCGAGAAAAAGACAAGACGAAAAAACATTAAAGCAGCGCCCAGCGCCGAGGAAATGAAGGAATGACGGGGAAGAATGGAACGCAGGCGCTCCGGGAGCAAGTTCGAACGACCAAGCAGACCGTATGCCTGTCATTGTATCTATACTCACTGCCATTGGCAAACATTACGTATTGGTTGTTGGTATCTTTTGATGGCCTCGACAGCCCAGTAACACTGATACGGTTATTTATACGGTAATTCGTACAGAACAAGTTAAGCATCAAGACGGGTTCCGACTGCGCTGGTATGTCCGGGGGAAAGTCACCCGCACGAGCGCAGGAAAGATTTCTCCCGGTCTTTCACAAGCTGGCCAAGCAACTCCTCACCAAAAGTTTGGCTACAAGAGCACCTAGAAGCTTACGGGCTGAGCACAAGGAGTGACACGAGAGATAAAAACGTGCTTGGCCGAATGATCCTTATATTTTCCAGTTCGTTGCCCAGAGAAGGAGCGACCAGGCACTGGTGTAGTGGAAGCGCTGGGACATCTGTCCTTGTCGGATCGGGTCTTTTACCTGGTCATACATTCCTTGGTCGTGGACTCCCGTCGCTCCGAAATTAGGCAGACGTTCGAAAAACTAAAATTTAGAGCGGACAATATATTTGTTGCAGAAACATCTATAGACTGAGGCGCAGAACTAGTGAGTAACTGATGAGGGATGAAGTCTCTTCGAAGTATGGATTCGTGACGAAGCGTGGCGGAAATTGTGATGCTTCGTGCATCACAATTCCTACATGCTCCGTCACGAATACTACCAGTCCTTTCGCCACTTCTGGCATACTAGTCCACAAATAATCCATTTTTTTGGTGCCAAGTTTCGATAGAATCTGGCCCATACTGTTTGTAGACCATCTTGTCGCCCTCCGGAAGCCGGACGTAGGCTGGCTTGCAGTCTGTCAAGACAACGACCTGATCATATGACAAGGGAATTGCGAATCTAGTAAGGATATTGATCTAGGTGGAAATAACACACCATGGATTCAACGGGGTCAAGCTCCGGCGAATCGATCGCGGAGGCGAATGGATGTAGCAGTTCGGGCCTAGATGTAAAAAGCAACAATTGATCATAGTCCAGTAGAGGATATACTAAGACTAGCGGCGTACCATGCTTCGTCGTACAACCAAAGCATCGCAGAGCATTTAGAACAAAAATTCCTTTCTGAAGTCGCAAAGGACTGGTTCGGCTTATCGCGATCCAGCACGGCTTTGTAAACGCTATGAGCATCGCACCTCAGCTACAAGAAGAGTGCAATGTATAAAATAGACATGCCTGATACTTTTAGATCGGCGGGGAACCTAAACATGATCCATTTACCGCTCACCTGATATGTTCCTTCCCGTCGATTTTCAAAGTATCGGCATGGGCTGCTAAGTTTATACTGCCTCCCACTCCACCCACTTTACGACAGATTGAACACACACAAAGCTGAGTGTAGATACAGGTTAGCAACAGTCACCCGGGAAAATTCAATAGGTGTACCTGGTATGGTGCGGGAGTGCTCGACATGACAGAAAATTTGACAGCGCCGCAATGGCAGCTTCCCTTCAGCTCAACTGGCATGAGGGTGTTGAAATAGCAGTTACTTGCAATTCAGATACCGACAACAACTCCGACAAAGCATATATTTGCCCAAACTTAAAAAAAACATCCTTTAGAAGGATATGCCACGCTGGTCGTTTCGGTTGACGCCTCCACCGTCGACACAGTGCCATTGATTCATTCATTTGCTTCCTTCGAGAGAATAACCAGGCATAGGAAATGTTCTGACTCCTTGTAATTGGTCTGAGCATGTCGACTCGCACTGGGACAGCTGCCCAATGATTTTAAAAAAATGGCCTGGTATGTCACCTATTCTCTAGATCACTCCACAATCTTTCCTTCGATGATTTCCAAAAAAACTGATTTTAATGAGTCGGACCCGCCGTCGTTGCGGATTGTCGACAATCTTTATCGCTGAGATTTCTCTATCTGCTCTCGACTGCAAAATTCGCCGTATACTGACAGTCGTTTTCGCAGAACCCTGTATTATCTTCTTTCCCTGTTTTAATGTTCTCGGCTCAATGTATATTTACCGAACGTTCTTGAACTCAAATTCAACTACTCGTCGGGAATAATCGCCAAACGATGACCGATTTTAAAGGAAAGGTTCTCGCGGCCCAAGCCCCCCCTTACTGCCGCCTACCTACCTTGGGTAGTCAGAAGCCAGAAACCTCTTCATATGAGAAGAACTAAACGAGGCACCGGCTAATTGGATGTTATCTGCTCATGCAAGTGGTTGAAATACATTTGCTCGCCTCTGACCATAATCTTGGGATGTTTGAAACTTTTCTGGGCGGCACCTATTCAGATGAGAGTTGGACGTAAAATGCTTGCTGACGTCATTCTGGCGGAAGTTTGGCGACCAAGGTATTCGTCTCGGACATCCCGGCGGAATGCGTTTACTGATCATCATCAGCGTTGTAAACAAAGGACTCAATTAGTCCCCAAGAATAAAAACGATGACAGAACCGTCATACCTGGATACAATTCGTGGAAATGAGAGGTTTGCCAAACTCCAGAAGGCGACTCGGGAAAAATGAATGCATTACCTGCCACCTTAAGAACCTGTGAACTGTCGCGTTCCACTGCCCCTGCTTTACCTTTGTGGGATGACACTTGTTGAGAACCTCTCACTTCGGGACCGCCGTAAACTCAATGCGCATGCCAATTCTGCACAGCCCTTCTCGCGACTGGGACGGGTAGCGGCAGATACCGGCTTCCGAGTCGGTGCCGCACTCAGCACGACGAACGCAACCAAAAGGGTTGTAAAGATGCCCGTGTGACCGGGAGTACGCGATGAAAAGACCAGAGGAACATTCTGAAACACCAGCACTTTTGGTTTCGACACGTAAGTCTCGCAGTTTCTCTATTCCATTGTGCGATTCGGAAGGTAACGTTTTGGACGATCGGCGGATTTCGAACGAATAAACTTTTACAAAAGTGGTCCAACCTTTTAGTGCGTGGCAGACCGGCGTGAATCTTGAATCAGGAACAATTCAGAATTTTCGAATACGTCTAACATCGAACATGGTCGGCTTCGCCGGTCATTTCGAGTGATCTTTCCCAACCAAAATCACGGCAGAGGATTGGCTTTTACCATCCACCAGCGATCGTGCCCCTTGTATAGGGTTAGGAGAACGGAATACGATCCTGCATTACATAATGTTATATGTTTATCTCCGTTATTCAATGTGTTGCACCAGCAGGATTCTGTCACGTTCCGGTGACCCACATACAGGATTCCAAGCTGCCCGTAAGGCTGGAAGAATTGGGTATGCCTCATTTGTACACATGCGAAATAGGTATTGAATAATAACCATCTCGTATAGGACTTGGCATTCCCTTAGATTTCTAGCTGAACCTCGATTCCGTCGCACTCCGTCTCGGAAGTAGAGAAGGTCAGATAAATCGGGGACTGCAGCTGTGGTGGCAGTGCCTGCTCCCGGAGCACAAGGTGCGAAATCCAAGATGCTCGTTTTCCTTTCTCTCCAGATCGTGGTCCGTATTCCATCGCGCGATGGCATGAAACATTCGATTTTTTCCGTGAAAAATATGCCGTTGCCATACTCTTGGCGTTATTCTGCGCGCAGACAAATGGTGTGACATGTCTTGCTAACCGGTACTTCATAAGATCCAGCACTGGCCCCGTTACAACCATCGCCAGACCCGCCCTCATTCCCTACCAATGTCTGCACCCCCTCTGGTGAACATTCCCGTATTTTCCGGGCAAGGGACTGCTTCAACCAACTCCCCCCAGACTGCGCAGCGGGCGCTTCGCGACGCGTCCTCTCCTTCTGGTTTCCTCCTTCTCTGCGCATGCCACGAAGCGTTCCACAACGAGCTCACCTCTTTATCGCCAGTTGAACTAGAGCAGACTGGTTTATATTCGGCTGATTTTCAGTCCCGAAATTCTCTTCTCGCCCTCCCACCAACTTACTGTTCTCATAATCCCATAATTTCTGGGACACGTCTATGTCTCATCCAGTCTCTTCGATACCTTGCTTTCGTGGAATCTTTGAGCACATCCACCGATTCATTTGTCTCATTCAATGAGGTTCTGGAAAGCAATTCGGAACATCGGATCGGTATTTTAGGCTTCTCATCAGGAATCCTTCCCGCTTGTGTCGTCGGTGCATCGGTTTCCACACTCAGCTTCATCACATGGGCCATAGAGGCTTACCGTTTGGCATTCTGGATCGGCGTCCGTAGCCAGATGTATCGGGCGACTTCTCTGCGGGAACGTGGTCTACCTAATCATTCTTCTTTGCCCTGGAGTAGGGTTTTCGTTGGACTGAATGAACGGGCTGCTGAAGAGGCGATTTCAGTCTTTCGTAACCAAGTACAATTCTCGATTTTCCTTTTATATCATCACATATACTGAACAGCCTATTGCAGGACAATTCTCGTGACTCGTCGCTTTGCATAACGGCAGTCATGGACGATAATTGTGTTACCGTATCGGGTTTCCCCGACACTCTAAAAGCCTTCGCTGACACGCTTCACACAAGATTTACCATACATGACACAACTGTCGACGCTCTGTACCACTCATCAATACACGCAACCACACGACGATATGTCCTTACCGATGTGTCTCGCCGAAAGATTCGCTTTCCAGATTTCGCTGATCTCAAAATCCCTGTCCGTTCCTCTTTCACTGGACGAATTATCGACAACCACGCTTCGTCGGGTTCTCTCGTGGATCTAGTTGTTGATATATTGCTTATACAGCCCGTTAACTGGAACCTGGTCGTCAGCGAAACTGTCAAGTCTTGTGAAGGCGACATTTCACTTCACTTGGTTAACGTTGGACCTGGCACTGGATCCATCCGTTGTATGGAGAAGGTATTCCTCGGCAGGAATGTCTCGGTCCTTGACCTAGCCGTTCCCGATCCGAAAATAACCCAACCAATTTCGCCGATGCAAGAGCCCATCGCGATCGTTGGAATGGCCGTTAACATGCCGGGAGCCCAGAATGCGCACCAATTGTGGGAGCTTCTAGAGAAGGGTATTAACACAATTTCTGAGGTGATTACGGTGTCTCTCCGTTTTCTCGGGCCCGCAACTAATTCACTCGTGTTCTAAGATTCCAGAACATCGATTCAAGGTGTCGGACTATGACGATCCGAAGCATGCCAAGCCGGGCCGAACGATGAAAGCCTGCACTGGTAACTTCATTGATGGAGTTGACGAATTTGATCACAGTTTCTTTCGTATTTCTCCTCGAGAGGCGAAGAGCATGGATCCTCAGCAACGTATATTACTCCAAACTGCTTATGAAGCATTGGAGAATTGCGGTTATGTCCCGAATGATACGCCTTCCTTTCAGCAACGCACCTTTGGGTGCTATATTGGGGCTGCAACCCACGATTATTTGCAGAACTTACGAGACGAAATTGATGTCTATTACAGCACCGGTGATATTTTTCTGCCTTGTCCCTTACGGTCCGAATCTTATCTTCGCTGTCGATAGGTACGCTGAAGGCCTTTCTTAGTGGCCGAATATCGTGAGCAAGACCTTTTTTCGAAAATTAAACTAAAATCTCACAGGTTCCCCACAGATACGCTATGCAACTTGGCGGCCCTTCTGTAGTCGTGGACACAGCCTGCTCTTCCTCTTCTGTGGCTATTTACCAAGGCTGTCGAGCACTTATGAACGGAGATTGCAATGCTGCGCTTGTCGGCGGTGTAAACGTCATCACGAGTCCTGACGTAAATTTTCCTCGTACCTTATCTCGGTTTCCTATGAATATTAACACTCTGGAAACAGATGTTTCTTGGATTAGATCGAGGCCACTTACTAAGTCCCACTGGTCAGTGCAAAGCGTTTGATGCTTTAGCCGATGGTTATTCCAGAAGCGAGGGTTGCGGTGTCTTTGTTATCAAACGCCTTTCGGATGCTGAATCTGAGAATGACAATATACTCGGCGTCATTCGTGGTATTGAAGTAAACCAAAGTGGACCAGCTCATTCCATTACTCACCCCCATTTTCCGACTCAGGCAGCACTCTTCAGGCAGCTACTCGAGCGTGCCAGGGTGGGACCCTGTCGAGTCAATGTTGTTGAGGCTCACGGGACCGGAACCATAGTGGGCGACCCAATCGAAATAGCGAGTATCCGGAGCGTTTTCTCCACGGGTCGTACTGCGAACAATCCCCTATACATCACTTCCATCAAGGGGAACATTGGGCACTTGGAGGCCGCTTCTGGCGCGGCAGGATTGGCGAAGTTGTTGCTGATGCTTGACCGTGGGATTATTCCCCGACAAATATCCCTGCGAAACCTCAATCCGGCCATTGCACCTCTAGACGCCGATCACTCGATCATTCCTACCCAGCATATTACATGGAGACCATCCCATGACGGCATGACGCGGGTAGCATTACTCAATAGCTTCGGCGCCGCCGGGTCTAACACGGCTCTCTTACTAGAGGAGTATATTCCATCCCGTCTCCAAATCTCTAAGCGCACGGAGATGCCTCTCGTTTTTGGATTGTCGGCAAAAACTGAAACCGCGCTCGAAGAATTACGATTGCGGTATCTCCAATGGCTCTCGAATCCGACCAGTCAATCAGAACCCTTGGTTGATATCGCATACACGATGACAGCCAGAAGGCAGATTTATCCCTACCGTCTAGCTGTTTCTGCTAACGAACGGTCGACGCTCATCAAGAAGCTCGCCAAAGCGCCGATGGTGCATTGCTCGGGTCAGCCTGGCAATGTTGTTTTTGTTTTCTCTGGACAAGGGAGTCAATATCCTGGAATGGGGCGATCTCTTTATCAGACCTCGTCGCTGTTCAGGCGTCATATCAACGATTGTCACTCCATTTTAATCTCCTTAGGATTTCCAGGCGTACTTCCGATCATTGCCGCTGGTCCTGATCGTGAGGCGTCATCCCCTCGCCAGCAGTTTGAAGCGTATCAGTCGGCAATTGTCGCTGTGGAATACAGCCTTGCTAAACTTTGGATTTCGTGGGGATTGAATCCCATTGCAGTCGTTGGACACAGGTCAGCGGTTTTTGATTAGGTTTATCTCGAGATACTCATCACTATATTGATAGCCTCGGGGAATACGCCGCGCTCGTGATTGCAAATGTCCTAACTCTGAAGGACTCTTTAACCCTCGTTGCCAGTCGAGCTCGCTTGATGGTGACACGATGTGCGCCGAATTGCACTGGTATGATGGCCGTAAACGCAGGTCCTGCAGCTGTCGAAAGAGAATTGAAATCTTTCACTGGGTTGACGATCGCCTGTTTTAACAGCCCAATTGACTGTGTGGTCGCCGGTCCTCTTGGACGCCTACACGTTTTCAAAGCCCACTTAGAGAGCGAAGTTGGCTGTAAAAGCACACTCCTCCCCGTATCCTTTGGATACCACAGCGCTGCCATGAATCCCATATTAGCTGATCTTACAATCGTAGCTCAGGGTCTCGCATTCCGTCCCCCTTCTATCCCAACTGTCTCGACCGTTCTTGGCGATGTTGTTCTGCCAGGAGACGATTCGGTTTTCAACGCCGAGTACTTTACCCGTCATTGTTCGGAGCCTGTGCTATTCGAGATGGGTGTGCTTTCTTTGGTAGCCACTCCAGACTATGAAGCGATAGATGCCTGGATAGACATTGGTCCCCATCCAACCTCTCTTCCTATGCTCAAGTCCTGTTCCGTTTTGTCTGAGGGTGCATTGCTCGTGGCATCGTTGCGGAAGCAGCAAGATCCGTGGTTGACACTTGTGAGCAGCCTCTCTCAGCTCCATCTGTCAAACGTATTTATACGCTGGCGCGAAGTCTTTATCCATCATTCCCCGACATGTTGCGCAAAGGTGCCTTCTTATCCTTTTGCAAAAACGAAATTTTGGGTTCCCTTCAAAGAAAACGATCCCACGGCTATCCCAGCCAGCGCGCCAACACATTTGATTGCGGAATACTCGATGCTACATTCTTGGGCCCAATATCCTTCTAGTTCCAACGGCAACGTTGCGATATTCGAAACCCCCATTTCAGATTTGTCGGACTCCATCCAAGGACATAGAGTTGGCGGGTTGGCTCTGTGTCCTGTCTCGGTATACCTTGAGCAGATCTTTGCAGGTATTGATCTCGCAAAGCGGTACTCAGCGTTGCCATACGATGACGGTCAGGTCGTACTGCGCGCAACCGAATTCGTCAATCCCCTGGTGTACGATGAACGGATTGCTCGCACTGTGAAGACAAGCATCACGCTGCACGACGGCTTTGGCGTCTTCAGCGTCAGTTCGCTATCGCCTTCCTCGGCTGAAGAAGTAATCCACGTAAATGGTAACCTCGTCTTTCAGTCAACCTCTGAGATGGAAAGTAAATTTTCCAGAAAACGTCCCGTCATTGCTCGACGGATATCTGCGACCGTTAAAGCGAAGGACGGTGAGACGCCCGAAGTATTCTCTCAACGCACGGCCTACGAGATCATTTTCCCTCGTGTTGTGGACTATTCCAAACGCTATCGCACCATGCAATCCATCACGGTCGATCCAAGCGGTATGGAAGGTTATGCCACCATCAGCCTTCCGAGAGACCATGAAAAAGGGAAATATGTTGTCCACCCAATCTTCATGGACACTCTTATTCACGCCGCCGGTTTTCTTGCAAATCTCCACGGCGGTCCCCCTGATGTTTACATTTGCAGTGGAATTTCTTCCGTGAAAGTCATCCCTGAACTGGTGGACAACGATGCGACATATGGAGTTTATTGTAGCAATGCTTGGTTGCCGGACGAAGGAGTTATGCTGGCCGAAGCGTATGCAGTTCAACTTCCCGATTCAGGGAAGATTGTCGCCCACCTGAAAGGGATGCATTTCCGCCGTATCCGTTTTGATAGCTTGAAACGGAGACTTGCGTTGGCAATCGGGGACACAACTTTCCAAGGCTCCAAGCCTTCGTTTTCAGAACACGCTCTCCCTTCAGCACATCACGCTGTGTGCATGTCACCTCACTCCCGGAACGATGTAAAAATGGAAGTGCTCAGGGTGATGTCAGAAAGTTGCGCTTTAGATTTTACGGGTTTCGATGCTCATCTAGATTTGGCTTCGCTTGGGATCGACTCCCTTTTATCGGTTCAGATCTTCCGTAAACTCCAGGATGCATTCCCGGATGTAGATCTCAGCCCCCACCTTTTCTCGCGTTGTCACTCACCCGACGAGATCGCGAGGGAGGTTTCCTCGAGATGTTCATTGGCGTCCTCTAGATCTAGCCAAGATTCCTCTCCGAGGACTCTGGTGGCTGACGAGAAGCTGCTGGAGCCAAGCAGCTTGGACATCAATGAAGAACCGGATACGAAACGCATTCTGGCCTCCGTCCTTTGTCTCAGCGAACAGGATCTAGATGACGACGTTGACTTTCACGCCCTCGGACTGGATTCCTTGACCTCAATCGAGGCCCTGCATGCCCTCAAAAGCGAATTTGAACTCGAGCTCCCTCGTGATTTCTTCCTCCGATATCCAACGATACGGGCCGTCCAGTCTTATCTTTCCGGCACCTCCCCAGCTGGCCGGAACGACAAAGGTTCGGCTTCAGCGGAATTGAGCAAGGGAAGACGATCTGATATGATCGCCAGAACCTTGCGACTCCATCCAATCCCTGTACTTATCCAACAATCCAGAGACTGTTCTCGCACGCCTCTCTTCCTTTTCCACGATGGCAGCGGCTTAATCGATTATTATGATCGTCTCCACCGTTTGGACCGCAATATATGGGGCATACCCAATCCGAATTTTATTAATGGTAGACCGTGGAACTGCTTGATGTCGATGGCAGTCTGGTATGCACAACGTGTGCAGGAAACAACGCCAGGTCCGGTCCTTCTCGGAGGCAAGTCACTTCTTTTCTTACCTATTCCCATTTGACGGCCTTCCCGCCAGGTTGGTCATTCGGCGGTGTCGTCGCGTTCGAGGCAGCTCGATACCTTCTCCTGAATGGTATACCGGTCAAAGGCGTGCTGTTGATCGACTCTCCTGTGCCAGCCAAACACACCCAACTCTCCGACGCCTTATTGGATTATGTTGTTGGTGTGGACGAAGAACGTAACGAACGTTCGGAGATAGGCAAACTGGTGAAGGCTCAGTTCAAGATGAATTCCTATATACTTGGACGTCACGACCCTCTATCAAGCGAAGGACCGTTCCCATCGCTCGCTTTACTCCGATCCAAAGAAGGGTTCAACCCTCGTGAAGTTCCAGACGTCCCTTTATGGTTGGCGGATCGTAGTGAACCTGAGCAAGTGGTGGCCGATTGGGAAAGGTTGGTGAAAGGCCCCGTAAAGATCTGGAGGATCCCTGGTCATCATTTCAGGCCCTTTGATATGTCTAATGTGAGTATATGTATTGGCCATTTCATTTGATCAAGAGGAATTAAATGGGGGTGATAGGTTGCGGAAGTGTCTCGGTGTATAGCTGAGGCGTGTCAGTATTTGGAGACCTTATGATTTACACCGCTGAGCTTTGCCTGCCAAAGGAGTGTCTTACTTTCCATGGCACTTTGAGGTGTAGATTTCGATGTCCAATGTTTTTTGAATAAAGTTTCCTGGATTAATCCTACTAAGCTAGTGGTTTTAACGAAACACAAAAATCCAACATCAACTTCCTTCCCGTTGCTTTCCCTTGTCTAACACATCAAGCAGACGTTTAATCATCACCCCTTGTTCCTCCACCGTGGTTCGCAGATCTAGTATCCGCTTACTCAACTCAGCCTGAGTCTCGGCAAGCTTAAACTCTGGCGGTGGTGTCCTCCCGGTGGTTGGTCCACTTTGGAGATTGGGCGAGGAGGGTTCGTCATCGTAGCGCTTGTGTGACAAATGCGAAAAGGAACACAGTAAACAACCGAAAATACTGGCGGACAGCAAGAACATACGCCTTTGTGCGACATTTCTTCCCAGACAATGCTGAACTCCCTCCCAAGCACAAAGCTGGGTAGAGCGATGAGGAGAAGGCCGAATACGAGTAGCGGCAAAGTAACGAGACGGCCGAGAAAGGAGCGTGGTGTTATTTCACCATAGCCAACGGTGGTGATAGCTAATGAGCTGGATAATCAAGTGGCGGAAGACGAGAAGACTGATGTGTACATACTAACTAGCACGAACCTGGAGGCATGACGTTAGAGCAAGGCAATTTACAAAAAAAGAGATGGCAAGTACCAAGCCGCAGCTGGTATAGACTGTCGAATAGCTGATGTGTGAGAAAGGAGAGATGGCTGGGTACGCTAGTACGTACCGTGAATTGTGTCGGATCTCCGTTTACATTAATGAAGGTATCGAGCCTGGGATCCCAAGTACCGCGTTCAGCAAAATATCTAACAAAAGGTCGGTTGAAGGTACTTTGAGGGAAACAAAGTTTTGACTGACAACAATGTGCTGAAAACTGTCAATATCATTATAACAAAGAAGGCGATGGCGAACAAAGCGTGCTGAGATCGCCGAACTGATAGATACATAACCTCAATTGTACTGTGAAAGATCAGAAGAGATTAATCAAATGGGGATTAGGAAAGACGTACAGAAGGATTGTGTGATTATGGCGAAACGGTCTGAAAACGCGCAAGAGGCGGAACATCCTGAGGATTGAAAATCGGAAGAAGACCGACTTGGGTAGAGATTATTTATATTCAACAGCGCCAATAGTGGGGTTGGAACATACCGTGTCTTGATGGGATAGTATTTCTAAGTAATAAGGGAAAATTGCGAGGAAATCGATGATGCCAAAGAATGCTTTTGTGCGAATTAAGCCAAGCTAAAGAACAGAATGACGATCAAATGCGCACAAAATATCCATCTTGCGAGACTAAACCAAGTATTACTCCACGCCAGACAGCGTGCGATGTACTCTATTGTAAACAGGGCAACCAGGCTGGTTTCAAGTCCAAACCAGACACGACTGGAGATGAAATGAAAGGCAGGGACGGTCTCCAGAACGGTTACAATAGCCGAAGTAATGATGAGAGAGGTCATGAAGGCATGGATGAAGAAGGCTGGGGACGATGATGTTGGCTGTTCGAGCAATGCATGTAAATCTCGCTTCCAAGGAGGCTGTATAGCATCCAACGAGTCTTGATCGAGAGCAAGTGAATACTGAAAGATATCGTTGACATCTTGAGAGGGGGATTGGGGTCTGTCTTGAGGTAGAAACCTAGATGATTGGTTGTGTCGTATTCGAGCCAGCGGGATGGGACTGGCTGAGGGCATCCCGGACTTTGGTTGTGTTGACGGCGTCAATGCAATTCATCTCCTGCCTCCTCGAATGCTAAATGCTCTCCAGACTCTGCGAAATTTTATTTGAATGCGTCTGTATTTGGCACTTCCAAACTGAATACTTTCAGGAATTGCCAGATGTCGATATCATCAAATGGTCATTGCCTAGGTGTTTCTACTGTAAGAGTGTTTGCATTCACTTCAAGTTGCATGCTACCTCTCGGAACAGATGCCTATGGTGAAATGACGATAACCTACACGGCATAGAGCGCATAGTTGAGTGTGCATGCCGTCTCTTCCTTGGCTGTTGTTGATAGCAGCTCCGGATTGTCCTGTCCAGCATTCATAGCACATTGGGGCTGATTTATTTTGTTGTCAGTTGATCCTGCAAGGTTAAACTCATGACCACACAATGTCTTAGCTTCTATTTGGAATCATGTCCATTCCTCCAGATGGTATGAACAGGACTGATTGTACAATCTGTAGGAACAGGCATGGTTACCTCCAGATAGAGGCCAAATGTATTGTACCAGCCTATGGCTGACCAGGCCCAGATAATTTGGGTATTTCACCCCTCATGTCCTAGCTAATGTATGACATTGGAAGACCACGTGATTTGAGCTTGCTGCTCCCCATCACCACGCGTTCAAAGTCAATCCTCATTTGGAGTGTTCTGACTGCGACTAGTCTAGGCCTCGATGAGTTAGGTGTTAGTCCCAGCAAATTTCCGGGCACTATGATAGTACATCGACTGTGCCGCAGTCCTATCTGATCTTGCGGAGAACCTTCCCGGCTACTCTGTGGTCTTTATATAAGCCCGTTATTTTCCCGGTGCGTTCCTTTGTCCCTCTCATAAGACATTTTCCAATCCTTCTCAATTGTTTCCGCAAGATGGATCCATCACCCCCCTCCCAAACCTTTCCAACGCGAGGATATCAGCAGGAGATGCTGGACGAAAGTTTGAAAAGAAACATCATCATTGCACTCGATACCGGCTCCGGAAAGACTCACATTGCTGTTCTGCGTATGAAATTTGAATGCGAACGCGAAAAAAAGGTCTGGTGTCTACTTCGAAAAATCCCAATGTGTTGAATTTCCGCTACAGCTCTCGTGGTTCCTTGCGCCTACCGTAGCCCTTTGCGAACAGCAACAGGACGTTATCAGCAAAGATTTACCCGCCTCTGTCGGCCTGATTTCTGGCGCATCGCACCCGGACCAATGGAGGGACCATTCCATGTGGCGAACGGTAATCGATACCCACCGAGTTATAGTTTCAACCCCTCAGCCTCTTCTCGATGCCCTACGCCATGGATATGTTGACATCGGAAAAGATATAGACCTCATAGTATTCGACGAAGCCCATCACGCTGTGCGTGGTCACCCATACAACGAGATCATGAAAGAGTTCTACTTTCAAATACCTGCCACCAACCCTAATCCTGAACGTTCGAGGCCAATGATCCTCGGCTTAACCGCGAGCCCTATGTTCAGCGGTAACGTCGAGCAGGCATTCCGGTCAGTTTTAAAATTTCCATACATTTAACCGTTAAATTTTGCGACCAGGACTATCGAAACTAACCTCGACTGCAAGATTCAAACTTCTCATTTTCATGCAGATGAATTGGCCGCCTGCGTTCATCGACCGATCCTCAGACACTCCTTATATTCCCAAGCCAACTGGTTTGAACCTCCCTTCTCAGCCAACCTTTCTGCACTGAAAGCTGTTATTGGCACGCTGAAAATAGAGGAAGATCCATACGTACAGTCACTACGACGCCAACTTGACCAACTGGCTCCAGGTCCCGAGCGAACCAGACTCGATCAAAAGTTATCCAAGACCATAGCGAAGCGGAACACGTACACACACTCCGGCCTCAAAGACCTTTCAAACGCAGTAGCCGAAATTTGCGTAGACATCGGCCCCTGGGCTTCCGATTGGTATATTAGCAAGGTTCTCGAGCACGTAAAGAATAGACAGGACGCTTTACACGTCTTTGCTCCAACCTTGAAGCAAAAGGAGAGAACGTATCTCCTCGGCATCCTCAACCAAGTAAAAGTTACTCCCATTTCCTATGACCCACAGGACGTCGAAATTGGCCTCTCCGACAAGGTACGGGCGCTTGTCGAATCTCTCGTGGCCGCGAAAATGGATGCGGAAGCGAACAACGAATCGTACAGTGGTCTCGTATTTGTCACTCGCCGCGATTCGGTTCTTGCTCTCGCTCAAGTCGTTTCATCTCATACTCGAACTGCCAATCTCTTTAGTGTTGGTTATTTGCTTGGATCATCCGAATGTCGGTATCGACAATCGTTTCTTGATATCACTCGAAGCATGTTTGGGCAGAAAGTCGAACAGACTCTCGCGGACTTCAGACTCGGGGATAAAAATCTTATCATTTCCACTTCTGTCGCAGAGGAAGGTATTGATATCCAATCTTGTTGTAACGTCATCCGTTGGGATCCTCCGCCAAATATGGTTAGTTGGATGCAGAGTAGAGGGAGGGCTAGGCGACAAAGAAGCACGTTCACTCTCTTGTTGTCTCGCGAAAGTTGGGTTCAGGAGGAAATCAAAAAGTTGGAGGAACTTGAGCGGAAGATGGTAGAGCAGTACAATAAAACCGAACGGGAGCGACAGAGGTTTGCCAACGATTTCTACGGTCCATCTGACGACGACGAAGACGACGACGACTTGGTGCTTCGTGTTGAATCGACCGGGTAATTCTTCTAAAACCCTCACGGTATCGGCATACTAATCAAGAACTTTTGCAGGGCGCTAATTACTCCAATTTCCGCCATCCCACATTTGAGCCATTTTTGTGGTGTGATTCCGAGCAGGTCCAACACGGTGTACAGTCCTATATATGACATCGACCCCCCAGAATTCCCTGAGGCATGGCACTCTTTCCCCCATCAACCTTTCCATCAGTACGAAGGGCCTTTCGGTTCCACAGTGACTCTGCCTCGCTGCCTTGACCCCTCCTTGCGTGTTTTCTCCACCGAAAGAGTATACAAGAGTAAGCAATCTGCTCATCGACATGCGGCTTTTAAGGCCTACTGTGCCTTATACGAAGCTGGGCTCTTAAACGATCATCTCTTGCCTTTGACGACGTTGACCGAGACACACCTTGAGGAAGAAGTAAAGGCTCTATTAAAGGACGTCGAAAAACGGTCGGCCATGGCTGGTGTCTCCAGCCAAATAAACCCTTGGGATTTTCCGGAGGATTCTGACGCTTGGTGGCCATCCGAACTTGTGATAGATGGTCTTCCCGGGTTGCGTATGTTCACTCGATCTCGGCCGATGCCTTTGGCTAGAAACGAAGGCCCAATGTTGTACCCTCCGAACCGGGATCCTGTAAAAGTTGAGTGGCGCGCTGCAGAAACTCTCCCTGCCGCTCGAGATGTGATAGAGAGGGCGCGGATTTACACTCGAGAGTTATTCTGGGGGAGCTATAGGAACCGAATGAAGTGGGACGACCTTGATTTTGCTTATCTCTTCCTGCCGATGGATATCGAGGAGCGGCCGGTGTGGGATGAAAGAAGGGCATGGCTCAGAGAATCGAATGCCCGATTTGGACGTGTCAACGCGGAACCTTTCGTAGCGAATGCAGCGACCTTTGGCAACCGTTTCTCCTTCCCCACGGATTTGACCTTGATCAGGAATGGGTTTTCATTCGGTGCAGGTTATCGCTTCCATCGTTGGGAATTCAATGCAGTGTCTCCGGAAGAGGAGGAGGAAGTCCAAGCAAAGTATTCGCAATTCCCTGATTTAGAGATCACGTATCCATTACTTGTCGTGTATCCGTTTCCGAGGAAGCAGCACCTGCTACTTCCCACCTCACCCCAACCCCCGGTTCCTCCAAAGGAACGTCTCCTTGTTCCTAGATTATCAACCGTGGCCCTCTTTTCAAGAACTGATGTCGAATATGCACTCTTGCTGCCATCCATCATCCGATTTTTGTCAATGGCAATGACCATAAAGTCCCTCCGAGAGACATTACTTTCTGGCACTCCACTCGCGGCCATCCCGCTCGACCTCTTGATGACCGCGATCACAGCGCCTACCTCGCAAGAGTCCATAAACTACCAGCGTCTGGAAACTCTTGGAGACACTGTCCTGAAGTTCATAGTCGGGCTTCAATTACTAGCAGATCACCCCCACTGGCACGAAGGTTACCTCTCCCGGAAGAAGGATCATTCTGTCTCAAACGCGCGTTTAGCCAAAGAGGCAATTTCCAAAGAACTATATCGCTGGATACTGCGCGACCGTTTTTCACCTAGGAAATGGATGCCGGCATACTTTTCACCTGCTGCATTGGAAACCGTCAAAAGCGAGAGCGAAAACTCCGACGTCGGAGAGGCTGATGTTCCGAAAGCATCTAAGAAGAATCAGCAACTCTCGACGAAGGTGTTGGCAGATGTCGTCGAATCTCTTATCGGAGCTGCCTACTTGCACGGCAGTTTCGACCTGGGTATTGAATGCGCTCAACTGTTCGGTCTCGGTATTTCTTGGAAGATGCTTCCCGAACGTGTGGAGACCATCCTGTCGCGCATTGAGAAATTTGAGCAGTATCCACCACAAATCGGGCAGGTGGAACGGATGATAAACTACGAATTTAAGCGCAAGGCACTTCTTATTGAAGCCCTCTCGCACGCCAGCCGGGAAGAAGACATGCGTACGGTGTCGTATGAACGTATGGAGTTCCTCGGGGACTCGGTGTTGGACATGGTCGTGACCGAGTTCTTGTACCACGCGCCAGGGAAGAAATATAGCCCTGGACATATCCACATGCGCAAGATTGCTGTTGTCAACTCGCATTTTCTAGCCTTCATTTGTTTGCGATGCTACTTGACCATTGAGACAGCGATGCCACAGTCGGACGAGCGGGGGAGGGCCACGCTCGTGCCTAAGACCCAACAGGTGTACCTCTGGCAGTGCTTGTTCCATTCTAGCCATTACATCTTGGAATCGCAGCAGTACAGTTTCGCGCGCCTCCAGAAGATCAAGGATGAGATAGAGAACGCGCTGGAGGAGGGTACTATATTCCCTTGGGCTGCTCTCACGAGTCTCCAAGCACCGAAATTCTTTAGCGACACCATCGAAAGCGTTCTCGGGGCGGTGTACCTGGACTCGCAGGGTGAGTTTGAGGCCGTCCGTGGAGTTTTGAGAACGCTGGGGATATTACAAGTGTTGGAGAGGATCGTGAGAGATGAGGTGGACGTGCTCCATCCGGTGTCGAGATTGTCTATGTGGGCGGCAAGGCATGATAGGCAGATCAGGTATGTGGTTGAGAAGGAGAAAGGACGGGTGACGTGCACCCTCTTCGTTGACGACGAAGAGCAGGCGCGAGTCGAGCATGAAAACAACAGTCGCGCGAGCCAGGAAGAGGTCAGGTTTTTTGCCGCCGAGCGTGCGATCCACTTCTTCAAGCTTCGCGATGATAGCAGTCATAGCCTTAAGCCGAAGCGAAAGACAAAAAGCGCGAAGAAGAAGAAGAGGAAGTTGAACGAGGTGTCCTAATTCTTTTTCGTTTCGTTTCGTTTCTTTTTTTGGAGTCAACACTACTAGAGAGCTAGAGCACGGCCGGAAATGAAATCATTGAACGTAAGACATACTGTGGTATCGACAGAAGCGGTTGCGACGAATGGGGAATTTTATGGACAATAATTAATGTTCAGTCTCTTCCCAGGTTCGGCCGACGGTCTTGACGAGATCGGCTTCTGTGACTTGTTTCCCGCTCGAAAAGTATCCTGCGGCGATTTTAGCGTCAATCTCCACTCGCGAGTCGGGTGGAATGAGATGTTCTTGATAATTATGAAATTAGTAGGAACATGATTCCTGTATTTATTGAGTGCTTACCTGGGATATCATATCGTCTTAGTATAGGAATTCCGCTCTTCACGATGGCATCGTATTTCCTGGTCAGATATCAAAGAGCGTGAGTTGTCCTCCTTGTTTCGGAAGAAGGATGACACGCACATGTCGCTCATGGACACCATATTATCGATTTTGGATATCCCCAACCAGTGGAGTACGTCAGGCATCAAAGCTTGGAATCGCATATCTTTCACCCCCGCGATCAACTCCGTCGATTTAAAGTACTTGTCCGCGGAATCGCCACCTCGCTTGCGTAAGTTGTACACGAGATACCTTTCGAATAGATTTTTTTCGGTTGAAAGTTTGGGTAAGCGAGTTAGGGGTCAGGGCGTACTTTGTGACTTCACCGAGCGCTCGGCCTTCTTTCCTGAAATAGACGACGACGCCTACTCCGCCGCGTTGGGCACAGCGGATGCATTCTTCGATGGCGTAGGTGAGGTAAGGTTTGCAGGTGCAAATGTCTGAACCGAAAACATCGGAACCGTTGCCTATGGGGAGGTCATCGGTATGGTGAAAGGAGTGAAAAGGAGAGATGGTACATTCGTCGTGGACACGTAGGGTTAGCTCTTTTGAAGTGTCGGACATGTAAGCTGGGTTACCGACTGGGAGAATATGGTGTGAGAGTGGGTAGGGGATGGCGATTTAACACATACAGATGTAAACTGTGAGATTGCCTATGGGAGGTAGGAAAACTTTGATGTCAGGACGTGTGATAAGCTCGGGGTACATCCCTCCGGTATCCTCGAATAACGCGCGTCGAAGGAGCCTCTCTGATCTATGAAGCAAAGACCAGGGATTTTTTTCATCAGCTTGCGCATCAAGACCAAGGGAAAACTCAACGACTGACATGCCGAACCTTTCAGCCACCCCAGGCAAATACCAAACAGGATCCACCGCGGCCTTACTGACGTTAATCTCCACACCAGAATACGTATCACTAACGGACCCGTCCGGGTTCGACATCGGATGGCTCTTCAATACGATTTTGCCATCGATAGGGATATCCCCTCTTCGGGCGGCATCATCAAGCTCGCTCATCTTCATATGAGCTCTCGTGACGGCAATACTCGGCCTGACGTCCAGGCCCTCCCCGGCTTCTTCTTCGTCCATCACCTTCCTGAACACCGCGGGCACGAGGTGGCCCCACGGGTCGAGTGAGACGATTTTGGAGGGGTCGAACCATGCGGGCTGGGGCGGGATGGACACGGGGGGTTCGGTCTGGGTGTAGTCTGGTTTGTGGGTTGGTGAGAGAGTGCCCATGGCGATGGAGAGGGCGCGGTAGATAGAGTAGGAGCCGGAGTGGGCGCCGAGGGCGTTGCGGCGTTTGATGCTGGTGGGAAGGCGAGAGCAGATGATGGGCCCGCGTTCGGAGGCTGTGGGGGCACCCCAGTGGAGAGAGTAGGGGATGTTTCCGTGCTGGTCTGGGTAGGCTGGAAGGGATGGGATGATGTTATCTCGGCGGGTAGTGTGTGGTGAATGTACTTACTGGTAAGATTCACTCTGCCCGGGTACAAAAGTTTCTCGCGGTCATTGTCGGTAGTAGGTAGTGAAGGTTTTGGGGTAAGAGGAGTAGAAGAAGACAAGGATGCCTTTGAAATTGACGAAGGAAACCCGGGGGTTGGGATTGTGGTTATCTCAGTGGAAGAAGTTGAAGATGAACGGGTCGGGGTTGGGACCGCTTTTGAGCTTGATGGGTGGGGTTGATTGACATTAACGTTCGCATTTGCGATGCTGTCCAACTGGAGGAAGAGAGATGAACTGGAATGTTTGGGTGAACGAACGAAAGGGACTGACCTTGGCTTGCAAGGTCTGTTGAGAGACTTGCAACGCGTGAAGCTGGGCGAGGATTTGGGTGAGTGTGGCGTCTGAGGCGACCATGGATGAGGGTGATGATGAGGGTGATGATGAGGGAAACGAGTGAGTATTTTGAGCATGGCAGCCCGTTTTCACGAGCTTATTAAAAGTATCATTTGCTCATAAGACCCATGGAGATTAATTTAGCTAGGAAAGATGAATGAACATGTGGTAGGAAAGTAGTGCTACTTCAGGAGAACGTCTATACGATGCCAGCCTGGGACGACCGTGGTGAGCAAAGCATCCGATGATGGACAATGTGGCGTACCCCAATCAGCCCAAGATGTGTGCCTTTGGTTGAAACGAGGGAACGTTGCGTGGATATATTCGAATACAAGTGATCTAAGCGGGAATACCGTTTGAGAGATGAAGCACACAATAAGAGATGACACACAATGAGAGATGATAGAAAATGGTGATTGCTTGAGACAGAGCCTAGAAGGTGGTGGTGTAAGGGGGTGGCGAGACTGACTGTATTTGCGTAGCTTGGCCGGTGGAACTAGGAACGTTGGAATAGTGTGCCTCTCCCGGTGATCGCAAGGTATTTGTGTCCTTTGGAGATAATAATTGAGCGACCGGGTCTGGAGTGGCTGCTCCTGGAGGAAGATACTGGCCGATCCTCCCATAATTTGCGACATCTTCTGAGAGTTGTTGTGGCGAATGATCTAAACGGGCAGCCAGTAAGCACTTTTAAAAAAATGCAAGAACAGGGACGGATTGAGCTTGTCGCCATAGGCTCTATGATCCATTCGGGCTGAGGCTGGACACCTACACCTTCTTATTTATTGATCGGTATGGAAAAGGATGGAAAAAAAGAACACAAACGGTTTTTCTTGCGGCGATAAAGGAGGAATGAGATCAAGGCCAACAGAAATACAATTGTACAGAGTGGCACAACTAGTGCAGCCACTGGCAACGCTTTTGATGTGCTTGGAGAAGCAGATGGACTTGGAGATGCTCCTGCAGGGATCCCATTGTCGTATTCAAGATAGTCAAGCAAGATCGTGCTAGGTGGGCCCCAATTGTAGACGGTCAACGTGGAGAGAGAGTGGGGGTCCAGATTTGAGAAGGAAAACAATGGGAAGTGGAAGACATAATCGGCACAACGGTTGAACGGGATGATGCCGGTTTTGATATCATTGAGTATGAAAGAGTAATTACATGGGAGGGTGAAGGCTGGCGGCAGGGATGATACACAGATACCATAGAGTGTGCCAGACGTGCCGTTGAAGGATACGGATGCGGAGCAGCCGTTGCAGGTCGCGTCGTGGTAAGTGTTGTTGAAACTCTGAGTCGAATTTAATTGGATGCCGCATCCGGTACAAGGCGAAGAGGGAGTAACCTCATGCCAGTCGTTGGTCGCGGCAGAAGGAGCAGATAAATACGACCACGCCTGGTTTGCATCGTCAATGGTCACATTGATCGCGAGGATGCGGTGAGCTATGAATGGGACGACAAAAAACGGTAGATACTTGTATCGCTCCATTTGTTGGAGGGCGCGGTGTTCATCGATGGATGATTCCACGATATCCGTCTTTATGGATATCCGAGCATGGAATGCTTTTACACTCCGATTAGAATTCCGACAGGTATATAAGGTCCATGGTAAGAGTCTGATTCAGTACTACTCAGTCCTTGTCCGAAAACCTGATTTTTCACACTATATGACGTGAAGTGTCACGTTCGGCGTTTCGACGAGAAGGAATGGACCGGCCTGGGGACAACAACCCGTGGTAAGTAACTGGAAGTGATAGACACGATGGCGTGCATACATACCCCAATCAGCCCAAGATGCAGAACTTCCAACACCGATGTGCCCTTGGGTTCAAACGAGGGAACCGTCACGGTGAAATTCTGGTATGGTTGGTGGGTCGGATCACCCGGGCGATTGTGAAACACGGGGTTGAATGGGCCATTAAAGAGGATGGTGCCCATTTCCTGAGGTACACAAGAAGACGCTTTCTGCGGGCAAGTTTGAAGACCGATGACGAGGGCTATCTGTATAGGGCCTTGGATGCTCTCCTACATTGAAAATCTAATTCAGTCGCACGGGTACACGGAGAAATAGGGTGTACGGGTTGTTCGACTTGGACAGTGAAACTGTGGCCAGGTTTCACTCGGTGGCCTGGTTTGGGCTCGAGAATAACAATCCCTGCGAGGGCGAACGTCGCAAAGAGAGGCAAGAGGACGAGCCTGAACAAGAGCATGGTCAACGGCAACTCTTCATATCAAACCAGGAACGCGCGTATTTATGCTAGCAACGTGTTGGTACCACGGGTTCACGCCAATTTAGGCTGCTTGATGATCGAACTCATTGCCGCCGTTCAGCTCGCCAAGCCCAAGCCAAGGTCCGGCGAGTACCTTCTCTCCAATGGAAGCTTCTTCTTGTTCCCATCGACTCTGTGCTGTCGTAACCATGTGATCCTCTCACACTCAACCTTTCACCGTAGAAATGTAAATTTGTATGCTACAAAATTGCCATGATATGATACAAAACGAACGTACTCACACAAAAACCCGTTATAATTACTTTTAGATATCGACCAGTCCTCGGGACTTGTCACGTCCTGGAAGTCTCGGGAACAGCAAACGTAACCTTGCCCCTTTCGTCTCCAGAATCGTGACTTCGGGGTGTGTTGGTCCCGCTCCCGCGGCTCTCATCAGCAAATCGTACCACCGATCCTGACGGTGAAATATCTCTCGAACTCGACGGCGTAAAACCCCTGACTCGCTCCAGTCGTAGGTTCTTTAGTGAGCTCGGATGGCTACTCAATGGCGAAGATATCCTCGCCCCCGGCCGTTTCATGTTTGGAAATCTATGGCTACTGCTCATTTCCAAACTCGACCCTCTTCGCCGTCCGTGTTCGTGTTCTCCGTCGAACGTGTTCGCAACTCCCTCCCCGTCGCTCGGCCGTTTTTTGCGGGAAAGACTGTGTCGATGGCCCCGAGCCATTTTTGATGCACCTTTCGGCAGCTTCGACAACTTTGAGAGCTTCAGACGGTCGATGACACCGTCACCGGATTCGCACGACCGGTGTCGCCTCAGGGGTGAGGGGGACCGTTCCTGCTCACCATTGCTATGCTCAGAGTCCCATTCAACGTTGCCGTCATCTTCCGCAACAGCAACTTTCCGTGACGATTTGATACCTTCCGTTTCTTCGTCGACTCCAGAATCCCCCCCATTTTCACGCTTCGGTAACACGCTTGATCGAGGTTTCCGTTTATCTAGGTATCCTGCAACACGATGCACATCTTCGTGACCATATAGTGGAGATGATCGTCCATCCGTAGAAGCATTGTTGTGTCTGACTTCGACTTCAACCTGTTGGGATATATATTTCAGTCATTCTGCATAAACCTGATACATTCACTCACATCTTCTCCGGGTCCTGCCTGCCATTCTACAACTCTCTGATCACCTTCCGGCCACTCTTGGACAACGTCATCTCTATCCGGGAAAGTTCCCACTTGGGCTTCCTCGTTCCTAGTCTCCAAGCTGCCTTCACTTCCAGGATTCTCGTCGACAATTTCCGAGACAGGCCTAGGGGTACCCTGATTCTCTATTTCCGACTTTTCACATGATGCTGGACACTCCCCCATCTCGATATCTCTGTTGATGACAATATCATCACCTCGGTGCACGAGGCGGATTTGGTTTGTCCAGTCAGGTGCTGCATGTCGTGACCAGGTACGCGAAGCGGTGTGTACGCGGCGGCCAAGAGAAAAGGACGGTATGGATAGACCATGGATGATGATCGAACAAAGTACCATAAAGGCCACGATAGGTTGGATGACAGCAGCGAGTATTTCCGTTTGAGCATTGTCTGCCCCTTCATTGAGCGACTCCAACGCAAGAGTAGAAATGAAGATTGCGCCTACAAAACTAGATGTCTGAATAGAGTAAGGCGGCTCAACACAGGCACCTACCAATGCCAATGGGACCAAAATGTCCACTGAATAAGGCTTCCTGGAAAGTTTTGATGTCCGGAATCCACTTGAATAGTGCAATTATGATTGGCAGCCTCCTCAATAGCAAGATGAGAATCGCGATCACGATCAATCTCCAGACACTCAGCGTCGTTTCTGGGTTGTGAAAACTTCGGAAAGGCATCCAGGCCCCTACATAAACGAAAGCACCAACATTGAAGAGCAAGTCTATGACCGAACTAAAAACCGACTCTTCGGTTTGCCGGTTGAAGAAACCGTCCCAGGCGAATGCAGACCCGCAAGCGAAGGCAGCAAGCAGGTCATCGGAGCCCAGTAGCGTCGTTACTCCTATCGTGAGCATGGCCAAGGACACGTATTGGGCAACGCATGATTGTCTGTCAATCAAGTCGTGATTTTGGCAGAATCTCATCAAGTGACGGAAGGCAAATCCAAGGATGACGCCGATGATACATCCTAGAAATATTTGGTCTAAGTTTGGGTGTGTCATCACGATTTAAGTCGGTCAAAGTGAGTAGATGGCACTCACAGAACCAGAGAACAAGAAACCAGTCTTCAATTGCCTGTCCCGTATTTGGGGCATCGAGGATAAGATAAAGGGCAATGTAGAGAAAAGGAAAGGCGGCCCCATCATTACAGCCACTTTCTGCAGCTAAAAGGTGCCGTAGGTGAGCAGGCACATGCTTGTCAGCATATTTACCGCCGACAACGGCGGCAGCCAAAATGGGATCGGTAGGCGTAAGACAAGCAGCCACCGCCAGGCTTGACAAAAAGTTGAGCTTGGGAATAAGCGCGCATATCAGCGCCGCTGAAACGAACCAGCCCTGTGTCGACGCAAGGTAAGTATTTGTACGTATCGTCAAGCAGTAGACGCACCCATGTCATGACGGGGACTAACAAAAAGAATAAACTTTTCCAGTGTCGGGCCATGTATGCCTTTGGCAGCTCAACTCCAATGGCAAATACACCAATGGCCAAGACGACTCGAGTGAACTCTAGTGTAATAATATCAGTCACCTCTACGGAGCCCCCTGCCCAACCTCTCGGATTGAAAATGCCTACGCCATAAGGTCCTGGTTTGGAGTTGTTGCATGAAATCGATGGTCCAACATTAATAGGAGAATGTTTACCGATGATGACCCCAAAAAGAAATGCCCAACATGCCTCGCCAATATAGAGCTTTGAATATTCAGTATACCCCAGGATGATGATAGTCTCCTAAACATACCTTTTCACGGAGAAACAAAGAGAACATGCCAAACTGGAGAGATGACTTTGTTACGACCACCGCAATAGAGAGAATGTACTGTCAACCTCACAAGGACAACGAAACCTCCGAGACAGGCATAGGCGATATGAGGGATCGTAACCGAAAACTAAAGGGGACAACATATGTTGAGGGACTGGGGAAGATTAACGAGCAAGCACTTACAGGATCGAAGGTCATTAACTGAAGCACAAGTCCACGCGTCTAGATACCAGAAAGCGCCCCAAACCAATGGTTTTGGAGGAGAGAGGCGTTTTGGTTTGTCGTAGGCAAGAACACACGTGATGTCATAAACTTACTTCTTAACAACATGCTCATTACTCCACCTCGTCGATAGGAGGTGTGCAGATATTTATTTCCGTCATTCTTTGACACGCTCACTCCCAACAATGGCCAGTTCTGCAAACACAGAGTCAATCTGCAAGAGACATAAGCTCCCTGGTTTTGGCCACCAACTCAATTTCATGCCACAGCATGGACTCTTTACTTTCATACGGAGTGAAGGCACCGTAGTTAAGAGGATTGGGCCAACAATAGGCGAATGGGGTCCCCTCTTCCCCACTGCGCTCCATCTAAATTGCCAGCAAGTTCTTGTTATATCATCCTCTCGACCACCTGATATTTAATGTAACGATCTAGGCGGAGGCTTACTCCCTTGCGAGAGTTGATCATGATGCGCTTCATGAATGATGTGACTGACAAATCTGGATGGGATACCTTGGTATGTGCAATGATCAGGTAATTTAATAGTGTCCTAACCCTGAACACAGGTTTTTGATGAAGAAATGGTAACCAAATGGAAATCCGAGGCTCTTGCACCAGAGGCTGATGTTGGCATGACGGAACTCATGTTCTCCTACTGTATTGACGAACTGCGATACAAGGCTAAACTATTCCAAGAAACACACATGGTCACGGCACTTGATGGCGATGTCGTTAAATCCGATACCATTATTCCTCCCTCTCTCAAAGATGCGCTTCGCGATGCTGTTGCGCATCTTGAGAACATACCGGAGCATCATCTGAACTGGCGTCCTGGCTCAAATGAGACCATTCTTGACCTTGTAGACCCTTCACTCTTCCCGGTTATCTATGGACATACCTGAATTCTAGCCGATAGCGTTGTTGGCTTGGCGGATTGCGCGAAGATGTGCGGACAGGGCGAGACTCTACCTCTCCCGCCAGAGGAGCAGGCAAAAGTGAACGAATATGATGGACAGTTCTTCAATCCTGGAGAATTAGTCGATCCTTTTAGCTGTAAATTCCAATGGCTCCCCTGCGAAGCAAGATTTGATGACGATAAAATAAGGTAACTTGTTTCTTGTCTATGTGTAGAAACATGCTGAATTGGATAAAGGATCATGTCGTACATCAATAATCTTCACCCTCGAACACATAAACCTCTCTACAACATCATCGAACAGATTATTGGTTTGACTCTTCCACTCTGGAACCAAACCCTGGCGCCACTCATAACTCTCACATCTTCTGGGCGCATAAACTACCCCAAGGCTGTTTACGACCTTGATTCGCAGTGCATGTTTGGTCCTAAATGGCTTACAGGGGACAATAGGTATGCCTCCCACGGACAGGTTGTATTACCCGAGCCAGGCAAGTTCATAAATCCAAAGCAAAATGAAACGTTCAACTTGAAAAGCAAGTTTGCGGGGAGGGGGTTACAGATAATAGTGAAGCTCACCAATATTCTTTTAACGCCTGAGAAATCAGAATACAATGGGGAAACATGGCAGGTTGAAGGCCAGCTGGTTCGTGTATACATACTCTGTTATGATGGGGTTAACTATATTATAGAACGAACACATTTGTGCTACAGCACTCTACTATTACGATGATGTCAACATCACCGAAAGCCATATGTCCTTCCAACAGCAGTCATCCCGCACCATGCCACTGCGATCGATTATAGTCGAGAACTGTTTCAAGAGGTATTCGGATGCGAGGACTTGGAATCTACGGTACAATTCAGTGGGGACATTGTCACTTGTGAAGGTCGTCTTGCTACCTTCCCCAATATCTTCCAACACCAAGTCAGTCCATTCAGCCTCGCCGATAAGACCAAACCAGGACATCGCAAAATTCTGGCTTTGTTTCTGGTGGATCCGCATATCGAGATTATCTCATCGGCACATGTGCCATATCAACAGAAGGAGTGGTGGATGCGAGAATTGTATCTGGGGGGGATGTTTCCTATGCTCCCTGCTGAGATTGTCCGCGATGTGATAGATAAGGTAGCAGAGTTCCCGATTGGGTTGGAGGAGGCAAAGAGGTATAGGGTAAAGCTGATGGATGAAAGGAAGGTGTTTGCGAAAAAGCAGGATGAGCAGTTCCTGAAGGTAAATTTCCAACTTTATTCTTATGCTTGACAGAGGACGTGATCTCTTGCTGAGTACATTACCATGCACTTGCCATAAAAGAGCTCGTGTGAACAACAATATGGAACAATTAGCGTGTAAACATACTTTCCCATTTGCCTCTGCAATTCTGAAATGTTGTAAATGCTGATTTAAGAGGCATTCACTCAGGAATATGGCCAATGGCTACTACCTTTGCCATGTTTCGTGTATCTTCCGATCGGCTTTCACTAAGCACTGACCGTGACGTCATGCTTGCGATCGACTTTCGCTATGTCACGTGCTGTAATGCCCCTGTCTCGCTGCTTGTCCTTGCTATTGTCTCCGATGGCCACGACTACAAAAAGCTGCCAATGGCGTCCTTCACTCCAAGTTCCATTCCCAAGCTGCGAAGTATCGCAAGACTTTGGTCTGGATATCGATACTGGTGCATTTCATTATCACTTTCCTCCCTCCCCTCAAGCCGGATTGTTGATCATGCGACGCCCGCAACTATCCCCTCTGTATCTAGGTAGCATCACGGAGGAAGTTGACTTGGACCTTGGCGCGGAATCACCCGACTCAATCATGAAAACAGCTTTGGACACTATCACGAATGAAATCCACACCTCCCCTGACGAGTGGCGCAAGTGGGGTATCGCGGTGCATACAGATGTGCCAATGAGAAGGCGGTCCTGGCGCTCTGCATCGTTTTCAGAAAGGAGGAAGAGAAGTCGTGTATTGGTGTCACATCCGGTTGATCGTGATTGTGGAATTTGGTGAGAACAATTGTGTCTCTTGTCTTTTTTTTTCCGATCAAACGATGGCTTATAGAAACATTTTAGTTTCGAAGTTGCAGTGTCGCCTTGTAGAATGTTATGTTGCGCGAAACTATTCTGTTTGGAGCATATTTCAGATGTAAGCCTCCACAGACGATAAAACTTGAGCCTGGGCCACTAATCGCCTTGCACTTTAGTGGCTCTATGGACCATCGTCTGATGGTCGATGTCCTTCCTGCAAAATACCCTGCTCATTTGTTCCATCACCAAAGTTAGACCACAAGGAGTTTGTCCATCCAATATCTCCTCCACAACCAGATCGGCCTCTCGCATCACCATTAATAATGCCCTCGGCTGTTACTCCAGACCCACCTCTCCCTCCTCCCGCTTCGCGCACGATCCTTCACATCGAGAAACCAACAGAAGCCAGATCCCTGCATCCCCCCCAGTGCCGTTTCCACCCGACCTCTTCCGCCATTGTCCTGGTGAGCCGAATGGTAGGGAGGGTATTGAGTATTGTAGGATTGACCCTTTTCTTATTCGTTCTCCTATCGTAATGTCATTTCGCATGGATGCTCTTGATGTCTGAACACTTGAGGCATTTGTCGCATCAACCCGCCGCGCAACTAGTCCCACTAATCACACTGTATCCCATCAAGCGGAAGGTTGAGAACATGAGAACCCGTGCATGGAGTTGGAATCCGAAAGTGCAACTAGAGGTTAAAATGCGACCGAATTTACCAAATGGAAATGTCCTTTGAAAATGTTCAGCTGTCCACAGCCGAACAGTTTGGCTGGAATCGAGGTCGTCGTGTATCAATTGAGTGAGAAGTTTCTAATCATTAACAAAGAGTAGTAGGTATACGGATAGGAGATTGGCTACAATCGCGAATCCAAGCATCCTAGCTCACCCTACCCAAGCATCCGAATTGGATAGCCTCGAAAAAAGGACGACAAGGTTACCCAGGATTGTAGATAGACACTATCTCTTTCCCTAATGCACCTTTGCTCCACATGAGAGAAGACTTTCCCCGAACCCGGAGTGAGACCAGCTGCAGTGACGAGAATCGCGCGACAAGATGGTCCTTGAATGCGACATGTTTAGCGGCTATGTCCTCATCGTCATTTGCCATCCAATCCAATGTAAAGGAACGTATCCCGGGGGGTAAAGAAAGTGCATGCAGCTCGTCCAAAAAGCCCTGGAAAATGTAACATTAAATCGCAGGGACGTAAAGTTGGTCTGTTACATACTCTCTGAGTAACCGGTGTTCCATGGTCTGCCGATAATACGGACAACTCCTGCAGGTTCGGGAATATCGAACAAAATCTCGCAAGATCATTGTACGTGAGCGAGAATAACTCGACGCTAAAATGAGTGAGATCTTTCAGCTGCTTAAGATATGCAGGGTGGGAAGACACCGCATCCAGAATCGCATAAGAAGGATCACCCTGTGGCATAAGGCTAGATAAATTCAGCCGCCGAAAAGATGGCGATTGACATTCTTGCACCTCTCGGCCGAGGATGATGTGCAGTAGTTCGTGGGGACCATGATATTCAGAAAGATAAGGCGTGGGTGATGTATAAGGTGATGGGAATCCTTGAGCGAGTCGTTTGCAGTGACCAAGGTCGCTGATTGAGACTGATAAGATGAGATGACGGAGAGCAGGAGTTTTGGATAAGAGCAGAGGCATCTGAGCACATATGTCTGCTGAAATAGAAAATTTGAGTCTGTGAAGTGAAGGAAAGGAGCCTGCGGAGGCTATGTTGTGGAAGAAGAGCGATGAAGAGCGACACTGCCCAACTTGGAGGACTTGGAGTGAGTTTGCATCCAGAAAGCACAACCATTGATCTATTCCTATC
This sequence comes from Porpolomopsis calyptriformis, assembly GCA_951640195.1. NCBI lineage: Eukaryota > Fungi > Basidiomycota > Agaricomycetes > Agaricales > Hygrophoraceae > Porpolomopsis > Porpolomopsis calyptriformis. The sequence continues at coordinate 225,387 of OX621172.1, read as the reverse complement.
TTAGCTAACGCTTCAAGCGGCGCGAGGTGCCAAAACCTGAAGCATGGCAAACGCAAAGTGCCATTGATAGCAGGGCTCATCGTCGCGGGTGCACTGCAGCTCATGAGATCGACCGTTTGAAGATTGGGCAATTCGCATAGTTGTCGAAGGGCGAACCCATCGAGATCCGTATAGGTAGATTTGAAAATCCGGGCATTGGTGAAACGAGGTAAGACTTCGTAGAATTTCTGGCTGAGGTGATTGGGATCTCCGGGATCTCCAGGAGCAACTTCGAAAAAATCAGAAGTTCGGGCACTGAGACTGATCTCACGAACGCAGACAGCAATGTGGTTTGAACTGTAGAAATTTAATCGTTGCAGCTCATGCCTTGCTTGGTTTGGGGGGAGCATAGACCGTTTTGATTTACTCCAAGCTTCGGGGGACAACGCGTCAACCATGAAGGGGTAGAAGACGAAGGTGTGATAGATGAATGGCAGAACGGCCAAGCGAAACACTTGACATGTCGACGAGACATTGTGAACGGTCTTCTTTGGACAATGATGAAAGATTTCAATCCAAAGTTCGATAGGTAGCGGTTTCACATATGACTGCACCAAGTGAGTCATGTTCTGCTCACGAAAGGTTAGAGAAATGCTACGAATCAGTAGCTGAACTCACGTAGAAGTCACTTTGTGGGGTGGTGCCTTGATCTTATGTAATCGGCAGTAACTTTGTCCGATCACTTGGTGAGTTCACTTCGTAGCTCTTACTAACCGGCCTAATGACTCGGTCGTTCATGAACCGATGACAGCGGTGCAGCTTGCAGGTTTGCATAAAAGCTCGTCTTCATCTCTCAACATTCATCATACCAATGGCTTCAATTCCTGTGATTGCCATCATCGGTGCAGGCCCAAGTGGTCTTCTACTGGCTCGGTACCTTCAGCTACACTCGATCCCTTGCAAAATTTACGAACAGGAAGCGTCACGCTTTGCGCGAACACAAGGCGGCTCTCTTGACTTGCACGAGGAGAGTGGGCTACTTGCCATCAAGGAGGCTGGCTTGCTCGACAGATTCCTAAAACTTTCCAGGAAAGGAGGGGAGCAGATGAGAATTCTTGATTCAAAAGGCAGAGTTTGGTTTGACACCGGCCCTGAGGATGGACATCCCGATGATGGGCAAGGTGGCGCGAGACCAGAGATTGATAGGTGAATCTCGATTACATTGACATTATTTTCATTCTACTTATCCTATGTTTTCTAGGACAGATCTGCGAGACATTCTCCTCGACTCTCTCCAGCCTGATACCATCCAATGGAACCACCGTCTTGTCTCTGCCGAATCATTACCCACCTCTTCCTATCGACTCCATTTCACCGATGCACCCTCGATTACAGTCGACGTCCTCATTGGCGCCGACGGAGCATGGTCTCGGATCCGACCTCTCCTCACTCCAGTTGTCCCTGTTTACTCAGGCATCACATTTGTTGAACTTGTCATTTCGGATGTTGACGCCCGTTTCCCCCACCTCGCCACGCTTGTCGGAGATGGTATCGCCTTCGTCATGTCTGACAACAAAGGACTCATCCCTCAGCGCAATTCCAACAACCTCATCCGTATCTATGTTGGCTTGCGCATCCCTGAAACCTGGCTGGACCAACATCCCCTCCCTGCCAACCCCGCAGATACTCGCCAATACCTCATATCACTCTTCCCGGGCTGGGACTCAGCTACCCTCGATCTCATAAAACAATGCGACGACACGCCTATGACTCCCCGCAAGATCCACGCTTTCCCACCTTCGCACTCGTGGTCAACTGGGCTCAAAGGCATCACCCTTCTCGGAGATGCAGCACACGTTATGTCGCCCTTTGCCGGAGAGGGAGTCAATCTTGCACTCATGGATGCATATGAGCTTGGTCGGGAGCTCGTTGCAGCTCTTCGCAATGGGGGTTCAATGGATGACGTTGACCAGGGACTCAGGACATTTGAGAAATCAATGTTGCAGAGGGCTTCAGAGAAAGCAGAGGAATCTGCCAAGAATTTGGATGCTCTTTTCGCCCCCACTGCTCCCGCAGAATTCGTAGAGATCGTCAAGTTGTATGGACCCCCTCCGTCACCCACCCAGCCGTGATAAAATTATATGTCATTTATCAAGCATTCAATTCTTCCATCCTTTTAATGGTAGTTTCATGTCCCCCTGATAGCACACGTATCGTTTCTGGATCCAATGAGTCGTATGGCAATTATGAAGGAGTGAACTCTCCTACTTTCGAGGGATATAAATAATTTCTTAGGTGCGCCAAAGAAGCAAGTGGTGAATCGATCACAATAAATTTATAAGATGAATCGTGAGGCTTATGCAACACGAATACACGTTGGTTCCTTTGGCAAAAGAGAAGTTTGATGAGATCCGATCACAAATAAATGTCCTGCCGCTGGTAGTCGTGCCCAAAGAATACAGCTACGTTCTGTTTCCAAAGTTCGCTTAATGCAACATCGGGAGAGCCCTCTTCAACGTTAGAGTGGTCGCATTCTCTGCACTGCCGCACACTTTTCGGCGAATTGTTCGTAGTTGGCAGTAATCATTGAAATACACCCTGGGCGGACAGTTCGATCGTCGACGATTGACTAGCGCCAATACTGAAAATGCACGCCAGACCGAGTGGTCCCAAATTACGCGCGTAGCTTCTTCAATAACAGGCAGGATCGGGTGGTTGCATCCAAGGATGGCATTAACGTCTTCAAAATATCATAGATCGGGGAGTTTCTTAGATAGGACGGGTATCGATTGGTGTATTGACGGGTGAGTATAGGGGTCGCTATGTCAATGGTGCCGACGACGCCATCTGCAAACTTTATGCAATAGCAGAGGATTCATCATGGGTCCATTTTCTGGCCTACAGTCTTTAGTTCATGATAGCATCCTGGTGTCCCATCTTGCTAAAACCGTCTTTTGTCGAAGACGTATTCAGCGGGCTCATTGCAGTTATTGATGTCTGGATGCGCAGACGGCCGAATATCAAGACGATTAATCGCCGCACAGTGTTTCGGGAAAGCCCACATATTCCGTTCGTAGGAAAGTAGCATTTTGATCTTCCAGCGATCGTAAGTGATAGTAGTGGCAATCCATTATCCAGAGAACCCTCATATGTTTGTCTGCGCCATTCGGATATGGTGCCGACATAACGCCTAACGCTGCGGAATGATAGGGATACCCGGGAGCTCCCGAGGGCCTTTGTGCTCAGTCCTTGAGCTCCCTAAGATCGTTCCAATGGATTCGTAACGGGAACCCACAGAAAGGCCTCGCGAACCAAGAGGATCCGATTTCCAGAGCTCCGGCAAGTATTAATTAATCCGGAAACCCCAAAGAGGGCGACGCGTGTCTGGGAGTGGGAGAACAATCGCTTGTCTTTGTGCCTTCGTCCTGTCATCCCTGGAAACAGGTGCGTAGGGTTACCTGTGCATTGGGGGAGAGTGGTGAACGGACTTACTGGGTGCATCATGATCGCTGCATCACCACCTGGTGCCGAAAGATGTCACCAACCAGTACAGTCTTTTCATCAGATGCCAGTAAAGGGATTGTCAGCAGGCAAAGGAGACGATGGTTGATAAGCACCGGTAACGTGTAAGCCGCTGACCTCGACGAGATGACGTTAAACCTGACCGACGTTGATAAACCCGACGCTGGGAGGATGACGGTCAAGTCCGACATGCACACCTCTACCGACGAACTTTTCAAATACAGAAAACATCCCCTCAAAGCTCTCTACATTATATATTTCTTCGCAACCCTCATCTTCCGCGTCGCATACTGGGCTTTCATAGCTCTCATTCCAAGCTTGCGCCCCAGACCTTCATGGTCTTTCACTCGCACGTTCATGGCCCTCCTAACGCGAGCAACCGTCACATTTCTCTTCGCCGTTGGGCCTGACATTCTCAAGAGCGTGGAAGCGGAGCCGGAGCCTGGGTCAGATCCTTCCAATGCCAGCAAGACTGGGTTCGTGTGGGTCGAACCTGTGCCCCCCGAGCTCGTAAAGGGAGAGGTGGCAGACATGGCGAAAGTAAATAAGGTGTACCCTTCTAGAGTGCCAGCGTATTGGTATGGCAAGCGTAATGAGGATGGGGGGCTCGCCCATCCGGCCAGGGTGGGAGAGAAAGTCCTGTATCATTTTCACGGTTAGTGCCTCTCCCATGTCTGTCATTCATACTCACAAGAAATTGCAGGTGGAGGATACATCGTACGTCTTTTCCTTCCCTGTCGTTAATCTCACTCACTCCCCGCTCCAGATGGGCACAGGATCTCCCAAGGGATATAACTCCCCAATTCCTACCTCTCTTCTCAAGCATTGTCCCAACGCCCTTCACCGTGTGCTCAGCCTCTCTTACCGCCTCTCCTCTTCTTTCCCTTTTGAGCCAGTCAACCCGTTTCCGGCAGCCCTCCTTGATGCCCTCGCGGGATACCATTACCTCGTTAAAACCATGGGTTTTAGTCCAGAGGACATCATCCTTTCCGGCGATTCTGCAGGCGGTAATCTGGCACTTGCCCTCGTCCGCTACCTAATCGAGGAAAGGGTACCAGATCTGCAAGTCCCCCAAGCGGTTATTTTGTTATCCCCTTCGGGGAATTGGGAAAGAACCCTCAAGTCCGACATCGACTTTGCCCTCCCGTTTTTTACATCTGGTTACTCCGCACGCAGCATCCTAGGGGCTCTCCCCCCGTCGGCAATCCGTACTAATCCCTATTTCTCCCCTGCCTCCTTAGAGCTCGACTCTTATTCCGAGTCTTTATCGGCAATCGAAATCACAATACCGGGACTGAAATCGCTCAAGCCAATAGAAACTGGTCTCTTCGCCGGCTTCCCGCCGACTTGCATCGTCGCGGGCGGCCTTGAGGCTTCGGTCGACTCTATTCGGATCCTGCGTGATCGGATGAGAGCTGATATCGGAGAAGGGAAGAAAGGGCTACTTTATCTCGAGTGTGAGGATGCCATACACGATTTTGTGGTGCTTGAGTGGTATGAACCGGAGAGAGGTCAAGTGTTGAGAGCATTGGCGAGGTGGCTGGAGGGGTTGTGAGATGATGAGTGCCCCTTAGATATTCCTCTATGATAATTCAATGTCAACGACGACGACCAACCCCACAGCTCGATCCTCGTTTTTGATTTGTCATGTGTGGCTGGCCTCGAGGCACCGGCGCTAGGCACGGTGTCCTCGTCCTTCAATCCACCCCAGGATGTTCAAAGCTTTGAACAAGCGTGCCAACCGTGGAGATCTACAAGTATCTGCCGCGGTCAGCATCGCTGGGATCCAAGCCGTTAACGCCAATCTTCAGATCGCTGGCCGCGATCAATACAGCATCTATCCCGGTCGCAGTGAGGGTGTGTTTCCAGTTGCATTGTCATAGGTAGCCGAGTGACCGAACCTGCCCATATCCGACAGAGGCGGAAATTTATCAATGGCTAGCCGCCACCATTCCTTCTGTCAATTATGAAGGAGCTCGCGCGAAACGTCTTCATAATACTGGCGGCTGGTTCTTCGGCGGGAAGCGATTCCTACGATGGAAAGCAACTCCGGATGATTTCCTGTGGGTCCATGGAACACGTCAGTTTCCCCTCACGAATCGTGATTTGATCGATCCATACTGAGTTCACTACCCAGCCGGCAGCGGAAAGACGATCTTGAGGTGATGCAATCTCGGTTGTGCCACAGGATGGCTGCTCAAACCTATGTTTGTTGACAGCGCGGCCACGGTCGAGGAGGTGACTCGTTATTGTGAAGCAAACCCGATATTCGCTTGCGGATACTTCTTTTTCGACGGCAGAGACGGGCAGAAGGAATTACAACAACTCTCAAATCTTATCCGCTCTCTCATCAGACAGCTCTCCTCTCGATGTGGCGGCATTCCTCCTCCCTTGAAGGCCCTCTACGATCATTGTCACAACGGCGGTTCCCAACCCTCCATCGCTGCTCTCCAGACCACCCTTCTCGATATTCTCAGCCTATTTCATCAAGTGTATATCATCGTTGACTCCCTTGACGAGTGTACCGAGCGAAAGGAGATCTTGAACTGGATCGAACAGATCACAAGTTGGAAGGCCGGAAAACTACATCTGCTCATTACCAGTCGGAATGAGGTGCCCGTCACCGATCGACTCCAGCGAGTTGATCCCGACAATATACTTATGACATCCCAACTCGTTCATGCCGATATTGAAGCATACGTCAATCATATGCTTAAAACGACGTTGTCAGACCAATGGGACGAAGAAATTCAACAAAAAATCAAAGATAATCTACTCTCAAGAGCAGACGGAATGTACGCTTTTTTTTAGAAACATCTTTCGTTTGTTCAAGTAACACTTAAACTATCGTCTCAGGTTCCGGTTAATCTCATTGCAGATAGACGAATTACAAAATTGTTTTAGTGACGAGGACCTGGAAGAGCAAATGAACACCCTCCCGAGTGGTTTGGACGAATTTTATGACCTCATCGTCTCGAAAATCGACAATAAACACCGCGGGCACGTCCTCAAGTTCCTGCAATGGCTTGCATTTTCTGCTCGCCCATTACGACTTGAAGAACTGGCCCAAATTACCGGTGTCGTCACTGAGCACGGGCGTCCCCCGCGTTTTAAACCTTCCCGTGTTTACCGTGATCCCCAATCTGTGATGCGTGTCTGCTCAAGTCTCGTGACGTACACAGACGGTAAAAAGCTTGACTGATAACCGGGTTCGTCCTACTGACAGACGCCACAGGAACGATTAAGCTTGCTCATATGTCGGTCAAAGAGTACCTCCTAAACCCGAACGATCGGCACGGGACCCCAGGTTTCACTATCGACGAGAAACACTCCCACTCGCTTATAGCGGAGACGTGTTTGACCTACCTTTTGCAATTCGAGGACGAGGATATCCTAAACTCAGAGACCGCTCAAAAATTCCCGCTCGCGGACTACGCTGCTAAATACTGGATCTTTCACGCCAAATCTGGATGTCTTAAAGGCCCTGAACTGAACCTAATTACGACCCTACTTCACCCTTCCCCAACCCTGCCCTTCCTCACATGGGTTTGGCTTTTCAATGTTGACACAAAGCAATCGCTTGACCTGTCGGAGGGGGTCCCACCTCCCCTGTATTATGCCTCCTTAGCTGGCTTAGTCCCAGCCGTGTCATGGCTTCTTAAAAACGATGCTGACCCCAACGCGACTGGTGGGAGGTTTTGTAATGCACTTCAAGCTGCCGCGGCTAAAGGCCACGAGGGTATTGTGAAGCTTCTTCTGCAAAATGGGGCGGAGCCTAATCTGTATGGTGGAGTCTGTCATACCCCACTCTTTGCAGCTTCACAGAGGGGCCATCTAGGAATTGTGCAGCTCCTCCTGGACAATGAAGCTAATGTGAATGCACACTCAGATTTCCATGGCAGTGCACTCCAAGTAGCATCATTTAAAGGCCATCAGGAGATTGTACAGCTCCTGCTGAAACATAACGCAGAGGCCAATGCCCAGCCTGGGTATTATGGCACTGCACTCTACGCAGCTGCGGGTGAGGGTCACGAGGCGATTGTGAATCTTCTTCTGGGGTACGGGGCAGACGTCAATGCCAAGGGGGGTATTTATGGCACTGCGTTCCAGGCAGCATCGTCCAGAGGCCATAAGGGTATCGTGAAGCTCCTCCTGGAAAGAAACCCGGAGATCAAGACGAGTCGTCGGAAATACGGTGGTATACTGCACCCTGCGTTGGTAAACGATCACGAGGAGATCGTCGGGTCCTTGCGCCTCATGGGAGCAGACGTGAATGAGAGGGGTGGATTGTACGATAAAGCGCTGGAGGCCGCGACGTGGCAAGGTGGGAAGGGAAGTGTGAAGCAGGCGCTAGAAAGGCTCGCGAGGCGACAGAGCAACGACGACGGCGACGGCGACGGCAGTGGCCATGAACAAGGGAACGAAGATGGGCAACATCAGGATAAGCCTGTGAATATTATTTTGGTGGAATCTCATTAGTTTCCTCCGGTATATATCGCATGCTATGGTGGAACATTTTATTTACTTTCGTGGAGTAATCTGGACCGAGAAGTATTTCGTCTAAAGTCACATGTATTGTACTACCATAACATTCTTCCATAACTATAACATAGATCGTCGAGCCATTCTAAAAAAGATAAAGCCTCCCAACAGCAACGAGAATTAGTACAACATCTCACAGTCTAAATGAATGTATATAATCAAGGATCATACTATGGAAAGTCGCAACATGTCAGTGTAACTGGAAATCTATCCATCAACGATGACAACACTCACCACGATGTGCATGGGCCCAGGGAATGGACTCGTGGCCCCGGACGGTGTGATATATACATTCCTCTCCGTTTCATTTAACTCGGTGGTAAATTTGGCAAGTCTTCCAGCGTTTCCGGCCGCACGCCGCACATTCTTCAGCGCAAACACCTCCCGCACGATCTCCGTTACGAAGATCTCCGCAAGGTCCGAAATACCCGAGCAGTTATGGAAAACCGTCGGGGTGAGGTGGTATAGCGATTTCGAACGGGTTGGGTCAATTATTTCAGGGTTGGGAAAGTCGACCTCCTAGGATTGGGAGAGAAAGAGCGATAAGGTGGATTCAGATGGAGATAACCGAAGCCAACATACGTTCATGTGTGCTTTCTTAAAGCTCGCCCATATACGCTCGCCCTTTCCGACCCTAATCGGCGGCTTTTCATCACCCTGAGGTATTTCGGCATCACCATCGACATCACGGTATAGTCCGGCGCACTGCCAACATCAAAATCCCTATCAGAACAGGAATCGCCGGCGTCGAAAAGTAAAACACAAGTCCCACCTCCGAGTTGAGACGCATCGCCTCGCGCACATAGCCGTGGAGCAGATCTGAGCTTTTCTCGTCGCTCCTATCAATGAGCTCCACGATCTTCTCTCTTTCCTTCTTTCGCTCGTCGTCCAGGTAAAAGTCAACGACAAGCACGGCGGCTAGTAGCAGTCAGTTCAGACCGTTCACACTTGTGCTAGGTAATACCCACCATGAGCGTAGTTCACCGATGTGCAGAGCGCCAGCCTAACGACGCCGGTCACCAACTCATTCAGTGGTTTCTTGCTTTTGGCCAGTTTTTTTAGTAAGTCCTTCGAATGCTTGGGATTGGGCGCGATGACGCTCGCAAAGGTCGAGGCTAAACTGAGGAGAACATTCTGGTCGATTAAAAAAGAAAAAAGAACACATTCAGAACCAACTTCGGTTGGGGACACTGAAAGAGTAGGACCCACGGGAGAGGAGGAGGGAGATGCACGCGTAATTGCCTTCGTGACCAGATCATATAACCTTTCGCAAATCTGGTGCGCGGCTGAACGCAGAGCGAATCTCCGCTCGGTATCGTCGAGACTGAGGAATATAAAACTGCATGCAGTGAGTCAACCTCGAGTCCTAAACGTTCAAAAGAGAGAAGATCGTACGAGTACTGGCATTTCGATTCGTCAGCGTAGACTCGACAAGCGGAGAAAAGAGGGGGTGATACTGACCACCGTCGACAGCTTATCATAAACTTCTCGCTTGGTAAATAGTCCTCTTGAGTGCTCTTTCGTTTTAAGTCGGATACCACACTATACCATGCAGCAATGAGCACACGTTGCATCGGAAAGAAAAGGAGAAACGCCTACCAATTTCCCAGCGGCCCATTCGACCACAACGGCATTGATGACATCGTTCACGACATCAACATACCTTCCGGGGACATTGTCGTATCTAACATGCAGCAACACCATTATCAGCCACAAGGCGAAAATACTAAGCAAAACGAGGCAATGGATTGTTACACACGTCCATGATTTCCTCATGATATTCCGTTTGATATGCCGACGGTACCATCCCTGGTACTTGTCAAGAAATTCTTCAGAAGAGAATAGTCCTTGAATTGGCTAAGAAAAAATCAAGGTAAGCAGGGCCATCCACAAAATCACAGATCGGTTTGGGAAATTATCCTTACCGCGGATAGGTCGGTATCATGCACACTACACAGGAAGAAGAAAAAAGTTTTATGAATATCCGTGAAATAAACTTTGCCTTTACGATTGACTTTGGCTTACCTCGGTTTGGGAATAGACATGAGCGAAAGCAGAAGACCCGGATGCCTAGGTTCATCTGTTTCATAACTGCTCTTGAAGAGCACGTCATGGTCTATGACGTAGGTAATTGCCTCGAACGTTGTCAGCACAACCGGAGGGGCGATCGCTTCCGGTCGAAGGAAATTATACCGGCTAGTGGGCCCCCGCTTCGCCAAATTCTCTTTCATAGTGTCTGGTGTGAAAAACGGGAAGAGGCTGTATGCATTATTCTGTCCACGATACAATGAGTAAAGCTCGGACTATAGACGCTTGTCCAGAAAACGGGACTTACAAATGGGTAATGACGAGGTAGCGTGCGCATGAGAAGTTTTGGCACTGCCGATCATCCCAGGCTCAACTTAAAATTTTCGCAGAGAGAATGAAAGGGGAAGGGGAATCCCTGACGCACTTTCAGCCCCGAAACCACCGTTCTCGTAATCACGAAGTGTGTCTGCATATCCCCAGGCCGTCAAATTCGCCGCTGTCGATAGCGTATTCGTCACGGAATGGACGTGTTCACAAGGTTGCGGGGGACTCACGTGTGAAATCTGTAGTATAGTATCTATCGCCGCGGATCATAGCAATCGCGTCACCTAGAACTGCCCTCGTCGTCTAATGTAACATCAGGACACATAAGAAAAGGACTTGAACGACTTTAGACGCACAGTGAAGCCAGCCGCTATATATGATCCGCGTGAAACGGGCATGGTATCCTCTGCTTGAAGGCCAGGCTACGATGCCGAGATTATTGATGAGACGAAAAAGGGAGGCGGAGGGTGTGGGTATACTTACGTAGAGTTCAAGGTTGTCGATATGTCCATAAAGACGGCGTGCAGCGTCCTAAGTGAAGGTAAATGAGGTGTGTGATTTCGAACCACAACCCTCTTACCGCAACCTCCTTGTTCCGATTCCATTCCTCGAACGTTTCGAAAGCTATAATATGGACACGTGGTATCAACCGATCATACCAAGGATCGAGAAAGTGATCGGCACGAACGTTTAAGACTCAGAAATTTCCGAAACTCGTTCATCTGGTGCACCGAGTAACGGGTGAGTAAATCGATATTTCTCTCTCTAGGAACGAAGCTCACCGTGCAAACACCCCAATGCCTCGCTTGCTCGATTCCTAGAACCTCCACAATCTTCAACACCGGCGGCGTACCGCGAGCACGCCATGCCCCTCCAGGGGTCTCTGTCGCGTCCAACAAGATGCGTGCGAGATCGTCATCAGAGAATCGACCGTCTCCCTGGCGGGTCAAGCTATGGTTCATGGGCAGTCGATTAGTTAGAGCTGAAAAGCGCGGGGGAGGAAGACATACCCTCCAAAAGTACGTTTTTTAGGATCTTGTTCGAGGGTACCAGCCTTTTTTGCCACCCCACGCAAAAAATCTGGCATCGTGATCTAGGTGATAGTGAATACCACAAATCGTGCGTTGAGAAATAAACGGAACGAACTTGATCGTATGCCTTTCCGGGGAACATTTGATTGAATTGTTCCTCCGTCCATTCAACGTCTCGTTGGGAGAGTGTAGCATGCCACTATTATGGCGTCACTTGATCAGTAAGGAAAAGAGCAGTGAAGAACAAAAAAACATACGCGGTAGAGCATGTTAAACTCGACGCTGACATGATTTCCCTGTCCTCTGGGCACAATCGTCTGATCTTTCGTCTTTATAGGCTGCATGAATCAAGTGATGACAAGAAGTCAATCAATCACCGGAGATCGGATGTGGGAAAGTCAAAAAATTGAAACGCACATCAAAAGCTTTGATATCCCAGAACTGGCCAGTGGAGAGACCGAGGAAGCTTGCTGCATAATCACCCAGGATGAGGCTCATAAAATGGCCACAACTTCCAGATGAAAAATGAGAGAGAAAAATCAATGCACCACAATGACGTGAACGAGTAAGTAGTGCACGTACTTGACAAGCCTTGCAGTCTGGAAAATCTCTTCGTCTTGGTCAGTACTCCGCTTAGGGTCAGGAGGAGGCGGATTCTCCCAAAGTCCACGTTCGTTGAGCTTGAGAAGACGGTCGGCGATATACTACATGAGAGAGTCAATACCCTCACCAAATGAATTGGTGAGAGAGAATTGGAACGCACGTTATGGTTTCGGCTAAGGAGGACGAGGATGGCGCTAGCGGCTGGTGGGAGGAAGGCCATCCGTTCTTCCGAAAATGTGTCGGGGTAGAGGAGACCGCGGCCGGTGGATTTGTCCCGTACCATGTCCTGCGCCTTCTGGTCTTGGAAGAATTGGCGTATGTCAAAGAGGCCATTTTAATTAAAAAAGAATGGAGAGACTTACTGTGACCGTATAATGGGCTGAGATCAAGGTACGAGCTCGTCTCATTCTGGGACCAGTCGCGCAGGTTTGTCCGGAAGACGGAATGTGTGACAAGAGTGGCAAACGCGAATGTGAAGCTTGAAATCCCAGACGGGTGGTTCTCTGGCTGAGAGGGGGGGTTGGCGTCATTACAAAAATGGAAAAAACGAGGCGGACCTGGCTCCTTTTCAAAAGTGTCTCAAATATTAGACCAGGGTCGGGTAAACTAGTTGGAGGGACGCAGTGCTGGGACTGCACGCTTCGCGCATATGGCCTGCCGGCGCGGCCGTAATCCACATCCTGCAGATTGTTACCACCGCCATCGGCTGCGCGGAAGGAATGGGCAGCGCCGAGATAGGCTGCGGGGGGGTGGGGGACAGTGTTGTAGAGGACGGCGACGGCGGTTTTGGACATGTCCTGTGCAAGTTTCCAATCGGGAGGAAGGGTGGAGAGGATGTCGAGGCCGGAGGCGAACTGGTCATGTTTGCTGTTGATCGGAGAATGAGAATATGGGGATGAGGGGAACTTACCGCGCCTTTACGATCGTCCACTGCTTCTGGGTGGAGACTCTGGTTTATGAAAGCGTCCTGGAAGAGTGGTAGAAAGTAAGGAAGAATAGGGTTGGAAAGCATGAAATACACGGACGATAACTTTCATGTTGAGCTTTGGGAGACCTTTTGCCTTCATCGATCGAGTGCGACGGATGGCGTTGGTGAAGGCAGAGTGTTCACTGGACGATCTAACATGACGATCCGGGCTTATCTCTTCATCATATTGATCATCGGGGGAGGTTGGGAGAGGGCGAAATCTGTGATGAAGGGTGTCGGAGATGATAGTCAGGAGGTTGGCGTCCCTCATAGTGAACGAGAGGGTGGGGGAGTGTGAGGGTGGGGGGAAAGAGGGATGGGAGTAAAGAGGCCCTGAATTGTAGGGAGCGTGGCATCAGGGAAGAGTGCACGCAGGTGTTTTGCGTCCGAACGAATGGGTCTAGATCTAGGAACAGTGTCCGCAACGTTCACGATCTGACGCTTAACGGCATTTGGGATCATTAGGCGTTTATCTCGAAAGGTTCGCCGCCGTTGTCGTCGTCGTCGTCGTCGTCGTCGTTGTCATCGTTTCAGATGACGGCGCTCACTCACATCTGTTTGACGGTCAGAATCTCACGTGCCCGCTAATCACCAGATGAACGCATACACGTTTACATGTCGGGTCCGTGCTGCTTTTTGTCGGTCGATCACGCGAAAAATGAGAAACTAAACCAAAACGAGAAAATCTCACTCTCTGAAAAAGGTTTCTACCGGGCTGTGATGGTTTCCGTCAAGACCGTTCCAACGTTTAATCTCAGGCGGCATTTGGTCCATCTGGCCAGATAACTCAATGGTTTATGTTCTAGGTCGCGCCTCCCGAATAACCTGCCCTGACTATCCCTTTCATGGGAAATCGGCCAGAGTCAGCAGGACATTCGACATACCAGATACAGCATGTGTTCGGGAGATCACCGAATAGTGACAGACGTCCCCCGGTGCATGTTCTCATTCATGAAAACAATTTAAAGCACGGGGATGTTCTCTCCCCCTCCAAATTCCTCGTCATCATGTCCGGCCACCCCCAAGAGATCTCCACCGCCTCCACTGCAGTCAACAACGATCGTGCCCACGACTCCTTCTCTTCCACCTTGAAGAGCTCCTTCGGTGCTTTCTTACCCAAACCAGTCGTCAATGGGCCCCAGAAAGTGGTGGATACCGCCAGTCCTGCCATCATCCCTCCAGAACACACCAATCGCACCTTGGTGCTTTGTTTCGACGGAACAGGCGACCAATTCGATGCCGATGTACGTTTCTTCCTTCCACTCGATCGTCGATCTAAACAGTCTTGCCTCAGAATTCGAATATCATCGAACTGTTCCGCATGCTCAAGAAGGATGATCGCTCCAAGCAAATGGTTTATTATCAAGTAAAGCTGTTGTTTCCCTCATCCAACCCAATTTACCCTCTTTTTCAGGCTGGGATAGGTACGTACACCTCCCCTCAAATAGCGACCCCCTTCGGGACAGCTTACTCCAAGGTCCGTTTCACTCTACACCTTTATTTCCCAACCGACGTTTATAATTGTCGAAAGACTATTGACATGATGGTAGCCAACAAATTGGACGTTCATCTCATGCAAGGTTCGTCTCTACTTCCTGCCTTTTGCAAAATCATCCAACACCTTTTCGACATCGTTAGGCTATGAATTCCTCATGTCGAACTGTATGCTCTTTACTCCTTGTCTTCACGTTGCGATCGATCTTCAATTCAACCCCAGATACCGAGGGTGATCGTATTTGCATATTTGGGTTTTCTCGAGGAGCTTATACCGCCCGCGCACTCGCCGGAATGTTGCACAAAGTCGGTCCCCACTCACAATCTATTGGTTTTTACTTACTTTATCCGCCTCTCACCCTCAGGTAGGCTTACTCCCGGCTGACAATCTCCAGCAGGTGCCCTTTGCGTACAAGATGTACACGGACACGAGCCAATCAGGGTGGAAACAGTCAGACCTCTTCAAGAGTACTTTTTCCATCGACGTCGATATCCAGTTTATCGGTGTCTGGTACGTAGCCAACCCTCTACGATACATCAAATAACAAACATTCGTCGCACCCAGGGACACAGTCGACTCCGTCGGCCTCGTCCCTCGTCGTCTCCCTTTCACGACATCAAACACGATCGTCAAAACGTTCCGGCACGCCGTCGCCCTCGACGAGCGCCGCGCATACTTCAAGGCTAATCTCTGGAATGAACCCACGGCTGAAGAGGAGAAACTTGGGGCAATGAAGGCTGCCCAGAAGGGCCCCAAAGTTAGTATCCAGGACGTGGACTATGACGGAGATGAGGTCCTGGCTGCGGACGAGTTGAGGTATTCTTCGAGACGTGAGAAACAAACGGATATTTATGAAGTCTGGTTTGCCGGCTGTCATTGCGGTATGTAGTCATTTCAAATCACACGATCCTTACGTCTGACCCCCTTCCTCCTTCCTTCGATCAGACGTCGGCGGCGGCTCAGTGCTCAACGGGACGCCCAACAATCTAGCACGCATCACCCTCCGTTGGATGATTCGTGAAACGTTCAAGACTAATTCAGGAATCATGTTCAACGCAGCCTTACTCCGGGCAATCGGGCTCGATCCAACCTCTTTGTACCCCAAGGTCCTTCCACGACCGCCCCCAGTCACCCTTGAGACATTCCCTCTCCCTCTCCCACTTCCCAATCCCCCGCCCTATTCTTTCTCTTCCCAATGGTTGTCCCAGCTCTTCTCCAAAAAATCTACTCGAGGTAAATTGCCGGAGTCGTCTCCGCCGCCATCGCCTGGGCCATTCACGGAGGAGGAAGAGGATCTGAAAGACGCATTGTCGCCGAAATACGACCAGCTCTCTATTAAATGGTCATGGTGGGTTTTGGAGGTCATACCTCTTAAGCATAGGTATCAGACGAAGGATGCAAAATGGCATTGGTGGTTCGGGTATGTCCCACCGCTTTTGTTCTTTCTCTTGGGGATCGTTAACTCTTTTTTTGGGAAGATGGAACCTTGGTAACGGCCGTTTCATACCCAGGCAAAATTCCAAAGGTGTGAACGTGCACAGGACCGTGAAGCTGAGATTGGATTCGTACGTTGATCCGGCAACTAAAAAGACATATCGCCCCATGGCGAACCTCGGCATCGAGCCTAAATGGGTTGATTGAGCTTGGGACGGCACCACCAATATGTGAATTGACGACGTTTATTATGCATATATGCATACTGTAATTTCTAGTACGGACATGGTCCAGAATGCTACATACCTTGGACCTTGGATAGCCCGATCAAGTTGAGGTTCTGAACCGTTACGGCTTTGCTAATCACCTGTCCGCGACACGGAGGGTGAGCATTGAATCAAGAGCGACTTGTGACTAAAGAGCAGCGACAAGACGCGCCAGGGTTTGGAGGTCGTCAAAGGTTATACCATCTGAACTGTCTCGTAGGGTCAACAGTAAATTTACACATCGGTTTCCCAGGTATTGACACTCGCTCTGCGTTGGGGTCAGCCCAAACGCCCACTGACAGACGGAGCGCATACACGGCAAACGTGAAGTCTCTCAGCTGTGTTGCAGATAGTAAAGGCTAACCACGAGGCCAGTCAAGGACGATTTTTATTGCTTCATTGCTTATGTGGTCGAAGGCGACACGGGAAGCAGGATTGAGGCGTGTGATTGGGACCGCAAAAGGGAGGAGCGATCCAAAGGGAGGCAACGAACTTCATCTGTATGATCCAGGCTCAAAACTTCGAGCTGATAAAGTCCAAAGATAGTTGAGGATGCTCGTGTCTTGGAGTTCCGGCAAAGCCGTCATCCACAGCGTCGTCATTTATAGAATGCAGAGGCTTGCAGATGAGATAGGCAGTTGATGATGATCCTCGGCAACATGAGATACTGCAGGCTGTCAGGATCATCACCATTGGCAGGTAGGAAGGAACGAGACAAAAATTGAGAGCGGACGCAAATCAGTTCCAAAGAAGCTAGTGTCAACCCAAAAACGAGGGTGAAGAGCATGGTGGTTGGAGGGAATCTGTGTCGTCCGTCAAAACTGGTTCATGCAGTACGGTTGTAGAGTCCACGTCGAAATCACCACAAAGAGATCGGATTGGTGAGTGAATGATCCAGTGGTTGACAAGGCCGACAGGTGCACGCATACTCTTGCCCCAAAAACAGCATTGCCTCTGAATGTCTTTTTAAAGAGTGGGCACGGTCGACCGCCGTGGTGCTCGGAGAATGTTTGGACATCTTGGGAATGGAGAAGAGTAGAAGATGCACAGCATACTGTCAAGGAAAGACGAACCAGTCACACAAAACATAAAAAAGTTAGGATGAGACTCTTCTCGAGGAGGGGGAACAAGACGTACGTGCAAAGTCCGTCAGCCCTCAGTCTGCAGCGTTAAATATTTGATCGAAGCTTCATGGCTGATCTCAGGATACAGCGTCCCCATCCGACAAGAGCTTTGACACACATAGGTTTGGCCGGAATGATGGTTACCTATCAAAGCCTGCGGTGAGAATGGGACGCTGTTGATCATAACCGGGGATTGAGAGCGTCAAACGAAAAGTTACCATGTGATTCCGACCACTCTATAGCGTTCTCCATGTCCACCGTTGACAAAATCATCACCAACCCTGCCTATCACGATTACCTCGCCATCCTCAAGGGTGCACGAAATGGCCTTGTCTATGGTGCCAAAGTCCGGTTTCCTCATGCTCTCGTAATGGCCATCCTGTTTGGCCAAGGAGAGTAAGTACGGACACGTCCATTGGAAACATCGTTGCTAATCAAGCAAGACAGTTGGTTGTCCCGCTGTCGATTCATATTCAATGGCACCAAGCAACATGGACTGAATTTAGCCAAATATGTTGCGTTATATAAGACCCTTTTGTGGATCCAGAAGAAGGTGAATGGAGGAAAAGAGAGAAATGCAGATACTTTTTTTGCGGGATTGCTGGGGGGATATGTCGTATTCGGTGAACGAACGCCGGTGAATGAGCAGGTACGTTTTCTTTTCAACGGGTTCGTAGGCTTTCCTAATCCACGATCATAACAGATCGTGCTCTATATCATTTCGCGAGTTCTGGCTTCTTTCATCCCTCGCGCTGTTTCCCCGCACCAGACTGTGACGGATGACGACAGCATCAGACCCATTCCTCCAGATTCTCGCTATTTCTCGCTGTTCGCCGCTCTAACATGGGGCACGGTCATGTGGCTATTCAGGCATAGGCGACACACCATTCAGTGGGGCATGTTCAATTCTATGACATACTTGTACCTCGATTCCGAGTCGTGGAGAGATTTAAAAACCCTCTTATGGCACAATAGATGAGGGCGGCCATGTTCTAGAGGAGCTAATTGTATAGAGCCGCCAGATGAGAGCGAATGGTTGGGTCCGTCGAGAGTTCTAGAAAATTAGATGCAGATGTCAAAAAAGCCGCCAAAAGTACGTGCCTTTTTGATAATCCTGCAGCGAGATTCCGATTCCGATGGGCGCGTGCGATGGCACGCATGCTCTCCACCTCACGTCTTCCGCGACTACGCAAGCCAGGTTGAAGGAATCGATGTCTCCCTCACACAAAAGGAATGTGATACGCTGTGGGCATACTTGAGGACCAGTTTGATCGACAACAATGAGGTCACATCTTCGGGGGATGAACGTACCAAGTTCAACATGACCTTGCACAGCAACATGTATTTGAGGGCATTTAGAGCGCCTGGGTCATCTTGAGAGCCAAGATTCTCGAATGTTTCGAAGAAATTCCCGCTACCATAGGTAGTGGGTCTTAGGGTCTGATAAATTTCAATTTTTGGCGGGGGATCTGGAATCTTGCCAGTTGTGGCGTATTTGGACACTCCCTAAATTTGGATTGCTTTTTGTTTTTTTTTTTGTTTTTGTTCGCTGTTGATTGAATGGAATCCAGCTTCGATATTCCTGTGTCTCTGGAGAGTGAGACGTCTTGTGCAAGTGTTCCACTGAATCAATGTCGTTTGTCTTCCTTGTCAGGTGTGTTTCTTTTTTTCTTATATTTTTGTTGAAAATTTAAAATCCATGATAGAGCTTGCTTGTGCTGCTTTAAATGCTGTTAAATCTGCCAATATCACTGCTTTGCCAAATGATGATTTAGCTTTTCTTGCTCGTTTGTTGGGTTTTGAGAAAGAGTTTCGTCGGAGTTGATACCTCTCCTTTTTGAAGAAGAAACTTGCCGAGTTTTCTGCCACTGATGTTTCTGTCCCAACTTTAGATCTTGACTGTATTTTAGAATCTTTTGAATCATTGAGTAAGGCTTCTCTTCATGCTCGCGCGTCTCTTCATTGCTTGTTTTGCCCTGTCAATGTCACGTTAGAACAGCTTTGTATGCTGCTTATGAAACATCTTACTGATGGTTCATGCCTGTTGTCTGTTATACACGATCTGCTTGCTGCCCCAGGGTGCTCGTATATTGTGGATAAGTGCATTAAAGAGAACAAATTGCTTTCATGTAAGGAGATTTCATTGACTGATTTTCAAATATACACTTTATCTTCAATGGTTCAAAAGATCAGGCTCGCGCCATTGAGACGTGTCCTACGAATACATGATATTGCTTTTTCAGATCAGGATAGTTTGAGTGACCTATGAAGAGCACTTAAAAAATATATCACTCACCTGAGGAAGGATGAACGCAGTTGCATTTCTTGAACCAAAGCTACCGAAAACTACACTAAGTTTCTGAAAGACAGAGAAACGTTGCGACGTTCCTAGCCTAATCTTGTGTTGAGCGACTTGAAAGATAGAATACTGAAACATTTTCGTCAACTCACTGGCAAAGAGACATTGAAGTCTTTCATGTGTGCGGTCTGCGCTGAAGAGTGTCTTGACAGTGTTCGCTCCGACATTTTCATTGATGAATTGGACCTGTCTCTTTTGAAGCATCCTGATGCGTATGATGTCCTCACAGATGGATTGAATTCTTGGCTTGATCCTGATTGTTCTCCTCCACCCCTTCCTTATTCTGATGGCATGTTGAAAAACATACTAGTTGATCCTGCCGGTGTTATTGTTAATGCAACAGCCAGAATGAAGTTTTCGATGTGTAAGACGTGCCTTTCATGTCTCCAAAAGAACAAACTTCCTCCTCTTTCTTGTCATGAAATTGGCGTTCGCTCTCTTAAAATTTCTCTTTTTTTCTTTATTCTTTTCCTTTCTTTTCTATGCCTTTTCTCTTTGGAAGGGGGGCTGTCTTTGTTGGCAGCGGAAACTACTTGTACAAAAGGAGGAGTCTATGTCCAACTAACTATTTATACTAGTCCGTCTTGGCAATCTCCTGCACCATACTATCTCTCAAAAACTCTATGAAACTAGAAACTACTGGACCATCTAAAGCGGCCAATTTATTACCCCAGTAGATTGCCCCATTAGTGTCACCACCGGAGGCCTGCAACTCGGCAGCCTTCCCCTCGACGAAACTCATTGCTATCTTTCTCGCTTCCTCACCCAACCAATCGTTGGTGGGACTCCATAACAAACTAGGAGGAACTTCTTCCTCCTCGATCTTAACGTTGACGTTAGTCAACGACGACGACAAATCTTCCACTAAAAATAAAGAGTCAACAATCACGAAGAGAGCGAGAGAATTGAGAGCTTACCACTAGATAAAGAACTCATTAGACCAGGGGTTCAAGGACGGAAGGGGGGACTGGCAGCCCAGTCGACTGCCTCCTTCTTGACAGAAGGGAGGGAATCAGCCCACTTGTCAGACCCCCAATTAACCCGCTCCTCCAAAGGGAGCTGGGAAGTAGGGGGAGGGGCGTCATCGTCCCAAGCTAAGAAAAGGAAAGCCTATTATCAACAAACACAGACTAATAAAGACAAAACAAAATACTCACCAAGCAGATCCTCCATCAACCCGCAAGCATGCTGGATTGGCCAGCGAACGAACGGACACTTCTTGACTTTGTGCTTGCCACCGCAAGCGAAGCAGGAGAAGGAAGACCAACAGAGGTCGGCGTCGGAGGGGATGCGCTGGAGGTAGTAGTGAAATGAATCGCAATCAAGAAAGACAGGAGCAGTGCGGTGCACCACTCCAGACTGCTTGAAGAATCGAACATAGTGGCCTTGGTAGGAAGGAGCCATGATGATTAACAAGGATTGAACTGAAGCATAGGGATACAACCCCACACCTTTTATATGCTCAGAAAACAAAGGGAAGACCAAAAAGAGGTTCCTCAGTCAAAGAAGAGAAACCCGATACGCCGGGCAAGAGATAGAAACAACGGCGATCTCATGACCAGAAGAACAATAGAAACCAGTCATGAGATAACACAGCCTCATTCTGCGGAAGGCTATGCCCAATAGAATTGAGTCATCAGAAGCACACAGCCTTTTGCAGAATGACTAGGAACAATGGCAAACCTTAATTGAAGGCTGTGAACAATAGAAAATGGGGTGACTGCGGAGGCTGACTCATAATGACTCCTATTTTAGAAATACTATATAAACCCTGAGGGCGAAGTGGATCATCACTTCGTCCTCCTGTGAGATTACTTGTAGTAGCACGAACGCAATCAGAATCATCAGACTTCTTTTCCATCAGAACAAGAAAAGAGAAACATAAACCCATAACTACTGAGCCAATCGTTCATGCCCATATTCCCTAAACTCTCAGCAGAGGCACACAATGGATTTAACTTGCAGAACAACTTCTTTGTAGAAGTAAAACTTAACTCAGAAGGAATTATCACCCTTTACGAGGACGTCCCCGTCAGGACTTTCTTCTACATCCTACTAGACTTATTAAGCTCCAAGGCCTGCCTTGTGATTGACGAAAAGACTTGCAACTACAGTTGTGACATTTCTCTTGCTAATCGCACTTTTGTTGGTCCTATTCCCGATGAGCTGAAAGATTTGACTGTAGTCGAAGAAGCTATGATTGCACATTGCTGTGCAAAGTGCTGGATAATTCAATTAAAGGATGAAAATGAGCTCGACTTACTGAATTCCCAACGTGGTATGAAAGGCCATGTTATGATTTATCCCCAACGTCCCTCTGACATCGCAAAAGTTCTTCCGCCTTCTATCAAAGATGTTATTACTCCGATATGCATGATTTTTGTGGGTTCGAGACCTCCTAGTCCTGAATGGCTGCGCAAAAAAGCAAAACCTTTGTCTATTCATCAAGAAAAGGTTCAGGCTGCCCTGTTATGGCTTAAACGTCATAATCATTATTACAAAGACGTAGTTATTGACCACAACACCTTAAATCGACTGGATGATCAGCAAATCCTTCCCTTTCACGTTGAATATGTCCTTCCAAGCCATGGGAATGAGTCCCTCACATCTCGATACAATTTTCCAAGTGTTCTTGAGTCGCATAAAAATCTTGAGATTCCTTCTTCGGGAACCGTTGCTACTCTGTTTCAGAATGTGGTTATCACAGATGTTGATGGTCATATGCCTCCAAACGAATTATGTGTGGCTGCTATGCATCATGTCAAGAAAAAAGGTGGCGGGTACATCGAGATTCCTCACGATCCTGATCCCATCAATGAGTTTTGTAACCCTGGTTTGTTTCCTATGATATATCCTATGTTGTTTCCTTATGGAATTGGAGGATTTGAAGATGCAATGCGACCATCGAAGTTATCTATGAGACGGCATGTGAAGCATTTATTCAGTCTGTCTGATTGACGATTTCAAGAACATTACTCATTTCTTTTTACCGCCTTTAATATATTGCAACATCGTGAACTCCTTCTCCATACCAGTCTCAAGGTTTCCAAGTCCACTTTCCAATCAGTTGCTTCTGGTTTTGCTACAGTTTCGTTTGAGGCTATTCGTGCAGTATCTGAGCGAGTAGCCGCTGGTAATTGTTTGATGGTAAATAGTGATGAAGAGCGAAAGGTTTTAGAACTTATGAAACAAGTAAAACTTGTCACATCTCATATTCCCACTTCCTCTGCTTCACGAGTTGCAATGCATAACGAGATTCGAGGCCTCATGATTGATCAAGACCTTCCTAGTTTCTATATCACAATCAATCCAGCTGATGTCTTCAATCCTTTGGTGAAATTTCTTGCTAGTGCTGAGATTGATATTGACAATCTTCTACCCGAACAAGTACCTAACTATTGGGAACAATCTATTTTAATTGCTCGAAACCTGGCTGTCGCAGCTAATTTTTTTCACATATATATACAAGCATTCGTTACTGCTGTGTTAGCTTATGATCCAACACAGAGAAATTTAGAGGGTGGCTTACTTGGCATTGTAAAAAGTTATTACGGATGTGTTGAAGCACAGGGTCATGGAACTTTGCATTGTCATATGTTAATATGGGTGGAAGGTGGTCTCAACCCGAATGAAATCAAAGATCGAGTTGTACGAGAAAATGATGGTGAGTTTTACCATCGACTTCTAGTATTTCTCGAGGACACAATATCTAACAGTATCCCACCTGATCCTGATCCTAATCTAAAAGTCCCATCTTCGACGTATCATCCGTGTTCTGTCCGAGGCATTCCCTCTACATTTTCTGGACAAGACCTTCTAAACGCGCGACAAAAAGATTTACATCTTTTAACAAAACAATGCTAGCTACACATGCACTCGAAAACATGCTATAAGTACTGGAAAGGTCCGCCCGATTCTAAAACGTGTCGTTTTGATCTTGATGAAAGCAATACATGCATCGTGAGTTCATTTAACTTGGAAAATGGCGAAATTACTCTATGACACCTTGACAGTATGATAACAATTTTAACACAACTATGTTGGAAGCTATGCGATGCAATATGGATATCAAATTTATTGGATCCGGTGCGTCTGCCAAAGCGATTTTATACTATATAACTGACTACATCACAAAGTCGCAATTAAATTCTCATGTTACATTTGCCACCCTCGAACTCGCTGTTGGAAAACTAAGTGAATATGATCCAGAAGCTGGTGAATATGCTGTACGTGCTAAGAAACTACTACAGAAATGCGCCTACGCTATAATCTCTCACCAGGAATTATTGGCTCCACAAGTATGTTCATACCTCATGCAGTTTGGTGATCACTATACAAGTCATCAATACCGCCATCTATTCTGGATGAGTTTTGAAAAGTTAGTCAATGATCAAGATCCTAGTCTGGAATGTTACGCGTGAACTGATTCCGCGGATAATTCAGGAGCCATCAACAATCTTCAAAATGAATTGCAATTAGACTTTGACCGTGTTGGATCTCTCGATGGAGAATCAGATGATGAAGAAAATACTGATAATGACAACAGTGAGTTACTCAATACTGAAACTAATGAAGACGTAACAGTGGTAGTTACGCAGACCGGCAATTTGATCCCCAAAGCTAGTCAAGTGGCTGACTATTTACTACGAGGTAAATTGCTTGACGGGCTGTGCGTCTGGGATTATATTGCGCAAGTAGAAAAAGTTTCTAAAAAATCGCACCGTTATATGATTGATAGAGATAAATCAAATGTTGAAGGTGATATCGCAGATTCTACAGACAGTAACAACTTTGAACTAAATATTAAAATTGAAGAATTACTTCAGCAAAGAATGAGGAGTCGTCCAACTTCTAATTTTCTTTATATGCACCTAGAATCTAAAACACATTTACTCCATGTGCGCTCACCAGATAAAAGACTTGTCCCTGTACCAATAGGTCCAGCGATTCCACGACGAGACAGAGAACAAGATATGTGTAGATACTATTGTTTAATACTCATCTTGTTCAAGTCTTGGAGATGTGCTTCTGATTTGCATACTCCTGGTCAGTCATGGAAAGAAGGCTTCGACGAGTTTTTAAAAGACTGTCCAGAGAACTTTAAAACAATAATGAGCAATATGCAAATTCTACATGAATGTCGTGACAGTCGAGATGACCATTTTGCACACCGTCGTAGTTGATAAACATTAAGATCTATTAACGTATCTGATAACTAGAACAGAAGAGGAAATATGAGTGATAGTTTTGCTGAAAACGATAATGAAGATGATGTACTCAAGCATCTAGAATCAATTGAGCACTGTACCTCTCTGAGAACAGCGGCTACTAATGGTTCAGTATTCGATTGTCTTTGACATGTTGATTCTTGTGGGATGTATGATGAAACTGCCTGTTTGTTGCCGCATGAGCACCTCGATGGTACTTCTTGCTCAGAAATACGAGACCACGTACCAGCCATTGAAGAGATATGGAGAAAAGCCTATGAAGATCGTCGTGATCAATGGAAGCATCGAATGGCTTCAAATGTTGAAAAGAATCCTGTGTCAGAGACACTTGATAGTTGGTGGGATGAAACACGCACTGTGATTCAAGATGGTTCAGCTTTCTGAGGGGAATTATCACCTACTGTTCATGTTCATTTACCGTCAATTCGCCAAGAAGTTTCTGCAACTGAAAATGATATGAACATTGACTTAACCAATATTATTAAACAATTTACTTTAAATACTGAACAAACACGAGCCTTTCAAATCATTGCTGAACATAGCTTGCAAACGAAACCTGAGCAACTGAAAATGTTTATAAGTGGTTCAGTGTTAAGAATTGCACTGGGAACGTGCGCATCTGATGACAGTCAAGACCACTTGACTAAAACGTCATAGAACTGGACTTACCCAGTTCGGTTGTTCCCAGTATATATACCAGATTACACGTGATTGGCTATGAATCTGCTCGACGTTCATGAGAGACAGCCTCAGCGCGCTCGATCTCATGTCTCGAATTTCAGATTCGTGACATTCACCTCCACTTTATGAATGTCCGTCCCGGACATTACCAGGTACAGCCAACCCAATAGTGCACAGAGTCGAACTCTATGGTATACATAAGACGCCTATCAGAGGCTGAGGAAACAGCAATACTGGTGGTCCAGCGGTCTACTGCCATCTCGGCATGATACTTTGGGTGAAACCCATCAGCCTTCACATAATCCTTGATTTGGATTCGGTCCATGATCAATGACAGAACAAGCCATCTAGGACGAAACCCAGCTACTGCATTCATAGCAAACTCTGCCGCCCAACAGAGTGACTGATCCTTTTACATCGACGTCATCGACGGTCCACAACATCCTATCTTTAAACTCCGGGATGATGGCGATCAAACACGCCTTGGCTTATTTTATACTCGAGGTCTTCGAGTCGGAGTTGCAGTAATCAGAGGGACCATGCTCAACAGAGTTAGGGAGACCTTCAATACTCAGACACGTCCCATTAGAGGTCAGGGTAGCCTTGACCAATCGCATATGTCCTTTTGTAACACGTGTATCACCACGTGCTCATCAGAATTCATTTATAGGGACTTTAATTCTGATGAGTGTAGGATTCGAACTCTGGACCGCATGTGAAGTCCAGTTCTTGTTAAGAATTGCACTGGGAACGTGCGCATCTGATGACAGTCAAGACCACTTGACTAAAACGTCATAGAACTGGACTTACCCAGTTCGGTTGTTCCCAGTATATATACCAGATTACACATGATTGGCTATGAATCTGCTCGACGTTCATGAGAGACGGCCTCAGCGCGCTCGATCTCATGTCTCGAATTTCAGATTCATGACATTATAGAACTGGACTTACCCAGTTCGGTTGTTCCCAGTATATATACCAGATTACACGTGATTGGCTATGAATCTGCTCGACGTTCATGAGAGACGGCCTCAGCGCGCTCGATCTCATGTCTCGAATTTCAGATTCGTGACATTCAGGAGGAACAGGAAAATTGCAAGTGATCCATACATTAACAGAATTTTTTGAACGTCGCAGCCAACATCGATGGTTTCATTTGGCTTCATATACAGGAGTTGCTGCCAGAAATATTAACAGTATGACTTTACATTCTGCATTATGTCTCAGTCAACGTAACGGAAATAAAAGCAAAGGAAAGACATACTGAGATCTTGTCGCAATGTGGGAAGGTGTCGATTACTTGTTCATAGATGAAGTATCTATGATTGGCTGTAATTTACTTTTACAAATTAGCGAAGCTTTAACAGAAGTGAAAGGAAACACATCTGCATTCGGCGGTATAAACATCATATTTTGTGGAGACTTCGCCCAACTGCCTCCAGTTGGGCAAACTCGTTTGTTCGCCCACTTTAAATCGAGAAATGTTGTGCATGCAGCAACAAACAAGATCCAGAATATGATACTCAGAAAGCTCCTGTGGTTGTCTATTAATGTGGTTGTAATCTTGGTTGAGATAAAGAGACAATCGGGCACTGAAAATGAACCATTTGTCAATCTTTTGAGTCGTCTAAGAGAGGGTAAATGTACCAGCGCAGACTACAATCTATTCAACA
Organism: Porpolomopsis calyptriformis; assembly: GCA_951640195.1. Taxonomy (NCBI): domain Eukaryota; kingdom Fungi; phylum Basidiomycota; class Agaricomycetes; order Agaricales; family Hygrophoraceae; genus Porpolomopsis; species Porpolomopsis calyptriformis. The sequence continues at coordinate 198,131 of OX621172.1, read as the reverse complement.
CACATTTGATCACAGAAGTGTGTCCTGATTGGTCTAATCCGTCGTGGCGCAATATACCTGTTATCGTCAGTGAAAATGCAGTGAAAGATGCTCTCAATGCGAAAGCCGCCATTGGTTTTGCTAGATGAACTGGCCAAGAGTTACATTGGTATTATTGCTCTGATACACGGGGTGGAAATCCATTAACCAATCGTGAATTGAAATTGCATCTAGAGCAACTTAACTCTGGTCAAATGAATCAAAGATTAGGAAAAATACCTTTGGTTTTAGGTATGCCCGTCATGTTTTCACAGAATTTTGATGTACAAGGAGGGATTGTAAATGGGAGTTCAGGAATACTAAAGTGTATTCGATACCGAAAGGATATTGAGGGTCATCGACATGCAATTTCATGTGTCATTCAAATTGATAGTGCCTCTGCAGAACCCCTTCCTCATTTGCTGCCCCGTCACTTTGCGGCTCTTGAAGATACCACCAATCTCACCTTAATCCATCCTCACTCAAAGGAGAAATGCGTAATCAAACGTACCCAGGTACCGATTCTACCTGCTTTCACAATGACCGCTCATAAAGCTCAAGGCAAAACCCTGCCAAACGTAGTTGTGGATTTGGAAAGCTGTCGAGGAACAGAAGCCCCGTACGTTATGATATCTCGAGTTTTGTCTCTCAAAGGCCTATTGATCTTGCATCCGTTCAGCAAAGAAAAAATCAAGTGCCATCAATCAGAAGACTTATGGCATGAATTGCAGCGACTAGAGTTTCTTCGATTACAAACAATCCTGCGAGTCGGCTCAATAGAAGAAAAAGCCTCAGTTCGATTGATCCTTGCAAAGGCAGGTCTTCAGGATACTTCGCTCGATGGCCTAATTCAATGTCAAGCAGATGATATACAAACCAAGGATCCTGCGACAAGACTCGATAAACTGGAATCAAGCTTAGATAACCTCCATGGCATATCACACAACTTAGAAACTTTAAGAACATCATCTTTTCAACTTGCCGTTTCAAGAAAACGACCTCGTTCTGTCCATGAAATCACACCAGATGGACGGGTAATGAAGAAATGGATGTCTACCTAATATCAACTACCTCCTAATTCCATTGCTATGCATGTGCGATCTTTTCTTTTCTTTTTTCTTTCCTTTTCTGAAGAGTTCATTATGCTAACAATCACCTCATCAGTTATAGCCCATTTCCTTTACCTTTTTCATACCAAGTGCTAGTTACCCTGGTAAGTTATATATGTCCCTTCATCATTCCACTAATTTTTTCTTCTTCTGAAGAACCTGTTTCCGACTATCGGACTTGCCGACCCTGTGGAGCAATTATCAAAAATGTAACGTATAGCATGCATTGGTTGTTTATATTGATGAACTAACTAGATTTAACCTTTTCCGTTGACTAGGATAGCTTCGCCAATGTTTTGTTGGTCAAAAAATCTAAACAAATCATATGCTTGAAATACATAAAATCATTGCGGTATGTCTACTTCTTAAAACCAAGGGTACAAATGTATTCATCGTGACCCACAGACTGGTACTCCCTGTAATTCAAATCCTATCCCGCACCTTTCCACGAATATCATTCAAGTTACTTCAATAAGTTAAACGCGGTTTTGAAATGCTACACAAGCTATGCGTTTGTGTTATTCGCCATCTGTCATAATCAGAAAAATCGCTCTCAATAGTTGAAATTTCAAGCGAAATCAACAGCATCCGATTCAACAATATATGTAACTCTTTTTTTTCTCCCTTTCATTACGCCGCGTGTTCATAAATAAATAATGAAACGTGTCAATTCATGCTGTATCATATCTCATTCATAAATCAAACTAAGAGCCGAGTGCTCTATAAAAAACTGCAATCCTACATCCAGTGAAATCATACCACCATGAGCGTTCCAGGTTCCCCTGCCAGTTTTACTACCACTATCTCTGACAACGACAAACCTGATCCCCTCGTTCAATCCCTTCTCTTGATTTCTTGTCACTCTGATTGCCCTGCGTCTCCTTCCTTCTTTGATGAAGTGCCCACTGACAATCAGCCATGTTCTCTGTCTTCCATGCTTGATACAGCCGAGTATTTCGTAAGGAACGAGAATCTTCCTCTCTCGCTCGTCTTCCCTGCCGAGATCGATGCTGAAGGCAAATATAGCAAAATTGCCCCTTACTTCAACCTGCCTCAGATGGTTAGACTCTCCATACAAGTTTCGAAAGCGTCACTCACAATTATCCATTTAGATCGATGGTTACGACCTTAAGAAAGCACACGCCTTTTTTGAACTACGTCTCCTTAATGAAAATGACTGCCCCGAAGAAGCTGTAAAAGCTTCATGTGCAGCATATAACACCATGCTCGTTTTATATAACGAAGTCAAAGAAAAGCGAAACAAATGTGAGCTTATCCAAAAATTCAGTAATTGACGTCTATGAACTTGGATTTCAAACAGCTTTACCTACATCAAGCCACCCCGCAGTGACTCCATTCTGGAGGACCTATCAAGATACCAATATTGACCAATACACCCTTGTTGTTCAAACAAACATCATTTTTGAAGATGTTCCAGATCCCAAAAATGTTCCTGTCATGAAAATGAGTCGAAAGGATGTCACCAGTAAGTTTTTTATGTTCGTCTCAACTATCGTGGTTATGAACCATTTTGCAGAGAGTATTGAACCACCTAGCCCTAGTACGCAACAACTTTCAAGTTTGCTAATGAAGAGAAGAATAATAACTCCTAACTCACTAGGCAAATTGAGGTTGGCTGCAGCAAAAACTACAGTTGCGCCCACCAAGCCCAAACAATCTGGTCTAACAGGTACAGTGTATCAGCACCTCTTTTCCCACGACATCACTTTTCCCACCTATAAGGAATATTGCTCAATTCTCAGTGTTACACACTGGGATTTTTTTATAGAGTACCTACTGTATATACCTAGGTCTGGACAAATTTTCAAGGAAATTGGCCAGAAGGTGCCTGTATTGAATTAAGATCAATTGTATTTCACACAAAATCTCCAACTGTCACAATCTTTGTGTCAGATTCAGCACTCGCTGATCTTCACTTCTTCCCAAATCTGTTTATCAGACCTATTGTCCATATGCCAAGGTACATAACTTGCTTTTTATGGAGGAGTTTCATACAGAATTGAGTGAGTAAGAGTGAGTTCTTTGTTGATTGCCTGAACTGCTTCACATCTCTCCCACACCATGCTTCTGGTTATCACTTTCCCTGTCTACTGCCCTCAAAGTCCACTCAAAACCCTGACAATGGGAAAAAGGGCGCTATCTGATTGCGTCAAGCACCAGAAAGCCAGCTATATTAAGGAAAAATGCGTCCGAGAAGCTGTCATTGCGTATGCACTTGAGCAGGAGAAGCCCGAGAATGAGTGAAAGGGGACGCGTCAAATTGCAGCATTATATGGTATACCGAACCAATACATGACAATTAGGAACCGGTACAATGGCATGCGAAGCATGAGGGAAGCCCATTAGGACCAGCAAAACCTCACAGCTGCTAAAGAGGAAGTTTTGGTGCAGTTCCTTGAGGAGTCGGCGGATCGTGGCTTTCCGCAATCAATTTTGGAGATCGAGACCATGGCAAACCTCATCCGGAAAGGGCATCTAGGACCTGAGTGCAAGGAAGTAGGAGAGAGCTGGTGTCAGCGGTTCTTGGATAGGCATTGAGAATGCTTGCAGACACATTGGAGCAAGTCCCTGGACACACAGAGGGCACGAGGGATGAACCCAGAGGCTAAAAAGAGTTGGTATGAATTGGTGAAGAAATATGTGGTGGAGATGGGAATCTGACCTGAGGATTTATATGCCATGGATGAGACAGGGTGTCCACCTTCTGATCAAGGCACAAGAAGAGTGGTGGGTCGCCGAGGGACAAAAACGCAGCACAAGCAAGGCAGAGCCAATCGTGAAAATGTGACATCGATTGTCACCATTGGTGCTGATGGCACAGCCCTCAACCCAACAATAATCTTCAAAGGAAAAAAGTTTCAGTCAGGGTGGAATAGCGACAATGTATCCAATGCATTATGAGCACCCACCTTCTGATACCCTATCCTTATCTTGATGTTTCCTATAGCATCGGAATTTCGAAGAATGGTTGGACAAACCACAAGCTAGGGCTACAATGGATGATTAAGGATTTTGACCAACAGACCAAGGAGAAGGCAGGTGGACGTACTTGCGTTATCCTCTTGGATGGCCACAGCTCCCATTACTCTATAGAGCTTGTCGAATTTGCCTGTGCTAACAATATCGTCATCCTCGGCTACCCTCCTCACTGTACACATGCTCTCCAGGGACTTGATGTTGTCTGTTTTGCGAAGATGAAACATGAGTTTCGCAAAGAGATCAATGCGTTCGAGAACTTACATCGTCGTGGGGTTGGAAAGGATGATTTCACAGGGGTATTTGGGCAGGCATTCCTGCGTGCCTTCACCCCAGAGACTATGAAGGCTGCATTCAAAGCTACAGGGGTGTATCCATTCAATCCTGATGTGATAACAGATTCACAGCTAAAGCCAAGCTTACTGACTTCTACAAAGGCATCATTCCACCTCCTGCAGCCCAGCCCTGTCCATGCTGTCATCTCTGCCTTCACCTCGTACTGCCTGACAGCTCTCGAATGCTCCCCAACACACTTTACACCAGTTCCTGGCCCATCACAGCTTCCACAATCAATCCCGACAACTCCCACAGCCCAACGCCGTCTACAAGGATCTGACAATGTGAATATCGATCCCGAGTTGCAGGAGACTCCTTCGAAACGCATGCGGCTGCTGTACGGAGAGCTTGCATCAACTTCCCGAGGTTCCCTTTTGATATCGATACCAAGACTCACCTCATACAACCCAATGGAGCCTGTCTTCCAGAGAATGCCACCCCTTCCACAGCCCGATTGGACCCTTCTCAATGACCCTGAGCCTGACTGCAATTATTACACTTGTGAACAGTTGAAACACAGAGAAAAACAGCTCACTGAAAGCTTGTGTCATGCAAGGGTTCTTCTGGCTGTTCACAAACGAATCAAGGAGGGGAATTCAGCTCAGATGATAATTCAACACCTGGAGGTCACGAAGCTCACTCAATCCCTTGAGGCAAAGGAAAAAAAAAAAAATGCGGAACACACAATTTTATTCGAGGCTGGTGGGGCTGTTCACTTCACCGGCAATAAGTTTTCAGGGTGAGTGGCTGACATCAAGGTATGGCAGGAGGCTGAGACAGCAGAGAAAAATCGGAGGAAGGCATCCAGGCTGGACAAGAAGGCAGCCAAGGATGTGTTGGAGCTCGAGTGGAAGAGGGTGTGTGCAGAGCATGATGCAGCTGTTTTGGACTGGAAAAGCCATTGTGAGGTGCTCTTAGCTGAGGGAGTGGCAAGGAAGAACCTACTAGTGAAGCCAAAGAGGGTGCTGAAGAGTTCACTAGTGCAGGAGGAGCAGGATGATGACGATTCCGACGATGACCCAGTGCAAGACAATGGAGATGAAGATTCCCACGGGTGGGAAATGTGATGATGTTGGTCATGGCAGGGACCTTCGCATCATCTCGTCGGTCATGGCTTCGAGACTCACTTATTAAATACCAAAAAATGTGCTAATGTACCCTAGTAGTGTCTATAATCGATGTATATACTCCAATTGTACCTAGAATGTTTGTAGATGTCGTGGTGGAACAGGAATGTTTTGGTGGGAAAAGAGGTGCCGATACACTGTAAGAATCTATATTTTGGACTCAAATTTCGCAAATTTTTTTTTCTATTATAGGCATTCATGATTGGAAATTGTCCGATCTCCCTGACCCCAATGGACACTATGGTGCTTTGCCTCCCAACTACAACAAAGAGACCAAAATTGTTGTTCCTGATGTCCGGGATGGTAACGGAGTACTAATTCATCCGAATGACTATGCGAAGAAACTTCCTCATGGTACCAAAGTTGCTGTTGAGGTTATACTCAGGCTGTGCGTACAAATTCAAATTTTTTTGATAGTTAAAATCATTAACTTTACTTAAAAGGTGGAACATTTGCGCTCCCGATAGGACTAAACTGGCAACTCCGTCGAGGTGGAAACCTAGAGCTGGAGAAGAAAATGGTTCGTGAACTTACTGGATCATCTTGAAGAAACTGCAAGTCTTGCTGCTTGCTGATGTTAGCAAGGATATTTTCTGCTCGACGAGTTCAGCTTCTGTCAAACGCAAGGCATCTACTGCCTCCGATACCAAATCCAAGAAGCCTCATCTCGATGATAACCCATTCATTATGGTTGAATGTCTGTATTAATCTGAATCTACAGCTATCTGATGTCACTGACTGCTAATCTATTTAGAAACATTTTTCAGCCTTTATGGCTTTGAAGCACTGTTGTCTCAATAACTTTCTCGTACTAGTTTTTCTCGCGTGTACATAGTTGTAATCTGCGAGAAATTACTATGATGTGTCAAATTCTTTGAATCAGTAGTGGGCTCTGCCATGCAAGCGGCCTTCACCTTATATGAGTATGCAGTCGCGTAATCCTTGGCTTCTGCATGAAGAATGCCAGATTGGAGGTTGAGGGCTGCTTGGAGGTATGGGGGATAGTAAATCGCGTGCGCGAAGATGTGAGAGCAGCCTGTGAAAGGATACGGTGTGCACAGAGTGTAGAAGCAGAAGAAATTCATATACTTTCGATTTCGCGAGATTTGGCCTCAAAGCCTAGTAATGCCTCTCTGGGACTTTCTTCTGTACTACAGACGTCGCACTGCTGAAGGCCCTTCCTTAAACTGGAGTTGGAAGCAGAGTAATACACAAGATTCAACCATTGTTGGTGTGGATGTATGTGAATGCAAATCTCATGCTATGACTGTCATTTACACAAGTTGGCAGATTGGGACCAGTGTGGAACCATGTCTTAGCTGCAGCCTCTGCCATCCTCCAAATGCTCCTCAAGTTCTCATGCGTGCCGACAGTTTCCAACTTCAGCCAGATCAGATCCTAAATCTCCTCCGTCATTCGTCCAACAATCTGAACTGGAAGCCAGGTGTAGGGAGAATCGGGGAATAGTTTGTTGTGAAGCACAAATGGGGTACTTGACTTGCTGAAGCAGAAAACAGTGAGTTCACTCGGCAGAATACTGACATACCTGTCCCAAAAGTTTTCTTGGTTTTTTGCGCAAATGGTACCAGGCACATCGTTTTGGAGTTTATTAAAGGACGTTCACTTTCGGAATGCTGGGGCGGGTTAAATGATGAGATGAAGGGTAAAATTTGTACTACGACATCCTCTTACGTGTTACAGCTTCAAGGCATAAAACTGCCTTCATCTCCTGGACCTGTGGCTCAACATGCTACCTGGAGAGGCCACTGGTTCACTGATGATCTCACCCCTCTGGAGTCTCATGCGGCATTGGTCGCATGGCTAAATCACAAGTATGATGTTACCAGATGTATCCGTTGGCTCAAAGATATGCCACCACCGTTATCAGCAAAAGTAATAAAACATTGTAAGGTCAGGTGACTCTTGCAAGCTGCTATTCAGCTGTTATAGTCAGCTATGGCCAGCTATGGCAAGGCAAGCAGAGACCTGACTAGCAGGGGCTTACAATACAGTACCTGAGTGGGATAGTGTTGGAATAACATCCAAGTTGAAGACCAGACTGGCATTATATTGTATGGAATTGTATTGAATTGCAGTGAATTTTATGCATATTTCTTTAATTGAGAATCACATGAGATATAAGTACTCCAATTGGACATTAAGTAATAGAGTACAAATAGTGCAGTAGTTATGTTGTCTGAACGAGAAAGTTAAGCCTAAGAGGTTCTATGTTCAAACCCAAGTGAAAGTAAAATTTAATTAAAATTCAATGAACTGCAACTGTTACAAGCTGAGATTGAGAATAAATAAAAAAAGAAAGTATGGTGAATTATTAACTGATGAATAATTCTTTTTTTGCTACTTCCTTAGTACTAGTTGGCTGTCTGGTGAGGTCTTGCAAGGTAAGGTGAGGTCTTGCAAGATTAGACCAGTGCATAGACAAGAACTTGCAAGATGGTCCCAATTCTGGTGACACTTCTAATGTAGCTAGTGATTATAATGTCATATAAGGTCTTGGAATCATTTTCCACTTTTGCTGATGGTTCAGTGATAACTACCCATTGGTCTTCACTCATGGTGACCTCGCGCCTTGTAACTTCATCATTGATGATAAAAATGTGCTTTGGCTTGTTGATTGGGATTGTGCAGGATGGTATCCGCTATATATGGAGTATGCAACCATTGCTGTAGAGAATTGCCCCTTCAAAGGACAAATGGATGGTATTGGGCAGTGGGTTCAGTCTATCCTTAGAGAGATGAGGTGTTATGATGAGGAGCTGAGAAAGCTACAGTCTGTGAAGTGGACTATAGAGATGGCTCCCCTGGTATGATAGTCATGTTATTATTTGCTAATTACCTTGCTTGCAAGGTTTCTCCACCCCTTATTGATGTAGAAAATCTTGTAAAAAATAAACAGATGTCAATAATCAATAATCTTTATTTGGTTATTTGTTCACACAAATGAACTTATAATAATCTTACTGCAAGCAAGGTTTGTGCTGATGCAGTCAGCATTTCCCTAGTTTTTGTCATAGTAAATACTGTGGGCATACCCCTCGCAAGTCAACCCTAGATATGAGTTAACAGGCTATTAATTATCTACAGCCTTCAACTATTTGATTTATAGTATAGGTATCTTAATCTGTCACATCAGGAGACATTGTATACTGATTTGCAGGCTTTAGTATTGAGAATTGCCAAATGTGGAGACAGGCCAAATCATTGTGTTGCCCAATTTAGCATAAATTTTGGCTTGTCAGTAGCTTTACCAACTTCAATAGCCTCGATTTCAGGATGTAGGCATTCATTTGCTTTGAAATTTATCTCATCCTAGCCTCTTCCTTCTAGCCTATCATATTCTCAAATCTCTTGCTTATTGAATCACAGCAACCATTATACTATTGTAAAACATTTTCAGCATGTGTTTTTACTTCAGAATTTCTTATATATCTTGTTAACTCTAGTATGCATCCATTCCTACTGTTTTCTTCTCCACTAGCCTAAATTCAGATAGGTTTAGCAGTAGGATACTACTGCTATTTTTCTCTCAATTCTTTGTGTCCCTTATAAAGTGAAAAATGTTGTTGAAACTATTTTCCTTATATTACTAATATTTTGAAGAAAACCTCTTTTTTATCGCACACAAGACCTCTGACTCTTTCAGAATGCCACCTATAGCTACTGAACAGTCCATTGCTACTGAACAGCAGGTGCAGGTTGCTCTAGCTACTGTGCTTACCTCTGGTCTCAATGCCAAAGGAAATCCCAACCTATCACTTCACTCAGCAGCCATTCAATTTGCCATCTCACACTCAAAGCTTACAGCATGCTATAATGGCTGAAAAACAGCTGTAGAAGGTCACATTCATCTGCAGAAGCTATTCCCCTCTCAGGAAAACGTTCTAAAAGATTGGATAAAGGAAGTGGGCCGATGTGGAATACCTATGTCACTTACTGCAGTTGCCGAACATGCTTCCACCATCCTAAACCAGCCACTCTCATCATCCTGGGCCCAAAGATTCCACGAATGACATCCAGAGTTGAAAGCACATTGGACAACTAGTCTAGAGTGTTGTTGTGCAAGGGCCTTGAACAAGACACAAGTGATGCAGTACTTTGATATACTGCACAACCTTATTCTAACGTACAAAATCCCCCCCGAGAACATCTACAATATGGATAAAAAGGGTGTGCAAATGGGTGTTGGAAAATGCATGAAGGTTCTAGTTGATCGGGACCAGAAGGGGGTTCAGCAACTAGAAAATGGGGATCAGGAACTTGTTACCATTATTGAGACTGTGTGTGCCGATGGATCATCCCTCCACCCTTCAGTGATCTACAAAGGAATCTGGCGGGACCTGTCTTAGGGTCAAAACAACCCATGTAATGCGAGGTGCATGCTTGAACTATAAAACGTACATACTAAATAACATTCAACAACAGTATTTCGGTCTCACCAAATGGCTGGACAGACATGGAGCTTGGGTTGGCATGGCTGAAGAAGGATTTTGAGCCTGCGACAGCTGCTCGCAACAAGACAAATAGGTGGCGGCTTCTGATTTTGGATGGGTATAACTCCCATTGCACCTATGGTTTTACTAGGTTCAGTGAACAGCACCAGATCCTCATTCTCTACCTACCTTCCCATACTACGCATCATCTCCAGCCTTGCGATGTCAGAGTATTTGGCCCACTTGCATCAAGCTGGAAATCAGAAGTGAATGCAGCTAGCTGCCGCGAAATCAAGATTTCAAAATCTAACCTCCTTGAACATTACCATCGAGCTTGTACAAGGGTGTTCTCCCCACCAACTATCCTGAATGCATTCCGAAAGACAGGAATATGGCCTCTTGATCCAACAGCAATTGAGGAAGATGCATTCACACTAGCACTAAACACTACAACCCAAGCAGCACAGCCTGTACCTGCTGCTATCCCTTCTCTCCTCCAGGAGTCAACCAATCTCACAGCATCAGCCATTCCAGTGACATACATTCTTGTTGGCTTTCCATCCCCAATAAAACAAAATGCGTCCCAGAAAATCTACCAACAACACAATCAGCGACTGCTCCAGTACACTGCACTGGCAAAGGCACAGATGGAAGCTGACCTGGCACTCAAACGCCTCATGGATGCTGAGAATGAGTGCCTGCAATCTCGCCTGTTTGAGAAGAACAAGACAAAGAGTTGGCGGAGGGATGGAGGTACTGCTGCTCAGCATATGACTAGTGCCGAAAGTATTGAGGGACTTGCGAAGGTAGACTGGATGGAAAGCATGGCGGCTGTTCATAAAGAAGCAGCTGATCAGTTCAAGCATATCAAAACAGGCCTGAAACAAGATGAGAAAGAGGTAGCTGATGAACGAAAGCAGCAGGAAAAGAAGCAGGCAGCTGAATTTCAAGAGGCAGCCAAGGCAATAAAACAGGCATTTTTGCTTGCGGCAAAACACATTCTCCAGGCTCAGAAGGCTGCAAAGCAGGTGTTTATAAAGAATCAGAGATCTGAAGCTATGCAAAGGAAGAGACTAGCTGCTAAGGCCAAAAAGCTTGAGATAATCAAAAAGAAGAAGATAGTTCAGGGGAAGCAAGCAGTGGTGCAGGCTAGAAGGGCAGTAAGGTAGCAGATTTCATCTGATAGCGAGGATGATGTCAGCTATGATGACACAGATTCAACAGGACAAGAGATGGACTTACCCTTGACACCAAAACCTCGCCCTCGTCCATGCCCTCGATTCCAACAGGTTTACACCCCTCCCAACCAGCCATCAGCACACGACACACCACTATACCCCTCTAAAAAACACCAGTTAACACCTCAAAGTGTGCTGCACAAGTCACATCATATTCGAGTCCCAACTTGGCGGTTTGAATAATGAGTGGCTGAAACATTGATGGTTGGGTAGAACTGTGCCATAGGAGGGTAGGAAGGGTGTCTGTGGGGGCAGAAAAGGGCCTAGGGATGGTAAAGGGAGGGAAGGGGCAGTAACACAACCAAATGAGGGGTAAATGGCTGAAAAGCGAAATTGGGGAAGGACTGATTGAAAATCGAGCAAGGGATGATAATTACACTGAGAATTCAAGATGGGGAATGCAAAATGAACACTTGATGAAAGAAATTGGCCAAGGAATGAGGGCAATATGAGCAGATTGGTCTAGATAGGTGTCCAAAATCTAGAGCAGCCGAAACAACAATGGTGACGATAAGGGAGGTGAAGCAGACGAAAGTAGATAAGGCAGGGGGTAGGGGGAGGGGTATGTCATAGGTCAATAACGCATGGACGGATGTGGACGATCTCGGGGTTGTCAGAAAGGCACGGGTGAAGCGCTATCACCCTCTAAAGATGGGGGGAAGACGTGGGGTCAATCCAGAGATATGGCCGAATCATTATCCTATCTGTCCCAAAACAACAAAAATGAATATCTCTGGAACCGATTAATGGAATCCTACAAACATGCGGTTGTTTTGAAACCCTTGATGAGGCAAATGGAAGGGTGCAATCGACAATGCGATACATGAAAAATTGAACGAAAACGAAATGTCACAGTAAGTGGGCACAATGTTATAAGGGCTGTAGAAAGATGAAGTCGTTGGTCAACAACGCATAGGCCAATTTGAGTGATATTGTGGTCATTGGGAAGGCACAAAGAAGGACTTATCGAGACCCAAGAGTGAACAGATGATGGGCTGTTAATCTGGAGATATCGCTCAATTATCATCCAGTTGTGCCAAAATGGAAAAATGCGAATATTTGTTGAACAACTGGGCCGAATTCTATAAACTGGGGACCATTGGAAAGCCTTGGTGAACGCGAATCGAGTGGCCAAAAACCATATAAATTGTATGGAAAGTGTGGGCACGGGGGGAAGGGAAACATGGGAGGTCTCAAAGGGTGTGACAAGTCACATCTGTCACTGGTTGACTCACTTCTATGGTTTTGCCCCGAAACTGACACTCTGTCGCAAAATATTCATAGCATAGTTTCTTCCTATTCAATAAATATTTTTAAACAGACAACTATGTTCCTCATACATTTGTCTACCTTCTGGCTGATTTATGTGATGTCTGGTGGAATTTCGAATGCGCAGCACTGTGCACAATACAGTGTGACTTGTTTCCCAGTTAGGCACAGTAAAGCTGATGCAACCACAACAAGTATCTTACATCAAAGTGATATTCTCAATGCACTCCAAAGTATGAAATATGCATCATCCCCTGACCCAAAAACCTATCTTGCAGAGCTCAAGGCCCACCTTGCAATGATGACTGAATGGGTTGAATACTCAAGAGTGACAAGCTCACCTGTCTCAGAGCCAACACACATTAGCATCATAATATCATCCATGCCTAAGATATACTGCCTAATAATCCAAACTGTCAAGACTACTATAAAGGTCACTAGATCATCAATCCAACCAGATGTCCTAGCATCTGTATTTATCTAGGAAGCAGAGCATCGCTTGATTGCTAGCAGCCAAAGGAAAATAGCTGAGGCTGTGATGTTTGCTTCATAGAGTTGGGATGGGGCCTCAGGCTCTAAACAAAATGAGAAGTAGACAACTAAGAAATGCTACAACTGCTAAAGGACAGGCCATTTCAAGGCAACCTACTATGCACCTGGAGGTGGGATAGAAGGGAAAGGCCTGCACAACTGAAAGCAAAGAAAAAGGCTGAGGTAGCCAATATGGCTAAGGTGCCTGAGACTCACACCCTCTTTGCCTTCGTATGCACATCAGACTTTAAAGCCTTCATCTCCAAGGCCCACCTAGCATCTGAAGTCATCCTTGACAGTAGTGCAAGTTGTCACTTTTGTCCAAATAAAGAAAGGTTCAAAAAGTATTCACCAATCAACCAGGAAATCAAAACTGCAGATGGGAGGACCTTCAAAGTGATTGGTATAGTATCAGGTGAAATATAAATACTTCACTTCTAGAACTACTAGAGTTATACATCAATCAAGTAAGTCCTAGTTGTTTGGGGGAGATGTGAATTGATTAAGTAATGGACACTTCCTCCTTTGATGGGGCTTGAGTAATCCTTAGCTAGGATATACAGATGAACAGGCTATCCAAACCTAATGGATAGTATTAACTAGGAGAGTAAGAATGAAGTCAACAGCTAACTTAGAAGAATACATATTACAGTGAGGTCTCTCCAATAAGGACTGAGACTTTGAGAATGTGATGAATAAGCAGGGGCTGAGGTAAGATAAGATAGTCCACAATAGCTATCTTCAACTTACAGAATATATCAAGAGGTGATTCCTATGAATATGTTTGAGATACATATGATGGTTAGATTTGGTGGCACAAGATGGTCATTCTTTGGGTTATTCTATTTGCCAAGGTCACACCTTGTATATTCACTAACCCAAAGGATAAGAAAGTTTCAAGCACAGGGACCTACTGAATTTAAGTTTAATTTTTACCTATTTCAAGTTCAATTTTACTTAACTCAAGTTCAATTTTACTTGACTCAAGTTTAATTTTACTTGACTCAAGTTTAATTTTACTTGAAAGAATGTTGCTTGAACTTGTTTGAAATAGCTATCAAACAAGCTTTAAGTAACTTCAAGTAGCCTCAAGTAAATTCAGGTTTTCCTAATGGACAGATATATCCTTCCTGTTTCACTGCAATCTGGACTGATAGAGAGATGCTAAGTAAACAAGGAGTTGAGGTATTGCATGGTCAACACTGTTGTTGAACTTAGCCTTGACAAGGAGTAAGAGTGAGTAGAAGGGACATTTATGCTGCTTGGTAGCATTCTTAACATGGGACTTGAGGATATAATCAATGCTGTGATCTACATGACTAATAACAACAATATTAGGGTAAGGAAGTGTAGTTGTTTCAGAAATGACTTTGTGAGTGAAAGACACCTCACTGTAGATTTTTATATTGTTCAATGGATTAGGTATCTTTGGATAGGTATCACTAGCAGTTTCAACTTCTAGATGATGACCTTTCTGAGGGGTTCCAATATTCAAGAAGGTCTTCAGAGGGATTTTAGCTATGCTAGCAGAAGGTCAGAGGTGCTCCACTCAATTTCCACACTCTTCCAATCCATTGGACACAACATCCATTTATAGTTTTAGGTGTGTACTCCAAGTATATTAAAGTCAATGATCCTTTGGATTCCCTATCATATCCAAATGCCCAGAATCCTAGTTCTAAGAGACCTCCACTAACTATTGAACCATATGCTATCCCTAAAGGTGCAGGTGCAATAGTTCCACATTGGCTAGAGAACCTGGGGTGGGTGGTGTAGTGAGAGAGACTAATCAAGACTAGGCTCTCTCTCCTTTATCTTCACAAGCTTACAACTTTACCAAGACGCCCACAGCTGGACTCACTCATGAACCCTCCCTCTGTGAACTCAGTGTTATATTTTGCAAAGCAGCACATCCATGCTAGGCTCATAGAAATGTTAGAGAATGCCAACTTATAGCTTAATTACTCCAACTTGGAACTTTATACAGTACTCACTTCTGGGTGCGTATACGTGTATGTATTTCAAGGGCTGAATTGGAATATTATAATCTAGAACCAAATCTCCATACTGGTTACTTCTAAAGATATCTTACAAGTAACACATTAACTACCCTCTTGTCTCTTTTATCTCACTTCTTGTTTCAGGGGCCCATTATTATTAAAATAACTAAAATGCTAGTACAAAATTAATTCAAAATTCTTTGGGGGATCACTAGGGCATCCCAATACAATTAGTTTAAGTTATAAATTAAAAAAATCAGTAGTTCCATTCTTGAGATATATCCAAGTGTAATGTTTTTACAAGTTAGGGAGAGGAGAGGGTTATACAGATAGTAAGTAAGTGAGAAGTAAGTATATTGATAAAGTAACTGGGATAAGCAAGTAACTAATGTAAGTTAAGTAAGTGAGTGGCAATTTATAAGTAAGGAAGTGAGTTACAGTAGTAACTAATAACTAACTAAGGAAGTGAGTAACTAACTAACTAAGAAAGTAAGTGAGTAAGGAATTTAAGGAAGTGAGTAAGTAAGCAACAATGTACTAAAGTAAAGTAAAGTAAGTTAGTAAAGAAGTAACTAGAAAGTAACCAGGTAAAGAAGTAAGTAAGTGAAGCTAATAAGTGAGTAAGTAACTTATAATAACAAAGTGAGGAAGTAACTAATAACAAGAAACTAAGATAGTAAGTAAAGTAACTAGGTGAATAAGGAAGTAGCTAACTAAATGAAGTAAGTGAGTAAGTGGGAAAGAAGAAGAAGAAACCTAAATGCTCTGCTTAACACAGAATGCCCCCCCCTGTCATAACCACTCCAACTAAAGTGGGAGCTTCTATAGCAATATTGGCAATGTAATATGCACGATTAAGGCTGGATTTGTGGACTGTTTGATAGAGCACACAGTGTTTTACAAGGAACCAGAGAAACAGCCACACTAGGTGCAGGAGCATGTTATGCTTGCATCTGTTACTGTAGAGAACATAGTTAATACAAATAAGAAGTTAGTATAAACCATACTTGCTAATTAACTCTTATACAAGCAATCAAGAATATTTTGACATTTGTTTCTAGATCAGCTAGAAAGGAATCATTTCTCTGTGACATAATCTGTAACCTTGAGCCTCAGGTTGCTGCACCGATTCCCTAATGAAAAGGAGAAACTATAGTGCACATGAACAATGAAGATCAGCACAGTAAGACAAGACAAAAAGCAAAACAAACTAATCTATTTTTGCAAGTTGGGGGGAGGGGGGGGGGTTAAAAAGATAGTAAGCAGGCATGGTGGGTTAGAAATCACTTAGTGTTTATTTAGTACCTACCCTTCACTGCTAAGGTATCTGATGGGGTGTAGCATAGAGGGGTAGTTGTGGTCCCTCTGGCTACTAGTCTATTGCAACAGCCCATCCATGGTACTAGAGGGTGATAAAAAGGAGGGGGATTATAGGGGATATCCCCCCAAGGTCAGGGTTACACTAGGGTTTCAGCAGCTTTTTAAAAAAGGGTTCAAAATAGAGCAATAATTAAGAAATGAAAAAGGGGATGTATATTGACTCCAAAGCAAGGAATAGAAGTAAAACAAACAGGTGAAAATGAGGATAAGTAGTGCACATTGGACTGGTCCGATGTGTGCTACCTAACCTCAATTGATTGTCTGTACTATATTGAGTTGTATATAGTTGGGACAATAATGAAATGAGGATAAGTAGTGCACATTGGACTGGTCTGATGTGCGCTACTTATCCTCATTTCCACCTGGATGTATACATTGAATTTCAGTATGTGGTTTGAACATTGTAGCTAGCCATATTCTTTACTGACATTCATTCATTCAATAGGTTGTTTAGACATCAGACATTCAATTGTGCAGCAAAAGGGAATGAGTGAATCAAGAGTGAATACTTAGGACAAATGTACAAATTGATAACTTGAATATTCTAAGCAAGTCAGATGGGATATTTGATTTGATTAAAAGAGAATATACAGAATATAGAAAAACATATACACTAAAATTAACATGAAGTACATATGAGAATTAAGCATCCTCAAGAGACTGAGAATGTTTAGAAAGATTAAGAGGGGGAGGGGGAGTGATAGAGGGGGACTTGTGAATTGAGGAATTAGAAAGAGGAAAAAGGGGAGGGGGAGCAAAGGAAATGGGGAGAGGGGGAGGGGCAGAGCTAGTGGAAGGGACAGAGATGAAAGATGGATCAATAGAATTAGAGATGGGGGGCTCAGACTGAGACTGAGTCCACACAGGGAGGCAGTTGTGGTGGGAGGACAAGGAATTGGCGAGAGAGGAGACAGCTGCTAAGAGCTGCTCCACCCTCTCCTGCTCCCTATCCTCAGCTGTGCAGACCTCCATCATAATGGTCCGAAGTTCGATGAGGATCTTCGTCAGCAGATTGACTGCCAATGAAGATCTGGAGGGGGCAGGGGCAGGTGCAGTCATAATGACCTCAGGGTGAGTAGCACCAATGCACTTCTTCTTAGTGGGGCAGGGGAGGTCATTGTCATTATCGTTGTTGGCACCTTTGTCGTTGTCATCCTGGTTGTCGCGGTTGTGGTCAGTATTGCTGCCATCATCATCGTCATTGGTGTGGTCATAGGTGGGGCCGTCCGACACAGGGTTGCAGCGCAGCTTGGAGCTAGCACATGTGCAGCAAGCTGTGCCGTGGCTTGTGGAGGGGGGTGTAACACACTCGACACTAATCTTGCTGCACCGTTCACAACCAGCATGTCTATAAAATAAAATAAAATGAAAGAAAATAAAAAGTTAGTAAAAAGAAAAGGGGGGTGGGGGGACTTATAAGTCTCGCTGCCTTTTCATACCTCTGAAAGAGGCAGCGGCAGTGTCCGAGTGAGTGGCAGGGGTGCCACTGTTGTGGCGCATGCGGATGGGCTTGGGGAGGGGCCGGGCATGGGCCTTCTTGCGTTCATTGGTGCATTTCTTGGCCTCGGTATGCTTGCGGTCCTGTTCGTGCTTCTTCTCCTGGGCTACGTGCTTGCATTCTCATTCTCGTTCTCATTCACGTTCACGCTCTTCCTCTTCTTGTCGTTTCCGCTCCTCTTCTTCTTGTCACTTGGCATCTTCAATTTCGATTTGGAGTGCAGCTAGTCAGGCCTGCAACTCCCTGGACTTGATGGTGGCAGTGGATGGCATCGAGGGTGGAGGAATGGTGGTGGTGGTGAGAGGAGAGTTGTTATAGTCACTTCATTTTGTTATCTCACCAACTTTCCTTTTCCTTGTTATCTAATCTTATCTTTGATCTTATCTTATCTTATCTCCTCCTAGATCAGAGGTGATAATGCCATTGGCTGATGAGGACATGCTACGCAGCAACTCTGCAGTAGCTGTGCAAGGCTGCGCAATACTGCGCATTAGTCAGCTGTTCCATGGATCATTGCTGTGGTTATCACAATCACAGGCCCAGACCTGGGTAGATATAAGTAGAGTACAGAATGCTTGTATCTTCCCTAGTTTCATCCTTTAACGTTGTCACCTTCAGTTTATGTGCTGAACTCCTTGCTGTCCCCAGTTAAGCGACCTGTGTTATGATCCCAAACTGATTTGGTATCAAACTTAACCAAAGATCATACATTCAGCAAGTAGCATCCACAGCTCAAATATCCTTTATCTTATCTTATCTTATCTTATCTTAGATAAGATATCACTGTCCCTCACACATTATCTTATCTCAGATAAGATACACTACTATCTTTACCTATGCTATCTTATCATGGACAATAGCATTCTTCCCCATTGTTCTCTAAGTCAGAATGACTCATATCCCATTTCTCTATTGTTCTGTCATCACTCCATTGTTCTCTGAGTCACTATGACTCATATTAATCTCCTCCATTGTTCTCCTCATTGTCTAACTCATAGTGAGTCACAATTCAAACTCCTCATTGTTCTTTTATCCATTGTTCTTATTTCCTATTGTTCTCATTGCCTATTGTTCTCAAACATATATAAAGGGCCCCCTTTTCACCAGTGAGGAGTTCAGTTCACTTTAAGTTCATTCCCCCCCCCACTTTTACCCCACTCCCTTCCCTCAGACTATCCTCCCCCTTTTCCTTGAACTCACCCCTAGTGCTTAGTACCTAGTGCTACCTCTTATTGATACTACTTGTCTGTAGTCAATACATCCAATCTAGTCTAGTCTTTTAAGCTTATACCCTGTGTGATTTCACCTAAGCCCTCTTACATTAAGAACCAACTTAGGAATCACCCCTTGACATATTTCTGTAAGTTGAAGATAGCCACTGAGGACTATCTTATCTTACTTCAGCCCCTGCTTATTCATCACATTCTCTAAGTCTCAGTCCTTATTGGAGAGACCTCACTGTGATACATATTCTTCTAAGTCAGCTGTTGACTTTATTCTTGTTCTCCCAGTCAACACTATCCATTGAGTTTGGATAGCCTGTTCATCTGTACACCCTAGCCAAGGATTACTCAAGCCCCATCAAAGGAGGAAGTGTCCATTACTCAATCAATTCACATCTCCCCTGAACAACTAGGACTTACTTGATTAATGTACAATTCTAGTAGTTCTAGAAGTGAAGTATTTATATTTCACCTGATACCTGAGGCACCACCGCTGATATAACAGAAGGACGAAACTCCTCCCTCACCTTGCTTATCTTTGCAAGAGTCACTGGTCAAGATTCATCTGACACTAACTGCTTTGCCTTGAGTTATCAGACAAAGCCATTGCTGTTGCCTCCCTGGAATCTCGACAGGCTCCCCTGTCTGACCCATCCTCTTTTGCCTTGAGAACCACAAGAGATGCCTTGGCACATCCTCACACAGTATTAAGTGTGACCACCACTCTGGATCGTTCTTCCTCAACCCTGCCCCCATCCTACTCCCCACCTCATCAATCCCCTCAGGCTTCGTCCAGTACACTCATTAGCTACTCAGAACAGCAAGCCATCAATGCGTTAGATATCAAACGAGAACAGCTCAAAGCTCTTGTGCTCAAGTTCTCCCACCTTGCTTTTGACCTCACCCCTCCCATTTCTGCAAACCCTTCCCCTGCCTCATCCTGCTCCTCATTTTCTTTGGACTCATATTATACTGCTCTGTCCCCTCTGGATTCAGATGATGGTCTTGACCCTTTCATTGAAATCAAACTGCATATGTTCAATCACATTTGCATCAGGGTTTATCATTCCCCAGCACTTGTTGCAAACTTTCTCGCCTCTTCCATCCATGTTTTCTACCGTCGCGGATCCTCTGGTCACATCAGGGAGATCCACATCTGAGACAATCTTCCACCATGCCACCCTGTGCAGGATCCCATCGACCAAGTTACAGGCTCGCAGACAATGAATTAGAGTTCCAGGATGCCATCGATACCTCTGAGATATTCTCACCCTTATCATCTCAGATTCTCGCCCCCTCGACTCCTTCTGTCTTCTCCATTCTTGAACCAACCACTCTCCCTACCCCTTCTCCGCGACCCACGGAAACACCCTCGCCCTTCGCATTCGGACATCCTCGTTTCCTCTGAACACCACCTCAACCTCTTTCCCGCTTGTCATCCACTCCTGAGAAGGCAACCACCTCAACTTCCACCCAATGACCACTTCCGGAAACCCCCCGGAAACTGAAAGACTCTCCTCCTCTGAAAAGGTCTCCCTCCCCCTCTGAACTGGATCCCTTCCCTTGTTTTTCTCTGGCTCCTTCCCCTTCTTCATCTCCCCCACCACCTTCAAACCTGAACCCACTTCCTCCCCTGCAAACACCACCAATGGCTTCAGTCTCCAAAACAATCAAGCTCGCCCAGCCTGACATCTTCAATGGCGACAAAAAATTGTACAAGAATTGGTTCCACCAGGTTATCATTTTCCTTCATGGCAGCGAAGTCATGGACCCTGAAAAAATGATCTTGGTGACCTTGTCGTACATGAAGGAAGGCATCACCACTAAGTGGGCCTAACAATATGTGGACAATTATTTTGGCCTGACAGACCCTGTCACTGGCAACCTCATCCCCCTTGGCCCATGGAAGGACTTCATGGACATCCTGGATGCTGTTTTCACTGACCACACCACGGAGCAATGTGCCCGTGAGGAAGTCAAGCATTTCTCACAAGGATGTTTGGGAATTGTAGATTATTTCGTCAAGTTGGAACTCTTGTTCCACCATGCTGGCCTTGTCAGCCAGGATAAAGAATGCATCTGGATCCTTGAGAAGAATGTCCGCCAGGACATCATTCGTCAATGTATATGTCACTGCCACTCCCTACCACTTACCCGAAGTACCATGAGAAGGTTATAGCCATGGGCCAACTGTTGGAATGTTTCCATGATCAGGAACGTTGCTGACACCTATCCACCCCTCCTTCTCATCTGGCTTTCTGTCCCTCCGCTCCAGGTTTCCATCCCCCACTCCCCCAGGACAAGCAAGTGCCATTGGGCACCATCCATAGAGGTCAGGGTCTGCCGATGGACCTAAGCAAGACACACCAGACCAACAGGTGCTACAACTGTGGTCAAGTTGGACACTTCCATCGGGAATGCCCGCAAGAACTCAAGAAGGTCAATGTTTGCGCTCTTCAGTATGAACTAACTGTCGATGAGATTTCAGAGCTGATGAACTTCCTTTCTGCAGAGGAACACAGCTCAGCCGAACCTGCCCCCAACAATGACAAACAGGATTTTGGAGATGGTCAATAGAGATGCACTCACTCTACTCAACAGAATCATGTCTACTCTGGCATTGTGAACAGACAGTATCAGACACCCCCTTAGTTACTCCTTCTCCCCTTTCCATTCTTTGTACTATGACAGCATGTACATTACTTGATACCAACAAGCCTGTCAATGAAATTTGTCCAATCCTGTCTATGCCAGATGTGAACACTGAGTGCCCCAAACTCCCAAACTCTCCCATTCCCAAATCATCATCTCTCCCTTCTGTCGATTTGATTGACATCGACTCTCTTTCCTCCCCCTTGGACATTGTTAATGCCATTAAGGAACAGGCTAATTACGCAATTCCAATTCTTCAGAAATGGTCTCACCCTGCCTGATTGCTAGAGATGACTCAAACCATGATCGATTAAATCAATGCCCTCTCAATGGAGAATGCCATCTGAGCCCTCCATAAACTCAAGGAACCCCATGTGTTCATTCATGGATCAGGCTCAAGGAACCAATTGACCCTCAAAACCGTTATCACTACCCTGGACGATTATGCCAAACACCTCGCAACTGCTCTTGTTGATAGTGGTTGCAAAGGCTCGTGTATTGACATCAAGTACATTCGTGAAAATGGCCTTCACACAACCAAACTCACCTGACCCATTCCGGTACACAATGCCAATGGACAACCCAATTCTGAGGGACCCATCTCCAAAATGGTCACACTTAAGCTCAAGGTTGGCTCTCATGTTGAACGGATTAACTTCGGCATCAGGAACCTTGGTAAATCACAGATTTTCCCCAGACACGACTGGTTGAGGAATCACAACCCCTCCATTGATTGGAAGGCAAACTCCCTGATTCTCGATCAATGCCCCCCGGACTGTCATCCCTCTCCCCTTCTGGACTCCATCAATATCAATGAATTAACTCTTGAGGATGGCGATCAACTACTCATGGTTGATTTCAATCCTGCCATCCAAATTCGCTTGATGGGAATAAAGTCTCAGGATCTTGCAATCAAGGCTTGGGAAGCCTAGAAAAAGGATCATACATGGAAAGAGATTGTGCCCGAATACCTCCATGAATTCCAAGACATCTTCACCAAGGAAGACTTCGACGAACTCCCCCCAAGTCGTCCCTAGGACCATGCGATCGAACTCCTCCCCAGAACTGAGGAAAAGCTCAACTGCAAGGTCTACCCCCTTTCTGTGGACAAATGTGCCCAACTGGACAAGTTCTTGGAAGAGAACCTCCACACTGGATGGATTCAAAAATCCATTTCCCCTATTGCCTCCCCTTTCTTCTTCATCAAGAAGAAGGATGGTGGACTATGCCCTATCCAGGACTATAGGAAACTCAATGACATAACTGTCAAAAATTGATACCCTCTCCCTCTGATCAATGAACTGATTAATACCCTACAGAATGCTTACTACTTCACCAAGCTAGATGTTCACTGGGGATACAATAATGTCAGGATCAAGGAAGGAGATAAACACAAGGCTGCATTCCAAACCAATTGTGGCCTATTTGAACCCCTTGTCATGTTCTTCAGTCTTACCAACTCGCCCACAACATTCCAAAACATGATGAACGATATCTTCCACATCCAAATCATTGAAGGACACATCTTGGTCTACATAGATGACATCCTCATCTTCGACAAGGACCTCGAAATGCACCACCAACATGTTTACGAAGTTATGACCACACTTCGTGAATATAAACTCTATCTCAAGCTAGAGAAGTGCGACTTCGATCAATGCCAAGTGGAATACCTCAGTGTCATCATGTCTGAAGGCCACATCAAAATGGACCCCATCAAGGTTCAAGGGATCACTGACTGGCCAACCCCCAAGTGCAAGTGAGATGTCCAAGCTTTCCTTGGATTCTGCAACTTTTACCGTCGATTCACCCATCATTTTGCCGGAATTGCTCGACCCCTGAACATGTTAACTGGAAATGCTCCTTTTGACTGGACTGCTGAATGCCAAGACACCTTTGACGCCCTGAAAACAATCATTACCACTTCCCCCATTCCCTCTATCACGAATGATGACAATTATAGGCAATATCCCCCCAAGGTTGGGGTTAGCCTAGGGTTTTGCTAGCTTTCTTAAAGGGGATATAAAACTGTCAAGAATTTAGAAGTCAAAAAGAAGCCATTATAAGTGAGAGAATGCAAGAAAAAAAAGCAAAACAAGGAGAAAATTGAGAAGTGTAGTGCACATTGGACATGTCCGATGTGTGCAAGTAGTCTCCAATTTGGGTAAGACATCATAACTGAGAATCTCAAATCCTCACACACATCGGACACATCCAATGTGCATGAGTAGTCTCCGATTTGGGTAAGACATTATAACCAAGAATCTCAAATACTTGTGCACATCGGACACGTCTGATGTGCATGAGTAGTCTCTGATTTAGGTAAGACATCATAACCAAGAATCTCAAATACTTGCACACATCGGACATGTCCGATGTGCGTGAGGATTCTCACTTAGAGTAATTACAATCCTGTGTAGTTCATATTTCAGATATATAACATGGGTAGCAGTATTATTATAAGTAGGTTCTGAGTTGTATCAGGCTAATAAACTTAGTTAGAAGTATTTTACTAGTGACTTAAATTGACTTAATGAATATTGTTACTGAGGAATTATAACATCAGATAAGGAAAGTTAGACATGAATCAATTATAAAAGACACTAAGATTATTATAATACAAAAAGCATATACAAGATATACATGAAATTAAAAAAGAAACTAAGATTAAAGTAAAATTATTATACCCCTTCAACATCTTTCTCTAGCTGATCCCCAACAGACTGAGTATCCTTGGACAGGAGAAGGGAGTCTTGAGTGTTGAGGGTGGGAGGAAGAATGGGAGGGAGGGGGATGTTGAGAGGGGGAGGAGGGGTGATGGAGGAGGTGGTGATGGTGGTAGTGGAGTGAGGGGGAGGGGGAGGGGGAGTTGGGGCAGGGATGGGGGCAGAGGAGGAGGAGGGAAGGGAGATGGGGGCAGACTGGGTGCTGAGGGGCTCAGCTGGGCCATCCCACAGAGGGATGCAGGTCTGGTGGGGGGACAGAGTGTCATCAAGAGCAGAGAGAGCAGCAAGGAGCTGCTCCCCCCTCCTCTCGGCCTGGAACTGGGACGCACAGACCTCTATGACGAGGGTCCAGACCTCGACAAGAATCTTCGTCAGGAGTTGTTCAACTCCTGATGGACAGATCGCGGGGGCAGCCACGTAGACCTCAGAGACACCAACCTGCGTCTTCTTAGCAGGGCAGGGGTGGTCATCGACCTCATTGTCATTATCACTGTCATCATCGTCGATGTCGTCATCATTGTCAGCTGCATCATCCAACTTCGGGATGCAGCAGGCCTTCGCGTTAATGCATGTGTGGCAGGTGGTGCTGCGGCCTGTGGATAGGGGGGTGATGCATGGAAGGTCGAACTTTGTGCACTGCTTGCATACAATAGACCTAGAATAGAATAAAAAGAAAGTAAAAAGTCAGTAAAAAGAGAGAGAGGGGGAGGGGGACTTACATTTCACACTACTGTTTCTTTCCTTTGGAGGAGGAGGCGGTAGATGGGTCGGAAGTGGTAATAGATGCGCGGCCATACTGGTGCACACCCTTGGGCTTCTGGCCATGCTGTGCCACCTCGTGTTTATGGGCCTGCACTCTCCTGTGGGCTTCTGCGCGTTTGCGGGCCTGTTCACACTTGCATTCCTCAGCACATCTTTTCTCCTCAGCTTCGCGTTCCTGCTGTCAGCGGCATTCTTCTTCCTCTTCTTGACGTTTGTGTTCGCATTCCTTGGCTTCGAGTTTTTGGGTGGCCTCAAGTTTCTTCCTGAGCTTGGCCATTTGGGCCTCAAGCTCATTTGATGACATGGCTTTGGGTGTGACAGAGGGGAGTGGGTAGGTGAGAGGAGTGGGTGGGTGGGGTGAAAGAAATGAGAGTAATTAAGAGAAAGAGACGAGAGTGAGCCCTCTCTTATAATGTGATGAATTGAAACTCAGACAGGTATGCAGTGATGACAAACAGAGGACAAACAGATAAAAAAGGCAAGTGAGCCACAAAGTAGCTGACAAAGGTGGTGGCAGTACACATAACCCAAATTAGGGAATATTACCAAATATAGAATTTAATTACTACAACTGATAAAATAAGATTCGAAAGACAAAGCCTGATTGATGGAGGATGAAAGTGGAGAGTGGAGGAGTGCAGAAATGAAGACAAGATATAAGAGGAGAGTGATAGCATACATCAGAAATGTATGATGAATGCAAGATATCTATACAACAGAGTGGAATGATGTGGAGTAAACAGAGATTGGTCGCACACATCGAATGGGTATGATGTGCACAACATATCTATGAAACAGAGTGGAGTGATGTGGAGTAAATGGAGATAGGTCACACATATTGGATGAGTACAATGTGTGCGACATATCTATGATACGGAGCAGAGTGATGTAGAGTAAACAGAGATAGGTTGCGCACATCGGATGAGTATGATGTGTGCAACATATCTATGATACAGAGTGGAGTGATGTAGAGTAAACGGAGATTGGTTGTGCATATCGGATAAGTATGATGTGCACAACATATATATGATACGGAGTGGAGTAATGTGGAGTAAACGGAGATAGGTTGTGCACATTGGATGCATACAATGTGCGCAACATATCTATGATACAGAGCGGAGTGATGTGGAGTAAACGGAGATTGGTTGCGCACATCGGACGAGTATGATGTGCGCGACATATCTATGATATAGAGTAAATGGAGATAGGTCGTGCACAACGGATGGGTATGATACAGAGTGGAGTGATGTGGAGTAAACAGAGATTGGTTGCACACATCGTACTTGTCCGATGTGCGCAACATATCTACAATACAGAGCAGAGTGATATGGTCCACATGGAGAGTAGCCGTGCACATCAGACGCATCCAATGTGCATGGCTACTCTCTGTTTGCTAATTACACTTCACATCGCACTAGGCAACATTTCTTGTAAATCTTTTCCACATGACCAGACCAACTACTGCACACATGTAATACATGAGTCTCACTTATTCTCACTTGTGTTTATGTATAAATGCGGAGTGTGCGAGTCTGTTCATCATCATCTTGTGCCCACTTTCTAAGGCGCTATTAACGAATCAACATGTCCATCGTAACTAAGAAAACAAAACAGCCCACCTCTCGTCCGCGTAGTCCGCCTCGTCCACAGAAAGAAGTCCTGTCGTTGGACTCATTGGTATGTGAATTCATACTACACATTGTTTTGTGGGAACCATTGACTTATGTGATGTTAGGATACCGGATCGGATATTAACATAGATGTAGGAGATGTGGAGGGTCTAGCCTTAAAGGCAATGCACCTGGACACCACAGCCCAGAAGTGTCTCCTTGGTTATGCAATGTTGGATGTGTTTGCGGACAAATAGGAACTTTGTTTTGGCACTTGGAACCCTCAGCCATTGAAGGTAACGGAGGTCAAGAAGCTGAGGACATCAATGGAAACACACAGAATCTGACACCACGACCCTTGCAACTTCCTCATACTAATCATCGATTGTGAGGATCTCAAGTGCGAGTTGTCAATGGACCCAAATGCAGAGCTGCCAGAGTTCGATTCAAAGCATGTGGATGGAACGCAGAAACTCATTATAGCAGCCAGACAGCATTGCTTCACTGCAATTCAGTCACTCTATGATACCTGCAATATGCAGATCCAAGCGCTTCTCCACCCCAAGAACAAGAAGAAGGATCAGACCCAGTTGGACGAGGAAGGACAAGTTGAGCTTGACAAACAGATTGCTGGATTGAAGGATAAGATGCATGAGATGGGCATGTGGGGTGTGAGAGTGTACAATGCGAGTAAGTAACAGACACAGTCATATCTGTGATCTCATCCGCTAACGCATCAATCAGAATTAGCTAGGGAGCATGACGCGGAGGTTGCGAAACATTTATCAGAGAATCAGACACTGTACAATTATCAAAAGACAGAGGAAGAAGGACTCGCAGAGCACCTAGCTCGACTCTCATTGGAAAACAATGACGAATTCGAGAAGGAGCTGGAGATTATTCGAAAGGAGTTCAAGACCCAGAACAGTCATCTTTCACATCTCGTTGGGAACTCACAGATCACACGCATGCTTTCGATACTTGTATCATTCAAGGGACATTTTAGGATGCTACTGGAATTCAACATGGCACAATTATCAATGCAATTCATGAACATTCACAGAGGAGTGAGCAGACTCGCATATCCCAGAGCATAATTAACGATTGACGAAACATCACAGATCATTGCGGAACATATTATAGAAGCATATAAATTGTTGCAGCAGATTGCCTCTCTGACCCCATTCCTGAATGCAAAAGACGTCAATGAGTTGTTGAAGAACCATGAGAAGTTGAGTGATGAGGAAGCAACTAACCATGAATTGACAGCACAGATACAAGATTTGACTGAGAGACTGGCGAAATCGATGGAGGGTTGCAATATGGAAATCTGGACAGAATCCATGATGAATCGTCTCAACACCATATTCGACTCCACAATACTAAACCCACTGCATCTCAGACTAACCACAGTCAAAGCGACATCAGACAATCAAAACTATCTGACGGCGGTCATGAAAATGCTGAAGCAAGAATTCGCAGCTCAGACAGGAGAATCTGGAACACGCTGGATTCTATGAGGCGGCACTTGGCAAAGTAACATTCATTCTGAGTATCAAATCACTATCAACAACTACACCGATGCTGTTGCTATGTTGAACATTATTCTTCAAACTCGACGGAATATATAGGCACTTTCCTGAAGCATTGAAGGAGGTAAGTGAATGACTATTGTGCGTTTGAGTGCTGTAATACTAGCACACATTGGATGTGTCCAATGTGTGTGTGTGTTTAAGATCTTGCAATGGGTATCCTGTCTGCATCAGAGGACACCTGCGCACACTGGATGCATCTGATGTGTGCGTGTGGTTCAGATCTTTCGATGGGTATCATTTCTGCATCCGAGGATACCCGCGCACATCAGACATGTCCGATGTGCGCATGTGTTTGAGATATTGCAGTGGGTATCCATTCCGTATCAGAGGATTCTTGCGCACATCGGACGTGTCCAGTGTGCACTACTATTACAGCACTCAACCAATCCTCATATTCAATCCGAACAGCTATTGACAAATTCTGTAGGTATCTCGTTGGTTTGAACCGCTCATAGACCATCATATGGCCTTCACTTGCGAACAAAAATGTAACGATTACACCGGAGGCTTGGTTCTGCATATCCGCACAACTCATGGACTACACCCACATGGTCTGTGTTATGATTCGGTAGTCGAAGGGTTTTACTTCTCGCATTGGAGGGGCTGATGAGGGAAATGGAATTCGACTAAAGAGTGGGGGAGCTAACTAGGAATCGAACTTAACCTACTGACTAAAGGTCAGGCTTTATATACTAACTACCTGAGTCGCCATGAGTCAGTCGTATGTACGATTACAAAGCGGAATCCGGAATGTGACTAGTGAAGAGTCACAAAAGGAATAACGGAAACGGAATGTGACTCGTGAAAGAGTCGGAAAGAAGGTACATGTGATCAGTCTCTATATATAAAACGGTAAAGCGGAAGGATGAACGGAATGGAGACTAATCAAGTATGACTAAAAGGAAAAAGAAAAAAGTGTCCGTGACATACACCCACACTAAAAGGAATTTCGTCCTGAAATTCGAGGCGGCTTCGAGAGTGCTGAGGGGTGCGGAGGAGGTGAAGGACTAGATTAAGTCCTTGTCGGAGAAGGTGGTTGACAGGGAATTAATGTCGACCGGGGAAGTATCGTCGTCGTCGGGGATGGTGATGGGGTTCGATGACGAACCGGGGGGAACGATGAGTGGACCTGGGAAAACAGGAGGGGCTGGGGAATCAAGATGGGGAAGTACCTTTATGGCTTCCTCGTATTTCGTCTCCCAGTGTTTGGCCTGTTCTCGCCAATACTCACTCGCTCTTCTCTTTCCATCTAAACTCATTCCTTGATTGTACAGCTCTTCATTCAGTCTCATGATTTCGCTTTTGTAGTATTCGACGTCCTTCTGCAGTGACTCGATGATTTGCTCGGGTGGGATGGGTGGCGCAATGATCTCTTCTGGCCATATGGGAAGGTCCCGATTGCGCGCGCGACGGTTGTGTTGCCAGAGTTGTCCGGCGAGCTCAGCTTCACCGTAGGCGGAGGAGGTGGAAGCAAGCGGAGGGGGAGCGCGGCGAGGGGGTTGTCCTCCAGTGGACATATGAGGAGCGCGGGGTGGACGACCACCGGTTGATTTGCGAGCGGTTTGGTGTGAGCGTTCTGTGGGCATAGTGATGTCGATTTCTGGTGAAAGACGGAGATGAAAGAGATTATAAGGATGTGTCAGAGTTTGGAAAGGTGATAGAAGTGAAAACATAAATGAGGGGAGTTGATACCGTGAAAGAATGATTAGGTCGCCATTTGAATTGAGTGTTCGTATTCTAGAATTCATTCTTTCGCATGGAGGAGGTTCTTCTTCGGCTCCCAAGTTGCTTCTTCAATGGGATAGCTGACCCATTTAACCAAATACATACGACGTCGGGTAGACCCGTGGTGTTGGAGAATTTGTTCGACCTCGTATTCTTCTTTCTCTTGAATGACATCTGGAGGTGGACGGAGATTATCATCTACTTCCTCTGGATGGAGATCGGAGTTAATGTTAGCGGGTCTCAGGAGTGAAACGTGAAAGACGTTGTGTATTTTCCATGATAAGGGAAGGGCCAGGCAATAAGAGACTTTTCCGATTCTTTCTAGAACTTTGAATGGTCCAGTGCGTCGGACATCAAGTTTGGGAGTTGGACGACCTGTTTTTAAGTTACGGGTATCAAGATAAACAAATTGACCTATTTGGAGTTGGGTATCTTTCCGTTTACGATCTGCGAAGCGTTTCATGGTTTCGGCCGTTGTTTCTAGAGCTTTTGTGGCTTCTTCATGGGCTTCTGTGAGATGATCGTGAAAGGCATCTGCTGCGGGATTGGAAGTAGGGATCGCAGGGATAGATGGGACGAAGGGATGTTGGCCAGTGTCAAGGTAAAAGGGAGTGTGTTTCGTCGAGGAGTGTTGTCGGTTATTATACGCGAATTCAGCTGGGGATAGCCAGTTGGACCAATCGTCTTGCATAAAGTTTGTGTATAAACGAAGGTATTGTTCAAGTTCTTGATTGGTGCGTTCCGTTTGACCATCAGTTTGGGGATGATAAGCGGTGGATAGACCGGAGATGATTCCCAAATGAGTGTTGAGAGCTTTTGCGAATTTGGAAGCGAATTGAGTTCCTCGATCGGTTATGATCTTCTTTGGCCAGCCGTGGTGTTTCCATACGTTGTCCCTGAAGAGTTTTGCGACTCCTTCTGCAGAAATGCTCGATGTCGTCGGGATAAAGTGAGCACGTTTGGTAAAGCGATCGACAACGACTAAGATAGCATCGTAGCCAGATGATTGGGGGAGTTCCACGATCAGATCGGCGGTGATTTCTTTCCAAGGTCGAGACGAAGGGGGAATGGGTTCTAGGAGACCTGCAGGCTTAGAGGGATAGAGCTTGACTTATTGACAGGTCGGACAGGATGATACGAATACATGGATGTCAGGGGCAGCACTACTCCAGGTGTAGTTCTGCAACACAAGCTCACGTGTCTTCTCGATTCCGGGATGGCCTCCATGGGGTAGGGAGTGGGTCAATCGAATTATCTCTGTGCGTAGCGATACGTCCGCTGGCACGACAATACGATCTCCTGCATCTCTCGCAATTCCGTCAGTGAAGGAGTAGCCGGAAGAGGGATCGGATAATTTGATGCGAATGTCCTCTGGGATTTGATTGAAGTCGGGGAAGCGAAGTCTTGACATGAAAGAGGGTTCGGACATGGAAATGATAGCATTGATGAAACGTTCAGGAGGGAGGAGGGCTTGACCTTCTGGTTCTTCTTTTTCTGTACGACGGTGGTCGGGTCGGCGAGAGAGTCCATCAGCTTTATTCTTGACTCCAGGAGAATACTCGATCTTGAAGTCGAATCTGCCTAAGAATTCCATCCAACGTGCTTGTCATCTGGAGAGGGATCTGTTCTGCATGAAATACTTCAGCGCCAAATTGTCTGTTTTTATCAATACAGTATCCCTTGCGCCCTCTAAAAGATAGCGCCAATACTTGAGGGAAGTGACGATCGCAAGCATCTCCAGATCATGGGTAGGATAGTTGTACTCGGCAGGGAGTAGGGACTTCGAGAAAAAGCCAACAGGGTGCCAGCCATTGTCGTGTTTTTGAGATAAGACCGCGCCAATACCGAAATCGGAGGCATCGGTCTCTAAGAGGTAAGGAAGGTCTGGCCGTGGGGTAAGAAGGACAGGAGCTGTAGTGACGAGATATTTGAGCTGTTCAAAGGCTTTTTGACATAAAGGAGACCAATCCCAAGGTTGGTCTTTCCGTAAAAGGCCACAGAGGGGATGAACAACTGAGGAGAAACTTTTGATATAACGACGCCAGAAGTTGGTGGTGCCAAGGAAGGATTGGAGGTCTCGCAGTTTTTGGGGTGTCGGCTAATTGATAATGGCATCTACCTTTTTTGGGTTGATAGCGAGTTGACCTTTACTAATGATCATACCAAGGTATGTAACAGAGGTCTTCTCCATTTGGCATTTGACAGGTTTGGTGGATAGTTGATTCTTCTCCATGAGTTTAAGGGTTTCGTCAGTCCAGTGGCGGATTTCTTCGGGGGTGTCGCCCATAATAAGAATGTCATCAATATAGATGTGAACACAGCCGGAGTCCAGAACGGGTTTAAAGAGAACGTCTATCATTCGTTGAAAAGATGCTGGGGAGTTTCGTAGTCCAAAGAACATAACGGTCGGTTCGAAGAGTCCTCGATTGGTGATGAAGGCTGCCTTCCATTCGTCCCCTTCCTTGAGTCGTATGTTGTTAAATCCCCATCGAATATCGATAACAGTAAAAAGTGAAGCAGTAGCAAGCTTCGGTACTTGGAGGATTTCCGATAGAAGGGGGAGGGGATAACGATCAGGAATGGTTTTCGAGTTGATGTAGCGATAGTCCTGGATGGGACGTAGACCAGCACTGAGACCTTTGGCATTGATCTCTTCTGCCTTTTTCGCAAAGAAGAAAGGAGCAGCTTGCGGTGATTTCGATGGACGTATCCAACCTGTTCTGAGATTTTCGTCAATAAACTTGTTAAGTTCCACCTGTTCGTAGGGGGAAAGGGGATAGAGTTTTCCGACTTGAAATTTGGTATTCGGGTAGAGGTTGATCGCATGATCAAAGGAACATCGAGGAGGAAGCTTGTCGAATTCTGCGGTGTGGAAAACACGCCAGAAATTGTGATAACGACTAGGAATGAAGGATTTGATGTCCTCCTCGATGGAAACTGGTCGGGAGTGGTCAACTCCGACCAAACGGATAAAGGAGTCATGTTTCAGACTCGAATCAAAGACGTAGAGTTCTTCCTGTGGGGGCAACACTCCAACTCACATACTACTGAACAGCGTGTCACCAGACGCAAAGGTTAAGGTGCCTTTTGTCCAATTGATGGTGGGGTTGTGTCGCAAGAGCCATGGGAAGCCGAGGATGACCTGTTGCTTTCTTCCTAAGTTGGTGACCTCCAACCGGATTCGTTCTCGAAAAGATAGATCTGGTGCCTCGATAAACAGGTCTGTGTCGTGCGTGATGGGACCTCCTCGGTTCTCGGAACCATCAGCGTTTTGTACCGGTATAACCTCATCCAATGGATAGGTCAATATCTCCATTTGACGAACGAATGCTTCGTCAATAAAATTCCCTGAGGCGCCAGAGTCAATGAGTGCTATGATAGCCACTCGTCGAAGATTGTCGGCACTCGTGATCCAAAGATAGAATTCGAGAGCGCCTTTGCCCTGTTCAAGTGTGCCAAGAAAACGAAAACTTTTCATAGATGGTGGTACACATACATGGGACACCGCCAAAGTGCTCGGGCATTTAGCACTTGGGCAGATTAAAAATCCTTTTGCTCTTTTAACGCTCGAGCTAGCGCAGCCTGTCTTTCCTTGTCCCAATTCGCGATTCCCATATCCTTCAGGTCGTCCTTAGCTGTCCTTTTTTTGTCATCCTCTGGTACTTCCTCTATCCGTGCTTCCGATTCTTCTGTATCAACCCAATTGATCATTCGGACATTTCGTCCTTTGCCTCGACCGCGATTTCCTCCTTTTCCTCGAGCAGAAGTTGAGGATTCTTGACGTGCCGGAACGTCTTCAGCGCATGGGCTTCGACATTCATTGGCGTAATGTCCCTTTTTGCCACAGTTGTAGCAAGTGATGGAGGAGTTGTCTTGTTTCGCTGTCTTGAGAGAGGCTTCTCTCGATTCTTGTTTGATTGGGGATGAAGTGGTGGTGGTGGTGAAGTGGGAAGGGTTTCCTCATGGATTTGATTTGGCTTCAGACTTCTTTCCTTTTTGGTCTCGACTTGACCACAACGCTTGTTCAGCTCGTTGCTCCTGGTACTGTTCTTCGAATTGGGCCGCTTTCGCCATCCAATCCAGCAAGGTCGACGGCATATTGTCCATCGAGTAGATCCGCATTCGGATCGGCTGGGGAAGTCCGGCTTTATAAAACCGAAGTAAGGCGGCCTCGTTGTACTCAGTTCTTGCTGCGTGTTGCATGAACCGAAGGTTGTAGTCTTCAATCGTTCCTGTCATCTTCACTTTTTCTAGCTCGATCCGCGCCTTCGCCGCTGGGTTAATCCTTCCGAAAGCTTCCCTGAAATCGTCCAAGAATGTTGCGTAGTCCCACACGAAATTCCTCATTCTATCAACTCCTTCCGTGAACAGTCGTCCCCAAGCCCGTGGGTTGCCGTCTCTGAGATAAGAGAGTATGTAGACGATTTTCTGTTTGTCGTTGTAGTCCTTGACCACAAAATTGAGTCAACATTGGTGAATGAAATCTTCTAGCTTCTTGGAAGTTCCATCGTATTCAGTTGGATCGGCAATTTTGATTTTGGTGGGGGCTGGAAGTGTAGGGGGAGCAGTTATCTGGGTAGGTAGTTGAGTGGGAAAGGTTGGTGGGAGAGGAGGTTGGACGGATTTGGTTCTTCTTGTAGGGTAAACGAAAGGATTGGAGGGGGAAAGTCCAGGTCCTCGAAGTACAGATCGTCGTCGAGGGGGAGGGGTGGTTGGTTCTGCGTTTTCTTGTCGACTTTCTTTGAGAGCTTTTAATTCCTTTCGGAGTTCGTCATTGACGTCGACTTCGTTGTAGTACCAGCCACGGAATTGATCGATTTGTGCTCTTAGATCTCTGAGCTCTTGTTCGATGTTGAATGGGACAACGTCTTCTTCTTCTTCTTGAATGGTAGTGGGGATGTTGCTGGGTCCGGGTGCGGGAACGCTCTGATCAGCTTCATATTCTTGTTGAGACATTGATGTCAGTGATGATGGCGAGGGGGAAAGGGGGATGATGGATTGTGCAGGGGTTTGGAATACTATGGGTTGAAAGGGAGTATCTGAATCTGCGGATGAGAAGATTGACCTTGTTAAGTCTTCAGCAGGATCCAGAGTGGAAATAGTTTGATGCGCAAGAAGGAAGTTCGATTCTTGTTATGATTTGGTAGTCGAAGGGTTTTACTTCTCGCATTGGAGGGGCTGATGAGGGAAATGGAATTCGACTAAAGAGTGGGGGAGCTAACTAGGAATCGAACTTAACCTACTGACTAAAGGTCAGGCTTTATATACTAACTACCTGAGTCGCCATGAGTCAGTCGTATGTACGATTACAAAGCGGAATCCGGAATGTGACTAGTGAAGAGTCACAAAAGGAATAACGGAAACGGAATGTGACTCGTGAAAGAGTCGGAAAGAAGGTACATGTGATCAGTCTCTATATATAAAACGGTAAAGCAGAAGGATGAACGGAATGGAGACTAATCAAGTATGACTAAAAGGAAAAAGAAAAAAGTGTCCATGACAGTCTGACAATAGTAAGCTCACTACCGAAATCTATCTCATCATCTAATTCACATTTCCGCCAGATGCTTGATTGCTTTTCGCATGCTCAGATGGTACTCCTCCCCCATCTCCAATTGGAATTGATGAGTCCAGCATGCCCCACTATCTCAAGGCCATCGTCGAAAAAGCATTTTGATGAATGTTGGAAAACACCATCCTCATTGAACGCACACATGCCTCCGCTTGCCAAGCACCAGAAGCTCCTCAATAAATTATTAGCCTGGATGATGAAAACCTGGACAGAAGCAACCCCGAAACTGGATCCCTTAATCATTGGGTCAACAATCCTCACCTGGACTATGTGTGAATGGTTGTCTGAGACTGCAATGAAATCATGCCAATGGGATCATCCTCCTTTGGCAATGGCAGCCATCTTTGAACATCTCACATTCAACTATACCTGGTCGCATCATGCGAATATGTTGATTGCATATCACCAGACCAACTTTCAGAACATGATGAGGAGATGTGTGCAAGAGGCCAAAATGAAATGCGGCAACAAATGGGTATTGACACCGACATGGACTCTCTCTGTTCCATTCCCTGCCAATGTTATAATCAAGGACAAAACAATTATGGAGGACATCAACTCCAATGACATCAGTGACAATCTCATCAAGCAACTAGCTAACTAGAAATACGAATTGAAGGAGTTCCGCAAAATACAGCAAGTCATTGATTATATCGAAGCATCTAGACCAGCGCAATTCTCTACTAACAATTCCAACAAAGGCGTCATGTGGGACTCCATCCGTGTCGCGATAGATTCACTCATCAAGGTAGATCACACCTACACCCGTTCAATTCCCCTAGATTAATTCCATCCTCAGGCAATGGAAATGAATGTTATTCGACTCCATTCTGAAGACTTGATTGAGGAGTCCGACACTGCTCAGTCTAGCTGCATCATACACCACAACTTTTGCCATGCGCCATCACGAATCCGTCTCACCCCGACTGACAATAATGGCAACACTAATCTGGAATCTCTTCCCGCTCACTCTGTATCTTCTCCTCAAGCCTGCACAAGTCCTGGTGAATTGAGACACACACACCATGTATCCGAGACTACTGATATGGATGTCAATCTACCCACAACGATAACACAATCATCTTCCTTGTCCGCGCTGACCTCACTATCGTCTTCTATGATAGATGCCCCCTCACAAGACCCATTCAAATAAACCCACAAGCACAAACCTTCATCTGATGCCGGCAACTCCTTCTTCATTGATGAATGGGACAATATCACTTCCACCATCAGCATGGTGGACTTGGATGAGGTGGGAATCAGCCACCACAAGGAAGCTGTTAAAGATTTATATTGGACACGTCCGACGTCCTCTGACATTAGCACTATGCCATCCAAACCTCTGCCTGCACATCAAGGTACATTGCACACATTGCACTCATCCAATGTGCGCTAACATTCTCCATTTACTATCCGGTACCCCTTCTACACACCAAGGTACATCGCACACATCATACTCATCCAATGTGCACTAACATTCTCCATTTACCATCTGGTACTCTGTCCACACATCAAGGTATGTTGCACACATCGTACTCGTCTGATGTGCGCTAACATCCACCATTTATCATCCATTACTCTGCTAGTAGACAATGAAGGTACATTGCACACATCATACTCATCCGATATGCACTAACTTTCTCCATTTATCATTCATTACTCCACTGGTAGATGATGAAGGTACATCGCGCACATCATACTCATCTGATATGTGCTAACTTTCTCTGTTTACCATCCGGTACTCTGTCCACACATCAAGGTACATCGCGCACATTGTACTCATCTGATATGCGCTAACTTTCTCCATTTATCATTCATTACTCCGCTAGTAGATGATGAAGGTATGTCGCACACATTGTACTCATCCAATGTGTGCTAACATACACTGTTTATCATTCGTTACTCCGATGGTAGATGACAAAGGTATGTCGCGCACATTGTACTCATCCGATGTGTGCTAACTTTCTCCGTTTACCATCTGGTACTCCATCCACACATCAAGGTACATCGCACACATCGTACTCATCCGATGTGCACTAATATCCACTGTTTATCATCTAGTCTCTGCTATCGCCACCAGACCACTGCCTGTCTTGAGTGAGGATGACTCCGACGATGAACAGATCATTCCTCACAACAAAGGTGTGTTCCCTTACTATCCTGTTATTGCTTTCATTCACTTCTGTTTGTTATTTAGGCAAAGGCAAGGCTCCAGAGAAGGCTCCGGAGAAGGCTCTGGAGAAGGCTCCAGAGAAGTCATCAGTCATAAGTATCATATTCCATTTCATTCGATATCTTACCCTAACCCTCATCTTTGTGTCAGCCACTCACTCCACTACCACCCACGCCTTGTCAACATCCACTGCGCCTTTCATCACTTTGAACTTCCCCAGCAAATCTATCCCAAGATCTTCCGCTCTCAAGGCTTCAAAAGCTGCCCCCCACAAATGTACCTGGAGTTCCCCAGGTCCATCTCCAGTTCTCTCTTTTCCACCCTGCATTTCTCACTTTCCTTTCAGAATTAGTAAAGTCGCCATCGTCAACTTCGAAGAAATTGAAATCGGTGGAACTCACTCAGGACAGTGATGGTGATGATGACATAGTGGAAACAACTCTGACTATGTAGCTTTTTTATGCCTTGTGTTTTTTACAACTTGTATGCATTCTATGTTATATGTCTTTATGCACCCAGTTTCTCCTTCATCTGCACCCTTTAAGCTGGATCGTTGGCTCGCTACTTTCACCTCCACTTTTTCACTCTGAAACCTTCACTTCATAATTTTTCACTCACCATTCATTACTTTTATTTTCCATCTACATACCAATTAATTCTTAGTATTTCACCATAATTGTGTATGCACCTTTCCAGTTATCTTTTCCATCACCATACTTATCATGTCTTCATCCAGTTCATCATTAGCACTTCCATTAACTTCCTCGCAGCCCAATTTCTTCACGCATCTCAGGTGAGGCATCTCACCTCCTCCATATGGCTTCATGCTTCATTGTGTTTTAGACCTCAACCTGCCCAGTCCACTGATAACACTCCCTCTGAACCTCACAATCAGTTTCTGCTTGAGAATGTTCCAGATGACATTATCACTGAAGACCCTCTTCTACAGGAAGATATCATGCATGCCCTGTTTTCTGCTGTGGTGAGGGATGGGGATGTGTTGAAAACCTTCAATACAATACCTGTCCATTCACTCAAGCTAAGTACTTTGAAAACCCAGTATGAACGTTCTCATACCAATGTGGCCCTCCAATTGCTCTTTCGCTGGACTCATGTCAACGTCGATACTGAATCCTCATTGTGTCATGATGACCCAAACCTCATCTGGGATACCTCCCATCACTTTCTCGACTATCTCCTTGTTGTTCCCAAAGGAATGGGTCTTAATGCCTGCATCCCCAATATCACCATTGACCATAATTACACTCTCACTCTCAACCTCTGCAATCCTAATGTAATATTTTTGCAAGTTGGGGGGAGAGGGGGGGTTAAACAGATAGTAAGCAAGTGAGAAGTGAGTATATTAATAAAGTAACTGGGATAAGCAAGCAACTAAGGAAGTGAGTAGTAATAACTATATAAGTAAGTGAGTAGCAATTTATAAGTAAGGAAGTGAGTGAGCAACTAACTAAGAAAGTAAGTAAGTAAGGAATTTAAGAAAGTAAGTAAGTAACTAATAATATACTAAAGTAAAGTAAGTAAGTTAGTAAAGAAGTAACTAGAAAGTAACTAGGTGAAGAAGTAAGTGCATGAGTAACTTATAATAACAAAGTGAGGGAGTAACTAATAATAAGAAACTAAGGAAGTAAGTAAAGAAGTAAGTAAAGAAGTAAGTAAAGAAGTAAGTAAAGTAACTAGGTAAATAAGGAAGTAACTCCCTAATGGTACCCACCTTCTTTGGATTAATTATTATTATTATGAGTTGCAGTTATTTTGGACCTGGTATGTCAAGCTAGTTTGATTATAGGCAATATCCCCCCCAAGGTCAGGGTTATACTAGGGTTTTGGCAGCATTTTTAAAAGGGGCTCAAAATAGAGTAATAACTAAGAAATGAAAAAGGATAGGTATATTGACTACTAACTGAAAAATAAAGTTAATAACAGGGATAATAATGAAAAATAACAGGCCTAATTTTCACCTGGTTGTATACTTTCATTTTTAGTATGTGGTTTGAACACTGTACTTAGCTATATTCTTTACTCACATTTACTCAATAAGTTGTTCAGACATTGGACATGTTGTATTGTGTAGCAAAGGGAATAAATGAATCAAGAGTGAATACTTAGGACAAATGTACAAATTAATAACTTGAAGAATATTCCAAGCAAATGAAATGGGATAGTTGATTAAAAATTGAATATACAGAATATAGAAAAAACATATAAAGTAAAACTGAAATAAAGTACATATAAGAATTATACATCCCCAAGAGACTGAGAATGGTGGGAAAGGTTAAGAGGGGGAGGGGGTGTGATAGAGGGGGACTTGGGAATTGAGAGATTGGAAAGGGGGGAAAGGGGAGGAGGAGCAAAGGAAAGGGGGAGAAGGGGAGGGGCAGAGCTAGTAGAAGGGGCAGAGACTAAAGATGGATTAATGGAGGTGGAAACAGGAGGGTCAGACTGAGACTGAGACTACAAGGGGAGGCAGTTGTGGTGAGTGGAGAAGGAATCAGCAAGAGAGGAGATACCCTTGACTATCCAAGCTGATGTGGGGATAAACATGAATCATGCATTGAAGCCTTGGGTACTATTATCACATTGGATTCATGAATGAGACAAAGGCAAAGCATTTATAAAAGTAGCTATACAAATGTCTATGGCTAGTGGTCATTCATCAAAGACATTGGAGTCCCAGCTAATTCCCAACCAGTTGGGGAAGGTTGCTGAAGGAAAGGAGTGGCATTGTCAAATCTTGTATCCTGTTAATTATCATGACTTATGACTGCTGTATCCTTGTAAATTCCGAGCCTCAACTTTCACTTCTACATTCTGCCAGACACTGGAAGATGCATGACAGGAGAGGCAAGCAGTGAGACTACATGCTCCATTGGGAAGTTCAAGCTCTCTCTACTCTTGACTGTCGATGTCCCTTGCAGTGAATT
Organism: Porpolomopsis calyptriformis; assembly: GCA_951640195.1. Taxonomy (NCBI): domain Eukaryota; kingdom Fungi; phylum Basidiomycota; class Agaricomycetes; order Agaricales; family Hygrophoraceae; genus Porpolomopsis; species Porpolomopsis calyptriformis. Next base: position 157,197 of record OX621172.1, on the reverse strand, counting down.
GATTATGGTCCTAGGTTTATATCCCAGATAACCACTTGTAACATCCTGCAATGTGTAACTAGTGTAATATTTTTGCAAGTTGGGGGGAGGGGGGGGGGGGTTAAAAAGATAGTAAGCAAGTGAGAAGTAAGTATATTGATAAAGTAACTGAGATGAGCAAGCAACTAAGAAAGTGAGTAGCAATAACTATATCAGTGAGTAGCAATTTATAAGTAAGGAAGTGAGTGAGCAACTAACTAAGAAAGTAAGTAAGTAAGGAATTTAAGAAAGTGAGTAAGTAAGTAACAGTATACTAAAGTAAAGTAAGTAAGTTAGTAAAGAAGTAACTAGAAAGTAACTAAGTAAAGAAGTAAGTGCATGAGTAACTTATAATAACAAAGTGAGGGAGTAACTAATAATAAGAAACTAAGGAAGTAAGTAAAATAACTAGGTAAATAAGGAAGTAACTTCCTAATAGCATCCACCTTCTTTAGATTAATTATAAGTTGCAGTTATTTTGGATCTGGTATGTTAAGCTGGTTTGATACTTAAAGAACTCAAAAAGTGTAAGGCTGCAACCCCCTCATTCTCCAATGCCTCTTGGAAAGATGTCACATCAAAGTTTAACCTGGATCCATCAAAAGATGTCCATCAACTTCACACTTTCTCATTCCTGGTTGCTACACTTCCTCTTGGTTATCTCCACTCCAAGTTTGAACTTGCCTGTATAGACAACTCCTTGTTATGTATATGCAGGTGGGTGTTCCTTCAAGCTAGTGCACTTGCTAATCACAAATGGTCCTATCAATCCTCCAAGAAACGACTGGCTGGAGCCTTAGAGAAAGCAAAGCAGCAATAGAAAAGAATGAAAAGATGGCGACTTGATTGCCATAATCTAGTGACATATGAAGGGCTCCCTTATGTTGGATTGGTTCCACAAGAATCATTAATTAATGCCAACCAATATGCAGGCATTAAAGGTGATATCCCCCCAAGGTCAGGGTTACACTAGGGTTTTGGCAGCATTTTAAAAAGGGGCTTGAAATAGAGCAATAATCAAGAAATGAAAAAGGATGGGTATATTGACTACCAACTGAAAGATAAAGTCAATAACAGGGACAATAATGAAAATGAGGATAGGTAGCATACATCAGACCAGTCTGATGTGTGCTACCTATCCTCATTTTCACCTGGTTGTATGCTTTCATTTTCAGTATGTGATTTGAACATTGTACTTAGCCATATTATTTACTCACATTCACTCAATAAGTTATTCAGAGATTGGACATGTTGTATTGTGTAGCAAAGGGAATGAGTGAATCAAAAGTGAATACTTAGGACAAATGCATAAATTAATAACTTGAAGAATATTCCAAGCAAATGAAATGGGATATTTGATTAAAAAGAGAATATACAGAATATAGAAAAAATGTGTAAAGTAAAACTGAAATGAAGTACACATAAAAATTATACATCCCCAAGAGACTGAGAATGGTGGGAAAGGTTAAGAGGGGGAGGGGGAGTGATAGAGGGGGACTTGGGAATTGAGAGATTAGAAAGGGGGAGAAGGGGAGGGGCAGAGCTAGTGGAAGGGGCAGAGACTAAAGATGGATCAATTGAGGTGGAAACAGGAGGCTCAGACTGAGGTTGAGACCACACAGGGAGGTAGTTGTGGTGGGTGGAGAAGGAATCAGCAAGAGAGGAGACAGCTGCTAAGAGCTGCTCTGCCCTCTATCAGGTGAAATATAAATACTTCACTTCTAGAACTACTGGAGTTATACGTCAATCAAGTGAGTCCTAGTTGTTTGGGGGAGATGTGAATTGATTAGGTAATGGTCACTTCCTTCTTTGATGAGGCTTGAGCCTTGGCTAGGATGTACAGATGAACAGGCTATCTAAACCTTAGACTTGGATGATCAAGAATGGGCCACAGATACCTTGACCTGGTGGGATAAATAGTTAGGATAGGTAGCACACATTGTGTTATAAACTGGTTGTTGTCAAGATGGTTTTACTTTGGAGTGCTCTGTCCCAAGACAATAATAATGTCTCAAGTCCTAGTTATTGGGGTGTCTAACAAGAAATCAGACTTAAGGTCTGAGTACAACTAACTAGGAGTTTATATACTGACTACGCTACTGCAGATGAGTCAGTCTTACAATGAGGAGTACATGTGGTAGATGAGAGATAAGTATGATAACAGTGTGGAGTATGTGAAGAGATGAAACATAAGTAGTCAGAAATGAAAGGTATCCTATCTTGGATAAATGAAAAAGGTAAGGCTATAGGGAATCCCATAGTGTAATCATGGGGAATCTCTGGGGAATCCCAAGCAAAGATAAGACCAGTCTGACTAAGCTACAATGACTAACATAGAGAAGGAATGAAAAATTATGTCCGTAACACATTGGACCAGTTTGATATGTGCTACTTATCCTCATTTTTACCTGTTTGTTTGCTTCTATTCCTTAGTTTGGGGTCAATATACATACCCTTTTTCATTTCTTAATTATTGCTCTATTTTGAACCCATTTTTAAAAAGCTGCCAAAACCTTAGTGTAACCCTGACCTTGGGGGGATATCACCTATAATATGTAGAATTATACCTAATCCCAACTTACCCAGGATAGCAGGCCAGATTAATGCCAGTGCACAGACACATGGCTGTGCCATATGTACAAAACCCAAGGGTGATTCTGAAATCACCCTCTATGCTATTTTACTACCTGCTTTTACCTCAGGTTTGGAATACCTACACCCTGCTATCAATAATAAAAGCATAGTTACATAAAGCTAAGGCATGGCACATTGTTAGATAAGGAGGGAACAAAAAGTAGAGCAGTACAAGTAGCTATCTGCCATTCTCTGAGAGTTTGCAGCCCTTCTCAACTATCTGTGGGGAGTGGCAATGCCCTGCCAATTCGAACTCCGTAGCGTTCGTGCACCGCCACCGACTGGCACACCAAATGAAAAACAGAAAATGGCGAAGCCTGCGGGGCTTCCTCTGACCCTCCTGGCAACTAGTTTTGGCGGGCAAAGTTGTAGCTAATGCTCTTTAGATAAAATTGTTGGGAGCACATTTTTTTAAAAGGTCTTAGTCTTGGAGTTAGCCCTCAAAATTTCCCAGTTTGAGTGGATAAAAAAATTCTGCTCCCAACATTTTGTTCAGAGGACAAAATAACATAACCCTAGGTGTCTGAAACAGTCCTCCAAGGGATGTGGCCACCCACAGCAATGGTTGAAGAATCACCTTAAAGTTGTGTCCCAATCTGGAAACACCATCGGCTAAAAAACTTGCTGCTACTCACAATCGTGTCTGGGATCTCATGCTTAAGCGGAAACACTCTTCTTTGCAAAGATCTGTGTCCCAGCAAAATCTTAGTGCTATCAATCACCCCAATAAAGAAAATGCCTGTCCCAAAGTTGAAATCATGTTGGGTGTCAAAAAGAAACTAAGTAAGGACAGATTTGTTACGGGGACCCTCTACAATGTTTCTCGTCAGCTCCAGAGAGCCAGGAGCTCCAATTCTATACTTCAGGCGAATTTCGGAGAATCCAAGGCTAAGCTCTCCACAGCAGATGCAAGGCTTGCTGTGATGGATGCAAAGCTCTTGGAGCTGGAAAGCAGGGTTCAGATACTCAGCAAGGAGAATACGAGCAAGAGCCATCTTCTCAAGGAGGCACGCAGTTGTCTTAACCAGAAGACACATCAGCAGAACAAGGTGCTCACAGCAGCAAAGGACAAGCTTCGCATGAGAAATGCATGGGTGTCTCAGAGGGTCATCACAGCTGTGAAGCATGCTGTGAGAGTGAAAGAGAAGGCCAGTGCAGTGGGATCTATTGCACAACTTAAACCAAAGGGGATTTATGCCGAGAAGACCAGGTCAGCAGTGAGAGAGTTGGTTTCAAAATGTGGAGTTCCCATCGCAAAAGTCGGCGAAGCATTCCAGGTAGTGGCGGATACCATGGAGGTTCCTTTCAAACACAAAATCAGCTCCAGAACTGCTGGTCGGGTGGTGCTCGAAGGTGGTGTTGGGGCCAAAATTCAGGTCGTGCACAATATTCTCGAAGCTAAAAGTAAGCCTCAAACTATTTTTGTTGATAAAACTAATACCAGGTTGGCAGGTTACACCATCAGCAGTGACGGCACATCACACAAGCATCGCAATTACGAAAGTGCTTACATCTTAATGAGAAGTAACCTGTTGGCCAGCACCTCAATGACAACTGCAGTATCCGAACCATCCTGTCCAACGCGATTCTTTCTAGGCATCCGATCTGCAACCAATCACACCAGTGAGAGTCAGCTGCAAGGATGGAAGGACTCACTACTCGACCTCTATACCACATACAACGCCAGTCCGCAAGGGGTGGAGAAACCTGCAAATTTGATGGAGTTTACGGCAAAGATGACAGGTTTGAATACAGATCACGCCGAGGACCAGAAGAAACTGTTCCGCTTGATGAGAGAATGGAAATTGTCATGTGACTGGGAGGTACGAGGGGTTGCTGCAATGCTGGCTGCTGTGCCGTCGGAGCTCATCTCAGTGTTAATGGAGGAAAATGAGGAGAAGTTAGCTGCAGCTGGGGGTATTGCAGGATGGGACGCACTTGGGAAGGAGGAGCAAGATGTGCGAGATAAGGCAGCATGTCGTGCTGTCACCATACGATTCAGAAAGCAAGCATATGATCAGCTGGATGCAGAGGCAAAACGCCAAGTGAATCTCTTCATCTGGGTTGGGTGCTGCATGCACAAAGAGATAAATTCAGTGAAAGGGGGAAACACAGCCATGATGGGTTATTGGATTGAGAACAACCTCGAAGGTCCAATTTGCTTGATGAATCGTGATAACACAGCAGCGGCAGCTGCTGGACCTTCTGCTGCTCAGGAGAGAGCAGAGGAGGTTTCGCAGTGTGGGGCTGTGAAGGCAACGAGCCTTGCTGGAGGAATCTTCAACCACAAAGATGATAAAAAAGGACAACACAAGACACTCCAAATATACCTGGAGTCGAAGCTCGGAACAAGAATCAGGTTCCCAGACATGAGTAATACGCGTTATCAGTCACACTGTGAAGCCGCCGCTGTTCTCATCGTTCATCTCCAAACCTACATCAACTTTCTAGTATTCATACGTGACAAGAAAGAGGCAAGAACCTTTATGAACATGGAGCAAAATGTCCTGAATGCCTTGAGCGATATTCCAACTATCACCGAGCTCTGTGTTCTTGTTCTTTACCTGCTCTCCATCACATACCTGTATATGCGAGTGGTTCGGGGACCTGGGAAACTAAATATCAATGTTTTGGACCTTGGGCCACTGCACAAACAGGTGCAGACTCACTGTCAAAATATCATAGACGATCCTGAACTCCTACTGTCTCCTGAGGCATCGTATGAAACCGGATCTATGGACGGGCAAAGCTGGCAGTGACCTGAGGCATTCTATGTTGTCCAAAGTATGGCTGCAGACCTCCCTCATCTTCGCGGAGCAACAGTTGCCTTCTTTAAAGGCGCGTTAGAAACGTGGGGCCGGTTCTCTGCAGAGTTTGAGTCTGGTGGTGCAATAGCATCCCTATCATCAGCAGAAAAGGCACTCGCGCACATGGAAACTACCAATGATCCCAACGAAGGGGCACTTGGATCATTTCGAGTTCAATCATGGGTTGCGCCATCAATTGGATTAGACCAAGGGAATGCGTGATCGATGTATAACTAAAACCAGACAGGGATATACCTCCACGAGCATGCATCAAGGCCACAGGATCAACAGTTCCATCGTCGGGAGGCTTGGGTGGTTGATGGTAGTGGTAGGGCAAAAAGAGATCGTGAGGCAATTGCAAAGGCAGACCGGGCTGTGGTGGAAGCAGGGCACCGCAAGGATGCTGAACGGCAGAAGAGGAGGGACGATGAAAACGAGTGACTAGATGGTGTCACAGTCATCTTTGACTTCAATAAAATCAGCCCAAACGAATGGACTAACCCGAGGCTTGAAGCCCAGCTTAATTGGTTCCGATGAGAAGATTTCTGAGCTGGGATCAAGACTGTAATACCAATGAAGTCCCGCTGCACCAAAAAGAACGAAAAACTAGCAGCATTAGGCAATGCGATTGCGAGACACAACAAAAGAGTACATACTTGAGTACTTGATTGTAGGGGAGATTTCAAGTATTTCATAATACTATTACTAATAGACACTGGCCCGAAGCTTTCGCAGTCATTTCGGAGCGTCCGATGGCCCGATAGAGTGATTGCGGTTTCAGTGCCATCGATGAGCTGGAATTGGCGGAGAATATGCGTAGGCGAGACCGTGGGAAGCGAATGATTTTGGAACCGTGGTTGCCACTCCCCACTATCTGCAGTTCATGTCGACCCCATAATTATGAGTGCTTATGAATTTCCCTAGGCAAGTATACCCTGGACCATTGTGAGCTGGCCATTAAGCCTAATACATTCTGTGTGGAACTCCCAGGCCACGAGTAGCATATGATTCTGGGCATCTTTCAATTGGGCTGAGAAATGCTTTGTTGTTTCCGAAATAGCCTGAATTTCCTTGGTAATTTCTTCAGTCTTTGAAATGGTTATAGCTATGGCTGGTGGGATATCAAGGAGAGTGCAATATAATAGCTGGGCTACATAATAGTATATATGGAGTGTTTTAGATATATCTCAAGAGTGGGACTGCTAATCTTTTCAATTTATAGCTCAAACTGATTGCATTTGGATGCCCTAATGATCCCCCAAAGAATTTTGAATTAATTTTGTACCAGCATTTTGGTCATTTTGTTGATAATGGGTCCCTGAAGTAGTACCAGATAGAAACTGCTGCATAAAGCTTGAGGGTGTCCACCTCGATTATGAGAAAAAAAATTCTGTTCTGTAGGTTGATGCTGCCACCAAGGGTGGCAACACAGGTAAAGCACTATAGGACTTGCCAGATGCTGCCATTAGAGTCAACAAGTAATATCATAGTATAGAAAGGAGAGACTAATGGGAGTATAGGAGTCTGGTGCTACAAAGCCACCGCAATTGCACTCTGGATAAACACATTGTGCTTGTGGGTGTAGCATTTCAGGAGGGCAGTTGATTAGTGCAGGATGAAATGTCTTTTTCAAGAGGGCAATAGTCACTCTTGGATCTTTCTGATGTTGACTTATCTGATATTTCACTTGACAAAGTGTTTACCATCCATAAGCAAACCAGGATCAGATCGGATTCTCATTATTCTGTAAAACAAGGGGTAATTCGGACTATCCATGCTATCAGAAAAATCTGGTTTGAACATACTGTGATAAGTTTTACAAAACAAAGCTTCCATCTAATGAATATTGAGTTGGAAGGAACTAACAAACCACATGAAGAGATGCAAGGCTGTGAGCATTCATACAGTACCAATCGCTACTCAAAATCAGTTATATTAGAATATTTCTTGACAGATCCTTAATACTTTTTGCTAGATTAATCAATGAGCAACTATATCCCTGGAAGTAATATCAATATCAGGGTCTTCTTGCAGTTTCTCCCTCAGTGCAACAATGGAGTCATCCAGAAAGATAGTGTTATCAACCTCGCAACATACCTCAGCCATATAAGCTGGTAGCCTAGCTACATCCAAAAAAACTTCAACATTGTCACAATCATTAGAGTTATTTGTGTAGAAATGGTGAAGAATGCAGTAATCCCTATAAACCTCCTAGTCAATACCATATTTAGCTAGGAAGTTACTTCCTTATTTACCTAGTTACTTTACTTACTTTCTTAGTTTCTTATCATTAGTTACTCTCTCACTTTGTTATTATAAGTTACTCATGCACTCACTTCTTCACATAGTTACTTTCTAGTTACTTCTTTACTAACTTACTTACTTACTTTACTTTAGTATATTGTTACTTATGTACTCACTTTCTTAAATTCCCTACTTACTTACTTTCTTAGTTAGTTGCTTACTCACCTTCTTACTTATAAATTGCTACTCACTTACTTATATAGTTATTGATACTTACTTCCTTAGTTGCTTGCTTATCCCAGTTGCTTTATTAATATACTCACTTCTCACTTGCTTACTATCTTTTTAACCCCCCCCCCTAACTTGCAAAAATATGTGATTCAGCTGCTTGCTCCTTGTACCCCCTCTAATGTGGTACTCTGAAAAGACAAAAAACCCCCTAGTGTGGCAACCAGGAAGTTCCAAGTGAAAAGAAAATCCTCTTGGTGATTGGGAGAGTGAGGGCTATCCAATAGCACACTCTGTGAGTAGCACTTTTGATCTAAAGTTACTTAGCACCCTGGTAAGCTGATAAAATAGCTAGATGGCTGTTCCGAGACTTGAAGTCGGCCCACAGAACATCAAGCTGCTTTATGAAATCATCCTCGTTGTCGAGCGGCAATCAGTTAAGTTGTTCAGTGAGTCCCTCCTCTTCGGTCTTCTGATAATCATACAGAATGCGATTCTCTGACAGATGTCTTGCCACTTCCTCGTCATTCTCTCAGACTTTGTCTATCAATTCTGTTAGCATGTATATTATCTCAGAGTCATAATATATGAATCGACTTACTGCTGTCGTATACTACCACCCCCCACAAGCTGATATTGTGTGCCTTTGCTTGCAACCCCGCAAGCCTCTTGTTGAAATTGGCTTAGTCCTCCTTGTCCAACTGCAAGCAGTCTTTCTTCTTGTTTTTCAGCTTTAGTAGGGATTGAATCGTAGCATTTGTTTTATCTTGGAGCATGCTAATGGCGTGAAAGTGATGTTGACCCGTAGCCATAAGAAGCTTGCGGGCTCCATTGACAGGCTTTGATCGAAATAGATCTAGGTCTGCGTTTGGATCCATCGACAACTTGGACTCGACATCTTCTGGACTGATTATCAATATCAAGAAATTCTGCGAGTCTTGTCATCAGATTCCATGGGTCTCCATCAATGCCTTCAGCTTCTTAACCTCAGCAGATTTCAATGGCCAGGAGTTCCACGTCCCAAATATGAGGGTCTGGTTAGTGGCAAACATATCTAGCATTGTGTACCCTAATAGCGCTTCACGGGCTTTCATGTCCAACCTCCGCGCATTGATCACGGGATCATCCATCTCAATGTCTTCCATCTCGCTGTCAGATCGAGTGGCCTAAGAGTGATAAGCAATAAATTAGTATGTTCTGTGACCAAATGCGAAGTTACAAATTACTTACTTGTGTCTCTTCATGAGGATCAGGTCCCTGGGTGACAACTACAGGAGCTGGCCCATCTCCATGATGGACAGTGGTCTGTTGGATGGTTGTGGATGAAGACAACATCGGATTTGAGGATATGAAGAATATCAGTGCAAGTTGCTATGGGTGCAAGTAGGGATGATGAATGGCGTGCCAGACTCTACGGCTTATGTGAAACGCTAAGCAAGACATGTGGTCCAAGGACGGCACATGTGGAATACACGTGTACAGTACCCGGACTGGTCACATGTAGTTTAAAGAAACCAGATGCTATCCATTTAAACATATGTAGCGCATATTGGACTAGTCCGGTGTGCGCTATCAACCTCCGATTCTAGGTTGATTACACAACGGATTCTCACATATGTAGTGCACATCGGACTGGTCCGTATATGCTACCAACCTCCAATTCCATGTTAGATAGACACCAGATTCTTACATATATAGCGCATATCAGACCAGTCTGATGTGCGCTATCAACCTCCAATTCTAGGTTGATTAAACAACGGATTCTGTTACATCCCAGTTCCGATGAACTCCGATGAACTCCGATGAACTCTGATAATTCCAACAACTCTGAACACTCTGTACTTTTCACATGTTTCTTACTTATGACATCCTCTGTTGTCACTATGTCTCAGATATAATTATCTAGCAGGTATATAAGTACTGCATTTTTTCCCTGTATCTGTAGACAGAATATCGACTAAGTCCCATCGTTTATCCAACTCCAATCTCCGAAATCAACTCTGAAACTTTGGACCTAACAGTATATTCTGTCTCTAGCTCAGGTTTTTATTCACGATGACACAACGTACTCTTGAATGTTTTACGGGATTTTCAACTAGAAGTCGATTATCTCTGACCAACTCCGAAACAAGTCCTGTGTCTCCCACTACGCGTATATCTGAAAGGCTTCCCACTGCTTTTCATGATCAAGAAAATCCGTTATGACCTGTAACTCTGCAGACTACTCAAGGTCAAACATCAACTTCGGTTGAAGAGACACCTCAAGTCCAGCCAGCTCAGGAAGCTCTGGAACAGGAGACAGCTGAAGAGAGATTGATCATGGCTTTTCAAAATATCGCCACCATCGCTCAAGCTTCTTCTGGAGCCAAACCCACAAAATCCAAAGTCCGAGAGCCTGATCTTTTCGACAGCTCTGATCCAATGAAACTCTGACCTTTCCTAGTTCAACTTCAATTGAATTTCAAGGATAGGCCTTCTGCGTTTACTTCCAATGAAGCTAAGGTCAATTATGCTATGTTGTTTCTGAAGGGAATAGCGTTATCTTTATTCGAACCTTACCTTTTGGAGACTATTCCTAACCCTCCGTTGTTCCTCTTGGACTTCTCGGAGTTCTGCTCCGAGTTACAGGACCAATTCGGACCTTTGGATCCAATAGGAACTGCCAAAGCGGAATTGGAATCTTTGAAGATGTTCGATAATCAACGGATCGCCAAATATATTGTGCACTTCAACAGGCTAGCGGTTCAAGTCCAATGGGACATTGGAGCACTGCGGCATATCTTTTACTGTGGTCTTCCAGATCAAATCAAGGATCAAATGTCTCAAGTCAGAAAACCAGCCACATTGGTAGCTATGAAGGAGTTAGCTCAAACAATTGATGCTAGGTATTGGGAATGTAAAGGAGAGCTTAAGCAGGACTCCAGTCGTGCTCCGGCACCTCCAACAAATGCTCCTAAACCGTCTTCAACTCCAACAACACCTTCTACTTTCAAGAAAACTCCTATGAAATCCACTCCAACTACCTCAACTCTGAAGTGTCCTGACCTCTCCAATAAGCTTGGAAAAGACAGAAAGCTTACTCCGGCTGAACGAAAACATCGTTTGGATAATAACTTGTGTATGTTTTATGGATCCCTAGGTCATATGGCAAAGGAATGTCCAAAGTCAGGTTCCTCTGCTTCAAAGAAGGCTTCTGGACGTGCCACTACTGTCGCCGATCCACCCACTCAGGAATCCCCTACTCCTATTCTGAGCGCCCCTCCAGCCGCTCTGGAAAAATAGGAGGCAGTCCGCATGAGACGCGGAATGTGGACTGCATTGAAACCATTCCTGCGTCTTCTATTGTAAAGCTCAATGCTTCCGTTCCTTGCTCTGATTCCTTTTTGATCACTTTATTTATTGATTCATTATCTATTCTGACTCTTATCGATTCAGGATCCACGCATTGTTTCTTGGACTTTGACTTTGTCCATCAAAACAAGCTCAAAACATCACCACTTCCTCCGAAGCAACTCCAATTATTTGATGGATCTCAAGGGAGAACCATTGATATGGGAGTTATGCTCCCCATCTGATTTCCATCTGGAGAAACTCTAGATATTGAGTTTTTGGTCACTCCGTTGGATGCATCATGTTCTGCTGTTCTTGGATTCAACTGGCTTACCCGCTACAATCCGTTGATTGACTGGGTTACAAGTAGTATTTCATTCGGGACACCAAAACCGATGTATTCGTCTTCATCATCGACACCTATGCCCTCCGAGGCAACTCCACTTGACCCTCCAGCTCCGACTCCAGCTCCGACTTCACTTCCTCCTGTGTCTATTATTTTGGCAGCTGCCTTTGTACATGCTAGTAAGCAAGAAGGATCTCAGTCCTTTGTTCTTCAAGCTGCTGATATTTCAAAAGCGCGTTCTATCGACATCTCTGATGTTCCTCCGGACCCTACATTTTACGCGAAAGTTCCTCCGGAATATCATGACTATGCTGATGTTTTCAGTGAGGGGAAATCTAAACATCTTCCTCCTCATCGTTATAGTGATCACCATATTGATCTAGAGGAGGGTACGACACCTCCACTGGGATGCATCTATTCTCTTTCTGTTGCAGAACAAGAAGCCCTTCATATATTCTTGGATGAGCACCTTAGAAAAGGTTGGATATGTTCCTCCAGATCTCCGGGCAGTGCTCCGATCGTTTTCATCTGCAAGAAAGATGGCTCATTACATTTATGCATGGACTATCGAGGCATCAATAAAATCACCAAGAAAGATCATTACCCACTTCCACTCATCTCCGATCTCCTGGACCGTGCCAGCAAAGGTTGTATCTACACCAAAATCGACTTGCGAATTGGATACTTCAATGTACGAATCACGGAAGGGGATGAATGGAAAACCACTTTCTGTACCAGGTATGGTGCTTTCGAATTCTTGGTTATGCCCTTAGGTCTATGCAATGCCCCATCAACATTTCAACATTTCATAAACGAGATTTTCTCCGACCTCTCCGATATCTCTGTTGTAGTATATCTTGACGATATCCTTATCTACTTGGATAACATTGTGGATCACTGGAGACATGTCCGCGAAGTGCTCCGAAGACTCCGACTTAACAGTCTTTTTGGAAAACTGGAGAAATGTTTCTTCCATCAAGATACAATTGAATACCTTGGATTTATCCTTTCCCCTGGTGGAATTACCATGGACCCTGCCAAAGTTGAAATTATCCTAGATTGGCCGGAACCACGGAAAGTCAAGGATGTCCAGTCATTCTTAGGTTTTGGAAATTTCTATAGGCGTTTTATCAACAACTACTCAGGATTGGTATCTCTGCTTACACGATTGACCCGGAAAAACGTTCCATGGAATTTTGATACTCAATGCAAATTCGCGTTTGAATCTCTGAAGCGGGCCTTCACTTCCACTCCTGTTCTTGTTAATTTCACTCTAGGATCACGTCTGGTAGTAGAAACAGATGCCTCCGATTATGCCATAGCGGGCATCTTATCAACTTACACTGAAGATGAATCATTACATCCCATCGCATTCTACTCTCGGACTTTAACTCCACCGGAGTTGAACTATGATATCCATGACAAGGAGCTATTAGCCATTCACGATAGTTTTTGCAACTGGCGTCATTACCTTGAAGGCTCTTCTGACCCAGTCGACGTTGTCACTGATCACAAGAATTTGGTATACTTTTCTACGACTAAACTCCTGTCACGGCGTCAGGCTCGTTGGTCTGAATTTTTGTCGGGCTTTAATCTGGTCATTCATTTTCGCCCCAGAAAACTCAGAGCAAAACTGGACTTCTTAACTCGTCGATATGATATAAATCCTAAAGAGGGAGATAGCGACTATGCCAGTATCAATCCTCAGAACCTCTGACCGATTTTTACCTTGGAGCAACTGGCTTCATCCCTACAAGCTTTATCCTTATTAGATCCAGTGTTAAAGGCTGCATTCATTATGGATGTAGACTCCCTGCACTTGAAAATTTGGAATTTGCTTCGTGATGATCCAGTGGCTATGGAGCACCTAAAGGTTGCGGAGTCCAGCTCCGATGCCAACTCTGATGCCAACTCCGATCTCCGATGGACTATCGACACCTCTGGTTTCCTTCGTCATGATGGTCGTATCTATGTGCCCAATGTAGATGACTTACAACCTCAAATTTTGCGTATGAAGCATGATCATCCAATTGCTGGTCATTTTGGTCAAAACAAAACGCTTGAATTGATCCAACGAGAATACACATGGCTGGAACTCCAGACCTTTGTAAAGGACTACTGTAACTCCTGTACTATGTGCGCTAGGTCTAAAGTCCCTCGCCATTGGCCTTATGGTTTGCTCAAGCAACTCCCAATTCTGGAGAAGCCTTGGAATTCCATCTCCATGGATTTCATCAAGCAACTCCCTAACTCTGATGAATTCTCTGCTATTCTTGTTGTTGTTGATTGATTCTCCAAACAAGCTATTTTCATACCAACCTTCGACACTATCACTGCTCCTCAGCTCGCTCAACTTTTTCTTGTCCATGTATTCTCCAAACATGGAGTTCCCTCACATGTCACCTGTGACCAAGGCTCGGAGTTTGTCTCCCGCTTTTTCCGGTCATTGGGTAAAGTCCTTGACATGCATCTCCATTTTACCTCCAGGTATTATCCGGAAGGTGACGGACAAACTGAACAAGTCAATCAAACCTTGGAGCAATACCTATGGATGTATTGTAACTATCAACAGGACGACTGGTCCCATCTCCTGGCTATTGCGGAATTCGTGTATAACAACGCTCCGAACGCTACTACTGGGATATCCCCTTTTTTTGCCAACAAGGGTTATCATCCAAATATTTCAGTACACCCTGAGCGTGATCTTACTTCCATTCGAGCCAGAGAACTAGCTGTTGATTTGGACAAACTCCACTCCGAACTCCGAAATACCATCTCTGAAGCTCAAAAGCATTATCAGCATTACACTGACTTAAAGCGCATTCCAGCCCCTGATTTCGAAATAGGAACTCAAGCCTTCGTAAAGGCCAAGTTTTTCCGAACTACCAGACCCTCCAAGAAACTCTCAGAGAAGAACTTAGGTCCTTTCAAGGTTATTGCCCAAGTTGGAACCCATTCCTATACTCTCTGTTTGCCTAGTTCTATGAAAGCTATCCATCCTGTCTTTCATATATCACAGTTGGAACCAGCCTCACCAAATATGATTCCGAACCAAGTACAACCTCCACCTCCTCTGGTAATCATAGATGGAGAACTGGAGTTCGAGATCTCCAAAATCCTAGACTCGAAAATTGATAATAGGTGTCGCTTATGCAAATTATTGTATTTGGTTCATTGGGAAGGCTATGAAGGTACCGACGAAGAAACTTCATGGATCCTCGCTACTGAGCTAGGACATGCTTCAGAACTCATCTCGGAGTTCCACTCCACTTATCCGGAGAAACCTAGACCTGACTATTAATTTCTTTCACTCTTATTTATTCTTTACTTCGATTCAAAAATTCATTATCTATTCCAAAGGGACTATTTCTACATCCCTTATGGGTAATTCCTCCTCTGACATCTCTGACTCCTCCGATTCCTCTGAACTTTCTCCGCTCTCTCCACTGTCCTTATACTCCCCATCTAACAACTCCTTAGTCCTCTCCATGGATACCCTCATTCTCTTCATCTCCATTCTCATCTTCCTCATCTCCCCCCGAACTCCTTGCAGCTCCTCCCTCAAATTCGCCATCTCCAACGACTCCGCATTTCCCTGTCGCCTTTTTCCACCGTGCTCCAGTTCCTCTGTGGTACTCCGGACGCATTTCCTTTTTGCTAGTTCTTCCCCAACCCAGCATTTAGCCTTTACCTGTTGGCAGGCGGTACAACTCTGGGCCTTCCCCTGTCCGGTTGGCCACACGCATTCTTCTGCGCTCCCTTTCCTGATGCAAGGCTTGCATGGAGCCCTCCTAATGAATTCCAGTCAACTCCAGAATAAAGTGGATAATAAAAAGGAAATACTTATGGTTGTCTGATCAAGGCCTCTTGCCCTGATCTTTCCTCCACCACCATCTCCGCTATTTGAGCCGCCTCCTTCGCCCTCCTTGCTGCCTCCCTTTTTGCAGCTTTGGCCGCCTTTCTAGCTACCCGTTGCTCCTCTGCCAACCGACGCTCTTCCTCCACCCTCCAGGCCTCCTCTGCTTCCTCGCGCTCTCATTGTTCTTCATTTTCGAGCAAGACTTGGAGCTGTGCAAGTTGAGCTTGGATTTCATTGCAAGTGGGCATTGTTAATGAAGAAGAGTGATCCACCAGACCTTATTATATATGTTCCGATTTCAAACTCCGATGATTCTCCGAAATCTGCCACATTCCAAAACTCCAATTTCTTGGTCATTACCAAATATGGTCAAGTCCAATATGCGGTCTCAAGGGCTCACCCTTAAGAGGGAGATACTGTTACATCCCAGTTCTGACGAACTCCGATGAATTCTGATGAACTCCAACAACTCCGAACACTCCGTACTTTTCACATGTTTCCTACTTATGATGTCCTCTGTCGTCACTATGTCTCAGATATAATTATCTAGCAGGTATATAAGTACTGCGTTTTTTCCCCTGTATCTGTAGACAGAATATCGACTAAGTCCCATCATTTATCCAACTCCGATCTCCGAAATCAACTCCAAAACTTTGGACCTAACAATATCCCAGCTATGCCAACTAGCACACAATCTTTCCTATACTAATATCATCATCATATTATATATCCTATATGTACTATATACTGTGTCTATCTATTCTATATATATTGTGTATACTACATATCTTGTATACTATGTATAAATTTTATAATATAATCTATATCATATACACTATCTGCTAGGTATATTGTCTTGTATATATTCTATATTTGCTACACTAACTTCTTTTTGCTACTCTAAGTCATATACTGTACAAATCTCTTTTATATTTATAGCTTTCATCACCAAAACCTGATATGTGCATATCTATATCAATCTTTAAGTCTAGGATTTTGGAGATCTTGAATTCTAGTTCACTGTTTATAATTACCAGAAGAGGCAGAGGTTGTATTCAGTTTGGAATTGTGTTAGGACATTCTAGTAACTTACCAGGACATTATGCTAATTAGCTATTGATTTTGTCCTCTCTTTTAGCAAAAATTGCTTCCATAGTTTATGTGTAGACTAGGGTCCAGGTTCAAGCTGTATGCTATACTACAGTCACGTTATTGGTCACGTGACACGTGACATGTGACATAGCACTGAACATCTTTCTCCATAGCTAACCTGTCTATCCTATATCACTTAACTTGTATGATGCTGTCACAACTGTAGTTGCAAGTCTTTTTGTCAATCACAAGGCAGGCCTTGGAGCTTAATAAGTCTAGTAGGATATAGAAGAAAGTTCTGACGGGGACGTCCTCGTAAAGGGTGATAATTCCTTCTGAGTTTAGTTTTACTTCTACAAAGAAGTTGTTCTGCGAGTTAAATCCATTGCGTGCCTCTGCTGAGAGTTTAGGGAATATGGGCATGAACGATTGGCTCAGTAGTTATGGTTTATGTTTCTCTTTTCTTGTTCTAATGGAAAAGAAGTCTGATGATTCTGATTGCGTTTGTGCTACTACAAGTAATCTCACAGGAGGACGAAGTGATGATCCGCTTCGCCCTCAGGGTTTATATAGTATTTCTAAAATAGGAGTCACTATGAGTCAGCCTCCGCAGTCACCCCATTTTCTATTGTTCACAGCCTCCGATTTAAGGTTTGTCATTGTTCTTAGTCATACTGCAGAAGGCTGTGTTGTTTTGATGACTCAACTCTATTGGGTATAGCCTTCCGCAGTATCAGGCTGTGCTGTCTCATAACTGGTTCCTATTGTTCTTCTAGTCATGAGATCGCCGCTGTTTCTATCTCTTGTCCGGTGTATCGGGTTTCTCTTCTTTGACTGAGGAACCTCCTTTTGGTCTTCCCTTTGTGTCTGAGCATATAAAAGGTGTGGGGTTGTATCCCTACGCTTCAGTTCAATCCTTGTCAATTCATCATAACTCCCTCCCACCAAGGCCACTACGTCCGATTCTTCAAGCAGTCTGGAGTGGTGCACCGCACTGCTCCTGTCTTTCTCGATTGTGATTCGTTTCACTACTACCTCCAGCGCATCCCCTCCGACGCCGACCTCTGCTGGTCTTCCTTTTCTTGTTTTGCTTGCGGTGGCAAGCATAAGGTCAGAAAGTGTCCGTATGTTCGCTGGCCAATCCAGCATGTTTGTGGCTTAATGGAGGATCCGCTTGGTATGTATCTTGTTTTGTCTTTATTAGTCCGTGTTTATTGATAATAGGCTTTCCCTTTTTAGCTTGGGATGATAACGCCCCTCCTCCCACCTCCAAGCTTCCTTTGGAGGAGCAAGTTGATTGGAGTACCGACCATTGGGGGTATCCCCTCCCCTTTGATGGTGCTAAGCCTGAGGACTTGGCTACCAGCCCCCCTTTCCGTCCTTGGACCCCTGGTCCAACAAGTGTTCTATCTAGTGGTGAGTCTTTAACTCTCTCGTTTTCTTCATAGTTGTTGATTCCCTGTCTTTTTTAGTCAAAGATTTGTCGTCGTCGTTGACCAACGTCAACGTCAAGATCGAGGAGGAAGAAGTTCCTCCTAGTTTGTTATGGAGTCCCACCAATGATTGGTTGGGTGAGGAAGCGAGAAAGATAGCGATGGGTTTCATTGAAGGGAAGGCTGCTGAGTTGCAGGCCTCCGGTGGTGACACTAATGGGGCAATCTACTGGGGCAACAAGTTGGCCGCATTAGATGGTCAAGTAGTCTCAAGTTTTGTAGAGTTCTTGAGGGACAGTATGGTGCAGGAGATTGCCAAGACGGACTAGTATAAATAGTTAGTCGGACATGGACTCCTCCCTTTGTACAAGTAGTTTCCACTGCCAATAAAGACAGCCTCCCTCCCAAAAGAACTGCCATAAGAAAGAAAAGAAAAGAACGAAGAAAAGAGAGAAATTTTAAGAGAGTGAACGCCAATTTCATGACAGATGCAGTCTATAATAAGTAAATGACCACCTACTAAAGAAGGTCTAATCTATCAAGTATGGGTTGCAAAGTATGCTCAATATGAAGCAAGTCAATGTTTCAACTATTTTGTTTCATACTGATTATCCAAAGTCTGATTATCCAAAGTCTGATTATCCAAAGTCTGTTCCTATCATTTAGTTGAATACTGAAAAGACTATTCAGCAATCAACATATACTATATCTTAGCTTGTACTTATCAGATTGATTTCAAATTTAATACACATACCAACCCTCATATCCCACTTTGATGCTGCACATCACATTGATCTGATGTGTGCTCTTGACTTGCATTTTGAGTCTCTGTATCTATAGATGTCTATAGATACCCCTCCCCCTTGCCACCTTTATATCTTAGCTTGTACTTATTAGATTCATTCCAAATTTGGTACACATATACACCCTAATATCCCACTTTGATGGCGCACATCGGACCGGTCCGATATGCGCTACTAACTTGCGTTTTGAGTCTCTGTATCTATAGATATCAATATATCCCCTATACTTATCACCTTAATATCTCAGCTTGTACTGATCAGATTCATTTCAAATTTGGTACACATACACACCCTGATATCCCACTTTGATGCCACACCTTGGATTGGTCTGATGTGTGCTCCTGACTTGTATTTTGAGTATACTTATCTATATATCCCCTATACTTATCACCTTAATATCTCAGCTTGTACTGATCGGATTCATTTCAAATTTGGTACCCATATACACCATGATATCCCACTTTGGTAGCGCACATCGGACAGGTCCGATATGCGCTACTAACTTGCGTTTTGAGTCTATGTATCTATAGATATTGATATATCCCTTTATACTTACCACCTTAATATCTCAGCTTGTACTGTTTGGATTCATTCCAAAATTAGTACATATACTCACCATGATATCCTACTTTGGTAGCGCATATCAGACCAGTCCAATGTGTGCTACCTATCCTCAATTGATTATCCCTACTCTATTGAGTTTATATAGTTGGGACAATAATGAAATGAGGATAAGTAGTGCACATTGGATCGGTCCGATGTGCGCCATCAAGGTGGGATATCAGGGTGCGTATGTGTACCAAGTGTGAAATAAATCTGATTAGTACAAGCTGAGATATCAAGGTGGCAAGGGGAGGGGATATATTGATATTTATAGATACATAGACTCAAAACGCAAGTTAATAGCGCATATCGGACCGGTCCAATGTGCGCCATCAAAGTGGGATATCAGGGTGAGTATATGTACCAATTTTGGAATGAATCCAATCAGTACAAGCTGAGATATTAAGGTAATAAGTATAGGGAATATATCGATATCTATAGATACAGAGACTCAAAACACAAGTCAGGAGCCCACATCATGTTGGGATATGTACAATCATGAGTCTATTGATACAAATGTATGCATGTATCGATTACATAATCTTTAGTATTTTTCCTTAATCCGACATTTTTCACCTAACCAACTTCATCAGGTTATGAGCCCTGGTTCACCAATGTCTGATTCTATACTCACCTCCAATTCCCAATCCTTGGTTATTCCGAAACTTCGAGATGATGGCTCTAACTGGGCGGATTACAAGCCGAGGGCTATGCGAGTGATGGGCTCGAAAGGCCTCGTACCCCACTTGAATGGACAATCCAAATGACTAGTGGACCTGGTCGAGCTTAATGGTGTTCCCCAGTACAATGGCAAAGATGCCACTGATGAACAAATCGAAACTAGAGAGAAGAAAATGCTTGACTTTGATCAGCGAGAGTATCTTGCTCAACATATACTCCTCTCGACAGTCTCACCTCATTTGTCACAAAAGATCATGAAGCTTACCACTGCCAAGGACATGTGGGATATGGTTAAAGCAGATGCGACCACAAAAAGTGTTCTTCACCAGGTCGATGTGCTTAATGTGCTACAGAACATGAGATGCCCATCGTCTCCGGACCTGAAGATACATCTTGCCGAGCTGAAGGCTCATCTGGCTAAGATGACAGAGTGGGTGGAGTATCTGAGGGTGACTAGCTCACCTGTTTCCAACCTGATGCAGGTCAATATAATGATTGCGTCGATGCTGGAGGTTTACTGTGCCACTGTGCAGATGGTTGAAACCACCATGAAGGTTACTGGAAAGTCTATCCAGCCTGATGACCTAGCGTCAATGTTACATCCCAGTTCCGACGAACTCCGATTACTCTGACAACTCCGAACACTCTGTACTTTTCACATGTTTCTTACTTATGATGTCCTCTGTCATCACTATGTCTCAGATATAATTATCTAGCAGGTATATAAGTACTGCATTTTTTCCTATATCTGTAGACAGAATATCGACTAAGTCCTGTCATTTATTCATCTCCGATCTCCGAATTCAACTCCGAAACTTCGGACATAACAGTCAATCTTCATCCAGGAAGTGGAACACCGCTTGATTGCCAGCAGGCAAGAAAGGGCTGCTGAGGCAGTGATGTTTGCCTCGCAAGGTTCCCAAGGATCCAGATTGAAACATACAGAAAAGAAGTCTGCAATGACTAAAACTTGCTATAACTGCCAAAAGGTCGGTCACCTGAAGGTAATGTGTTATGCCCCAGGAGGTGGCATAGAGGGGCAAGGTCCCCATTAACTAAAGGCGAAAAAGAAACTTGAGGCAGCTAATGTAGCGAAAGTATTAGAAAACAATGACTTGTTCGCATTCACATGCACCTCAGACTTTAAAGCCATTGTATCTAACCTTGGGTTGGATGGATTGGGTCGTGATATGATCCTCAATAGTGGTGCTAGTCATCACTTTTGCCCAGATAGGGCAAGGTTTGAAAACTACATACCGATTGACCGTGAAATCAAAACCGCTGATGGAAGGACGTTCAAGGCAATCGGAACTGGAGACGTAAGAATTGAGCTACCTAACAGCAGTTCATCGTCATCAGTGATGTTGAAGGACTGTGTGTACGCACCAGATTTAGCCTTTACACTTGTTTCCATCAGCTGACTAGCTCAAGCTGCCAAGTCTGTGGTCTTTGGAAAAGACCATGCAACTGTTACTCACCCTTGTGGACATGTGATAGTGAAGATCCCACGATTCCAAGGGCTATATAGGATTACAGCTGGAACTGAAACCCGGTGTGATCATGTGAATGCTGTGACTACCAAGATGACGCTGATGGAGGCCCACTGGAAGTTGGGCCATATTGCTGTGTCGACAGTAAAGTGTATGGTATTGAATGGAATGATATTGGGTATCGAGATTGACCCATTGTCCAAGGAAGAATTTTGTGAGCTATGCGTAAAGGCAAAGGCGGCACGAAAACCATTTCCAAAAGAGTCACTTACCCGAGTGACACAATACAGTGAACGAGTCCATTGGGATCTCTGGGGGCCTGCTTCAACATCTAGCCTAGGTGGGAAGCACTATGCTGCCTTCCAGAAAGATGACTACTCCCATGAGACACAAGTCTACTTCCTCACGAAGAAAAGTGAAACTCTCGATGCCTACAAGAAGGATGAGGTAGCCATTAATACTCAACAGAATGGTGCCCAGATCAAATACCTCTGGTGTGATCGAGGGGGAGAATTCCTGAGTAATGACTTCGATCACCACCTCACTACGAAAGGGACGAAATGTGAACTTACCATCCATGACTCTCCTCAACAGGATGGAGTCTCCAAACGTAGTATGCGTACCCATGCTGAACACACCCGTGCCCTCCTTTTTGCATTGGGATTACTGCAATCCCTTTGGGCTGAAGCTATGCACCACTGTGTGTGGCTAGAGAACCAGACTGAAACCTGAGCACTGAATGGAAAGACCCCATATGAGATGGTATGTGACCAGAAACCATTTCTGGGTGGGATCCATGAGTTTGGAGCTGCCGCATATGTGAAAGACTTGCATGCCAGAAAGCTTGATGAACATGCACAGAAAGCCCGCTTTGTTGGATATGATTCCGAGAGCAAAGGGTTCCGGATTTACTGGCCTGATAAGCAAACCATCAGTATTGAACGGGATGTTGTGTTCAACCTTGAAGACCTACATCTGCTTCAGGGTGAAGGTACTATCATCCCTGAGGATACCTTGGATGAAGGGGAGAAGAATAAAGTTATCCAGCACTATCCTGATGAACCTAGACACCAACCCCCCAATTCCGAAGTTGTTCTGGAAACTCCGAAAATCCCGGAAACCCAGGGACTTAACCTAGAAATCCTGGAAATCCCGGAATTGGCACATATCTTCAGACGCGGAATGTGTACACGTCTACCCCTGGGATCCTACTGGGATATGGCAAAGGGTGTTTATGAACCTGCTGCCCTAGCATATGCTGAGGCATTCATCTGTGATCTCAATCTGGAGAGTGGTGATGAACCAGGGGGAGTAATCCCACTCAACTTCAATTCCGATGATGACACCCTTGACCTGCTTTATGCGATAGCGGGATCCATGGGCTCAGAACTGCGCTCAATGACTGAAGCGCTTGAGGTCCCACATGGAAAGGCATGGGATGCTGCTCTGAAATATGAGATAGGTCAACTCCAGAAACTCCAGACTTGGGAGATTGTCAACCTACCTCCTGGAAAACCCATAATCCCATGTTCCAAAGTATTGAAGGAGAAACGGAATGCAGATGACATTGTGGATACACGTCAGGTTCGCATAGTTGCTGGTGGACACTGCCAAACATATGGTGTGAATTACATGGAAACGTTCTCGTCAGCTGCCAAGATGCCATCTGTCCAAGTCATCCTCTCTTTAGCTGCTCAACTCAACTGGGAAATCCACCAGGTAGATATGAAGAGTGCTTACCTCAATGCCCCACTGAAGGAGGAGGTCTATATGTGGCCTCCAAAAGGAGTTCTAAAACCCGGAGAGGAAGGGAAGGTCTGTCGTCTGCTGAAAGCAATGTATGGACTAAAACAGGCTGGGCACGAATGGTATGAAACACTTTCTGCCATGTTCTACAAGCTCGGATACCAACAATCAAGCATGGACCACTCTGTATTCTTCAAATGCAATGCCCACAAATCTGTTATTGTTGCTGTAGCCACAGATGACATAGCCATTGCCAGGTCATCTATTTGAGCTGTAAATGGATTCAAATGAGGGCTTCAAACCCACTTCGAGATTGCGGATATGGGAGATATCCACTAGTTCCTAGGATTTGAGATAAGAAGGGACAGAGCGATGAGGACTATCTCCATCAACCAACAAGCCTATATAGAGGCAATGGCAACAAGGTTCGGAGTATCAGATGCCAAACCCATAAATCTCCCAGCTCTGCCTGGTCAGGTGCTATCTGGAGATCAATCACCTGCTACACCACATCAGATAAGTGAGATGCAGGATGTACCTTATGCCGAGGCTATAGGTCATGTTCTCTAGCTGGTTATGATATCCCGGCCAGATGCAATATTCCAAGTCAGGCAGCTTGCCCAATTCATTAAAAACCTGGGAATGGCACACTGGGAGGCCTTAAAACACCTCATCATATACCTCAACTCAACGAAGGACCTATGGCTGGTCTTGGGTGGGGGTGAACAGTCAGACCTGGTGATATACACTGATGCCAACTGGGGATCCCAGTCGGATAGACACTCGATATCTGGGTATGTGATGCAGATGGGAGAAGGGACTGTTACATGGAGCTTGAAGAAGCAGCCTATTGTGGCCCTCTCAAGTACGGAATCTGAGTACATTGGGCAAACCCATGCCCTAAAGGAACTATTATGGGTATGACAATTTTTGGGAGAACTCACATCAAAATTCACAAATCCAACTACCCTCTACTCGGATAACCAAGGCGTGATCGCCCTCACAAAGAACAACAAGTTCCATGCCTGATCTAAGCACATTGACATCTGATATCATTTCATCAGGGAATCGGTAACAAACAAGGACACCAAAATCATCTATGTACCTACCTCCAAAAACATTGCTAACATCTTCACGAAAGCCCTCCCAGCTCCGAAGTTTATGTACTTCCGCGACAAACTAGGACCACGTTGTGATTGAGGGGGAGTGTTGGGATATGTACAATCACGAGTCTATTGATACAAATGTATGCATGTATCGATTACATAATCTTTAGTATTTTTCCTTAATCTAACATTTTTCACCCGACCAACTTCATCACATCAGACTAATCCTATGTGCACCATCAAAGTGGGATATCAGGGTGAGTATATGTACCAATTTTGGAATGAATCCAATCAGTACAAGCTGAGATATTAAGGTAGCAAGGGGGAGGGGAACATATAGATATCTATAATAGTTTTTTCAAGCTCAGTATATCCTTACCAATTTCTAACAACATTTTCATTGAAGTGGCTCTAGCCAGGCTCCGAAACTATAATGCAGTATGCCATCTATTGAATATTTTAACACTGAGTACTATTGTTCCTAGTATATATACTAATTTGCACATAATCAGCTTGACTCCTAAGGGCTGACAACTGTGCTACAGTAATTAGTCCTGAGAATTATAACACTGACAGAAAGGTTCTTATAAGTTAAGAGTAAAATGTTAATAGTAATCAATAATCAGCAAGAGTTATTATACAACACAAAGCACTTATTTAAATTGCTTCTAGATTTTCTAATCTATTTCCTATTTTTCTTGCAATAGCCTCTTAAATTACAATTGCTTTCTTCCTATTGCATTACTCTGAATTAGAATTACAAATGCTAATATGAAATCAATTATTAGCTTCAATAACTACTATGTGAATTATATGAGACAAGTAAAAATACAATAAGTTAAAAATGCGAGTGGGTCCAATATCTATCACCTAGGCAGATTGATTCCAAATTTGATACACATATCCACCCTCATATCCCACTTTGATGTTGCACATTGGATTGGTCTGATGTGTGCTCCTGACTTGTGTTTTGAGTATATATATCTATGTATCCCCCTCCCATTGCTACCTGAATATCCCAGCTTGTACTAATTGGATTCATTCCAAATTTGGTAGACATACACACCCTGATATCCTACTTTGATTGTGCACATCTGACCAGTCTGATGTGCACTACTAACTTGCATTTTGAGTATCTGTATCTATAGATATCTATATATCCCCTCCCCTTGCCACCTTAATATCTCAGCTTGTACTGATCGGATTCATTTCAAATTTGGTAGACATACACACCCTGATATTCCACTTTGGTAGCGCACATCGGACCAGTCCGATGTGCGCTACTTATCTTTATTTCATTATTATCCCAACTATATAAACTCAATATAGTAGGGATGATCAATTGAGGATAGGTAGTGCACATCGGACCGGTCCGATGTGTGCTACCAAAGTGGGATATCAGGGCATGTATGTCTACCAAATTTGAAATGAATCCGATCAGTACACGCTGAGATATTAACACATGGTTCAGTCAAAGATAGTGGTGAACTACAGTGAAATGAACTTGCTATATAGCGGTGTTTCTTGGTCCACCGATCTTTGGCCGAAAATACATATATAGCTGATGTACACTGAAGCGCCGAAATTTATATATAGTAGTGAAATACATCTCCACTAAAAGGCAGGTATGCCAGTACACTACAGGGTAGCCAAGAGTGATAAGGGAGATACACTAATGGGCCGAAGATAGTACTCACCAAAGACTATGGAGGGGCCAAGAAATGGATGTATATGTATATGGCTCAGCTGAGATATAGATTGCCAATAACTACTGATGGGCCGAAGGTGGTTTCTACTATATATACAGGTTGGCTGAGATCAGTATGCTATACTACACCTTCAGAGATGTCCACCGATGCTGAGAATGGCTCAGCTAAGGGGTAGCAGTTGCATCGGTACCCTATAAATATGTGTATAGTAGATACAAATATATATTGCGAATAATTAATTGCTTCAGCTATGAACAACTTTGCTGATAATTGTATACTTTAATCCACCTTCGGAGAGGTCCACTGATGCCGAGAATAGCTCAGCCGAGGGGTAGCAGTTGCCTCAGTACCCTATACATATGCATATAGTAGATAGAAATACATATTGTCAATAATTAATTGCTTTGGCTTTAGATAACTTCACTGATAATTGCATGCATTAATCCACCTTCGGAGAGGTCCACCGATGCCGAGAATGGCTCGGCCGAGGGGTAGCAGTTGCCTCAGTACCCTATACATATGCATATAGTAGATAGAAATACATATTGTCAATAATTGATTGCTTTGGGTTTAGATAACTTTGCTGATAATGGCATGCATTAATCCACCTTCGGAGAGGTCCACCGATGCCAAGACTGGCTCGGCCGAGGGGTAGCAGTTGCCTCAGTACCCTATACATATGCATATAGTAGATAGAAATACATATTGTGAATAATTAATTGCTTTAGCTTTAGATAACTTTACTGATAATTGCATGCATTAATCCACCTTCAGGGGGGTCCACCGACACCGAGGATAGCTTCACCGAGGTTTCACAGCTGCCTCGGTAACCTACACTCCATGGATAATTTATTAATATAACTTCTATAGAGATGTAAGACAATCTATCTTAGAGTAGTGCAACATATTTCCTATGTTATTTCTATCTCAATAGTGAGGTATTCAATGTTTAGTTGTTACTCTCTGCTAAAATGCAACATCAAATTTTGGGCTTGATAAATATGCTTGTAAAAAATCTAGAAATATTTGTACCACTTGTTTATATACTCTATATTACATTTATTTGATGTGCCTGACAGGGTGTGCTAGTATAAGTAAACTGTGTAGAAAATGTTGTGTTAGATTAACCTATGTTCAATGTTACTCTACACTGTCACAGTATAGGTTACTATATAAATCTATAGAGTTTTTTCATTACATTCAAACATAGTAGACTACTCAGTATTAGGCACATAGTATTAATAGAATATGAAGTACATATACAAGTGGTACAAATATTTCTGGATTTTTTACAAGCATATTTATCAAGTCCAAAATTTGACATTGCATTTTAGCAGAGAGTAACAACTAAACATTGAATACCTCACTATTGAGATAGAAATAAAATAGGAAATATGTTGCACTACTCTAAGATAGATAGTCTTACATCTCTATAGAAGTTATATTAATAAATTATCCATGGAGTGTAGGTTACCGAGGCAGCTGTGAAACCTCGGCGAAGCCATCCTCGGTGTCGGCGGACCCCCCTGAAGGTGGATTAATGCATGCAATTATCAGCAAAGTTGCCCAAGGCCAAAGCAATTAATCATTCACAATATGTATTTCTATCTACTATGCATATGTATAGGGTACTGAGGCAACTGCTACCCCTCGGCCGAGCCATTCTCGGCGTCAGTGGACCTCTCTGAAGGTGGATTAATGCATGCAATTATCAGCAAAGTTACCTAAGGCCAAAGCAATCAATTATTCACAATATGTATTTCTATCTACTATATGCATATGTATACAGTACTGAGGCAACTGCTACCCCTTGGCCGAGCCATTCTCGGCATCGGCGGACCTCTCCGAAGGTGGATTAATGCATGCAATTATCAGTGAAGTTATCTAAAGCCAAAGCAATTAATTATTGACAATATGTATTTCTATCTACTATATGCATATGTATAGGGTACTGAGGCAACTGCTACCCCTCGGCTGAGCTATTCTCAGCATCAGCGGACCTCTCTGAAGGTGGATTAAAGTATACAATTATCAGCAAAGTTGTTTATAGCTGAAGCAATTAATTATTCGCAATATATATTTATATCTACTATACACATATTTATAGGGTACCGATGCAACTGCTACCCCTCAGCTGAGCCATTCTCGGCATTGGTGGACATCTCTGAAGGTGTAGTATAGCATACCGATCTCGGCCAACCTGTATATATAGTAGAAACCACCTTCAGCCCATCAGTAGTTATTGGCAATCTATATCTCGGCCAACCTGTATATATAGTAGAAACCACCTTCAGCCCATCGGTAGGCATTGGCAATCTATATCTCAGCCAACCTGTATATATAGTAGAAACCACCTTCGGCCCATCGGTAGTTATCAGCAATCTATATCTCGGCCAAGCCATATACATATACATCCATTTCTTGGCCCCTCCATAGTCTTTGGTGAGTACTATCTTTAGCCCATTAGTGTATCTCCCTTATCACTCTTGGCTACCCTGTAGTGTACTGGCATACCTGCCTTTTAGTGGAGATGTATTTCACTACTATATATAAATTTTGGTGCTTCAGTGTACATCAGCTATATATGTATTTTTGGCTGAAGATTGGTGGACCGAGAAACACCGCTATATAGCAAGTTCATTTCACTGTAGTTCACTGCTATCTTGGCTGAATGGGCTCATATTAAGGTAGCAAGGGGAGGGGGATACATAGATATGTATACTCAAAATGCAAGTTAGTAGCAAACATCGGACTGGTCCAATGTGCGCTATTAAGGTAGGATATGAGGGTGTCTATGTCTACCAAATTTGAAATGAATCCGATCAGTACAAGCTGAGATATTAAGGTGGCAAGGGGAGGGGGATATATAGATATCTATAGATACAGATACTCAAAATGCAAGTTGGTAGTGCACATCAGACTAGTCCGATGTGCACTACCTATCCTCATTTTCACCTGTTTGTTTGCTTCCATTCCTTATTTTGGGGTCAATATCCCATTCTTTTTCATTTCTTGATTATTGGTCTATTTCGAGCCCCTTTTTAAAATGCTACCAAAACCCTAGTGTACCCTGACCCTGAGGGGATATCACCTATAATATTGTTAACCTTATAGCAAAAATGTTCCTATCATTTTTTTGGAAAGCCTATGTCCAAAAAAAGGTTGTCAAGGTTGGAAAGGGCATGAAGCAGCAGCATGGTACTCAGGCAGTTATTGCTGAAGTTCAAATAGCTGTCAAGGATGTTGTTGTCCAAGAAGGTGGTGATCTAACCCCTGAAGAAGAAGAGATTGCAATAGCAATTGAAGACGAGGATGCTGAGGCCCCTCTGGATAATAGGTTGCAGGTTCATGATGAGAAAGTGGTCCAAACACTTAAAGTTTGGGCAATTGCTGATATGGCCAGACAAAATATCAAGATTATACCTGAGGAGAATGCAGTAGTAACTGGCATTTTCCTAAAGGTAGCTAGATTGGCATAACGGCTGCATGACAACAGCACTCTTAGTGAGAAGTTCACATTGCTTGCCCAGGCATCACCAGATGTGGTTGGAAATCAAACTTCCCTCACATGATATGTACCAACTTGCTGGAATTCTGAAAAAGACTGCCTTGATTCCCATATCAATTTGAGGCCTACAGTAGAGTCGCTTACTAGAAATTCTGCCCATAAGCTTGGTGCATTCAAGCTATCCCTGGCATAATGGAACCTGGCAATTGAGCTGAAGGATGTACTTGTCCTGTTTGAGGACCCAACCCTGCTTTTTTCTCATGCAGAGCTTCTACTAGTTTGTGACACAATTCCAATACTTGATGATCTTGAGCAAGCTCTGACACTTGTGCATGAATATGAGAGCTTACTAAATGTGTTGCACATTGCTGCACATGCAGCCTTGATGCTTGCTCAGAAGTACCACTCTCTGAATGATGAATGTGAAGTATATTGAATTGCAATTGGTGAGTTGTAATACTTTTCTTAATAATATTGTTGTCTAATATACCTTTGCATAGTTATGTGCCCTGATAAAAAGCTAAAGTGGTTCGAAGATTGTTGTTAGGCTCTGGAGGCTATTGAGGAAGTCCACTAACTTGTTGTCAAATGATGGGAAGAGTTATACAAACCAGCTAGTACTGTTCCTGCTACAACACCAGTTGCTGCTGAGCCACTCGCAGTCAATCCTTTGTTATTCTTATATTTTTTGTGACATATGCTAATATTTTGCTCCATTACAGCCTGGATCTTGATGGAAGGTTCTAATGAAACAACCATCTGTTACCCATCCCCCAAACAGCATCGAAAATTACCTAGCCTCACTAGTTATTGATGCAAACGAGCTCAAGTATATGGGGGGGTGTTATGATGTACTGGTTTCGAAAGGAACAATCTTGCCCAGATCTATCGAGATATGGCTCTGATTACTGCTCTGCACCTGGTTCATAAAATTCCATTGCCTTTATTCTACTAGGTCTAATCCCCTGATACTGCAGCTTCATCAATGGATGCTGAACATGCATTTTTGGAAGGCCGCTGTGAAGTTAACTTCATGCAGCACAACATGTTATCCTAGACATTTAAGGTGCAGATGGCTGTTGGATCTTGGGATGGCACACCACTGTTTCCTAATGTTGACACTGCTATTCACATCATGGAGAGGCAGATGGGTAGTAGTAATACCATTGGATTAACCATTGTGTAACTTTCAAACTGCAGTTTGCAACCATGGATAGCGGTGTTTAAATTAAACTGTGGTTTTGTTGTGGTTCATTATCCAGTTGACCCATTTCAGTCCTTAACTATGGCTTTTTAGGCTATTTGTAGTTATTTGAATTGTGGCAAAATAAACAATGACAGTGAACATCGAGTCACATGAGAGACTGCATCACTAAAACGAGGGGGAAGTGGTAATGCTATATAAGAGTTGTGGAAAGGGAGGAATGTCCAAAATACATGAAACTATTACATTTATCATTATAAGACATTATCCCAATGCTCTTCGGTACACAAGCGCACAAGGATCCCGTGCTTTTCAAAAAGATTCTATAGCTGTAGAGTTTGCGAGACCATACAAATAGGGAAGATCCAGGTAACGCATTTACAAGCCTTCACACATTCCAACATTGGGGCATACAAAGCAATACAGCAATACTCAGGTCGCTAAAGTAGTATAAATTTTTTTTCACCGGGAGCATAATTATCACACATTGTAAAGCTTTGGCGTTTCCACAGCATAGTTGTCTAATTGCCTCATTGGGAAGAGAAACATTGTGAGTTGAGAGGAGGAGGACTCTTTTCTAAGTTGGTGACTTCAATACATCCAGAGTGCATCTGCGAAAAAGCGCCAAACTTTTCAACCTTGCTAGCTATGTTCATGTAACAGATATGGCTGTTACAGAGCCTACAGAGGTAGGTGATCAGTGTTGATAGGTGTTTGGCACCTCAGAGCAGTATAGAGGCTGTATTTACCACTATTTATAGTATGTTTTAACCCTTTGCCACTGCTTGTACCAGAGATACCGCACCCAATAGATATTGGTTATATTCAGTCTGGTCTTGAGCAAGGCAAGAACCAAAACCCTTACAGTTCAAGACTGTGCATTTTGACATGAAATGGCAAATTTATACTCCCTAGATTACATTTTCTACTTCCGAAACACTAATAATATTATTCACGATTCTGCTAGCTTACTGGAATGCTAACCTATGGGATCACCGGTCATGCTTACTGGCATGAAGATTCAATGGTTATATTGTACCACCTCACAAACTGTCGATATTTTGTCAGGATTCATTAAGTTTTTCTATTTTATATGCTTTCCGGCACCCAAGGTTTATTCTAGCTCTGGTGGATTCTTCTAATCTTGTTGATAGTTTAGAAAACTGGCAAAAGGTGGTGGCTTTTAACAGGACTCGCCAACTTTACTTCGTCGCTACCGGATACACCATCTATTTGCAAATGGAACATTGAAAGAACAATCCGATTCCGTGGCTGCTACAAACGTATGTACATGATTACTACCCATCCAGAGCCCTCTCCTTTGCAGTGCATTGATGAGCCATTTTAGACATGGACTGGTTGGACAGGGAGGCAAAAGGCTGCCGCACTTGACCAAATACTCTGCTACCTGATAGTCACTAGAGAATTGAGGCAAGGTTTGAAGACAATGCACTGATTCCACCACTTGAATAAGTCGTTAATTCGAGTTTGTGCAATAGGGCCTAGAACAACCTCAAAATAATTGACAATGGCATTGTAGAACTCAACGTAGTTGAAATCGTCCTCCTGCTCTGTCCATGAGCTGGAAGATGATAACGCAAATTGAAGCTGTTCAGAAAAGTGAATAAATGTGTGAAAAGAACCCACGCAACTCACCTGGACTGCAATATATGCAATAGAACGTGACGTGACTGACTGCAGTTTACACAAGGAAGCAACATTGGCCTGAGTGGAGACATCAAATTTCTTCTTTTTGCAGGGATGAAGTATGTCTATCTGAGGTTGATCATTCTCGGCGCTGGCTTTTGATGACGATGAGGGCGACATAAAGATGTGTAAAAAAGCCTGACAAGTATTAACGGTCAGCAATAGGATTCGAGTTGACACTAACAGCCACCTTTAATAGGAGAGTACTTTTGAACAGACCCTTCTCAAGATTGTTGGGATCACAATGAAACCTCTCATAGAGGAAAGTTGGCCACAACTGTGTGGTCACCATGAAGTCAGCGTGACCATCACGGATATTCTTTCAAACCCTGGAAGGTATGGCAGTTAATTTTGGACAAAGTGAGGGTTGCTGGCTTACTCCTCTTGAGACCATTCAAAGTTGATTGGACACAGGAGGTGACCGGTATTGTAATGCACAAAGCCATGGTCAAACTTGATAGTGGGTTCCAAAGGTAGTTGCAGATGATCAGTAGCGAGGGTGATTTCAGACACCCACTGGACAACGACTGGCTTCAGGCTGCTGGTATTGTCTCCATGAGCAGCATCCACACCACGATGTAACTGTAAACAAATGTAAAAAGCTGCAGTGATAGAGTCATAAACACATACATTTTTAAGAAGAAATTGTTGTTTTTCTAAATCACATTCATCCAGGACTTTGTTGAGGAAAGGGACAAAACGAACAAGCTCCCTAAATCCTCTATAAAGGCGATCCTGTCTATTCGGGGCGTAATCAGAGCGAGACGGTGAAAAAGGAAATGCAATACAACTCAGGTGAATGATTGACATCAAAATCGTCCACTTGTTCCTAGAGGGAGCACTGGTCGTTCTCGGCCACCAGCATATCTAATGTGTCAAACAAAGACACCAGTCTTCGGATGCAGCGGCCCATGTGTGCCTGAGCTCTCGCTTCCCTGGAGACGAAGACATAAGCAAGACTCAGGCAATCAACTCGTACTTATGAGAGCTGTGTGGAAGCATTACCCTTCAACTTCTCCAATTCGTTCTGTAATTTGACGATGATCCGTAGGTTTCCAGCTGTAGACATGTCATCATGGGGAGGAATATCAGGCATAATAGAATTGCGTGACACAGCCTGGCATTATAAAATACCTTGCACTCTTAATGCTACAGCTGTAGCTCGTGATCACATGCTGCTTTGATGTAGCAATAGGTTCTGTGATAGGTGAAGCACCCAAGCCACTTCGTCTGCTTATCCTCGAGGCGGTCGCAGATCACTGCTCGAGCTGGAGACCTGTCCGACAGGGGCATCAAGAGATGAAAGATGGAGAGGCCATCATCCGATCAGATTATCAGAGGAGGGGAGAATGTCTCAAGGGAGGACTCAGAACATAGAGAACGGCTGGCATGATGCACCAATGAGAAGGCTGCTGCTGGGTCATTCGGGGCTGGAGATGTCTCAAAAACCAACCGATCCCATCGACAGACAACTTGATCTTTGGCCTAGTTAATATACAAGTGGTCGATCTATAAGCCACATTGAACAAGCTTGCCGTACACTCGACACCCTGCCTCACTCCAAATTAACACATCAATTGACCTGTCTGGTAATCGGTTGAGATGGCATTTTGTAGAAGGCATTGAGGGGACCTTGCTTGTATGATAAATGTGACTTAAAAGAAATTCATTGCAGAACTGGAGTGACACCTAGAAATCTGTGAAACCGTCATTATCAGTGGTCATAAAACTATCCTCACCATCTTCTGGTCCAAAGTCACTACCATTCTCTTCATCCACATCTTCCACATCTTCTTCTCCACCTTCGTCTTCATCATCGTTTCTTTGTGTCTTGTCCTCTCCATCACCAATTTCCTGGTCACCTTCAAAATCCGATTCATTGATGACTTCATGGTTGTCATTGTTCGCAGGTTTGTTGAGTAGGTGGCCATGACCATGACCCACTCCTCCACCAAGGTAGCGCATGTACATATCTCTGTCAACAAAGCTGTACAAGAATCAGCATTCGTTCGACAGCTGGCAGAGACAACATACCTCATGACATAGAAATAAGCCCAATCATCTGTTTCTCCAATGCGTCATGCAGCTGTGTTTGTGACCTTGAGTAGTTCAGATGTGCGGCCATAGCTGAAGGTGGGAACCAAATGACAGCCTCGGATGACAAGGGATGGATCGAGGAATCCAAAAGCTGATGGATCGGAATCGGGAATGAACCCAATTTGTGGGAGACATGTAGCCTTTGACCTTGCATTGAGGTACTCTGGTGAAAGTCCAAACTATCTCACCCAGAGAAACTCCATCGACTGAACCAAGTGATTGCAGGAGTGAGGGCCTTTATGAAGGATGTATGCACGAAAGACACCTAAAATGCGTGCATACCAGAACGGGTGGCTACCGGTGGTCTCACAAGAGTTGACCATTACATCACAGTGAGTTCGGGGATTCATCGAGTCCTGATCACAGCAAACATCATAGCTAGTGTAGTTAATTTGAAGGACCTTTGCACAGAAGAGTTGGTTGTCAACAAAGATGACGTTATTCTGATCTGCATCTGTGAAAGAATATTCGTCCCCATTATAATCCAAGCCTAGCAGTCGCCCAAGAAAATGATCCTTGAGCTTAGGCACGAAATCCTGTCATTATGTGAGAATGTCTTCCATGCTATATACCCAAGTTGTCTAGCATACCTTGGTTGCCAGATCTCCAGGAAATTTACGAGAGAGAGCAAAGAGCTCTTGTGGATGATTCCGGCTATTGGAAATGTGGTGATGCATCTCCGCACTGGT
Organism: Porpolomopsis calyptriformis; assembly: GCA_951640195.1. Lineage (NCBI taxonomy): Eukaryota > Fungi > Basidiomycota > Agaricomycetes > Agaricales > Hygrophoraceae > Porpolomopsis > Porpolomopsis calyptriformis. Next base: position 121,863 of record OX621172.1, on the reverse strand, counting down.
GTATGGAAGAGGGTCATTTTCGGCAATGCCAACATGGTGAGAATGGTGTTGGTCAAGGGCAGCTTTGGCGTGTCGAAGGCGGGTCTCACAGCACTCATACTTGACTATGTGTCGAGCAGCCTGGTGTTTGGTGCTTCGACCATAATATCATTTGACACGACGATGCTCTCTCTCTCCCTACGTCTCACAAATGAGTTAGTTTCCTTACCAAAGTTTAAGCAATAACACTTACAATCTGAGTTGAGTATGAATCCGTAGTTCCAAATGTGCGTATGGACTGCACATAGTCACCAAGTCCATGGAATTTGTAGGTCAGTATGTTGAGATCTTTCCTCTTTGCCTGTTGTCTCGTCTGATTCGTATTCAACAGTGATTGGTCATTTTGAACACTACCCACTGGCTTGTAGCCCTGCGTGCATGCGTGCACTTGAGCCTCACACGCTAGCTCGTGGGTTTGGAAGGACTTGGAGGTTACGGCCTGAAACTTGCATATCTGCTGTCCCAGTTTGACCATCGCATTGTCCATGACATCCAACGTAAAATCGGTGTGCATGTGCAACTTGGCAAGAGCATGCCATTGCGCTAACCGGAAGAGTAATGTCATGACAATTTCATTGTGAGGTCCTGGGAAAGGTTCTCGAAAGCAGGAATTGCACACTAAAACGCATTCAGGTTTTGGTGATTCCGTCTAAATAAACACTCACCTGCAGAATATCCTCAAAATCTCGAGCCGCCAGCTTCTTCATTTCTGAGACATTCCTGGAAAACCGATGGATAGTATCTCAGCCAAAAGGTGGAATTTGCTGAAATCTTGGATAGGAGAATATTAATGCAAGGTATGACGCTTACGCTTTTGTAGCACACACCTTGAATCCAATATTGCTACAGCAGCACCAGCAGGAGATACGGCATTCAAGAGTCTGATGAGATGGGTGAATATTGTCTTCTAGATGCCAAGTTCGAATTCATGTAACAGATCAACTACAAGGGTTGGAAATAAATCAAACCCAAGGGGTTCTAGCTTCTCCACAAAGACATTCTACTATTGTCATCATTCATCATTGCGAGGGAAGACATTTGAAGAGATATGTGCAATGGTAGGGACCCATGACTGAGAAAAGAGTATGGCTTCAACAGCTGCGCCTGTGATGGGTTTGGCAAGTCTGTAAATAAAATTGCGTGCACAGCAAACATTATCCATCAAGTATAGTCTTCTTTTCGAATTGCAGTTCTTCCTGTCGAGAACAGTGCCTAATCGGTTTAGCCTCGATCGCAGGATTAGACATCGGGGACAGGGACAAGTCCTGTTATTGTGGATGGTAGCAATGAGCACTCTAATCATGTAGGTGTCAGCCTCATATACAATAAATTGATAGCTGGACATGAACTTCTCGGGGTAGTCTGTTGAATAGGTGAAAATCTGAGGGTAGATGCGACGTTGAACTCCATTAGCACAGAGCACAACTAAACTGTGCTGATAGGCAGCTAAAAATTCATCATCGATCAGATGTCTCCAAACACCTTGCATCAGTTCTCGCTGGCAATGCGTAATTACCTCAGCCTTTTGGCTGGGGGAGTGATTGCTGAGATTTGATATGAAATCGTGGATGCTGTTGGGGAGCTATCCTAACTCAGCACCAATTGATAGGGAATGTGGATGTGACATTCTCACCGAGGGAATGTATGCAACATGATGGCATGCGCCCAAGCCTGGCTTTGCCCAATGATACTTCGATAAGTTACTGAAGTGAAGATAAACTGGCCAAGCTTTCACTGTCCCAAAGTTAGTGAGATGAGTAGAATCTGAAAAAAACATGAGTGGGGCAACAATTTTCTCCAGATTACAGCCTGGCTCGAACGGCTGTTTCTTCAAGTCATTGTACACCTTAAGGTAGGCATCAGAAGTATACGCTTCCCTGTACACTCACATATCTGTCCCATTGGCCAGTTTGATGAACTGTTTGAATGGACTAAGATGGAATTTGAGAGCTATAGGCTCCGAGAAGGCGGCCTTGATAACTTCTGCAACTGATTGACATTGGAGTCCTGCCACTTTAAAACAACAGCCTTTCCCTGAAGAGTCCTTGATGCCCAGCGGGACTGCGATATCAACTTCCACTTCCTTCCACCCATCTCTCCCAAAGAGGCTTTCGTCCATCACAGTTTCTGACTGATCAAATCGATCATTTGCCTTTTGTGCATTGAAACCCTTGAGATCCTCAGTATGGAAATCTGGTTGCATCAGAATGTCAGTGGCTAAGCGATTCACTTCTCCGACAGATTTCATCAAACTGCCAGTGTTTATCCACTGCATAATGCAGTATATTGACATATTGGCAAAGGGCCATGGTGGGGAAGTACCGGCGGCTAATGATTCTTCATCACAGATTGAAGATTTATTTTCATGTAGACGTGGAACGTTCGATAAGTCGTCGAGAGGGACGTGAGCATCAGGATCGTAAGAAGGTCTGTGCGGGTATTATCGGAAAAGTCCAAAGACATTGAGACTAGTGCGAATGGTGTCTTTGATGTGCATTATGACCTTTCAAATAGTTGATGGTTGTGGAGGTGCTTTCTCGACAGTTATTGGGGCTGGACCTTCAGGGAGGAGGTCTTGAAATCTTGCTGGAAGTCGATGCAGTCATTCAGGTCTTCCGGATGCCGTGAGTCTGGGCGATGGAAGGCGAGGGATGTGTTTGAGTTCTACTGGTTGCTTGGCAGTGGTTGTAGAAACTGGAGGCAGTAATACTGCACAGTTATCAGATGTAGAAGCCTAAATTACCAGATGCTTTAATAGACTCATCATCGAGACAGACTAACTCACCTGAGATGTCTCACAATCTCTTCTACGCTTCTTCATGAAATCGTTGCCTATCACCTGACAGGTCTTCCATTTAAGCACTACTGCTTTCCATTGGGCCACAGCCAGGGCTGTGACCCTCTGGTGAATAGGACATCTGGCTTGATGCTAGATAAGACCGGATCGCTGAGGAAAGCTGCGGTCACATGGAGAGCTGCAGAGAAATGACATTAAGGGAGAAGAATGAATGTCTTTTTGAGGCCTACAAAGGCCTCATCAATATTTGATGTTTAGCATGTAGCAGCACATTCAACGGTTTCGATTATCTCTGATAAATGTAGTTGGATAGCCTAAGTAATGCTGCTCAACTTCCACGCAGAGTGAGGAAGTTGAAACATTTCTGTCATTGATTCCCACCACTGTGCACATGTATATATATACGTAGCTACCATATCATTAGCTTTTCAACAAATTTGTAAAGCGCCTTGCCACTATGTGCATGAAAGATGAGTAAACCCTTCGACTGGACAGAAACTGTTGCTGTTAACCTCCCAGCAACCAATCTTCGTCGGATGCTGTAACACCATAGTGGCGTAATGCCTTTTCATCAGGCCAAGGTTGTCATTGTAATGGCTCTGCAACCTTCTTGACTTTACCATCCTTGCGTTTAATAGGCGATGTCAGTGGGACCTTGCAGATAACCTCAGTGTGTTGATTCGTGAATAATAGAATCATTATGTACTCCATAATAGTGGTCCCCACATTTATCGACCAGTTCACACTCCAAAAGTCAGACTCACTCTCAGGAAGCCTCAAGCTCCTTTATGATAGTAGAAAAAGACCTGATATCGGCAAAAGGCAATGATGAATGGCAATGTTTTACTGGAGTGTGGGGTATTTCCAACCTGTGTGACAGCTCGGATTTCACAGGCATAAACAGAGGTGAAGAATCCATTGTCGAGGCAACCGTAAAGCAGACACAAAATGGTCTTAAGTTAGTTTTCGTGTCAGGGGGAGAGATGTAGCATATAACCCGATCTATCTTCACATGTAGCTCAGCAATATGCAGCATGACAAGTGCTACTTACCGATGTGTTGCTACATAGCTTTATCACAGGATGTGGTCAACGTCTTGATGAAAGTTTGCATGCCGGCGCGAAGATGGAGGATGAAATGGAGAGTAGACTCCTTCTGTCCAACATCGATAGTGATGGTCTTCCCAGTCAACGTCTTGACGAAGATTTGCATGCTGCCATGGAGATGGAGGATAAGATGGAGAGTGGATGCCTTCTGAATGTTGTAGTCAGATAATGTCTGACCATCCTCGAGTTGTTTCCCAGTGAAAATAAGGCATTGCTGATCAGGAGGGATGCTAGGATGAAGTCAAAGTGAGCGCTGTAATAATGATTCAATACTTGTCTTGAATCTTGGCTTTGACATTATCGATGATATCAGAGGACTCTACCTTGAGGGTGATAGTCTTTCTGGTGAGAGTTTTGATGATGACCTGAATAGTGAGGGTATACATGGCAAACACATCACAGCAACAACAATGATCATGATCATAACAAAGTGCATCGTGGGACAAATGTACTTGATGGTCTCCCTCCAGCTCTCCTCTTCACAACTATGTACGTCGTGCTTTCCTGTACGTACTCAAGGGAGCCCACTGGTCAGCCATTCGTTATGTCTGCACAAATACTCATTCCTCACTTACAGTATCAATATAGAAATGTTCAACTGATGTGTTGGATTATGTTGCACTTTTCCAGAGCATTGGAAGGGAATTTCTGACAACATCATTTAGAGGGAATTCGACAGTGCGTTGCAGCCATATTTACATGTCCATTCAATCGTCTTGTTTTCACCTTTGTTTAGTGTCTACAGCATCAGCACCAACACTTGAAGCGTTTCTGCGCACGCAAACTGCTAGCTCTTGCCCGTGCAAACCGCGAGGCAGCCCACACTGATGCGAGCTATATAGATGAGCTCTTGAAGGAGGTGAGGAAGGCTACTGAGATGCTGCAAGTGGAGGAAGTACTGGCTTCCACCAGACTGAGGGATGCTCATCGCCAGATTAGTGCAATTCATAGTGCTTTGGATAGGCTTTGTATCCCGGAAATCTTGCTTAGCAATGATGAAGACGACGCTGGGAGCAGTGCAGATGGAAGTGAAGCAGGAGATACAGGGCCTCCTTGTGACACTGAACATTCAACATTACCAGAGGACTTCAACTGTTGAGTTGCCAAGATACTGTACAACCATAGGTGCGGAATCATGAATTGGCCAGCCCCATTCACACGCTTACACTCACAAAATATTGAATCAGACCTGCAAGTCTTGTGATACGACAGAGTGCGATTTGTACTACATCATGATATGAATACCTTCCAATATACCCATACTTCTGCGGTCAAGCAGTTGACTTGCTGATGGCAACTGTTATACGTGTCTCCACAAAAATAGCAAGGTCTGCTCGGAGCTCTCCTTACTCACAGAACACCTTTCTCTGCATATCGAACTACCGCTGTTCACCACCAGGAAACCCAGTAACCTCCTGCACACCGACAACATCCGCACAGTCAATGGATCCCATGGCTGTATTGAAAGTGCAAACTGCAGTGTCCCTGCATGCACCTAGACAATAAACATAATTTATTCCTTACGGAAAGTCAGCCACTTGCCACACGCCAAATGTGTATTTGTCAGACTGTTTTTTGCTTATGCCCAACCACCGCCCTGGTTGGCTAGAGATGCCGAATACCCTCAATGATCTGGTGCCTCAGCCTCACTCTGGTCTTACTATGTTGACAGATCAGAAACAGCGCAATTCGCTCGATGGTGAACTTCCAGGTAAACCTGTAGCTGGATATGTGACTAATAAAACTACACTCTCTTGTAGATTTACCATTGGAATCTTTGCTTGACATGCTCAATAGCCCCGGTCTATCTGTCCATATGTAACACTAACATCTCAATGATGTTATATTCAACTTTTCACTTCTCTAGTGTTCGCACACAGTGAGAACACTCTCCTTGACGAAATGCCTTGGCATGGCAACTCACTGCTGTTACCTTTGCTTGATGGTGACCTTCTCTTGGGCACAACCCTTTGTCTGCCCTTCCTTACCACATTTGCTCTACCGTCTCAGACCTGAATCACTCTGATACTCAGGACATAAATCTTCTGCAGCAAAATCAACCATTAAACCATTTTGTACATTCTATATCATCTTATGCAGAGGCTCTACAATGACATCTATACAGATTAACAGCATTTATGGGAGTGCCATCCCTGATCACGGTTCACAGCAAGATATATTGAACTCACATGCAACCTGGCAGCTCTGGATGCACCCCCCGCGAACAAGTCAAAATGGTAGACACATTAGATCATTGTCTTCTGCCTTGACTTCACGCTCAGCTCCTTACCCTTCCTCTACCCAAGCATCTGTCAGTGCTGGAAGAAAAAGGTCTAACAATTCAACTTCCTTCAACCAGGTGGAAACACCATATTGGGCACCATCTCAAGTGGATTCTCGTCCATCATCTCAAGCAGGATTTCATGCATCATGCATAGCAGAATCTCGCACTTTCTAAAACTATCATTTCTTGTTACCTTTTCACCAGCAGAATCGGAATCAGAATCAGATGCAGATGCTGAGCCTGCTCCTCCCCATTATTCAAAAAAGTCGATGAATCCTCACCAGCTTAGCTATTACTCTAACGCAGAACACAAAGTCCTCGCAGCTGCAAAGGATCATTTCATCATTCATCTCTGCCTCGTCAAAGCCTTTCCTTCCAGTCGTGAGGTTTCGGCCTTAGCTGAAGAAGCTTTGAGTCAAGCGTGTGCCAAACAAGGTTCTGGTATGCTCCGTAATTGCTATTATTTCCTTCAACATATAACCCATTTCCAGTGCTTGTGGGCACACCAGTGGTCCTCAGAATTGTTTGCACTATCCTCTCATCTGTGACCAAATGACTGATTGCATTGCACAGATTACTAAAGAAGCATCAACATTCTGTGGGGCCATCAAAGCGACGGCAAGGACTTTTGTTTCAAAATATCTGTCCCCTGCTGTTGCTGGTGATGGAAACCTCGATCCTGAACAGGTTAAGTTACTTGTTGCGGCCCTCCGAAAGGATGGCTTGTGGGTCAATGGCCCCCCTGGCGATCAGGTATGAAGTCCCTTTCCCTTTCGATGTGGTTAATTACTTGCCACATGCATAGGGAAAGCCCACCTACTTTGCACACCCTTGCATTCACCAGTGTATTGTCAGCTTCTTTTTCAGATCACTGACAAGTCTTGGGCACCGCAAACCACACAACTTTACACCGAAGATCCCCCTATCGACTATGGCTCTTGTGGCTGCTGCAGTGCATACATTATGTTCCCAATTTTAAAACATACGCACTTACTATTATCTCAGCTTCTCTGTGCAATCCTGGAATATACTGAGGGTACTTGGGCAAACAAGGATTTCGACTTAGAGATGTTTAAGCCTATCTACCAAGAACTTATGAATAGCCTGAATGCTATGCATTCTCATGATACGCTGGATCCACAACTGACAAAGTTGAGGAAGGAGATCTCCGAGAATGGATTGTAAGTTTGCACTGATGTAATGCACCAGAGTTCTCACATCAATTACAGGTCAATTGCCAAAGCTACTTCCATTGGAGAACAGGAACCTATTGGACTTTTTGTTGATCTGAGCTAAAGGTTGCAAAAAGCACCAGGTGCGGCTGCTTGCCACTTAGCCGCTGCTTTGTAAATGTGTGGTTCAAATCATATATGAAATAGCGCCTCCCTCACATAGCAAGTATTGAACTAATGATAAACACTGCTCCCCAGCAGGCGAAACCTCATCCCACTGGTAAAAACTATTCTCCAACTAGTCCAGAATCACTGCACCTACAGTAACAGAGTGGGTTCTGATTGGGTATATAACTGGTTTTCGATCAGTTATTAATAGTTTTGATGGTTATTTCAGAATCGTACAAGTCACACTCAAGATCAGGTGCTAAAGCAGGTACGATGACGATCACTATTAGAAATCACCGCTTGACAGATATCTACTGCATGGGTATGACCAATACAACAAACATACACCATTCATGAGAGAACGTCTTTATGGAATAGTCCCGTCGTCTGATGCCCTGGTGACCCAGCATGGTCGCCGTTAGCTTCCGATGCCCATTGATATTTCATGCAGATGTCTAAGCCCCCCATACCTCCTTCACTTACCCCAACAATGCTGGAGCCCAGTGAAGATTCCAACCTACCATCACTAGATGGGTGGTTCGCAACCTTTGATGCTGTTGAATCATTCTCAGCAAGCCTTCCCTGCAGTATGACATCACCCCCAGACAACTTCGACACCACTGCACTTTTTTCAGAGTTCAACCCTGGGGATTTGGATGAGACAATGTACCATGACTTGGTGAGTTTTTCCGGTCATCGCTGTCAACCTGTGGGAGGATTAATATGATCAAAACCATCAGTCGTTTGGCTTGTTCCCCAGTGAAACTGACGTCAACCGTGGAATGTTGTGTGAACAAGAAAGCCTACTCATGAATAGTGAAGTTGCCCAAACAGCCAATGGCTCACAAAAATGGAAGGGCAGCCTTGTGGTGAGAGACATGGCTCTTCTTTCTTGATAGGACACTCAGTTCAATGCACAGGATCTTGTGCAACAGATAACCCTTCAGATTATGTCCATCTCCTACATTAAGATAACAGATTTGATGTCCCCCTGTGGCTTCCGCAACTATCTGCCACTTCCTTCAAGTGTTGAACATTCCAGCATGCAACTCAATGGCACATGGAGTGCCAACTGGATCAAGACTGCTCGGAATGATGCCAATAAAGCCTTCATTGATGAAGTTGTAGGGCAAACACATTCCAAGTAACTTCATCTCAGTATGTAATGGTAATGATGACATTGATATTTCATGCAGGGCGGGTAAGGCGTTACACAACAAGACATTCGATTGGCAGCTAGAAAGTATTTTCAACATTTATGGGCAATACATCTCTGCAACACCTCAGCTGTGCATTTCTCCAAACACATGCAGAGAAGAGCTCATGACTGGACTGTTCTTCAACAGAGGAGACAGTCTGTCCACTCAAAATGCTTTACTTAATGTCAATCTGGATTGTCATTATATATTGGCGCTATCCGACTTGGAACCATTGACAAATGTAATGCCAAGTCAGATGCATATGCTGCGGCAGCTGCCCACACCTCTGGAAGACAGACGCAACATTAACTGGCAGCCAAGTAAAGACATTGTACATGCAATTGTGCAAACTGCAGCACCCACCAATTGCCATGAATGAATGAAAAATGACCATATTAGGTTGCATTATCATCTGCATGCTCTTGCTTGGACATGTCCAACGATGACTCTGGATCCGCTCTTAACTTTCTGGCCATCCGATGCCATCGGAAGACGTTCTCGTTTGTTGCCATATGATGATTGTATCCTAAAGAAAGTCTAGGCTCTCTATACTCGCCTTAATTTTGACTGATGTTGAATCTTGTAGCATTCGGGATGTAGCATTGGGATGTAGCATTTGGGATGTAGCATGTTCTCCCCTGTCAGGATATATTTGTTCCTCTGCGCATGTAATTCATTCTTCCCATTTAGATTGCCACTTTGTAGCAAATTCACCCATGTCTAATCTCTCTGAGTGCACTGCAAGACGTTCGCAATAGGCAGCCCTCCATCCAAATTCCCTGCGTGACTGCTTTCAAAGACATGCTGACTCGTGCTCAATTCCTCTCTCACGATCTGCATTTACCGCATCTGAAATATCCAAGATTATATGCGGTTGCTCTGGTGATAAACAAGGCTTGACTGCCGAGGTGGATGGATTTCACTCAGAATGGCTACCGACATCCACTGATAGAAGAGAAATGTGTGGATGGGCCTATCAGATGTTCTCTGACATGGTTTGTGTCTTCATGCCTTACCTATTATTCACTGAATTCGCTAAAATTTCTAGGTGGAGGCTCTCAATCAGACCTGTGCTGTTGGAAGCATTACCATTCATGTCCATGGCGAACATCGCCCCAAGGCAGGCGAACCCACGCCGCTCAGCATGAAGCCAAACATTATTATGTTCATTTCCAAGAACCTTTCGACCAATCCCGAAATCGCGCATGGTCTCAGTCATATACAAGACATATTCTTGAATAATATCGCGCCGCTGTTTTCTACTGATTGGACTCGTCGTGCAATCCGCAGTGGGTATTTAAGTACCAATGTGTTCCCCTCATCTTCAAACGTCATTGGAACCCCTCGCCACCTTACCCCAACTTCAATCCATTCTCCTCTAACTCCCAACAAGGTGAGCCATTGTTGCGATTCAATTCACTCCAATTCCGGCTCCATGCCTACACCATCTCCAACTCTACACTGCACTTCGCCGACATCATGGGGACATGCTGCGGGCACATATTTGCTCGGGCTGTCAGATGTAGATGGTGGCTCTGCGATTTCCACAAGGCTGGCCACTCTTGAGTTCAACACATGAGTGCAGAATGAAATGACTGTCCTTTCACCCGATATCAAAGACCATTTGTCAGCAATTGGGAGGGATACCACCTCAAACTATGCCGCGTTACTGGATATCTACCACAATGTAGGGAGAGCATTTTGGCAGTCATCGGTTTTGGAACAGTTTGACCTAAATGTGGGGACTGCGAAGGCTCTCGTCTTGTTGATGAATAGCCACATGGTCTCTATTTCCTTTGACGTTTAATTAATGACGATTGTTGGTATCTCAAGACATGGTGTAAAATGTGGATCATCAATCGACATGGTGGGCTGGGATTATCATACTTGTGAGGTAACTGTGTGCCCTGAGAATGTTACATAACATTTTGCAAGGTAGATCGCTGGCCATCTTTATCACTACATATGACGCTACACTCACTACACATGCAACACTACATTCAACGCCACATGCAATGCTACACACCACACATACAATGCCATAGGCCAGAGCTTGGTATGTCACATTCAATCATTCCCACGATGGCCTAATATGATTGAACACTCCACTCCAGATGTTCAGCGATGGTGAAAGTTCGACTACAACTTTGAAGGCCAGCTGATTAACTAGTAATGAATAGATCTCCAGCTACGCTACACTATTGGCTACAAACTTCAGTATAAAACAGGATGTGGTTGCAATAGGTGTGTTTTACGGTTTATCGATGGCCCTCCGAGACAATGGCTTCCTTAAAATGCAGTGCCGCGAGGTGTACCAACGGACTGTCCTTAAGTGCAGGAACTTTGTAGAGAAGTGGATCAGTGCCAACGCTTGTGATGCCTATCACGACGTGCACACACATGGGATCCTGAAAGCAAGCAATCTTGACCCTGGGGAAGTTCTTTGCATTGCCAAGTTAAAAGTTATCAAAGTAAGCCTGCCTACCTCCCCCTTTACATGTCCCCTCTGCATTCACATTGTGCCATTAGGACAACGGAATGGTCAGCTACGCGCTCCACCTGAGGGCCATACTGCCCACTGAGATGAATGTACCATGGACACCATGGTTGACGCATATGAGCCCTGATGCAGTCATTGGACGTTACATCGGTCCGAAGGACACCAGTGCCCCAACTTGGGTTTTCATGGATCCTGAAAAGCCAGTCCGGTTCCGCCAGCTTCAATCCACAATTGGCCACAATTTCATAGACTTCGCGTCATGGTCATTTAATCTTCGTCAAGTATGTACTCTGCATTTTTCTATTTTCTATTTTTGAGCGCTCGAATTTAAGAGTCATCACTCGTATGAATTACTCAACTGGGGCAAACGCCTTTTGGTGAGTTTCTCCTATTCTGGGATGTGTACCTCCTCAACTTCACGGTTTATAGAATAAATCACCTGAGCCATCACCCTGAGGCCACTTGCACTTACTGGATTCCCACATATGTATTACATCCAGAGGACTTCGCAACTGGATGGAATTGGACAGCCGCAAAGGTCGTGTTAGGACATATTGTATGTGGAGGTACCCATTAACATTAGGCAACAAGAATTAGCATGTGAATGTTGCAATGTATGATCTTTTTTCTACTGTATATGCATTGTTTTAACTACATCTCAGTGCATCGTAAAGCTGCTGCTTGCTCAGGATGACGTTCAAGCAGACTTGAAGGACTCAGATGGTCGACCACCTTTCTCGTATGCAGTTTTGCAGGCGTTTGCCAGTCACAAGGATGATACAACAAGGCTGAGACCCTCTACAAGCAGGCATTAGCTGGCTGCCAGGATCTGGGTGCCAACCACTCACCTCACGTCGGTGAACGACCTCGCAGGCATTTACTACTCACAAGGATGATACGACAGGGCTGAGACCCTCTTCAAGCAGGTGTTGGCTAGTAGAGAGGACCATCTTGGCGCCGACCACCCATCCATGCTCACGTCAGTGAACAACCTCGTATGTGTTTACCAGTCACAAGGACGTACTGTGACAAGGTAGTAACACTGCCTCCCATTCAAGACGACTTTGGGGCAGCGGTTTTTTTCCCCCGCATTATAGACAGGGACACCTAGATATACGCCCCCCCCCCCTACACCGCTCTCCATGAATCCTCGTTGCGCCTGCCCGCATATCGGTCATCCCACCTCCTCCGCTACTACCCGTACCATAGGACTTGGCCCCCTCTCGTTTGTTCCTTGAAGGTACATTTATATTCATTTTAATTGTTTTTTTTTTGCTTGAATTACTCCCAGAAGAGCCCCTACCCCCACAACAGTCCACTTTTGCCATCAATCTCTCTGATGGTAAGCTTTTCTTGATTCTGCTAACTCTGTCTATTCTTTAGGGCTAACCCATGCCTGAAGCAGGATCTCCGCGAAATCTAATAATTTCGCTTGACTTTTTTTCTGGTCCATAGTAATCCAGTCTAGGACAACATCCTAGCTCCCTGCTGGATGATACCATACTCATGCACATTTTATTGTACTAGCTGCTTATTTTTTGATGTCGCATTGTATTTAATGAAATTTGTTGTTAATTTTTTATTGAACTTGACCCTGAGAGCCTGATATTCAGAATGCACTTAAAGTTTACCCTACTACATCAGCAAATTCACATGCCCTTTTTTGGGCCCTTTTCCCCCTCATACAACAGTAAAAAGAGTAAAACCTGAAAAGTAGATTCACCTTTTATAAGACCAGTCCACTTACTCAGAAAACTGTTTTTTGGTTGAGCAAGCAGATCTATCTTTTAAAACACCTCCAAAAGTGGATAAAGTGTGGATAAGTGTTATGACCTTTTGTAAGTGGGAAAAGGCTGACGACGTTAAAAAGTGCTTCAAGTTGCATAAGCAATCTCACCTTTTTCAAGTTAAGTCCTGGTACTTATAAAAGGTTCTCCAGCTTTTGAAAGGTCTCCAAGCATGCCAAAAGTGTTAAAAGGTGTCGAACCTTTTACACCTTTTCAACAGTTTCAGCACCTTTCTTTCCACTTATTTCACATATTGAATGGCGCAAAAAAATTTATTCTGGTAATAGAAATTTCAAGATCAAACAGAGATGGAGAAGCAAATAGCCAAAGTGATGGCAGTGCAAAAAAGGGTATCAGTCACACCAGTGGTGAAGGGGCACAGTAAGGGGAATGGTGGTGAAGCGAAAGGATGGGGGGGCTGGGCAAGTGCACAAAAGGAAGGGACACAGGTTCAACAAAAAGCGGAGAGATTGCATCCGCGATTGTGAAAAATGCAGCAGCGTGCACGTAAAAACGCTGGCAAGGTTACATGACGGTGGGGGATGAGATGACGTGGATAGGGAACAATTTAAGCGTGAGTCTCGATAATTAATCAATGAGATGATAACGTACCGATTAATCCATGTCAGAATGAGTGCCCACACTCTCCTCCTCATTCCCAGAGATGTTGACACTTTGGTTGTCAACATCAAGATCACTGTCTTCAAGATCAAAGTCAGAATCCGAGTCTACGATAATGGGGTGCACATCAGCGACATCCATCTTCCTCTGCCTCGCATACACAGTTGCGGCATCAATTATCTTCTTCCACTGGACGTCCTTGAGTTTCAAGACAACTCTGGCGAGGTTAGATGCTTTCTTGACGAGGGTATCATGTCCGTCGATCCTTTCGACTCGGTCACCCCAGTTGGTCTTCGAGAAGTATCCAGCTTGGCCATGCGGGACCACCTTCTGCCCAGTCTTCCAGACCAAGAGTGCACGCAAGATCTAATGGACAAAGAAGTAGTCAGTGATAGTTGACCTTGAGAAATTTCACTTACTGCTTGGAGGGAAATAACGAGAGCGCTGATGGGGCAATAAGAAGAACGAAACGTGAGTGGGAGGGTGGATATCATGGAGATATGTGCAGCAAGTGTTGCGGCGATGAGATCCGATTGAAATATACCCTGAATAGCATGAGTACAATCAATACAATTTCAATGAAAATAAGGACGTATGATAGGTGTTTTCCCATCCTCGATCTCTTTATAGTAGAAAGGGCGGAACCTGTCATTCTCACCCAGCAACCACTTCACATATTCAGCACGATCAGCCAGGGTAGGGAAGTCTTCGAGCATCTTGCTAATGAGAGAGAGAGCTGTGGTCGCGATCTTGTTCCGCCAATCTGTGACGCGGTTATCAACCTCATCACCTGTTAGCATATATATGTATATAGTTTAAAATTACCTACTAGCTTCGACATGATCCAACAGGTATTGTTGTCAAGCTGACCATGGATAGACGCATATGCGATCAATATATTCGCGTGGATATTGCTGTCGGTGACTGATTCCCAGGGTCCCGCATTTCCCAGGTCCTGGCGTATGAGAGAGATGAAGAGTGAACCAAAGTCATCCCGGAGCACAACGGGTAAGTCCTTCATGGTGATATCGTCTCATTTGACTTGATCGCCGTGAACGTGGCGGGGGTGTGAAACGATACCTCCGGTCTTGATCAAGGTGGGATTGATCTTTGCAAGAGACTTCACCTAGTATAGCTGTTTATTAGTAGTGGAAGTAGCATGGCGAAATACATACCGGAAATTTCGGCTTCATAGTGTTGGCCATTGGGCCAACCTGACTCTCTTCTTCGTGCACATATTGTTCTTGATCATCCTCGCCGTCACTGTCATTCACTAGATCCGATCCCCTGTTGGTGAGGGGGTTAGTTGCAGTGCTGGAGACGGTAGATGCTAAACAATGGGAGGGTTGATCCGGCATCGGCTTCCAATTTGCTCGTAGACCACCTATTTTGGTGGTATTCCCCTTCTTGCAGGTAAACAGCATCACAGTGTAAGTGATGAGTGAGGAAGCGATTCGAATGTACCATGAGGTACGTGAGGGATTACTCACCTGGCATCGTTGTTAGCAAGCGCCTTCCTCTTTTGAGTCAGAGCTTCATCAGATACATGACCTTCCCTCTCCTCATTCTTATCGATAGCGTTCGTGCTGATCTTCATATTCCACCTGATTGCTGAATTGCTCAGTTGAGTCTGAGCTGCTGTCTTGCCTAGATCAACTACCAGCACAAGCATTGGTGAGTACTACAATCATCTACAATCGAACATGCCAACTTACCCATATCTGTGTCAGCCTGGACACTGTTGGAAACCAGAGGGACTCCATTCAATGGTTGAAGGATCGGCTTGAGCCTAGATTGAGGCAACACCGCCTTTTTTGTCTTGCTGGGCAGAGGGTGATTAGCGTTTAAGTCAGTCCCATCGTCCTCGTCTTGCATCTCATTTTCTTTGCTGGTGAGAGCGAGGATAGCAGCTTCGCATTGGGCTGCTCTTGTTTTCCTCGCCTTTACCTTGGCTTCTTTTTCATTTGCAACTTGAACTGACGATTTGCATTGTTTCGGTAGATCCGGTGCCCCAGGTTGCACAGCACGACCAGGGCGGAGGGAGTACTTCGCGCGCATCAGAGTATTAGTGTCAGTATCGTTGGGGGAGGTCATATTGGGGTGGGACCGAAGTTGAACTTGAAGAAGGTATGTCGCACTCTGAATACTTATATTGGCGGCAGTATTGGTATTTTATTTTTAACTCTCACTTAGTACATATTCTGTTGCCAAGCATTGCCAAGCTCACCATGCTAGCCACATTGGACCATCATACCCGACCTTTTTTCCCCCTCCCTCTGCTGCTCCACTCATTTCAGCTGCACCTTTTCAACGTAGGCTGCTTCGTGCCTCTGTTCAGTACCCGAGGTGCATGTTTCCAGTGTCTCAACATCCAATCTACATTCTCAAATGATTATTACATTATTCTTAGCTGTAAAACATATTCCCCGATATCTGCTAGCCCCTTTACACAGTGGGTATCAAATTTTCATCATAATGGAGTTCTCTGTCATCCTTCTATTCGCCTTATCGATACGGCGGTAGCATTTAGTTACTTTTTCTTTTTTCATACATTTTTTTGATTGTTCTAAAACTTTTCAAAGTTACTTTTTTGATCGGCAAATGGAACTGTCGCGTACACGAAGGGTGTTTCTACCAGCCCTCTTCAAATGTACTATGCCCGGCTGCCGAAAGGCCTGTAAGACCTCTGGTGGGC
Organism: Porpolomopsis calyptriformis; assembly: GCA_951640195.1. Classification (NCBI taxonomy): domain Eukaryota; kingdom Fungi; phylum Basidiomycota; class Agaricomycetes; order Agaricales; family Hygrophoraceae; genus Porpolomopsis; species Porpolomopsis calyptriformis. The sequence continues at coordinate 105,495 of OX621172.1, read as the reverse complement.
TTTGGAGGCATATGGATATTATACACATGCAAGTCGATTCCACCGCTCAGGCTAGTCCTTCCCACAGCACCAGTGGTGTTGCGCAACCCTTGCCCAATGAGCTGATGTCTCCCTTGGATCTGAATCCTCCTGACAGTGACCCCCCATCACCGACACCCTCACCCTCACCCTCACCCTCACCCTCACCGATGCCAATGCTCTCACTGACACCAATGCCCTTACTGACACCAACGCCCTCACCAACACCAACACCCTCACCAACACCAACACCCTCACCAACACCAACACCCTCACTGTTACCTCCATCAACTCATTTCTCCACACATTACCACCCACTTCTTGATGGTATCCCTTGTGATATGGATGGGAATGATCTCCTGCCAGGCTCCCTCCCTCCACCTCGAGCTGAGCATGTCATGGAGGACTACTCCCCTTACTGAAGCCGTGCTGAATTTGAGTTTGCTGAATTCATCTATGCTGAGGCAAAAATGCCAGCCGCCAAGTTTGACAAGCAATGCAACATTCTGGCTGACCTTTATCCCGAAACTTTGCCGCCATTCGCTGACCATCAGGATCTGTATTCTACAATCGATTTGACTGCCAACGGGGATATCCCTTGGCAGTCGTTCTCAGTTTCTTACGATGGTGATATTCCTGATGGTGACGTGCCATCGTGGATGACTGCAGAATATGAAGTGTGGTTTCATGATCCACTACTGTCCCTAGAACAGCAGCTTGCGAATCCCACATTTGCCAATGAGTTTGACTACGCGCCAAAGCAAATATTCAGCCAGGACAATAAGCAACAATATACAGACCTAATGTCAGGTAATTGGGCTTGGAAGCAGGCAGTAGGTGTTTCGTATTCAATGAATGAATAAGTCTGACTGTTCAATAGGATAAGATTGCTGAAGATGAAGTAACACATGGGGCCATGTTTGTCCCAGTCGTTCTTGGAAGTAATAAGACGACAGTTTCAGTTGCTACTGGCAGCAATGAGTACTACCCCTTGTATGCCTCTGTGGGTAATGTCCACAATGGGGTGCGACGTGCTCATCGAAATGCTGTTAGTGTTATTGGTTTTTTGGCTATACCTAAAAGTACATTACTTTCTTTCATATCTAGCCATCAGCTCACAGATACCTTACTCCAGCCACATGTCAGTATGCTAGGGATACCAAGTTTCGCAAATTTCAATGACAAATATTCCATACTTCCCTCTCTCATATTCTTTCAACACTGAAGCCACACATGTCTGTACTATGAGTAACACGGTGTCCTGATGGTCACTTTCACCATGTTATATATGGACTGGGGCCATATATTGCAGACTATCCTGAGCAGGTACTCCTTGCCTGCATTGTCTCAGGGTGGTGTCCAGGGTAAGTAAATATTAGTTGCTTATGGCTATAGCTAATATACATGAACAGTTGCAAGGCATTACCCAATGAGCTTGATGATCCAACTGCTAGAAGACGTTCTCATGATCATACTAGTCTTGTTCTCAATGCCTGTAGTCTGCAGGAAGCTTGGGAGAAGTATGGGATTGTTGGAGATCTTGTAGTGAGTTTTATATTGAATTGGAGTAGATTTACTAAAGCTAATTATGAAAAGCCATTTACAACAGGATTTCCACGTGCTGATATCCATGAGTTGATATCACCAGATATTCTTCATCAATTGATCAAGGGCACATTCAAAGATCATCTGGTTGACTGGGTTGAAGACTATATCCAGATAACCAATCCCCCTAAGGAAGCAGAAAGGATTTTGGCTGATATTGATAGGAGGTAAGTGATGCTTACAGTTTATATGAATCATTCTAATTAATTAAATATAGGATTGCTGCTGTTCCTGCATTTCCTGGTTTACATCGTTTTCCTGATGGCCATGGATTCAAGCAATGGACAGGTGATGATTCAAAGGCATTAATGAAGGTAAGGAAACTTTATTCTTGATATTTAAACAAGGAATCTCATATATCTATTAGGTTTATTTACCTGCTATTGCTGGACATGTTCCAAATGCCATGGTCAAAGCAGTCAGCTCATTCATTGGATTCTGCTATCTTGTTCGTCGCTCTACTATTGATGAAGACACACTCCTTACTATCAATCAATCTTTAGCCTCCTTCCACTCTAACCGGGAAATCTTTCGCACTGTTGGAGTCCAACCTGATGGTTTTTCCTTACCCCGTCAACACTCACTTGTTCACTACTATCAACAAATTCAGCAGTTTGGTGCTCCAAATGGACTTTGCTCATCAATCACTGAGTCAAAACATATCAAGGCTGTCAAGGAGCCTTGGAGGCGATCTAATCGGCATGAAGCACTTGGACAAATGCTTGTTACCAACCAGCGCATGGATAAACTTGCAGCTGCATGTGTTGAATTCACAGCTCATGGGATGCTAGAAGGTTCTAGCCTACCATTACCACAGTCTGAAGTGGAGAATGATGATGGTGATGTTGATAGTCCAAGGTGTATTGGAGAAGTTAAGTTGGCAAAAACACCTGGTTAGTGCTTCTTTTCAGCTTCATATTATTTTATTCTAATATAATATAGCCCGTGGTTATTCTAGGGATTCTATCAACCTTGGAGCACAAATTGGGCACTCTAATCTTCAAGATCTTATTCAGCGCTTTTTATATGATCAGCAAAACCCCAATGCAGTAGTCTCTGGCTCCACCATTGATTTGGATCAGTGTTTCAACTTCTCTGACTATCCCCTCACTGTTTATCATTCTGCTGTGGCAACCTACTATGCTCCAAGTAACCTATGTGGTGTACAGGGTATGCGATGGGAAAGAATTCATGCTACTCCATCATGGCATGGTTACCCTCGCTATGACTGTGTTTTTGTTGAAAAGGATCCTAATCAAGATGGTTTTCAAGGACTACATGCAGCACGTGTTTTTCTTTTCTTTTCTTTCACTTATAACTCAATTTTATATCCTTGTGCACTTATTCACTGGTTTTCACCAGTAAGTAATGAGCCTGATGAGGATACTGGTTATTGGATTGTTGAACCTGATCTTTTTCCTGATGGAACTTACTGTAAAGCAGTAATTCACCTTGATTGTATACTTAGAGGAGCTCATCTTATTGGTGTATCTGGTAAAGAGTTTCTTCCTGATAACTTTTCTTTTCATAATTCACTTGATGCTTTTGAAACCTTTTATGTAAATAAATTTGCAGATCATCACTCTTATAAAATTGCATTTTAACTCTTTTTATAATTCACTTGATTCTTTTGAAACCTTTTATATAATAAATTTGCAGATAGTTTGGGGGGTCTAACTCCTTAGCCTTTCTATAGTAGGTAAAGGAGAAGATTCAGTGTGTATTTAGTGTAAAGGACCTTAGGGATATCTGCTAGTTCCTGGGTATACAATTTGATTAGTTGCTGTTAACTACCACCTCAACTTGTTTTTATAATAAATATCTCAAACTCCCCCTACTGTCTGTTAATGAAAATGCAATGGTAGAGAGTGCATCAGCCACACCCTTCACTGCAGTGGGACCAGTGAGCCATGATCATTTTGGAGCAGGTGTGGTATTCTCAGTAACCACATCTCTAGAAACCTTGTGTTTGAGGGATTGTGTGGGCTTTATGGGATTCATAGCTATTGCATCTTCAGAATGCTTTTACCTAAGAGGTTTTGTGAGTGTTACGATTGCATTCTAGGCCATCCATGTCAGGGACCTGTTACCTGGTCTATGGACATACTCTATTTGGTCATGGTTTGTTATCCTTCTCTATCTTGGACCTTTGCCTGGATTTATCATATCATATAATATCAATTTGGTGATAGCTTAACTAGCTCCACTTATCTGTGTAGTCAGTACTTTGTGTCCTTGTTTAGTCATCAGGGTATAGGGTACACAATTATGTACAGTCATGTGAAAAAGTATTTGCACATCACATCATGCTGATCGCATATAAACTTAAATAACTCTGCCATTTGTAATCCAACCATGCCCAAGTCAGCAGGCAGTCATGAAACTAGTCCTCAGCTTCGAAAAATCATATATGAGAATGCTACTGCTGGCAAACCTCTCTCCAAAATTGCTCTCTTCACCAATCTGCCCTTAAGGACTGTCCAGTTAATAGTCTCCAGGGCTGCCGCAAGAGGCCATCACAAGAATACCCCCCAACCCAGAAGGCCAACAAAACTTGATGAAAGGGCTATTTGTCATGCCAACATTCTCACTCTTTGTGACCAGCACCAGTCTCTCACAGATATTACCCATTTAGTCAATGAGACTATACTATCTCCAGTGCACCCAAGGACTGTGGGAAATGCCCTAAAATCTTGTTTCAGCATGTCAAAGTATGTCACAGCAAAAAAGCCTTACATTAATGCTACGCAACGCAAGAAAAGGCTCCTTTGGGCAAAGGAGCATCGTGGGTTAAAAATGGTAGACTGGGAGAGGGTTATCTAGACTGATGAAGCATTGGTTGAGCTTGGGAAAGAGTCACAGCAGTGTCTTGTATGGTGTAGACCAGGGGAGCGGTACTGGGAGAAGTACCTTGTGCCTACATTCAAGTCTGGGCAGCAGAGTCTTATGGTTTGAGGCTGCATTTCTTATGGAAGGCGTGGTCCATTGGTGTGGATCCCTTCTGATAGGTGAAAAGGGATTGATTACATCGAATTAGTCCTTTCGGGACCTCTCTGGGACTTCTACGTGGAGCGCTTTGATGAAATGGGAGTGGCAGTGGTGATGGAGGATGGAGCACCAACTCATCGGTCCAAGATTGCCTGGGAATTCTGCACTCAGAACTCAATGGAGACACTTCCACATCCACCTCAGTCACTGGATCTTAACCCCATTGAGCATGTGTGGAAAAGACTCAAGATGTTAGTCAATAAGCATTGCACATGTCCCAAAAATGTCGAGGAGTTGTGGTTTGCTCTTCAGGAGGAGTAGCTAAAGATATAGATTTCATTAATACCTTGATAGATTCAATGCCTAGACATGCCCAGGCTGTCTATGAAGCACGTGGGAGGTCTACAAAGTACTAGTTTCAGAGCACAGTTGCTTAAATTCATCATTTCATAGAGTTGCATATCTTGTATTACTACGATGTGCAAATACCTTTTCACATGACTGTATATAAGAGTAGTAGGATAGGGAAGGTTGCCCCATTCTCAGTTATCCACTTGGTATCTAGGATATCAGTTGTCCATCGCAAGCATAACAGTGAGTTTTGCAGGTAGAGGGGTCAGTAGCCAGTCAATATTACTTCCAGCTAGGGACCACTTCATTATAGAGAGGTTGGATGCAAGATAATAAAACAAACCAGTGAGTTTGTACCTATAGTGATATCAATCTCACTGATTGCCTACTCCTATAGTAGTTCTCTGACACATGATGAATTATCATGCATCTTAGGCATATGTAGTACACCCTTTCTAGTTGCATACCTCCCCTCAATAAGTTGGAGAATATTATTGTACAATAGAAATGGTTTTGTTCACTAGATTACTGTGTCAGAAATATCTGTGCTAAATGAGCACACTCATTTTGCACACTCTTAGATGATCAGATATGTTGTAACACCTTGCACTAAATGAGCATACTCATTTCATGCACCTTTTATAGTATTTATACCAAAATCACTAAAAAGACTATAACTTAAGAACTAGTGATTGGATTCACTCCAAACTTGGTTCACTAGACTCCTTGAAAGCTGCGCCAAATGAGCACACTCGTTTTGTGCACTCTGAGCCACTGAGCCACTTGTATCATCTATAACAATCCCTTTTACCCTTTTATTTCACTTCATTCTATACTCTCATTAAAACCCCTTTAAAGACTATATTATAGACTATTATCCCTTACATATGAGGTCCCTATAACCCTCAAATATTCATCCCTTATAGTCTTTCATAGATTTCCCCTGTATTGCTTCATATATATAGATACACTTTTTTGTAGTAGACTCTCTAGTTTTGACTTACTTGTCTATATACTGTAGCTCCATCTTGAATCCAACAGTCTCTCCAGAATACTTGCTAGCTCTAGGTTGTGTCATGTTAGGCCCAGAGAACCCCCTTGGAACCTTGGTCCTGACACACTGCCCTTAAATAAGCCTAATAGTAAGAATGCTATAGCACATGCATGGTGATAATAGATATTATTACCCACCTGTAAGTATACCTCCCAAACATCCTCTGATACTGTTAGGCTTGTGATGGATGATTGATACCCCTGATACCAAGTGGATAACTAAGGATAGGCTGACCTTGCCTATCCAACTACTCTTATATACATAATAGTGTACCCTATACCCTGATAACTAACATGGATACTAAGTAGTGCTGACTACATAGCTAAATGGAGCTGGCTAAGCTATCATCAAATTGAGATTACATAAAATGATAAACCTAGACAAAGGTCCAAGATAAGAAGAGGGTTACAAACCATGACCAAATAGCATATGTCTGTGAACTAGGTAACCAGTCCTTAACAGGGATGGCCTAGAATGCAATTGTAACAGATACTATGACTATCTTGCTGCTTTCATCCTACCCAATCCCAGAAGCTTCTGAGCAACCTCAAACTAGCCTTTGAGCTGTGAGTTGTCAGTTCACAAGGTCTCTGAGTCACTGAAATGTACTTGCTTATAGTTGAGAAATGATCTTAGCAACTCTTTGCCTTCTTAGCTGCTCCACCACTGAATTTCTCATTACCTGTGAGAGCTTGCTCTGCAGTAACCCACACTACTTTCTTCTACCCATTATTAGCCTGATTCCTAGCAGATTGTTACTCCTCTAGCACTTAGATAAGAGTGGTATTATTACCTGATAACTACTTTGCTTTTTTCAGTGGGGCCTTTGGCTTTGTCAGCAGCAGTGGGTTTTTTTAGTAGAGAATTAGGTGTATCTTGCCACATCTGATCAGGCCCTAAGGAGCCTACTCTTAGACCTAAGAAATCTGATTACTTATTTACAAGTTATTTCCTAATTACTGTATATAGCTAAGCTAATCTATAGTAATAATATATAAGATTAAAAAAGTAATATAAAGTTTAAAAGTAGTATAGGTTTATACAAGTAATACCAAGATCACCCAAGTAATAAAAGACACAAAAGTGATAAAAGGTTATAAATATAATAAAAGGTAATAAAAGGTAATAAAGATTATAAAAGGTTGTAAAAGTAATAAAAGGCTACATAGTAATAAAAGACACAAAAGTGATAAAAGGTTATAAATATAATAAAGGTTATAAAAGTAATAAAAGGTAATAAAGGTAATAAAAGGTTATAAAAGTAATAAAAGGCTACAAATATAATAAAAGGTTACAAAAAAGTAATATAAGTAGTTTTAAAAGGAGATTAGATTATAAAAGTAGTTAAGATTATAAGATATTGGCACAGTTTTAACTCTTTTAAATTTCTTCTTATAATTAGAAAACATTAAGGTAAAAAAGTTACAAAAGATAGAAAAGTTAGAATAAAAGTAAATATAAGTTGAGCTAAAAAGGACAAGTCCTTTAAAAAAAGGATAAGGATATGAAAAAAAGGACAAGTTTAAGAAAAGGGCATGTGAATTTGCTGATGTATGTAAACACTTACAAGGCATCTTCAATTTGGGTCTCAATGCCAAACCTCATCCATTCATTCTCAATCCTTGGCAACCTGTTAAAACCTTGCTCTCCACTGGTAATGCATTATAATCTCCGAAAAAGTTGGGTAACAATTACAAACACTAACAGGGTATGCCTGCTTACTCAGGTTTTCGTGATGTGAGTGTGGTGCTGCTTTTGACGCATTGATTGACGCTTGGCGTCAGGCTGACGCGTCGAAAGGTCAGAGGCGTCCGACGCAGCGTCAAGACAACACTGCATAGGAGGACGGTCACTGGTCTAGCTCTTGAACTCATTTCAAAAACAAAGTGGATCGCATCGAAGGCGCCGCACCTCAATGTCCAAAACCCAAAACCTGTGACAACAACGGTATGCGACACCTCTCTCCATTTCCCCAAGAAGAGATCATGTACTCACTCACCCCACCGTCGACGGCGAAGAACATCAGACAAAACGACCAACCCTCCCGTGGCTGGCACAACACCTCTTGAAGTAGCCAAAACTGAATCTACTGATGGCTCAGAATTGGCGGACACTGAGGATAACTCTGATCGACCTGGCCGGCCAAGGAGCTGGGCGCGGATTTTGAGTTTCTTCTGCTTCTACACTCTGTGCACACCGTATCCTTTCGCAGGCTGCTCTCACATCTTCGCGCACCTCTGCAGACGCGATTTACTATCCCCCATACCTTCAAGCAGCTCTCGACCTCCAATCTGGCATTCGTCACGCAGAAGCTAAGGATTACGCGCCCAACACTCTAGCACGCATCCCCCTCCGCTGGATGATCCGTGAAACGTTCAAGACTAATTCAGGAATCATGTTCAAGGCAGCCTCACTCCGGGAAATCGGGCTCGATCCAACCTCTTTGTACCCCAAGGTCCTTCCACGACTGCCCCCAGTCACCCTTGAGACATTCCCTCTCCTTCTCCCACTTCCCAATCCCCCGCCCTATTCTTTCACTTCCCGGTAGTTGTCCCAGCTCTTCTCCAGAAAATCTACTCGAGGTAAATCACCGGCGTCATCTCCGCCGCCATCACCCGGGCAATTCACGGAGGAGGAAGAGGATCTGAAAGACGCACTGTCGCCGAAATACGACCAGCTCTCTCTTAAATGGTCATGGTGGGTTTTGGAGGTCATACCTCTTAAGCATAGGTATCAGACGAAGGATACAAAATGGCATTGGTGGCTCGGGTATGTCCCGCCGCTTTTGTTCTTTCTCTTGGGGATCGTTAACTCTTTTTTTGGGAAGATGGAACCTTGGTAACGGCCGTTTCATACCCAGGCAGAATTCCAAAGGTGTGAACGTGCACAAGACCGTGAAGCTGAGATCAGATTCGTACATTGATCCGGCAACTAAAAAGACATATCGCCCCATGGCGAACCTCAGCATCGAGCCTAATTGGGTTGATTGAGCTTGGGATGGCACCACCAATATGTGAATTGACGATGTTTCTTATGCATACATGCATACTGTAATTTCTAGTACGGACATGGTCCAGAATGCTACATACCTTGGACCTTGGATAGCCCGATCAAGTATGAGGTTCTGAACCGTTACAGCGTTGCTAATCACCTGTCGCGACACGGCATTGAATCAAGAGCGATTTGTGACTAAAGAGCAGCGACAAGACGCGCCAGGGTTTGGAGGTCGTCAAACGAGGCTGGGTCATGAGTGGTGTGATGCCAATCAATGAGGGGCCGCACATCTTGTCCGTCGTCCTCCCTCTCACCGTACCTCCAATGCGGTCCAATCGCTCCGATCCAGTAGACCTTCGAGTGCGCGGTACCGGCGAAAGCGGCGTCAGTTTGTCGATTGAGCTGGCGTTCAAGGGAATTCCGTGCGCCCCAGTGCTGGGTGTTTTTGATTTTGATGATAAGCACAGACCGAAAGGTGAGTGGAGCTGTGGACAGCTTCATGACCTCGATGATCAAGTCGGGAATGTGACCTTCGGGATCGTCAGGAAGACGACGTTGGGGGGCGACTATGTAGCCTTGGGCTGGGGGGAAGAGGGTTGTGAGGATGGTGTTCCACGGCCCATACCATGCGTCTTCAGTGGCAGGGGGAGTTGTGGTATAGTACTCTAGCACTGTACGCGTCAAGATGTCGAAGGGCATAGAATCTGATGTAAACCTTGTTCATCGGTGCCGCTCTGTCGTCCGCGACTTTCCTTTTTGCTCCAGCACTTGACCGCCATCGACGTTTCGATTACTGTGAAGAAGGTGAGCGTGTGGTAGCAAGGAACGTCGGTTTTGAATCTTGCGCGTATGCTACTGCGGCAACCTAATTTTCTTTATATTCCAGAACACCCCCTCGCAAGCAAGGGAATTATGCCTTTTCCCTGTCGGCTAGACCGCGGGGCATACCAGCTTTTACCAGGAGCCATTTCAACCACGTCTGCTCGCATATCCAATATCCGGCGTCATCTCTTTCTCGCTACCTCCGGCCTAGTCGGCATCGGTCTAGTGCTATTGATGTACTATTGCTTCTTCCATATAGTATACCACCCTCTGGATCATTATCAGAAACTGCAAGTTTATATGCCATCACATCTTTGCGTCTTATCTAACTTAAACTCATAAAACTATATTTCAGCGACTTCCTGCCGATGATAACTGATGGCTACGTCCCCCCATCATACCCACCAAGCGAGCGAGCGGTAGTCTCAGCTTTGTACACCGATTCCTTCGCGATCGGCATCGCAGTCCTCGGCCACTCCGTGCGCACCGCCAACGTCAGTGCTCGCCTCGTCTTAATGTATCTCGAAGGTCGGGTCTCTCCCCGCAGTCTCTGCATCGCCCGCGCCGCAGGCTGGGAACCACACGCCGTACCCTATATCCCCCCTCGCGAAGGCGTCCATCCCGGTTACCGCGACCAATACACCAAGCTCAACATCTGGTCCTTTGACCAGCTAGGGATCAAGAACCTCGTCTTCCTCGACGGGGACACCCTCGTCCGCCGGAACTTTGACGAGCTATTCGACAGCCCGTTCACTTTCGCGGCCGTTCAGGATGTGTATCTGAGCCGTAGAGGCTGGAGCAGCACGTTCAACGCGGGCGTGTTGGTGATAAAACCGTCAATGACCGTATTTCGTGATATGATGATGAAGATGCACACCGCAAAGTTCCCCCCCGAGAACGCCGAGCAGGCCTTTTTGAACTTGTATTACGGCGGGAGGGGCATGCGATTACCTTATATCTATAACGCCAATCTGGCTATTAAGAACCGGAGTCCGCCATTTTGGGAGGCGATGAAGGAGGAGATGCGAATTGTGCATTATACCATGGCCAAGCCGTTTCTTCTCAACTCTCAGACCTCGAACGTGACCCTGACGGAGGCGGAGCAAAAGGAAGCATTGCGCCTGTCTCAGGTCTATGCCGATGAAGTTGGGTGGTGGAATGAGGCTTATGAACGTATGCAGAGTGAGCAGGGAGATAAAATTGCTGCTTGTCTTCGCGTTTAGAGTTGCATCTATACAGTAATCGCTTACTATCTAGGGGGAAAAATTGTAATGATGGGGGTATGCTAATGCAGAGGTATGCAAGGCAGATTCTCCTTCTCACTCAAGAACACATCCTTAAGCGGACCCCTCGCCAATCCCATCCCCACAGGCGCCATCTCGAAACTCACATCCTCCATAAGCTCATCCTCTGGCATCTGCTGTTCCAACAAACTTGGCTGCATCCCGGCCACCTTCATCTTGATCGGAGAGCAGTCCTCAATCACATCCAACGTGCTCGGAACGTGATGTGTTCGATTCAATTGTCGTTCAGCGAACGCAGCCGTCGCTCCACCTGGTGTTGGCATCGGCGGTTTAAGCTTCGACGGAGGCGGCGGGATGGCCACACCGAGACCGAGTGAATCGAATTTGTTCACGAATGCGGCAAGCGCCCGCCGTTCGTCTTCCAGCTTCAAGCGTGACTGAATGACAAATCACCCACTCGGTCAGCGTAGTCGTCGTCGTCGTCCCAAACAAAACAAACCTTTTTCTCCTTCTCAAGTTGTCTAACCAATTCCTCCGCCCACCTTTCCTTCTCTTCCCTCTTCTTTACCTCAACTTCAACCTTCCCCACCCACTCCTTCTCAACGTCTTCGCGCACCGCACGAAGCGGCGCACCCAGGTTGTCTTCATATCCACTCACAACAATCTCCAACTCGCGGATCGTCTTCGCCTGTTCAGCGATCAGCTTGTCCTTCTCGGATGCCGGCGCAGAGGCTGGCAGTGGTGGCCGCGCCAGAAGGGCTGCTTCTAGGGAGAGAATCTGATTCGATTGTGTCTCCAGCTGGAGTCGTGCTGCAAGGAGCTCTTGCTGTAGCTATATACGTATTTTGCAATGCGTAGGTAAGTTGATTGGTATGTCTGAGCAAGATGATCACATAGTTGAGATCACATTCTCTATCGATGGGGTTGTACCATTGACAAGGAATGGTATCTCAACTATGCGTTCGAGCCTGATGAGGCTTACCTGATAGGGAGACATGTCAAAGTCAATTTTCACAGGACTTCCTGGCCGTGAGTCGTCCCCATCGACTGTCTGACTTGTCAAGATCAGCTTGGTTAGTTGCTGGATGCGAGCATTGAGGTCTTTCATCGCTTTTGACTCGTCGATTTGCTGGGAATGTTGGAGTTGGCCATATTTCTTCAGAAGGGATGTAGGTTTGGACACTAACCTCTCGTGCGGACAACCTCCGTGAACGAACAGGAGCTTCAGCTTCTCTCTCTGCCAGTCGTCGCTTGAGGTCCTCGATCTCTTTCCTATACCGTTCGATAAGCGCATCTGTGTCTATAATCTCTTTCTTTTGGGCGTTCAGCTATAATCGAAATGTTCAGTTCACCGTCGAGGAAAAAAAGATATAAAAGATTAATAACCTGGACGTTCTTAATCCGTTTTGCGAAGAGCAGGGTGTTTGTTGTCTCGGAAATTGCGCTGGTGTCAGGGTTGATTGTACAAATCACACTGATTCGCGCATTTCCGGACAAGGATGGCTGCAGCATTCGTGTGAGCTTGGAGTTGCGGTATGGGACGTGGTCACTGAAATTATACCCATCGGAAGATGCACAAAATCAGTAAGCCGTCACTCACTTCTTGTTCTTCGCTGCATTCTCTGCGAGTGTACCGATAACTGTACCCAAAGTCAACAAACTAGCATACTTCAGCACGGCTGGATTGGAGGAAGGAAGGACGCAGACAGACCTCGTATTAATGAATTTTCCTTCTCTTGTCCGTTCTTTGTCTGACGTGGCTTTTTCTGAGCCAGCAAGATCAATAAGACTCTTCGAATTAGGTCAGGTTCTGTATGACTAGCGAAGGGAAGGAGGATCGCACCAGAACAGAGGTCTGCACGCTCCTTCCTCCTTTGGCTTGGAGACGTGAGCCACCTGGGGTAGGGGGAGGACCTGGAGTCTGCCTTCCGCCCGGAGTCTGTCTTCCACTGGGCGTCTGTCTCTCGCTGTTGAAATACGAACCGTCGTCTGTACCCGTTCCTCTCTCCCGACTTTCCACGACGAGTCTAAAGACGCTATGACTCCTACTACTCCGCTCATTCCAATCGGTGCAAGCTGTTCTCCGGTTCCCCTCACCCCTCCTTAGCACTTCCTTGACCCCTTTCAGACTTGTGACGACCTCCTCCCTGAGGGGTGTGAGCACAATGTCGCCACCGACACCACCCTGCAACTGCACGGGATCACTTGCGGCGCTCAAAGGTGGGGCGAGGAGGTCGTGTATCGTCTCATTGTATATTTCAAGGTATGAGCACCGAAGCAAGTACTCGCGTGAAGGGGTGCGGCGGATAAAGGCAAACACGTCTTTCATCGCGCGAGGGATAATCCCGGGCTCGTCGTCATTCCCGCTCAAGGTGAATGTCTTTCCGGAGGCGGTCTGTCCATACGCGAAGATGACGGCGTTGAAGCCGTCCATGGCAGCATGGACATGGGAACGGGCGACAGAAGTGTAGACGGGCTTGTTGGCTGAGCCGGTGTGGATGGCGTCGAAATTGAACGAGGGCGAGAGAGAGGCGAGTTTGGCGTGTTTCGAGTTGAGTTTGATAGAGGTAGATGAGAGGACGTCCCAGGCGGACATGTCACTCATTGGGCGGATGCTGTGCGAGAATGAGGTTTGTGAGAGATGGGGTTCTGATGGACGCACCGAATGGAGACCATCACCTTGTCCTCTTTGCCGTGATCGGTTTGGTTGGATTTTAACCAAGTTTCGTCGATCTCACCAGAGACATCTGCGAGCTCTACGGTCTCAAAATCCACCAAGACGTCTTCCGGATCGACGTTAGTGACGTCCATCTCGCTAGCGGAAGGCATGAGCGAAGGGCTGCCTGGCTCGGCTGTTTTGGGTGTCCCAGGTGTTCTTGGTCTCAGGTCTGAGTTGGAGAGGGATTTCTTGGTCGGAGTACGAGGCGCGGCGTTGGTTTTAGACTTTATTAAATTAAAAGCTCGAGGTTTGGATTCGGAGGACATGGCGGCTTTGAATTTCTTGTGGGTGGATGCGAGAAGACTTGGGGTAGCGGAGCGGTGTGAAATGTCTGTGGATGAGTTTAAAACTGATGAAAGAGGCCGTTTTGGAGTAAACGGAACTGGACGAGTTGACTTTGTAGAGGAGAACATCTTTGACGATGAGGACATGTTCGATCACTTCTCAACTGTGGGAATATAAAGCAACGCGTATTATCACGTGATCGTGTGGGATTTGAAGTCACTCTGATTTCAATACAACTTGTGTGAAGGTGACAAGAAATGTTGGTCAATTTCACAGACACTTAGCATTCATGTAAAGAGTGATAAAAGTTGTGGTTAGTTGACTTCAAATCCACGTGAATGTCAAGTTACGATAAATTATCGATTTCACGAAATGTCACGTGAAAACCCCTTTCATGGCCAACTTAGACTACCTCAATCTACCTTCCTCCGCAATTCCTTTGCAACCCGGCACATCCTCAGAATCAATCACAAACATCACAATTTCCATTCCTCATCCACAAATCCCTACCAATACACACACCACCCCATCCTCACCGCTCGCATCACCCTCAAAGACTGCCATGAACCTCCTCCCTCACCTCCTTTCACCCTCCCTTGGCACCCCCTCACACCCTAACCCAAGAACTCGATCAACCGCACTCTTGTCAGCACGCGACCCACTTTCTATTCCACTCATCACTGCCAACTTTCGTCGTTTCGTCGCCCGGATTGGCCCCGTATTTTGGTTTCAGGACCGCGTAGAGGAGATTTTGATGTGGAAGAAAGGTTGGAAAGCGACCAGTGTTTGGATGGCTGCCTACGCATTTATCTGTACGATTCCCTTTCTTTGAGCGATGACGAAAAGATTGACATTCCTCCACACGAACAGGTTACTTTCCACCCTTGGTCTTTCTCATACCACACATCATTATCCTTAGTGTAATGCTATCCACTCATCCATCGCACCATACCTTTAGTACCTCTGCCTACACACCTCCCAACCCGTCAAGTACCCAAGCAAGGGAAGGAACCGTCGACTGGCAGGCTAACCTCCAAGGCATTCAAAATCTCATGGCCGCGTAGTAAGCTTCCTCCTCCCCCCCTTGAACACCATCATCACATCGCATGCAGTTCTGATATTCACGACGCTGTCATGCCTGCCATCCCCTACCTCACCCATGCATCCCCTTACTCCTCTATCCTTCTCACCCTCACCCTCCTCACCACTCTCCTCTGCCCTATCGCCTTCCTTTTCCCACTCCGGCCAACCCTCCTCATCCTCGGTCTCACCCCCTTCCTTTTGACCCACCCCTTCAGCCGCACACATATCCTTCCTGCCTTCACCCAGCATCTCACACTCTCAAACACACTGCGAACGTATCTCACGCGTGCTGCAGACGATGATAGACTCACGGACCAGCATTGGCGTGCGGAGATGCGAGAGGTGGAATTGTGGGAGAACGAACGATGGGGTACGGACGGGGAAGGATGGGCGAAGAGGAATTTGCGTAGCGGAGAACGGGTCGCGTGGACAAGGGGACAGGACGGTTGGAGTGGGATTATGGCCGATGGGACTAATGACGTTAGGTCAGGTTGAAACAAAATCATCCCTCCCACTTTTTCTTTTTCTTTTTTTTGGCTCTTTCCCGTTCTCACACGGCCGCAGTAGTAACCTCACATTCTCGCTCGAGCCAGGATGGGCATTTGTCGAGACCGAGGACTGGAGACCCGATCTCGAAGCGACGTGGATCGCTCCCGTTGGTGGCGATAAAAGTGAGAAACGCCTCCTTACATATGCCAAAAATTTGATGGGTCATTCTAGATGGATGGGTGTATACGAATGACGCCTGGCTCGACGCACGTCCTGCACCCGCAGATGAATGGAAAACAGCCGGATCAACGAGGAGAAGGAGATGGGTTAGACGCGTGTATTATCACTCCAAACCTGGGAATACATGACCCGATTGATCGGGCGAAGTCGTTCATCATCGTTGCATATCAATTGAGTGAGCAGTCCGAGTTTGATCAACCAAAAAAAATGAGCGGGCTCACAATACATATTATGCAACAAGTTTCTGCTTATAAAAGTATAACAGTGAATACAGTTGCAGAATAATCTGAATCGCCTCCCACCTTGCCTGCATCTTCTTCGTCTGAATCGACAGGTGAGGAGCCGGCAATAGCAGAACTACATGGCGACGAGAAAAAGGATAGAGTGGAACGGTGATCAGCGATTGCCGAGAGGCTTCTAAGGGACGTGCATGCTCTGATCCAGAAACGAAAAGTGTACCAAAAGAATGGTTGAAAATGCTTGATTCATTCCTTGTGCACTACATCGTTGTCGTCCCCTTTTTCTTCCCCTCACCATCCTCTTCCTCATACCCTTCTACTCGCATATCATTCAACCCGAGTTCCTCATTCTGCTCCCATGTCCGCTCGTAGAGTTCTACGGTAATGGCAGGGTCTGGATCTGGAGCGTACAAGCTCTGGACGTACGAGTTGGCCAGGGGATCATCTAAGATGAATGTGAATGGCACAGATGCCGATTTAACCTGCATAGGCCATGAGAATGTGCAACATCAGGAGACAGGCAACATACATCCTTCAGTCGTCCCAAAAACGCCTCAAATGCTGCACGACGAGAGATGTCAACCTCGCTCGAGTCCCCCGCAAACTTATTGTGGCCGAGTTCTTCATACACCTGCTTCCACTGTAACCAAGCAATAAATTGAGCCTTACTAACCGTACGCACCTGCTCAAGGATACCTTCCACCGTTGTAAACCTCCCTCCAAGTGTTCCTGATCCCAACTCCAAGTCAATTTCAGGGATGGTGAGGCCAGCCGTGTCGCTCTGTCCCTAGATATTACTCCCGAATAAAAACGCGAGGGAAAAATAACCCACCTTGAGGATATCTCGACTCAAATCTTCTTGGTCGTCTACTCTAAGGGTGATGCGTTTTCCTTGCGGCGAAATGGCCGACCCAGATTTGACTTCATTATCTCTGTACCCACATCTCTCACAATTCGTCGACATAATCAAGATATCCTGCAATAGGCCATCGAAGTCACGATTGGTGAACAGACGATGGGGAGAGCAATCGAACCTTGAAATATGGTATAACAACCTTTTTCATCCGCGTTTCAAGTGGATGCCGGCAGCTAGAGCATGTTCCAGGAAATACCAGTATCTCGTTATCTGCTTCGTCCCTCTCGATGCCATCCGTAACCTTCGCTGGTTCCTCTACAAGCCCAAGGTCAACCTCGTCTTGTCGGGTACGAGAATACGTCCTAACATTCCACCTTGGATCTGATATACTTCCCACGAACTCGATGAAGGAGTTACCTGCAGGGTCGTCGAGAACCACAGTGAATGCGGGAAATGCGTGGTCTTCACCGTTCCTTCTTTCCTCCCCACTATTTTCCGGAATGTCACTTGAGTCTCTAACGACCGCCCTCAAGCCGGTGAGTATTAGCTCGATCGCCTCCCACACAGTGACATTCTCTACCTTCCTCGTGGCTTGTCCCGCGTCTAGATCCCTAATGATCTCAACTACCAGCCCTTCAACCGTTGTAAGCCGGCCACCAGCAGAGGTGTTGCGCACAGGTGGGAGAGTCAACTCGTACTCGGGGATGCGGATGGCGCATGTTGGGGAACGAACGAGCTGACGATTCAAGTCAGACCGTTCGAGAACGCGAGCTGTGTGTATCGTTCCAAGGGCTGGTGTGTACGTTGAGCATGCGTGTTTGGGAGCAGAGTTTTAAGACGTACGCTGTATACTCCCGGCAGATTGTATTTCATTATTCGCAGATCCACAATGGTGACATCTGAAGCTCATAAGAACCACTTCGCGGAAAAATGGGATGGATGTGAGTAAAAGACGCGTTGTGCCCTGCTCGCCGCATTGCATGCACAGCGACTCAACTTCTTGAATTAACTTATCGATTCCAAGTTCTCCGTCACTGCCGTCGTCAGGCGGGAGATCGATGGTGTCATTGCTTGAGGATAGGTGTGCCAGTGCGCCGATGGGCGGGAACAGGTCTTGTTGGCTCATGATCAAGATGTCATAAGCGACCTCCGATGGCTTCTCAACCCACCACCCTGCGCCTGAGACACCCAAAATCTGCACCAAAGCCACCGCCCCAGCGACACACTGGTATTCTCCAAGACCAGCTTCGCAGGCAAGTATCTGCCATATATAGTTTTCTCTCGTTCATAATTTTCCCAATAGAGCAGCACGACGACCATGGAGTCCAAGCTTTTCTCTTGCCGTTCGGATACTTCTCTTAATCCGTGTCGCTGGTGCAATGTATTCCAACATCGATGACTGCGACGAAGGTATAAAATACTGGTTTGAACTTAGCTTGAAGCTAATAGATTTCATTATCTAGTTTTCAACTTTTGGGAGCCCTTACACTTTCTCGATCGTGGCACAGGCTTCCAAACCTGGGAGTTATCCCCCATCTATGCCCTTCGGAGCTGGGCCTACATCGCCCTCCACTTGCTTCCCGCCCGAATTGCATCTACACTGTTCGGGCCCGATAAGGTGAGGACTCGGTTTAATGTAACGGTTATCGGTTGTGAGAACGACAGATCCTAGAGGGTCCCTTTTTTCGCTGTCCGAATATCCTTGGCAGTAATATCCGTCCTTTGTGAAGCGCATTTCTACCGAGCAGTGCACCAAAAGATCAATGAGAGGGTTGGCCGCTACCTTTTCTTCATGCTCCTATTCAGTACAGGCATGTGGAATGCTTCTGCAGGTACCCCTCTCTGTCTTTCGTGATTATTTCATTCTTCCAAGTCCATCGGTTTAGCATTTCTGCCCTCTTCATTTGCGATGTATACCACCATGTTGGCGTTTTCATATGCTCTAGAGCCAGTCAGTTCTCAAAATAGCCGCCGGACCATTCTTGCCACATGGTTGTTTGCTACGGGTGCCATCGTTGGCTGGCCCTTTGCTCTTGCCCTTGCGATCCCTTTTGTTGCCGAGGAGTTGTTTGTTTTTGGCGCCGATCGTGTTCCTCCAGAGGTGCACTGGTCTTGGATCGTGTCCCGTTGGAAGCGTCTCGTTTTTGCTGGCGCAGTAGCCGCTTTGCTATTTGTGAGGCATTGGCTCATATTGTCCAGTTTTTTCCCATTTATGTTTTGTCAGGTTCCTGTTGTCGGAATAGACAGTCTTGCTTACGGTAATCTTACCGTTGTCCCGTGGAATATCGTCCGGTACAATATCTTTGGTGGCCACGAACGAGGACCAGAACTTTATGGGATCTCCCCATGGAATTTTTACTTTCTAAATCTTTTGCTTAACTTCAATATCCTTTTGCCTTTGGCGCTTCTATCATTACCCTCCCTCGCCGTCACATACAGGATTGATTCTAAGCGACTTGGCTTAGCGAAGTCATCTTCAGATCAAAGCTCTCCGTTCACGATTCTCGTTCTTCGACTCCTTCCAATGTATTTATGGCTCGGGATATTAACATTTCAAGCGCACAAGGAGGAGAGATTTATGTTCCCCGCGTATCCGATGCTATGCTTTAATGCCGCCACTACTCTTTATCTGGTCAGAGGTTGGTTGGAGGTTATGTTCGTGTCTATCACCGCATCCCCATATAGGGTATGCTCTCTTGCTCTTACTCGAGTTGATAGTAACCTCTCTTGCATCTCGACAGGCTTCTCAAAGTCTTATATTCCGAAACTTTACGTTTTCCGTGATCGTGTGTTCCTCCCTTCTATCTTTGTCCCGTATCATTGCCCTGTGGACATACTATCATGCCCCGTTGGCTGTCGTCTTTGACTTTCAAATGCATGAGCTTCCACGACTCCTCAACGACACTGGTCTTCTTCCCATACCACCTTCAAACACAAAACCAGACGACCTCCCACCCCTGGACCTCTCTCCGATCAGAGAGTTGAACTTACGGCTATGTGTCTCTAAGGAATGGCACAGATTTCCCGGACATTACCTCGTTCCTGATGGTATACGCGTCGATTTTGTGAAGAGCGAGTTTGGTGCCCTCTTGCCAGGTCATTTTGGGGTCAACACTGCCACTCGCGAAGTTTGGTGGTTGCGACGGGGTATGAGAGACATTCCGAGCGGCCTGAATGATTTGAATCAGGAAGAACCTCAGCATTATGTTCGTACAACCTGGATTCAATCACTCACACATTTGCTCACGAAAACCTCAGGTCCGTGTCGAAGATTGCGATTACCTCATCGATCTCGACTTTCCGAAGCACCCTGTGTCCACACCTCTAGAACCGCGTTATGCCGTTGACACTCTGACTTGGGAACGAGTGTCGTGTAAGCCATTCCTAGATGCCAGACACTCTTCGATATTGAGCAGGACGCTCTGGATGCCATCGAGCACTTGGCAGAGTATGAATGAGTACGGGGACTATTGTCTATTAAAAAACAGCGCGCTCGTATCAAGACAAAAGCAAATGGCGGAACAGAAGACGAAGGGAGTGCATCTCTGACAGTTAGGACGACACATAGGCCACCACTTCGTGTCCGTCAAAAACGTAGCGGTAAACATTGGGTCCAACTGAACATTTTTATTCGACGACGATGCATTACCGAGCCTCAAACTGTACCACTGATATGAAAGAGGTTAATGGAACGAAAAGGACATATGAATCAAGACGCACTTCGCGATGTCCTCTTCTTATACATGATACGATGCCCGCACTCTCTACAGCGTATTGGTTCCCTTGGCTTGATTTCGTTTTTTGCACCACAATCTTTTCGGTTATATCGATGATGTGAAATCACCAACTTTACAAGGTGTTAATTCTTACCAGCACAAATATACTCCATGTTATTCTTTGGCTGAGACGTGAACCCGGATCCTCCTCCACTTTCTCCCTGAGCTGTAAGATGTGGTTGCTGCTCGTTCATGCTGTTCGAAGAGCTCAGCAAGTGATCCAAGATGACTCAGCAAACACTTCGTCGACATCGACAACCTCACCGACAACCTCGCCCGACAACCTCGCCCGCTCTCAACCTGCTCAAAATGACGTCCAATAAACCCAACAAGCTTGCGTTCTTATCTATGCCAGCTCCGGCGTCATATGTTGCCGGTCTTGGTCGAGGGTAAGTTAGCATTTATCTTTCAGGACCCCTGGCTCAAATTGCCTTTCTCCCCTAGTGCATCTGGTTTCACAACTCGCTCGGATATAGGTCCGGCTCGAGAAGGACCATCGGCTGAAGTTATCGCGTATTTCTAATCAGTTCAACTCTAAAGTACTTATCTTTATAACTACTCTCATAGGGAAGCGCAAGCCCGGAGAGGTGAAGACACAGAAATTGAGCCCGAACAGTTTCAAGATCCAGATAACGAATACGGGCTATTCGCGGGAACGACATACGAACAAGATGACGAGGAAGCTGACAAGATATACGAGCAGGTCGACGATGCAATGGATGCACGACGGAGGGCACGTAGGTCTGTGCTTTCTGATTATTCCAGATGGTTGCATCTTACTCAACTATTGTCAGAGAGGCGCGCGAAAATGCGGAAGTTGCAAAGCATCGTGCGGAGCGTCCAAAAATACAGCAACAGTTTTCCGATCTCAAACGTGGCCTATCTGTTGTAACGGATGAAGAATGGGAAAATATTCCGGAGGTGGGCAATCTCACACGGAAAAAACGTCGTAGAGATGAACGGTCATTTGTCGTGCCGGACAGCGTGATTGTTGGAGACAGGTCAAAGACGGAATATGAAAATTCCTTAGACAGCAGACAGCAACAGGTCGGTTTGTTTGCTTCCCCTCTTTTATTTGAATAGCTTAGAATGTGGCGCAGACCGGAGGATTTGAGACTCCAGCAGATTCGGGCACCTTGACGAATTTCGTCGAGATCGGCCAGGCTCGCGACAAAATTTTATCTCTCAAGCTTGATCAGGTAGGCTTTTATTCCGTCATAATGTATGCAACATCCAACCCCCCGCAGATATCTGGCACCTCAACTACCTCTGGATCCGCGACTTCTGTCGACCCTAAAGGCTATCTCACGTCCCTGGACAGCGTTGTCCTCAAAACTGATGCAGAAATCGGCGACATCAAACGAGCCCGTATGCTCTTTGATTCACTTGTCAAATCAAATCCGAAGCATGCACCGGGGTGGATTGCTGCTGCATGCTTGGAGGAGCATGCTGGTCGAATGGTAGCTGCCAGGAAACTCATCAAAGCAGGGTGTGACCAGTGCCCGAAAAGTGAGGATGTGTGGTTGGAAGCTGCGAGATTACACGTGAATGTTCTTTCTCTTTGCTCTGTTGTTCAAACTGACATTTCATGGAGAATAACGACGACGCCAAAGTGATACTGGCTAATGCGGTGCAACACGTCGGACAAAGCGTAAAAATTTGGCTTGCCGCAGCGGATTTGGAACACGATGTGAAGTCTAGGAAGCGAGTATTGAGAAAGGGTACGTCGTTTCCACCCTTAACTGGATGTGATGGGCTCATGGCATTGGGTTTAGCCCTCGAACACATCCCGAATTCTGTACGCCTCTGGAAGGAGACCGTAAATCTCGAACCCTCAGCTACCGATGCCAGGATTTTGCTATCGCGCGCAGTTGAAGTCATTCCTCTATCTGTCGAGCTCTGGCTCGCTCTGGCCCGTCTTGAGACACCTGAACGCGCGAAAGCTGTTTTAAACAAAGCTCGTAAGGCAGTACCCACGAGCCACGAAATTTGGATAGCTGCAGGACGACTTCTGGAGCAAGAGGCGACCGCACACCCTGAGAAGACAGCAGAGCAACGGAACAAGGAGCTCGAGGGGGTAGACAAGGCAATAGAGACTGGGGTGAGGGAGTTGCGGAGGCACCAGGTTTTACTAACACGTGAGCAGTGGTTGAAAGAGGCAGAGCGGTGTGAGGCAGAAGGCTCGCCGCGAACATGCGAAGCAATTGTGAAGGCGACGGTAGCGATGGATGTAGAAGAAGAGGACAAGTTGGAGACATGGGTTGGTGATGCCGAGAGTGCGGAAGGCAAGGGCAATGTTGAGACAGCGAGAGCAATTTTGGCGTACGCTCTGCAAGTCTATCCTGACAGAAAAAGTTTGTGGAAGAAAGCCGCTGAATTGGAGAAAGCTCACGGGAACAGGTCTAATCCGTTCTGATGTCTCACGACGCCCTGGTTCTCATACATGGTTCTTCGACAGGCAAACGCTTGACGCGATTCTCAGCAAAGCTGTGCATCATTGCCCACAAGCTGAAGTGCTTTGGCTCATGGCAGCCAAGGAAAAATGGCTTGCTGGTCACCTTCCGGCTGCCCGGGAAGTTCTCGAGCGAGCATTCATTGCTAATCCCGAGAGCGAACAGATCTGGCTCGCAGCCGTCAAGCTCGACTCGGAGAAAGGGGAATTGGGTGTTGCGAGGGAGTTGCTGGTCCGAGCTCGGACAGTTGCAGATACTGAAAGGGTGCGTTCACTCGGTCAAATGAAGAGGAAATCTCATGTTTCAATTATCTCATAGATTTGGATGAAGTCTGCGGTATTCGAACGACAACACGGGCAAATATCAACAGCCTTAGAAATTCTTTCCGCTGCTCTTGCAAAGTTCCCGAAGTTCGCCAAATTGTACATGATTCAAGGGCAGATCCATTTATCAAAAAGAAATTTCCCTGCGGCTCGCGCCTCATTCGCAGCAGGGCTCAAAGCATGTCCAAAGGAGGTCACACTTTGGGTTCTCGCAAGTCGTCTTGAGGAGGAGGACGGAAAAAGTATAAAGGCCCGTGCTCTTCTCGAAAAAGCGCGATTAACCAACCCCGCAAACGAGATTTTATGGGCCGAAGCAGTGGGAGTAGAAGAGCGCTCAGGTGGAACTCCGCAAGCGAAATCCATGCTAGCGAGAGGCCTACAGGAATGTCCTGCCTCGGGCTTACTCTGGTCCATGTCGATATGGTCGGAACCGCGGCCTCTGCGGAAATCCAGGTCGGTTGATGCGCTAAAGAAGTCAGCGGACAACCCGTTAATCATATGTACGGTTGCGAGGCTTTTTTGGGCAGAGAGGAAGATTGAAAAGGCGAGGCAGTGGTTTGGGCGAGCCGTTGCTACGGACACCGATTTGGGTGATTCGTGGGGGTGGTGGTTGAAATTTGAACGGGAGCATGGAACACTGGTGAGGATCTAATCACTGCAGCTTGATCCTGCAGCCTAACTAATTTTTTCTTACCACAGGAGCAGAGAGAAGAAGTTATAAAGCAGTGTGTCGCCGCAGAGCCACACCACTCTGTTGTGTGGCAATCTATTGCAAAGGATATGGGGAATGTGGGGAAGAGTACAAGAGAGATACTGGAGATGGTTGCTGACACCCTGTTATAGTAGTTTCATGGTGGTAGTTTATCTTGTATCCTCTGACTGATGTTATAAATCTTATTGATTCTGCTAGACTTGGCCCTCCACCAATGACAATCTAAGGTTGGTAAAGGTTGCAAAATCATTGATGTGAAGAATAAAAGGTATACCAATGGGCATGAGAAGACAAACACAGCATACTGCATAGACAACCGTAAAGTACTGCATTTTACACCCCCAGTCAATTTAATTTTGACCCTTTGATCAGTAGTTCAAACTTGAAAAGCACCAACCTGACCAAGGCAAGGCAAATAAAGGTAATAAGTTATCAAAGAGCAAAAGTTATATCCAAGTATCAATACAAACACATGGAATTCTGTTACTTTTTGGCCTTAGATTTTTTGCTACTACCTCCTTCCTTGTTATCGCCCTTGAGGTGAACGAGGAGTTAATATTTCATACTGACAATCTCGAACTTGACAACCACGAACCATTCGTTTTGTCCCTTTGGCGTCATCTTTTCTCATCCCTTTGGCCGAGCTACTCTTGTCTTGTTTTGGAGACACTTTGGGCTGGATGGCGAAGAATCCATCTAACCGGCCTTGCTGCTTACTGTTGAGGTGCTTTTGGAGCTTCTCGGCACCTTTACGGACCCGGTCTTCGCTAAACGAAATACGGAGCAGCCATGGTCAGGAACCGCTGAGCACTCAACGGACAAGACTGACTTAAATCCCTTCTCTTTCACCAAAAATTCCACCAAACCTTCGACGTCTGGGTTTGACCATTCCATCTAGAGTATAGCGTGCGTCATCAGTCAGTTTTCCACCTTAACCAAAACAGTTGTGCTAACCTCGATATCATCTGCTGGTATTACATCCGGTTTCTCAAATATTTCTTTTGCTTCTTCCCAAGGCCACTCCCCAGGAATCGAGATTCCTCCTTTCTTCTTCTTGCCTTCTTCTTCCGCTTCTGCTTTCTCTGCGGCTCTGTAATAGTCAAATTTAGTCAAACAGGTGGTCAATTCATCATATGGAAAAGTAAATTGACTTTTCTCTCAGGTGCCTAACTACACCGGCTAACCCATTATGTTCGCGAATGAGCTTGAGGGCAGATTTAGGCCCGATTCCCTTTATGGGTTCCAAGTAGTCACAGCCGAGCAAGATGCACAACTCGATAAACTGTGGTAGAGGAGAGGAGAGTAAACAGTGAGACCAATGCTAGAAGGGTTTCTGAGGACCTGCGACATGTTCATCTTCAGGCCTTCTAGTGCCTTTTCGAGATTAATCTCGCTGATAGGTTGCTTTTTTGCTTCAGAAAAGGTTAGATGGCGAAATAGAACGGGAGCTGAGAATGTGAGTGTGTCCATGTCTTCTGAGCCAGCTGCGTAGACCTTGTATTACGTTCAGAGAGTATAGGACGGCGACCAGAAGAACTGATTACCTTTCCGCCACGGGCAAGTTCGGCGCATTGAGCTTCCGCCTCTGATGGAGCCTGAGAAATCGTTTGCGTTTATTGAGACAAACGAGGCGGACGAACGCACGACTATGACAGGTATCCCCATGAGTTTCAGCAATTTCTTGCATTCTTCGTTGTGCTCTCGAGTCACTTTGACCGTCCTCCGAGCAAATTTGTCCATTTCCTCCACGGTGCCTAAAATTGATATTTCAATATGAAGTTGCACGAAGAATGAAAGTTCTAACCTGTCTCCTTTGCCTCTTCTCCTTCTTCCTTTGCCTCTGCTCGTCGTTCAAATCGTTTGGAAAGCTGCTCGCATGCGTCAGCCTGATTATTGATTTATTAGGAGAACCTTACCACTCCGGCCTTCAGATCCGGCGGCTTGCCGTCGAACACATAGGCAGGCTTGATCCCGTTTTCTACTATCCGTATTGTCCGGTAGAAGAAACCCATAAGGTGACTGTGGAAAATGAGACTGGATCGAACTCAACGAAGGTGGGGAACTTGCCTGGTTGTTTCTCCTGCGTCATTTGTTAGCAATTCACCATCCCTTTGTCTGACTGCGATGAGAAATTGATATATTGACATTGACGCGTCGATAGCAACTTTGCGGCCAAAGAGGGTTTTGATGTCATGTTCCTATCGCAAAGGAAAAGTCGACAAACGTCGGGATATTGATCACAGTGCTCACTTGGATGGCCTTTGGAGCGTGTTCTGAGAGCAAGCCCGTCAAGCCCTTGATGCCCATCTGCTTTGGATTTGGCGTCACGCGACGTGAAGTCACGTCACAACTTTAGACCAAATGTCCACTACCGCCAGGAAGA
Source organism: Porpolomopsis calyptriformis (assembly GCA_951640195.1). Classification (NCBI taxonomy): domain Eukaryota; kingdom Fungi; phylum Basidiomycota; class Agaricomycetes; order Agaricales; family Hygrophoraceae; genus Porpolomopsis; species Porpolomopsis calyptriformis. Next base: position 78,861 of record OX621172.1, on the reverse strand, counting down.
AACGAAAGTTATCCAGCAGCTCTGGATCTGACTCGGATAATGGTAATGTTTTACTTTCTTCGTTGCGCCATTATACTCACGAGTTTGCAGACATATCAGTCATCAAAAGGCTAGTCGCGGACGATATTAACCTTGAAATTTCACTTAGGGAGAAATTGGCGTCGACGATTGAATCAAGGCTAACTTGGGCACTCCTTCTACAAGATTCTTTGGTAGAAAAGTTTCATGGTAATTTTATCGCTCATCACTATTTTCACGTCTCACACTTTGTATTCACTAGTAAGCAATGGCGACGAGTCGCCTAATTTTCGAGAGGCCGCTCTGGAGGCCTTGGCAGCGATCGAGGCGCCTGTTAGTGTCCTCTTTCCAAACAACCTTAATCCCATCCAAATCTCCACCCTTGAATCCTTCCCGAATGGATTAGTGCAACCTCTTGCGCGGCCGAGGAATAGGATACACAAGCTCAAAGACGCCCCAACTTTGCGGTCCGTCCGAGGCAACGTCAAGTTGCTTTTCGTTCACGACACTTCAACTTCACCGCCAGTCGTCTACAAAATGGAGTGTCCTGATTGCTCTCGCGGAGATTTTACGAATCTCCAGGGTCTTTTCAACCATTGTAGACTGTTGCATAAGAGAGACTACGGTAATCACGACGAGTGCATGCAAAAATGTGCTGTTGTTGTTCCAGACGAGGAGAGGACCTGGGTATTAAATAACGGCACTGAGCTAGGCAATCTCAATCTCCCAAGCTTGAGAAGACTTTTCCAGATTGCGGTGGGCGAAGACCCCTGCCCCAGGGGGGGCGTCCAAAGCGGAGTAGAAAATCATGTTCCAAGTGAGCTCTCGCTCCCAATGAAAGGAGATCCTCCTGGAAACCATCCGGCCAGAATTTTGGGACATCATAAGGATACCCCCTCGTTGGCTCCGTTTCTTGGAAGAATTCCAAAAACCCAGGGCATCAACGTCTTTGACAATGTCAGGCCGGTGGATGTTCTAAACGACGACGGTGAACCTCCCCTTTCCACGCCCAGGTCGACTTGGCGTATGCCGTTTGCTCATAGGAACATCGCAAACCCCGACGTGGGTGATATGCCTTCAAGCCCACATCCTGAACCATCCCCGGCATCTTCTAGTGCGCAGCCTAAAGACGATGCTGCGAGTGCCCCACGTTCTCGGTTCCATATTGTTGCTCGTGTGGTCGTTTCGGACCATAGTCTTTGGCTACCTGCCGGTGAGTTCTGTGGGTACTGCCTATGGCTCTTGCTGACTGGAAGGCTACAGACAATCGTACACGAGTGGATGCAGGTCATACGCATGGTTGGATGCTTTTGGTTGATTCTCCATCCTATGTTCGCATTTACCTCTAGTTTCAACAAAAATATTGACTTGCATTCATCAGAGTCTACATGTCACTTCTTTCTTGGCCAAACTCACGGTGACTTGTATTACAAATCCGCCACCATCGACACTACTCACCCCCCATGTAATCACAACGCCCCCATTCGCCGTGGTTAGCACGACTGATAGACCTTTCTTGGCTCGTCTGGTCCTTGAATATATTGGAAGTCAAAACCTTCCGATGGAAGTAGAGCATTGGGTGGAGGTCAGAGCCAAGCAACCGGGCTATTTCCTCCGCTGAATTAAGGCTGTAGCTTGACCCTCTGAGAGGGGCTTGTTCAGTATTGGGTGACGAACAAGTTCTCGACGTTGAACTTGACCGCAATACTGAACTTCTTCCCGTACGAGAAGATTACCTTTCGCCCACTTTCGACCGAAACATATTCCGCGACAAGCAATCGTCTATCAAAATTTTACCTCAGGCAACGGAGGATTGCGTTCCTGGTAGGCTCTCCATTTATTGATGCCCAAGACTTCAATCCTCGTTCATATGCAGAGTACGTCAAAACACTTAAATCACTATTACCCCGCGTTCCCATGACAATCAAGGGCAAGTTCATATTTCTAGTCTCTCCGGCCTTTCATTTATCCTACACAGACATTAAAGGTCATCTTCTCGTGCAACTCCCGTATAAGCTTGTGTCCAGTCCTGCACAATTTCGAAGTCTTAACCTAGGACGTCGTAAAGCAATAGAGGTACTTGTTTACTTAATAGTATCCATTTGTGCTGTCGCTCACCGAACCTGTAGTGGGCTCGCGCGCGGGCTCTGCGAGCGATATATGACGAAACCATTCGCACGGCTCCCCAAAATGAAGCCTTGACAACTGCCGACATATTTCGTTGGATGGTAGATGAGGGGCTCTTTCCGCGCGAGGCAAATAGGCACCAAGACAACGACTCGCAAATTACGAAAAAGGTTAAATTGGTCCAATCAACCCGCTCATGCCCAGGAAGCTTTTGTCCTCATTGTGGCCTGGACTATGATTATCATCGATCTGCTGTCAGAATGGAGTCAGAGATAAAACCTTCCATTTGCGAAGTGGCTACCACTAGTCCTGTTACACAATTCCCGATCGTGGATCTGAATCGCATATTCTTCAAGCCCCCACCTATTTCTATACACCAATCATCATTATTGCCTTCCTTATCTCAGGGACAAGCGAGCTCCTATCCAGGCCCTAAAACCCTTCGGCATTCTGCTAGGGACCTCGTCATTACCTCAGATCCTGCTTTGAGCTTGGCTATCCGCAACTTGGTCAACAAACTCAAGTTGAAAACTTTCGGGACTAGCAACAACCAACCATTGACTCCTGGCGAACGACAGTTTCCCCTTGCCCAGTTCGGAGTAAATGCTGTCGAAGTCACTAACTGCATAGCACCTTACGCTCTGCTGTCCATCTTGACGAAAGCCTTCATCGGCGTTCTAGTCCGAGGCGGACTAAACTCTGCCAATCAAGACATTGTGAATGATGGACGCCGAAAAATGAAAACTCGACTGCTGACTCCTTCGCACATCCTTCGAGGTTTGCTAGGGCAACCTCAAAGTAGATTCCATCCATCCGCACTTCCGTGCTTCACACGCGCAGGCGTTCCGCTCACACCTCTGGACCAACTTGACAGTGGAGCATCTGAAACATGATAGGAAGAATGACTTTGTTACAGCGCCGAATTATGATTATTTGTCACACCAAAAAATGATTGACGGTCATCACAAGGTTCCCAGAATGTAGAAATGTGAGTTCCATTGTTATTGTTTTTGAATGATTGTTTATTTAGTCCTCATGTCACTTTGGTTCGGCGAAGTTCGGGCCAAGGCGATGCTCCAGAGTAGACACTGAACCGATTGTCCCCAAACCGTGAGCGGTACCTTGAGATCTTCAGCCTTTTTTTCCAGTCATACCCTGCCCTACTAGCACTGCATTTCGGACGGACTTTACAACCGATAGCTCTTTTTTTTTTTTCTTTGCCTCGTGTATGTCGGAATGATCTATGCTCCACATGTTGATTTGAAGACTTTCCGTTTTGGTCGGCGAAAATGATTCACCACGTGCACCGCCAAACTTTTGTCACCGTTCTATCCCAGCGCTCGGTATTTCGAATTCGGAATGACTGGAAGTATTGTATTAACGCAGCCTCACCAACGATTTGTCTGCTTTCGCGGCTTCCCAACGCAACCCCTGCTTTCACTCATTTCTGTACCACCACTAAGCCATAATGTCTTCCGATCGTCTCGACGTCAACAATACTCTGGGGGCTGCTTTTTGCGGATTTGCAGTGTCTTGCGTGTATGTCTTGAGTACAACGTTCATTGTCCAGTATCTTACTTACGGCCTTGGCTCGTTGTAGGGTCTACGGCATTTTCGCGACACAAGCCTACATTTATTTTCACCGGTATCCCTCAGATAGGTTGGCTTACAAGTATCTCGTACGGACTACTCGCAATATATCTCTCGTTATTTGCTTATAATGCGTGTGCCTATCAGGTGCTTGTCTTGACGTATGTCTGCCTCTACCCATCTTTGATTCGCCTCTTGCTAAGTAGAATTCCTGCCAGTCTTCTGGAAACTGTAGACCAAACCTTCATTGGTTATACCGTGTACTACTACGCAATCATGTAAGTTTTTGTTCCCCAACGGCTCATCCCTTTCTGAAATCTGTCAAGGAACTTTGCTTCCCCCCTCGTTCTGATTACGGGGAGCGTCTTGTGGTAAGCCGCGTATCAAATTATCTATCGTGATCAATGCCTCATTAACATCTGCAGGTCTCTGCTTGTAAGCAACGCACTTTCGGCTGTTCACTGACAAGAAACTTATCTTGACGATACTGGCAGCTTCAATTGTTGCTTGGAGTGAGTGAAGCGCCATACAACGTTGTTTATAGCTGCTCATTACCCTTTTCTAGGCCTTCGTAGGCGCAATTGTCAAACTGTGAGCTCCTGTCCTTGCTTGGTTGATCGCCCCATTCAAGGATAACTACACAGCTGCTTCACCATGCGCGTGTGGAGATGTAAGCTGGTTAACTTTTTCGACTATGACTATTCTCATGAACCTCAAGTCAGCCAACATAACATCCCGCTAACGATGTGTCTCGTCAGTAGTTGTCTACAGCGGAAATCAGTAATTGAAGTACTAAATTTGTCTTTCTGCAGATACTTTTGATCTTTGCTCAACTCGGTACGCTTGATACTCGGCCTTCATTTCAACGATCTAAATTTTGAATCGTTTTAGCTTTGGCGATTGGTATGAATCGTATAATTAATCGCCAATATGTGACTAACACGCAACTTGTACAGTTTATACCGTTAAAGCGTACGGCATACCAAATTCTCGAGATGTCCGCCGACTCATACTTTTCCTGTTCTAAACAGTTTTTACCTGCAAAAGCTAGTGTATATCGACACATTAACAGTTCGTTTTTGCGGCCTTATCTTGGAGCTTCCTCTGACGCATGATGTTTCTTAGCTTTTCGCTACTCTGACATTGGGCCTTGGCGTCATAACGGATGTGACTACGGCTGGATCACTCTGCTACTACCTGCGAAAGTTGCGAACGGGCCATTCAAAGTACGGACAGTCACGCTTTCTTTGCTAGCGTTCCACTTATCACTGGTGTATGCAGGTCTGATTCGCTCGTTAATACCCTTATTCTCTACGCAGTTAACACGGGGCTTCTGACGAGGCAAGCTGCCCTTCATTCTATGGTGTCATTAAATCTGACGATATCATTCAGTGCTGTTAGTTTATGTACACTGGTTCTGGTGAGCATTGTCCGATTCTATTCACGAATGGTTGACGATATGTCTCTGTAGTATAACATAATGCCTCATAACTTTATCTTTGTCGGATTCTACTTCGTTCTCTGCAAAAGTAAGTAACAGTTTGTCGTACAATATCCACACCGAGCTGAAATTCTGGCAACCAGTGTTCGGAATCTCATTTATGACAACGTAAGTAGTTCCTCCGCGTTTCTCTCGATGCGAGTCTTAATACGCAGGGGCTAGCTTAAACACGCGAAGATGCATCAGAGGAAAAGGAACCGAAGATGAAGAGACCTCTATACCCAGCAACAAGAATCCGATGCCCCCGAAATCGCTCACACCATCCTTTGTTAATCAAGATAAGACTGAGGTATCCATTTCCTCTGCTAAATTATGACTTGCTCCGACACCCGTTCATGTATTCAGAGCCAACTTGAAGTCGGCGAGTATCATGGAACATTCTTTATGACGGATTGCAGCGACTATCCTGTGAGCAGTCTGACTATCCGGGTTCCCGCTAATGTGATTAACTGATGGAGATCATTCAAGTTTGTTGTCCAATGACCTTTTAATTGTATCATACTTAGCATATATAACATTCAAATTTCTTTTATTTTTCGGTTCTTTGTTGTGAAGTGACGTTCCTAGTTACAAGAGAACTCCCCAGGTCAACATTTGAGAAACGGTCCCACCCGGTGACTTCTGAGGCAACTGCGTTATTGCCTTGATACAAGTCACGCTGACTTGTAGTATTGATCATCTCAACAGAGCGAGACTGCGCAAGCGCCGGGACTTTCCGAATTCAAACCCTCCGTTCGCTTCGCACAACGCTCACAGGCACCCTGACCGTAGGTGACTGAGCGATCTATTGGGTTGTTTCCCACTCCATGCCCTCTCAGACTACGAAATTTGAATCTCTGTCTTTGTTACATTCCATTGGATCAATTCCGATTCGGATTGTCGGGTTGAACGTGAGTGTTCATCAACCCACACTTGTGCTTAAAATGGATCGATAAATACCGTGGGCGGCCTCAGACACTTCCTACAAAATTACCTTACAAAATTAGAACATTGATCGATCATATCAAGAGATCATCGATCATCCAATTATAACGGGAAACCACCGCGTGCACCATGCACTTTGTCCTCTATTCCATCCTGGACAAATAACGGAATGGTCAAGAACCTTAGAGAGCCTCGCTTCTGACTCTCATCTCAAGATCTACCTTCGCAAATCCCTTCATCGACTTGCAAGTCGTTTCTTGAAGGAGGTATCTGCTGTCCGCATTCTGTCTTGCGCTTTCTGTGATCGGTTGCATGTGGAAGTAAGTATAGAGAAAATCCGTTGCCTACCCACCCTAGCCTTTATGTTTTGATCACATCTACACTCACACGCCTCCGCCAAGTCCGTCAGGTCATCTCTGTTCTGTTCTATATTTGTGAGGCCAACGTTACACGCTCTACCTCAGCTTGGGGGACCATCTCTTCTTGGGTCTCACGACTTCTCCCACAACACACTCCCTTCACGAAGCCTTCCTTTCGTTATGTCCCCGTTGTCTCAATCATTCAATCCTACCCTCGGAGCTCTCTTAGTCGGTTTTGCAGCGTCATCAATGTACGAGCTCATACTATCTTCGGATCTGACTCAGTGACTCTCGGAATCTCACAGGCTCTATGGCATATTGACCACTCAGATATACATGTATATCCGTACCTACCCGGCCGATAGACTATTCAATAAACTGCTTGTGAGTCCCCTTCTATACAGAGTAGAATCCGATCCGTTGAACCATTATTAATTTTCAGGTCGCGCTGTTGTTGTAAGTTTCAGACAGACCTTTTTCTGTCTCGTTTCCATAACGTCCTTCTAGGATACTGGAAACCGTTAACCAGTGTTTTATCGGGCACTCAGTGTATTTTTATACCATCACGTATGTTGTCATTTCCATTGCTGTCAGTGCGACTTTCGAGTGTCATTACAGCAACTATGCCTCGCCACTGGTGCTAATAGTGGGGGATGTACCATGGTAAGTCCAAATTGTATGGCACTGTGTCATCTTCGCGTAATTTGTTTGCATCTGTAGGACACTGATTGTAAGATATCCTCCGATTCTTTCGCTATCCCTCTTTCATAAGTGCTTTCTTTGGCTGTAGCTCCAGACCACAACGGGGGTGAGTCAACTCTCACCGATCATCATTTGTCATCGCTCTAAAATAATATTCTATTCTAGTCCCTCGTGGGCTCCATCGTCAGGGGGTATTTCGTTTCTCTTTTCGGCTAGCCACTCTGCTCACATGTTCTCCACTTAGATGCTTTGCCGTTCGAGTATGGAGGTGTAAGCTTTGTATGCTTCATTCAAATTTCGGCACTCACAGATCAACAGTCAGCAATCACAATTGGCCTATCACCGGCGCTATTGTAAGTGGTATATTTTCTTCCGTAGCGGGATACCAATACTAGGCGGATAGCTCTTTTTTACTTTGGGGCATCTAGGTTTGTCTATCGTCACTTATAATCCTTCGAGTTCTCAATCGTTCTTCCATATCTTCAGGTCTTTCAATACGTACGAGTCACAATCAATCTATTACTGGCATTTGATTTCCCTAACAATGATATCCATCGGCTAGTTTTCACACAGAGAGCGTGAGTGTATTTCTGTTCCCTCTCAAAATTCAGATCTCACGAAAACTCACAGGTTTGTGCTGAGGAAGTTGGTTTATCTGTCGGACTTGAAGGTTCGTGTCTTTAGGCCCTTACAATGGCCCTGGTTCTGAATATCGGTCTTCCAGACCATAGCCTCCATTTCTCTCTCTCTAGGCGCTTTCACCGACGTCTTCATTGCCGTTGCATTGTGCTTTTTTTTGCGGAGGTTCAAGACAGGACAAAAAAAGTGACCATCTTCATTTACATGACTAGACGACGTTCTCACAAAAAGAATTGTTCAAAGGTCTGACTCGCTCGTTAATAACCTGATACTTTATGCTGTCAACGCGGGACTTGTGACAAGGTAACACGTCTTACGATCAATAACAATGGCTTACTAACCCTTGGTTTTATAGTGCATTTAGTGTCGGTACTGTCATTCTCGTACGTAGCTTGCTGCGGCGCATCTGTTGGTCTTATTCACGTTCTCGATCTCAAGTACAATGTTATGCCGGGGAACTTTATTTTCATGGCCACCTTCTTCGTTTTGAGCAAACGTGAGTGTTTTTGTATTTAATCGATGAATATAGGTAATTGATGGTTCAAACGGCCAGTCTTTGCGATTTCGCTCATGGCCAAGTAAGTTCAAACCCCCAATCTTCCACAAGGAGCCCTTAATTCACAAACTTGACGGCATTTACAGTTTGAACACACGCAAAATGGTCAGGGGCAGAGGGACCTACAAGGAATCGGACAGGGTGACTGAGAGAAGAACCGAAATCGGGAAAAGCCATGGCCCTCTATCTCCCTTCCAGAATTCTTTCTGCTTGACGCCGCAAGTGCCAAGTTTCCAAATCCAGACGGTCGATACTCAAAGTGATATCAGGGTAAGAGCAGGTTATTTTCATTCCTGTACGGCGATGACGGTGTTTCTATCAGCTCCCTGCACTGGCATATTGAACCGTCATTGATAGTTGTGTTCCGCAAATTGTTTTTGGCTTGGCTGAAAAAATGTAAGAGCAAGGCTTCCGCGTCGCTCGCTACCGAAGCAAAATCGTTGGTGTGGATTTCCTCTCGTTTGATTTTATTACCCCTCCCTGTAGCCCTGTGTATTTTATCTACTTATTGTACTAGAGGTAGGGTGATATGCATCTTCATTTCCATCTTCAGATATACCAGTAGTGCTTGAGCGCTTTTTGGACTTGATCGCAAGGAGATGCCATTCATACCACGTGACGTCGAGTGACATACCCCCTACCGATTACTGGAAGCAAAATCTCACACAGATCTTGTTCCGAAATTCTACCGGCTCCTGAAGCTCTATGCTGCCAACCTTTGGAGACGAGAGGAGGCGCCCGATAAATCTCGGTGGTGCAAGTTCTGTTCCTTCTCAGGCCACGATATTACAGGAGGTGAAAGCTCGTCGATTGGAGCGTCAAGATGTCAAACAACGGCAGGAGAAAGCTATCAAGCTTCAGGCATGGTGGAGAGGTATCAGGGATGCTAGGGCCGCAAAACAAGAGATGCGGAGGCTGTTTGAACAGAATGTGCTCGGTATCACTGGTTTGCGATGTCTGGTGTTCATTGGAAGAGACGAGGAGATTCTTGGGAAGTGGTCAAAGACAATGAACAGTTACGGGGAAGGTGCGATGTGCTTCCAAGTACATATTAGAACATGTGGTTATTCACTTGCGATCTAGCCATCCTCTTCGAACCTGCCACTGGACCTGACCGAAAGAGTTGGACCGTTCTTATCCAGAAAACTAGCTTGTTTCTCCTTCAATCTGTTGCCGATTCTCCTCAGTAAGTAAACCTGTCTACGTAATATGCTGTGATCGTAATTCTATTTCAGATCACAGCATGCCTGTGACCACCTGAAGATTCTCAATTGCCTCCTCTCTCCCTCTATAGTCGTTCGGAATCTTGGGCCCCTGGAACTTGGGATATGCAGTGAACTTACGAGGTATTTGCTCCACCGAAATCTGTACGAGTATATAGCAACATCCATCACGGCCATCGTGAGTCGCCACTCTAGTTACCTTGGCTAGCTAATCTCGCATTCTTTCAGCCTTTGGCATCCAAATCATCCCAAAGTTTACCTTTGTTAATATCCCTCGTGACGTTGCCTCTGTTCACGTTTGTCGTATCGTCGCCAGATGTGTACCGTGAATGTTTAGAGGCAACGGTGTCAACCGTTCTTACAATTCCGTTGCTTCCAAACAGGCTCCCGCTTGCAACATTGACAGAATTATCTTCTCGACTCCCCTTTTCCTCCTTGGATATCCTATTACCATCAATCCCGATCATCAGAGACCGCTTATCAATAGAGTCAAAAATTTACCTCATCGCCAACCTTGTTACATTCGTGCCACCGCGATACTCAAAGCTATCGTCTTCTTCCTTTGATTCTTACCTCCAGCTCCTGACTGCTCTCCTCCATTCTCTTCCACAAAATGCACTCGACCCACCGGAACCTCGCAGCCCCAGTGGTACTGAACGCTCATGGGTCGCGGACGATTCCGACTCCGAATCAGAGCCAGATTCTCGTGTAACTGTCTTAGCATCGGCTTCCTCTAGCCATGTATTACCGCCTCTAGATGCCCGAACTCGCAAACGCCTTGAGACCCTGCCATCCCCACCCCATCTAAACACCTTAATGACTGCCTGTCATCACCACCCCACGACGCAGGCAAGTTTAATTTCGTTTCTACTCGCGTTGAACACGAACTGGCCTGCACGAAAAGATGAGATTTTGAGCACCGTATTGGTGTATACTAATGGGGGTTTTGTGCGCGAGGTTTATCGCGGTTATGTACGAAGCTCACCTCTCGGTCAAGACGACAGCCACAATACATCAATGGGTATGCTGTGTGCTAGTTCGCAACACCACAAACTTTTCTAATCGTTATCTAGACATTGCGTACGCCACCTCTTGGCCACCGATCTTGTTCCTCGCCGATTTATACACACAGTCTCTTCTCACCATGGGTGACGACGAATTTTTCTCTAACGCAGCGACTCCAACGGCGCCACGTAATCCGCTTACCCTGGATGAAGTCACATCTCTATCACGAAGGCTGTTGAATATCGCATTCACATTGTATTGGCGAGAGGACCAGACAAATGTCCAGGAAGGTGGAGTGCCAGACATTAACATTAAATGGGAAAGAGTGCGGGAGAAGGTAACTAAATTTTTATTGGCCATACACGCGAGAGAGTGAGCCTTATCACCTCGATGTCCTACGCCGGTTCAATGACGCGCGACTGGTTGTTATAGCTCAAGGAGGCCGTTCACGCCATCAGGTCACTGGCTTGTCAGTTCACAAATCAACATGCAGTCTTTCATCGATGCTGCCGTGTTTGTTTCCTCATTTTTTTTGAGCGTACCACAGTCGCTAAATTGAACGGTATCCAGTTTCGAAGAGCAACAGCTTTCCACCCCTACCGAATCACGTCCCCTCTCGAAGCGACAAATATCCTACATGTCACCCCGGCTTGGAGTCCTCAATAATATTCCATTTGCTATTCCGTTCGAGATACGGGTATCAATTTTCCGACATTTCGTTGTAAGCGATAGGGTTGGTCGAGGTACTCTCCGAGACCGTTTCTTTGGGGAAAAGACACGGGTGCGTGTGAGGAGGGGAAGTGTTGCTCAGGATGGTTTCGATAAGCTAGGGGAGGTGAACTTGAAATTGCCTATAGAGATTACGTTCATCGACCAGTTCGGACAAGTGGAGTGAGTTGACCCGATTTCCGTTTTTCGGGGCTGATACGAAATTATATTTAGGGCTGGAATTGATGGCGGAGGGGTGTTCAAGGAATTTTTCACATCGCTCTGCAAAGAAGTCTTTGATACCGATCGTGGGTTATGGCTTGCAACCCAGAAAAACGAGCTTTATCCAAATCCTCACGCATATGCAAAAGAACGCAAGTGTCGTCCTTATCTTTCCCGTGTCCGAGTTACTGAACGTTGGTTGGTTTACAGTACACAGTCTTAATTGGTATCGCTTCATTGGTCGAATTCTGGGCAAAGCGCTTTACGAGGGAATCTTGGTTGACGTTGCATTCGCAGGATTCTTTCTTGCCAAAGTACATTTCAATGTTGCGCGATATCGTCGTCACTTATGGCCTCACTAACATGATCCATTCCAGTGGCTGGAGAGACAGAGCTTCTTGGATGACCTGGCGTCACTTGATCCCGACTTGTACCAGGGCCTTGTTTTCTTGAAGCACTACGCCGGAAATCCGGAAGACTTGTCTCTTAATTTTACTGTTGCTGTCGACGGTATGCATATCAAATCTTTTTTTAAAAAAAAAGAAACATTGGCTGACGGTGTTTATGGAGAATTCGGAGTGGCAAAGACGTTGAACCTGATACCAGATGGCAGCAACATTGCTGTTACCCGCGACAATAGATTGCAGTACATCCATCTTATCTCACACTACCGTTTGAGCAGACAGATCAAATATCAATGCGAAGCATTCTTCGAAGGACTTTCAGAGATGATTGATCCAAAGTGGCTACGGTAGGCATTGCGCCAGAATGATGTTCATCCTTGTCAGCCTCAAGTGGCCCGTTCTCTCAGGATGTTCAACCAACAGGAGGTCCAGATTTTACTTGGTGGTGTCAATTCGCCCGTTGATCTTGATGATCTGAGGAAACATACAGTTTACGGGGGTGTCTATGATGATGAAGAGCTCACCATCGTGTCCTTCTGGAATGTGAGTCGTATAGCAGAGTGTTCATTCTCGTGGTTTTTTGTTCAATCCTTGTGTAGGTTGTAAACACTTTCGATCATGGGCAACGACGAGCTTTATTGCGATTTGTTACGAGCTGTAGCCGGCCACCCCTTTTGTGAGTTTTCTGGCATAGATTGCGCGCTCTCTTCTTTTCCTCAGTACCATTGCCTCAGAGGTTTCAAGGAACTACTCCCGAATTTTGCCATCCGAGATGCAGGAGATGATGAGCACCGTCTTCCAACATCCAGTACGTGCGTGAATCTTCTCAAGGTAATGAAACCTTCGATATTTTTGAACGTGGTATTAATTTTCTTGTCTTGGGCCGGTTGAAGCTTCCACGATACACAAGCGAGAAAGTACTCCGAGAGAAGTTGTTGCAAGCCATCACGGCGGGAGCTGGATTCGACCTTTCCTGATTTACCTTCTGTGCTGCCAAGTCTCTACTTTGTAATGCAAATAGACCATTGTTGAAAACGCAAAAAGCAAATCATAATTATAATGCACAACAGTGGATGATTGGAAACTAGCATAATGCTTTCTCAAATGCTACCTCCTAAGTAAATTGTATTTCTTTCTGCTGTTCTTTAGGCTTACTTCCCAATGTTTTAATGATGGCAAAGTGAACCTTCTACATCATATGTATGAAGGGCTAAACTGGACAAAATCATATTTTATACTGTAAAATACCTCTTTCACTAGTAATTCACTAGGTATTTCTAGTTATTTCTAGTTATTTCTAGTTATTTACTAGGTATTTCTAGTAATTTCTAGTAATTTCTAGTGATTTACTAGGTATCACTAGGCATTACTAGTAATTCACTAGGTATAACTAATTATAACTAGTGATATTTGTTATTATTTGTGTGCTTACATAACTCACCATTTTAGGGTTATCCTTAGTGATCACTAGTAATCCCTAGTAGTGGAGGAAAATAATATTAACTAGTGATAATTATTATTAACTAGTAATTATTATTATTAACTAGTAATAGATTTGTATTAAAATACTAAGGTATTAGTATTCTGATAATTACCTAGTGATTCACTAGTGATTTCCTAATAATTCACTAGTGATTACCTAGTAATACCTAGTAATACCTAGTGAATCACTAGTGATTACCTAGTAATAATACTGTAACAGATCTGTTGCATACAGCCACCATGCTGTGTATGTACTTATTTGTACTAGTTACCTTAAGTACAAGTTATGCTTAGGTAAACAATAAGTTTACATCCTACTCCCACTTATACCAGATTGCCCCAATACATTAGTTCTGTGCATATCCTGGTATTGAGCAAAGTGTGATAACTTAACCCCAATCCTTACACTTTTTTGCACATCCATAAGAAATTGTGGAATATCTGTGTAAATCAACTCTTGATTGAAAAAGCTTCCCTGTCGATGATGCAGCCTTTGTCAATGACAAAGAACCACATGAAGACTTGAATCATGTGGGCCTTAATGGTGTGCAACTTGTAAGGTAAACTACCTGACAATAATAACCCAGGAACAGTACAGATGAGTGCTATCACTGATTTAGGTGTAGCATGTTACAACCTCAGTAATACCCAAAGATGGCGATTAATAGCTATAAATTCACCTCAGAGTGAACGAAGACATTGTGCTAACTTAGATGATGGTAGTTCTCAACTCACAAAAAGAGAGGATTCATCATGGACAACAAGTTAGCATGTAAGTATAACTATTGACCCTATACTTGATACTTTAAGGCAGACCCTCGCTGAGGGTTAAACAAGGACGGGAAACCCTTCCTTGTCACAAAACCTGAATGAATGAGCATATGTTCATTAAATGCTGAATCTATTACATCGTAATGAAATAGCCAACTAAGATGAGCAATGAGACCTATCACTGTCAGGACCGAGGTTCCAAGGGGGTTCTCTGGGCCTAACACAACACAATCTCAGTTTGACAAGTGTTCCAAAGGACAGTTGGATTCAAGACAGAACCACAGTATGTAGACAAGTAAGTCAAAACTAGAGTAGTCTACTATAAAATGCATATGTTATATATACGTAGCTGTCACAACTGTAGTTGCAAGTCTTTTCATTGATCACAAGGCAGGCCTTGGAGCTTAATAGGTCTAAAAGGATATAGAAAAAGGTTCTGACAGGAACATCTTCGTAAAGGGTAATGATTCCTTCCGTGTTAAGTTTGACTTCTACAAAGAAGTTCTGTTGTGGGTTAAATCCATTGCGTGCCTCTGCTGAGAGTTTAGGGAATATAGGCATGAACAGTTGGCTCAGTAGTTGTGAGTTTATGTTTCTCTTTTCTTGTTCTGATGGAAAAGAAGTCTGATGATTCTGATTGCGTTTGTGCTACTACAAGTAATCTCACAGGAGGATGAAGTGATGATCCGCTTCGCCCTCAGGGTTTATATAGTATTTCTAAAATAGGAGTCATTATAAGTCAGCCTCCGCAGTCACCCCATTTTCTATTGTTCACAGCCTTTAATTAAGGTTTGTCATTGTTCCTAGTCATACTGCAGAAAGCTGTGTGCTTCTGATGACTCAATTCTATTGGGCACAGCCTTCTGCAGCATTGGGCTATGTTGTCTCATAACTGGTTCCTATTGTTCTTCTGGTTATGAGATCGCTATTGTTTCTATCTCTTGTCCAGCATATTAGGTTTCTCTTCTTTGACTGAGGAACCTCCTTTTGGTCCTCCCTTTGTTCGTGGACATATAAAAGGTGTGGAGTTGTATCCCTATGCTTCAGTTCAATCTTCATCAATCATTATGACTCCCTCCCACCAAGGCCATTACGTTCGATTCTTCAAGTAGTCTGGGGTGGTGCACTGCACTGCCCCTGTCTTCCTTGATTGTGATTCATTCCACTACTATCTTTAGCGTATTCCCTCCAATGCCGATCTCTGTTGGTCATCCTTCTCCTGCTTCGCTTGCGGTGGTAAGCACAAGGTCAAGAAGTGTCCATTCGTTTGCTGGCTAATCTAGCATGCTTGTGGTTTGATGGAGGATCCGCTTGGTGAGTACTTTGTTTTGTCTTTATTAGTCTGTGTTTATTAATAATAGGCTTTCCTTTTCTTAGCTTAGGATGATGACACCCCTCCCCCTACTTCCCAGCTCCCTTTGGAGGAGTGAGTCAATTGGAGTTCCGATCGTTAGAGGCACCCTCTCCCCTTTGCTGGTCCCAAGCCTGAACACTGGGCTGCCAGTCCCCCCTTCCGTCCTTGGACCCCTGGTCCATTGAGTTCTTTGTCAAGTGGTAAGCCCTTAACTCTCTCGCCCTCTTTATGATTGTTGACTCCTTATTCTTTAGTTGAAGATTTGTTATCATCATTAACTAATGTCAATGTCAAGATTGAGGAGGAAGAAGTCCCTCCCAGTTTGTTGTGGAGTCCTACCAATGATTGGTTGGGCAAAGAAGCAAGAAAGATTGCAATGAGCTTTGTTGAGGGGAAGGCTGCTGAGTTGCAGGCCTCTGGAGGAGATACCAATGGGGCAATTTACTGGGCAATAAGTTGGCCGCATTAGATGGTCAAGTAGTTTCGAGTTTCATAGAGTTCTTGAGGGACAGTATGGTACAAGAGATTGCCAAGACAGCCTAGTTTAGATAGTTAGTTGGACATGGACTTCTCCTTCCTGTATAAATAGTTTCTGCTGCTAATAAAGACAGCCCTCTCCTAAAGAGAACAGATATGAAAAAGAGAGGAAAAGAACAGAATTTTAAGAGTGAATGCCAATTTCATGACACCTTCCATCCTTGGACTCCTAGTCCTATGAGTTCTTTATCTATTGGTGAGCTTTAAACTCTCTCACCCTCTTTGTGATTGCTCACTCCTTATTTCTTAGTTGAAGACTTGTCAGGGTTGTTGTCCAATGTCAAGGTTAAGACTGAGGAAGATGAGATTCCTCCTAGTCTAATATGGAGTCCTACCAATGACTGGTTAGGAAAGGAGGCAAGGAAGATAGCAATGAGTTTCATTGAGGGGAAGGCGGAGGAGTTTCAGGCCTCTGGTGGTGACACCAATGGGGCAATTTATTGGGGGAACAACTTGGCCACTTTAGACAATCAAGTAGTCTCTAGTTTTATTGAGTTTCTGAGGGAGAGCTTAATGCAGAAGGTAGCCAAGACCAACTAGTTTTAGGTAGCCAATTGGACATAGACTCCCCCTTCTCTGTATGAATAGTTTCTGCTGCCAATAAAGACAGCCCCCTTCTGAAGAGAATTAGTGAGAAAATGAAGAAAAGAGAAGAAAAGAGAAGAAAAGAGCAGAATTTTAAGAGAGTGAATGCCAATTTCATGACAGTAGAAGGGAAGAACTATTGATAAAGGTAAACAATTTTGTGTATCAGGGACCCATTATCAACAAAATGACCAAAATGCTGGCACAAAATTAATTCAAAATTCTTTGGGGGATCGTTAGGGCATCCCAATACAATCAGTTTAAGCCATAAATTAAAAAAATCGGTGGTCCCATTCTTGAGATATATGTAAAATACTCCATTTATACCATTATGTAGCCCAGCTATTGTATTGCACTCTATAAATCACAATTTCATGTCCATTCAATAGGCACAGTGAACTAATGGTGGGCCTACAGAAAATTCCGATTTTTAGAGCATTTGGTATGTCGTGGTGGAAGATAGTAAGGTTTTAGGAGGAGGCATAAGTATAAGTAGCTATAGACTGCTCTAAAAATCGGGGTTTCATATTCAATCGATAGCCCCAGTGTCATAGAGGTGGGGAATACAAAAATCCCGATTTATAGACCATTTGGGGTACTGCAATCAGTGATATAAGGGGTATGGGGGGGTATATCTCCAACTTATTACAGACATCTTTAAACATCATAATTTCATGTTCAATCAATAGCACTAGTGTCATAGATGCTCGGAATAACAATATATGGGTAGAATAAGGCACTAGCTTATTGAACATCACATCGGAAGATCCGATGTATTACCCAGGCGACCCCAAAACCCTGTATAATAAAAAATATCCATAAATTCATAGAACATACCTCTGCATCTGAGTAATGTACCCTAATATTTTCAGAAAGGTGGTGTTACCCATTCCTGAGTTCTTGATTTTACAATCTTTTTAGTCTAGGTTGAAGGTGTGTCAGGCGGCCCATGGGTCGCCTGGCCTTTTCCACTCGAATACCCTGTCCCCCTAGGAAATAACTATCTAGATATATTTACCATATATCTAGCACCCTCCATGCCAATTATCACATCTCTGGATGCGTTACATCCCGAGATATCCTGCTCACAATCTGAAACCTGGATTTCTTATATTTTCTGCATTCCGGGGCTCATATCACATTATCGGATGGTTGATAAATTCCAATTTTCATACATGTTATACCCATACACATCGTTCCTAATGCTGCTGGATTTCATAATATTTTAAGCAGCCACTTTCAAGAACGAACCTAGACGAGGAGGAGGGGGGGGGTTGGGCCGCCTGCTCGGAATCAACTGAATTGCTTACTAATATGACATGTGATTAACTTTCCACTATTTGTCAGCAAAGAGGGTGTCTCATTACTTACGGACCGCCGGGGACTGCCCGTCCGTTTAGTAGGGGCCGCCTGGGGTCGCCCGTTCGTTTAGTAGGGGTTGCCCGAGGTCGCCCGTTCATTTAGTAGGGACTGCCCGAGGCAGTTCCGGTGAGTTCAGTATCAAAGCCGGGACCACTGGTTATACTGGTTTATTTGTGATACCTCACTATGCCTGACTACTACCACTACTACCCCCTTCACTGCTCAACCCCACCCAGACCCCCCACCCTCTGAAGGACTGAGACAACCCCTTGGGTCATACAGTGCATGAAATGAACTGGCATAATACTCAATATGGACATTGTTCGTTCGTTCGTTCGTTTGTTCTTGCCATTTATGGCAATGATTACAGAATCATCCTATATCATTCTGGGTTATCTGGGATACCCGATCTCAATTCCATGTATATATGTAATACAACTTAATATTAAAAATTAATGTGTTCATTCCAGAGGTATCTAATATCCAACTGGAAGTGGAAAGGATAAGAAGGTTGATAGTATTGTAAATAATACATAGGACCTGAGTAACTGGAATAACCCGAGTATGCAATCCCGGATACCATAACATGGTGTAACCCGGAATGTCGGGATTGAATCCCAAAGAACAACCTGTAACAAATTGTAACATAATGTAACAGTTTGTAACAATTTGTAACATCCTGTAACCCGGGATACCGGGTTTATATCCCGTAAAGTCATTGAATCACATGACCCACATGTGTAAGCAACACCGCTCTCACTCCCCCCCTTCACCTATCAGCACCCACGTCGCTGCCCTACACACGACCGAGACAACCCCATGGGCTGTACGGTGCACGAAACGAACAGGCGCTATCGGCCGTTCGCTCGTGGTACCTCGCTGTGCCCGACCACCCCCAACCACCACCACCCCTCTCCGCTCGACCCCGTCCCGACCCCCCGCGACCGCAACCCTGCCCTCCGAACGACCGAGATGACCCCCTGGGTCGTACGGTTCACGAAACGAATGGGCAATAGTGCCCATTCGTTCGTGGTGCTTGGCTGTGCCCGTCCACCACCAACCACCACCACCACCACCCCGACCACTCACCTTTCACCACGCCCGCCCCGACCACCCACGACCCTGACCCCGCCCTCTGAAGGACCGACACGGCCGCCTGGGTCATACGGCTGACAGACCAGCGGTGGAGGGAGCACCCCCAGAATGGGCAGACGTGCCCTTTCTGGGGGTGCTCCCTTGCTCCCCCCCACCGCTCAACCGCATCCCGACCCCCCACGACGTCGTCCCCGCCCTAGGCACCACCGAGACGAGCCCGGGCGCACGAAACGAACGGGCATGACTGCCCGTTCGTTCGGGGTGACTCGTGGTGCCTGACCACCACCACCACCACCACCCCTCGCCGCTCAACCCTGTCCCAACCCCCCACGCCCTCGCCCCTGCCCTACGCACAACCGCGACGAACCACTGGTTCGTCTGGGGCACGAAACGAACGGGCATCTCTGCCCGTTCGTTGGCGGTGAGTTGTGGTGCCCGACCACGACTACCCACGACCCCCCCTCACCGCTCAACCCCGTCCCAACCCCCCACGTCCTCACCCCCGCCCTACGCACGGGCGAAACGAACCAGAGGTTCGACTGGGGTACGAAACGAACGGGCGGAGATGCCCGTTCGTTGGCGGTGAGTCGTAGTGCCCGACCACCACCACCACCACCACCCCTCGCCGTCCCACCGCGGCCCGACCCCCCCACGCCCTCGCCCCCGCCCTACGCACGACCGCGACGAACCACTGGTTCGTCTGGGGCACGAAACGAACGGGCATCTCCGCCCGTTCGTTGGCGGTGAGTTGTGGTGCCCGACCACGACCACCCACGACCCCCCCTCGCCGCTCAACCCCGTCCCAGCCCCCCACGTCCTCACCCCCGCCCTATGCACGGGCGAAACGAACCAGAGGTTCGACTGGGGCACGAAACGAACGGGCAGAGATGCCCCTTCGTTGGTGGTGAGTCGTGGTGCCCGACCACCACCACCACCACCACCACCCCTCGCCGTCCCACCGCGTCCCGACCCCCCATGCCCTCGCCCCCATCCCACGCATGACCGGGGCAACCTAGCAAGTCGCACAGAGCATGGAACGAACGGGTGGAGATGCCCGTTCGTTGGCGGTGAGTCGTGGTGCCCGACCACCACCACCACCACCACCACCCCTCGCCGTCCCACCGCGTCCCGACCCCCCATGCCCTCGCCCCCATCCCACGCATGACCGGGGCAACCTAGCAAGTCGCACAGAGCATGGAACGAACGGGTGGAGATGCCCGTTCGTTGGCGGTGAGTCGTGGTGCCCGACCACCACCACCACCACCACCACCCCTCGCCATCCCACCGCGTCCCGACCCCCCATGCCCTCGCCCCCATCCCACGCATGACCGGGGCGACCTAGCAAGTCGCACAGAGCACGGAACGAACAGGCAGAGATGCCCGTTTGTTCGCGGTCACTCGTGGTGCCCGACCACCACCACCCACCACCTCCCCTCGCTGCTCAACCGCATCCCGACCCCCCACGACCTCGTCCCCACCCTAGGCACGACCGAGACGAGCCTGGGCGCATGAAACGAATGGGCAAACATGCCCGTTCATTCGCGGTAACTCGTCGGATTCAGTACGTTCACAATTTTACCACTTTGACCTGACTGTTCACTGTTTTCTTTTGCAGTACGCAATTTTTAGTCTGAATTTTTTCTTCATTCCTTCTTTCTTTTCTTTTCTTTTGCTAAAGATTGAAACATTTCCCTTGCCTCATACACCTTACACCACTTCCAGGTTCATTTCCTGGGTGTCGCAATATAATTTGTGATATGGAATCGTCCTTTGGGTTATCTGGGCTTGGCTTGGACCCCCTTGGATTAGTATTTGCATTATCCGGGCTTGGCTTGGACTGCCAATTGTTCCTGTCATATCTTATTTTTGCAGCCTGGGGCTTGGACCACTGGAATAGTGGTGTTTGTGTTATCTGGCCTTGGGCTGGACTTCGTGTTTATAATTGAATTATAAACCCTTGGTTTACTGACCCAATTCACCGCTTCATTGAAGTGGTGAAATGATACAACCCATTTCTTATGCTTCATCTGTTACTATGGTCAAGAACCAACTCCAATCATGTAGGTCACAGCTGGCTCCCGTCATGTTTGTCGCTGGCCTGGATATTTCCTCAGAGAAACAGCAGGATCAATTCACAGTTCTAACCCATCGCCTTCGTGATGCTCTCCTTACTCGCAGGCCCGCAATATCAGCCTGAAAAGTCCGAGTCTTTCCATGTCGTATTCGTTGACAAGTCCGTTCGCTTCCCCCCGCGAAAACTCACCCCAGATGACCCGCAGTACCTTACGGCACACCCCTTGTCCCCACTGACCCCAACGTCACCCCCCTTCCCTGATGGCCCCATCGCCCACCTGGACCCGCAAGCACACTACGCTGGTACCAAGCGTCTTTGTCCTTTTCCTTCGTATATTTGAGCTACCATCTGTTACTCCTCGTCAACCTCTTGACCGGCCAGATCCAGACCGAGAACGCGAAAGGGCAGATGAGGAGCGGCGTAAGGACTCTGAACTCTCAGCGGGCGCAAGAAGAGCACAAGCGAGCGTGGCATAAAGCTCACAGTTGTTCTTACTGCCACACGACGCATGCCAGGTGAGTTCCTGTTGCTTCTCTTCAATATATTCACCTCATTGCCAATAGACGACCGGTTACTGGATGCACGTCTCACTTACATCCGGAGACAGAGCGTCACGCGCGGCGCTCTTTGTCCTGAGCCCAGTAAGCCCGTCAGAACTCGGTGATTTCATACAGAGGTACGCCTCTTTTCATTTGCAACCATCAATTATGCGACGAAAGTGCACTGTTTCCCTATCATGTCACCAAAACCTTTGCGTTTTTATTGTCGAACGATCAGTACAAACCATATTGTAGCTTGCAGCAGGCCTTGTACGAACCCGCACTGGAGTACTACACCAATCACTCGAAACGTGTATGCCGGAAACGAATCCGCCACACACAATCAGGATCTAGCCATATCTCAAACTCACCTCTTGGGACAGCAAGGCCGCTACGTCCTGAGGGGTGGACTGTGCGCTATGAGTACAAGATGGCATGCTTTGCAGAGTTCCGAGGCGAAGACGAGGTTGCACTCAAGTACGTGTTATCTTCTTGTTCCTTCTCTTCCCCCTTTACCGGAGTTCAGACATTACCAGGATGCATACGCCATGCTTATTGTCATGTTTGGCTCCACGGCGATTCTCCCACCTCGCACGAAACGTTGGGCGGAGGCCAAGGTACTTGCAGATTGTATTAACGTGAAGGTAAATCCCTCTATCTAGCAATCTCGGCCTAAAATTTAGAACATCCTCGAAAATTCTCATCCGATCTCAGGTCTCAAAGCTCTATCTTTATAATAACGAGCACACGCTTGCGCTCTCGCATCACAATACCCACGTCCGCCACTTTGCCGACTTTTCGCGTGGTTGGGGGATTGGTGAAGAGACGTACGAGTTTTGGAGCTGGATGGTAAGACAGTTGCGTATCATCCTTTCCTCGTCACTCCTCAAGTTTCAAACAGTATTTTCGATACTCCAGATACCGTGTCTTTTCCGAATTACTCGAGCAGGGCACGCAATCCACACTCACCATCCAATCTCATCTCCCCGCCCCTGTATCCTTATCCTCCACCTCACGCTCTTCCGTACCTTTGACCATCCAAGCCAACGCTGGGATAAATGCGAGTCATGCATTGCAGCATCCCGGGTACTATTATCACATGGCAGCTCGGTACGTTTTCTGGCCGCTCTGAAGATGGAGGTAAGCATGCAAATATCGGACGATGTCTGGTTGATCTGATTATGGTGTGGGCCTTGCAGACCTCCCCCGGATTCGTGAACGAGAAGAAGGTGGATCATCTAACGATCATCTTGGAGGTCCGTATCATCCTCTTGGCCAACTCATTGCGCAGCCGGTTCAAAGACAATTGCCCCTGTTTTTTTCCTCGTTGTCAACTGCAGCTGTACACAAAGTCATACGAGTTATTCAAAAAGTACAGTCCGATAAACGGGCAGAATCAGAGCCAAGGCCGGCTGTGTTTGAGTGTCTCGAGTGGGAGGCGGGGTGGGCAACCGCCTGAATGCTCCGAGCAGGCAAAGTAGAGGAAGTAGGTTGTGAAGGGGACGGAGAGGGTGACGAAAAGGGCGCCCGGAGGACCGAAGAATTCATAGGATTTTGTGCGTTCATTGAGGAGAGGTTTGGAATTGGAAGACATGGTGAGAGATAAGATGAGGAAACGGTTCTGCACGTGTTGAGCTTATTACCCTCCTCCTCCTCGCTGTCGTTGACGATGACCAACATCGTCGACAATCAATCACCATCGTCTTCAACCTTTCTCCCGTATCTTGTCACTCTCTTATCCATCTATGAGCTTGGTCCTTCGGAGGCTCCAATCCCCAGATACGATGGCCCCACAGATAAACAGATGGATATCATCCTCAGGTCGCTCAGTGCAATGGCGAGACGGATGTACACTGCAGAAGACACGCTTGCTTCCATTAAAGCGTCCGAGAGCTGGCAATTGAACGGAACAGATACGAAAAAGAGACGAAGTGTGGGTGATATACCCTCCTTCACCAACGAGCTTTCACCGCATTCTATCTATCATCACATCATCGCCAACGGTGAGTCCCATCCAAGCAACAATAATGGCACCACCGAACAGGACGTCGAAATGGAACCACGAGATGACGACCATCCATCCACCATCCCCTGTCCACCCCCAAATGGCCGCCCGGAACATATCTCCCTCGAAAACCTCACAAGCTTTGCCCCAACCAAGCACACCCGATACCTTTACACCACAACGGCCTCCGCGCCGGCCTCTTCCCATGGACATCACTCCACCTGCCCGACCTGCGGGAGGGTCACCACCGACACCACCACCATGAGACATGTGTACACCGACCCTTTTGTCGGTTTGTCTTCCGTTGCGTTCGAGAGCGGGATGAGTGCCGTCGAGGAGCTGCGGTTGTTCAATGCACAAGTCCAAGATGTCGCTCGTGTTTGTAACGCCGTCGCTAGGGGTGACTTATCTCAGAAGATAACCGTGCCAGTACAGGGCGTTGTCATGGTCCAACTCAAAGACGTTATCAATACTATGGTGCGAATTACTCTATCATAATTCCATTGTACGCTACCGTTATATTGTACATAGGTTGATAAATTGGGACAGTTCGCTAAGGAGGTTACTCGAGTCAGTCAAGAGGTCGGCACAGAAGGGTGAGTGATCTTTTGCCACCATGCAGAATTACTATTTAGTAAACTCGGGGGACAAGCTCTTGTCCTCGACGTCGAAGGAACCTGGCGAGAACTCACAGGCGTAGTCAACAACCTTGCCGCTAATCTCACTAGTCAAGTCCGGTCGATTGCAAAAGTCACCAAGGCAGTCGCACTAGGAGACTTGTCCAAGCAGATCGAAGTGGATGCCCGCGGCGAGATCTTAGATTTGAAGAACACCGTGAACGGTATGGTCGTGCGACTCCGTGCGTTGGCGGCGGAAGTGACGAGGGTGACGCTGGAAGTAGGCAGTCAAGGGAAGCTCGGGGGGCAAGCGCATGTTCCAGACGTGGAAGGTGTTTGGTTCGAGCTTGTCAGGAATGTAAGTGGAGTTTTTGAGCGGATGTACGGTTGCCTTATCTCATTCTTATAAAAGGTCAATCGAATGTGCTCAAGTTTAACCGATCAAGTTCGCTCGATTGCTCATGTCACCACCGCTGTAGCCAAGGGCGACCTTACACAGAAGATTGAGATACTTGTCGAGGGGGAGATGGCAACGCTCAAAGGAACTGTCAATTCTATGGTGGACCAGTTGAGTGCATTTGCGAGTGAGGTTACGAGGGTTGCTCTCGAGGTGGGGACTCAGGGAATACTCGGTGGTCAAGCTAGGGTCGAAGGGGTGCAGGGCACTTGGGCCGACCCGACGAGGAATGTTAATGTGCGTTTGTTCTACTTTCTTGTGATTCTGTAAACACACGCCCCCTTCCTTCTCCAGAAAATGGCAAGCAACTTAACGGATCAAGTGCGTTCCATCTCAGAAGTGACGAAAGCCGTGGCGCTGGGCGACATCGGAAACTTGTGAACGTCGATGTGCAGGGCGAGATGCTCGATCTGAAGATGACTGTGAATTCCATGGTAGCCCAGCTGTCGACTCTCGCGAAGGAGGTGACTCGGGTATCACTAGAGGTGGGGGCAGAGGGCATTTTAGGTGGGCAGGCGTTTGTTCCGGATGTACAGGACGTGGAAGGTGTGTTGTGTTCTGCGACTTTTTTTTTTTCTCGCTCATTCTATCCCATAGGTTCTCACCGACAACGTGAACCTTATGGCGATGAACTTGATGAATCAAGTGCGCTCAATCGCAGAGGTTACCAAGGCCGTTGCTGGAGGCGATTTGATGAAGAAGATCGAGGTAGATGTGAGGGGTGAGATTTTGGGACTGAAGGAGACGGTTAATGGGATGACAGAGATTTTGAGCCTATTTGCTGATGAGGTTACACGTGTGGCGAGGGAGGTCGGGACCGAAGGGCGATTAGGAGGGCAAGCCAGGGTTACGAATGTCGGTGGGACTTGGAAGGTGAGGACCCTACCTCTTGTTTCTCACGAGGGCACTGATGTTGTTGGGTAGGACTTGACAGACAACGTGAATGTTATGGCTAACAATGTGTGTTTTCTTGTTTCTTTAGCACCGTATTCTGACATTTTCTTTCTGCTCTAGCTCACTTTGCAAGTCCGGACGATTGCCGTTGCGACCGTACATCCATCCCACTTTGAGCATTCCATCATTGTCTTTAATGAGCCCATTTGCGCATTCCCTGCTCATATAGACCGCAGTAGCTCGTGGGGATCTCACGCAGAAGATCACTGGTGTGTCAGTCTCGGGCGAAATGTTAAGCCTCGTGAACACAATAAACGACATGATTGACCAACTGGCGATATTCGCTGCTGAGGTGAAGAAAGTAGCGCGCGAGGTCGGGACAGAAGGGAAATTGGGAGAGCAGGCTGAGGTTGGGAACGTGCAGGGTATTTGGCAGGAGATCACGTACGACGCCCGTCCCTGTGGTCCAAGTGGTATGTTTACTAATGGCTTCCGTGGTGGTATTTGAATCTGCAGATTATCTGTGAATTCCATGGCGGGGAATTTGACAACTCAGGTTCGCGGGTTCGCGCAGATATCGGCGGCGGCCATGGACGGCGATTTCACACGGTTCATCACAGTTGAGGCGAGTGGGGAGATGGACTCGCTCAAGACGCAGATCAATCAAATGGTTTACAATTTGAGGGATAGTATACAAAAGAATACCGCCGCGAGGGAGGCAGCTGAGTTGGCCAATAGGAGTAAGAGTGAGTTTTTGGCAAATATGTCGCATGAGATCAGGTCCGTCTGTCTTTCGTTCGTTTTAGTTCTGGCTCTGATGCGAAGGTGATACTAGGACCCCAATGAATGGGATTATTGGGATGACAGAGTTGACGCTTGATAGTGACCTGAATCGATCGCAGCGGGAGAGCCTTTTGTTGGTTCATAGTCTCGCGAGATCGCTTCTGTTGATCATTGACGACATTCTTGATATATCGAAAAGTATGTCTCGATTTACCCTTCATTGTATGTTGCCCTTCCTGAATTGTCTTCTTTCCACCCCTAGTTGAGGCGGGTCGTATGACTATGGAGGCAGTATCCTATTCTCTGCGCCAGACCGTTTTCGGTATCCTCAAGACGCTGGTCGTCCGTGCCTCACAGAATAATCTGGATCTTACCTACGACATTGAAGCCGACATTCCTGATCACCTTATTGGCAACTCCCTGAGGCTGCGACAGGTTATTACCAATCTAGTTGGGAATGCCATCAAGTTTACGCCACCATCCAAGGTTCGCAAGGGTCACGTCAATTTGAGCACGCGACTGCTGGCCCGGGATGACCAGAGTGTCACTCTGGAATTTTGTGTCACAGGCACAGGGATTAGGATAGCCAAAGATAAGCTTAATTTGATATTTGACACATTCTGCCAGGCGGATGGGTCTACTACGAGGGTAAGTACACCGATTCAGGTTGTTTTTGCGGGCTACGAGAACTCATTCACTTGGTAGTACGGGGGTACTGGTTTGGGCCTTTCCATCTCGAAGAGGTTGGTGTCGTTGATGCAGGGCAACATGTGGGTGGAGAGTGAGGTGTCGAAAGGGAGTAAATTCTTCTTCACTATCACATCACAGGTCAGCCAGACCTCGGTGGAGAGCACGTTGGCGAAGATGGCACCTTTCAACAAGCGTACGATCTTGTTTGTGGATACAGTGCGTGACACCACGGGAGTCTCAGATCGGATCCGGGAGTTATATTTGACACCATTCATTGTACATGAAGTCAGCGACGTCGCGGATAAGGATCGCTGTCCACGCATTGATCGTACTGGACTCGCTCAACGTGGTATGTGTTTCTGCTGGTTGGGGTCACCCATGCTCACTGAGTGTGCCTTAGACGGAGTGTATACGAGAGTATGAGCATCTGAGATATATCCCGATCGTACTACTAGCCCCATCCATGCCTCGTCTGAACCGTGAGCTTTTATTGGCTCTAGAAGTGACAGTTTGACTGACGGACCATCTTCTTATGCGCGATCCAGTCAAATGGTGCCTAGACAACAGCATCAGTTCGCAACTCACTACTCCTGTGAGCGGGCAAGACTTGTCTTCAGCCCTGATCTCTGCACTCGAATCGAACACTGTCAGCCCAGTCTCTGTACCTAATAACATCGTGTTCGACATCTTGCTCGCCGAGGACAATTTGGTGAACCAGAAGTTGGCAGTAAAGATCTTGGAGAAATATGGACACACTGTAGAGATTGCTGAGAATGGGAGTTTGGCGCTGGATGTGTTTAAGGCGAGGGTGTGTCGGAATAAGCCGTTTGATATAATATTGGTGTGTTTCTATGGTTGACGAGAGTGATCAGCCTATAAATTCACAGCTCAGCCAGTTTTTTAAAGTGGCAGCACAATTCAGCAGAGCGACTGGGTCAGAGACCCCATACACCTCCTAACCCTCTGTTGTTCCTAACTAGTATTACTCAACACCCCCCCCTGTAACTAACTCTTACTGGGGGTCAATTCAGAGTTATTTCACTGTAGGAATTCAATGGAACCAATCCCAAGTTGATATGGTGACTGGTGGCCACTGTAGAGCCACTATCCTCCCTCTCCCCTTATAATAGGTAATTACATTGCTCAACATCCCCCCTTGTAACTGACTCTTACTGGGGGTCAATTCAGGGTTATTCTGCTGTAGGAATTCAATGGAATCAATCCCAAGTTGATTGGGTTACTGGTTGCCACTGTAGAGCCACTAATCTTCCTCCCCCCCTTATAATAGGTAATTACATTACTCAACATCCCCCCCTAGTAACCGACTCTTACTGGGGGTCAATTCGGGGTTGTTTGACTGTAGGAATTCAATGGAATTGACCCCAAGTGGATAGAGCCACTGGTTACCACTGCAGAGCCACTAGTCTCCGTAAAGGATATGGTATAGTAAGAAGAAGATGCAGATGCAGCAGTCATGCAAACCAGTCAGACAGGCCCTTATGTAGACCAACTCAGACAAACCATTATGCAAATAAGGTTTTAATTAACTGTTTTAGTTAAAAGGTAACAGTTAGCTGGTTACGATTCAAGTTATTAGTTAGTCAGGGTGAGGATCATATTAATATATTATTTTTAGTTGCAATAAGTGAAACCTTTATTAGCAGCACTTTCTTGGCTGTATTATACTTCACCAAGGAATTAGAAGCACTACTAGTAAACTGAAGGAGATAGAACTTCAGGGACCCATTATCAACAAAATGACCAAAATGCTGGCACAAAATTAATTCAAAATTCTTTGGGGGATCGTTAGGGCATCCCAATACAATCAGTTTAAGCCATAAATTAAACAATCGGTGGTCCCATTCTTGAGATATATGTAAAACACTCCATTTATACCATTATGCAGCCCAGCTATTGTATTGCACTCTATAAATCACAATTTCATGTCCATTCGATAGGCACAGTGAACTAATGGTGGGCCCACAGAAAATTCCGATTTTTAGAGCATTTGGTATGTCGTGGTGGAAGATAGTAAGGTTTTAGGAGGAGGCATAAGTATAAGTAGCTATAGACTGCTCTAAAAATCGGGGTTTCATATTCAATCGATAGCCCCAGTGTCATAGAGGTGGGGAATACAAAAATCCCGATTTATGGACCATTTGGGGTACCGCAATCAGTGATATAAGGGGTATGGGGGGGTATATCTCCAACTTATCACAGAGCTCTTTAAAAATCAGGATTTTATGTTCAATCGATAGCACTAGTGTCACAGATACTGGGAATACAAAAATCCTGATTTATAGACCATTTGGGGTACCGCAATAAGCTATATAAGGGGTATGGGGGGGTATATCTCCAACTTATCACAGAGCTCTTTAAAAATCAGGATTTCATGTTCAATCGATAGCAGTAGTGTCATAGAGGCTCGGAATAACAAAATCCTGATGTATAGGCAGAATAAGGTACCGCAATAAGCTATATAAGGGGTATGGGGGGGTATATCTCCAACTTATTACAGAGGTCTTTAAAAACCTGGGTTTTATATTCAATCAATAGCCCCAGTGTCATAGAGGTGGGGAATACAAAAATCCTAAGTTATAGACCATTTGGGGTACCGCAATCAGTTATATAAGGGGTATGGGGGGGTATATCTCCAACTTATTACAGACATCTTTAAACATCATAATTTCATGTTCAATCAATAGCACTAGTGTCATAGATGCTCGGAATAACAATATATGGGTAGAATAAGGCACTCCAATAAGGTATATAAAGGGTATGAGGGAGTATATCTCCAACTTATCACAGACCTCTTTAAACATCACAATTTCATGTTCAATCAATAGCACCAGTGTTATAGATGCTCGGAATAACAATATATGGTCAGAATGAGGTACTGCAATAAGCTATATAAGGGGTATGGGGGAGTATATCTCCAACTTATCACAGACCTCTTTAAACATCACAATTTCATGTTCAATCAATAGCACCAGTGTTACAGATGCTCGGAATGACAATATATGGACAGAATGAGGCACTGCAATAAGCTATATAAGGGGTATAGGGGGGTATATCTCTAACTTATCACAGAGCTCTCTGAGCATCAGGATTTCATGTTCAATCAATAGCACCTGTGTTACAAACATTGGGAATAGTCCAATCATCATGTGTAGATAGACTGGGGTGCCGCAAGAAGTATACAGGAGGTAGGGGGGGGTATACCTAACTATATTATACGGTTTCTCGGGTACCAAGAAACTTTAGGTCAAAAGCGCTAGTTCTAATAGACCTGGGGGGGTGCGGGAGGGGTGCGCGATCCATTTGGCTGCCTCAGTTAAGCTCTCACTATCCGGATTGCTGAGTTACCACTGCTTCTTTAGTTTCAAAGTTTCTGGGGGGGGGGCGAGAAACTTTCGATGAAACCGCTAGTTGTAAAGTACCTGGGGGGGTGCGGGAGGGCCACGCAATCCATTTGGCTACCTCAGTTAAGCTTCCACCTGAAAAGTTTTTTTAGAGGGGGGGGGAAAACTTGCATTAAAACCGCTGTTAACTAAGCACCTAACTATATTATCGGCTTACTGGGGTGCCCAGTAACTTTAGGTCAAAAGCGCTACTCACTGAGAAGGCCATTAGATAGCCCTCACTCTCCCGATCACCAAGAGGATTTTTTTTTCGCTTGGAACTTCCTGGTTGCCGCGCTAGGAGGTGTTTCGTCCCTCCAGAGTACCGCGTTAGAGGGGGCACGAGGAGCAAGCAGCTGAATCACCCTAACTATATTATCGGCTTACTGGGGTGCCCAGTAACTTTAGGTCAAAAGCGCTACTCACTGAGAAGGCCATTAGATAGCCCTCACTCTCCCGATCACCAAGAGGATTTTTTTTTCGCTTGGAACTTCCTGGTTGCCACGCTAGGAGGTGTTTCGTCCCTCCAGAGTACCGCGTTAGAGGGGGCACGAGGAGCAAGCAGCTGAATCACCCTTTACCCCCCTTGCAACTGACTCTTACTGGGGGTCAATTCGGGGTTATTTGGGTGCAGGAATTCAATGGAATTAACCCCGAGTGGATAGGACCACTGGTTGCTGCTGCAGAGCCACTAGTCTTACCCTACCCTTTGCAATAGGCAACTGTGATTGCTCAACATCCCCCCCTAGTAACTGACTCTTACCAGGGGTCAATTCGGGGTTAATCAACTGTAGGAATTCAATGGAATTGACCCCAAGTGGATAGAGCCACTGGTTACCACTGCAGAGCCACTAGTCTCCTCTTACCCCCTTATAAGAGGCAGCCACTATTGCTCATCATCCCCCCTAGTAACTGACTCTTACTGGGGGCCAATTCGGGGTTAAGCTGCTGTAGAAATCCAATGGAATTGATCCCAAGTGGATTTGGCAACTGGTTGCCACTGTAGAGCCACTAGTCTCCCTCCCCCTTATAATAGGCAACCATGATTGCTCAACATCCCCTCCTAGTAACTGACTCTTACTGGGGGTCAATTCGGGGTTGTCTGACTGTAGGAATTCAATGGAACCAATCCCAAGTGGATTGGGCAACTGGTTGCCACTGTAGAGCCACTAGTCTTCCTTCCCCCTTAAAATAGGTAATTACATTGCTCAACATCCCCCCTAGTAACTGACTCTTACTGGGGGTTAATTCAGGGTTGTTTTACTGTAGGAATATAATGGAACCAATCCCAAGTTGATTGGGTCACTGGTTGCCACTGTAGAGCCACTAGTCTCCCTCCCCCTTATAATAGGTAACCATGATTGCTCAACATCCCCTCCTAGTAACTGACTCTTACTGGGGGTCAATTCGGGGTTGTCTGACTGTAGGAATTCAATGGAATTGACCCCAAGTGGATAGAGCCACTGGTTACCACTGCAGAGCCACTAGTCTCCTCTTACCCCTTATAAGAGGCAGCCACTATTGCTCATTGTCCCCCCTAGTAACTGACTCTTACTGGGGGCCAATTTGGGGTTAATCCGCTGTAGGAATCCAATGGAATCGATCCCAAGTGGATTGGGCAACTGGTTGCCACTGTAGAGCCACTAATCTTCCTTCCCCCTTAAAATAGGTAATTACATTGCTCAACATCCCCCCTAGTAACTGACTCTTACTGGGGGTCAAGTCAGGGTTATTCCGCTGTAGGAATTCAATGGAACCAATCCCAAGTTGATTGGGTGACTGGTTGCCACTGTAGAGCCACTAGTCTCCCTCCCCCCCTTATAATAGGTAATTACATTACTCAACATCCCTCCCTAGTAACTGACTCTTACTGGGGGTCAATTCGAAGTTGTTTGACTGCAGGAATTCAATGGAATTGACCCCAAGTGGATAGACCCACTAGTTACCACTGCAGAGCCACTAGTCTCCTCTTACCCCCTTATAAGAGGTAGCCACTATTGCTCATCATCCCCCCTAGTAACTGACTCTTACTGGGGGTCAATTCAGAGTTATTTCACTGTACGAATTCAATGGAACCAATCCCAAGTTGATATGGTGACTGGTGGCCACTGTAGAGCCACTATCCTCCCTCTCCCCTTATAATAGGTAATTACATTGCTCAACATCCCCCCTTGTAACTGACTCTTACTGGGGGTCAATTCAGGGTTATTCTGCTGTAGGAATTCAATGGAACCAATCCCAAGTCGATTGGGTTACTGGTTGCCACTGTAGAGCCACTAATCTTCCTCCCCCCCTTATAATAGGTAATTACATTACTCAACATCCCCCCCTAGTAACCGACTCTTACTGGGGGTCAATTCGGGGTTGTTTGACTGTAGGAATTCAATGGAATTGACCCCAAGTGGATAGAGCCACTGGTTACCACTGCAGAGCCACTAGTCTCCGTAAAGAATATGGTATAGTAAGAAGAAGATGCAGATGCAGCAGTCATGCAAACCAGTCAGACAGGCCCTTATGTAGACCAACTCAGACAAACCATTATGCAAATAAGGTTTTAATTAACTGTTTTAGTTAAAAGGTAACAGTTAGCTGGTTACGATTCAAGTTATTAGTTAGTCAGGGTGAGGATCATATTAATATATTATTTTTAGTTGCAATAAGTGAAACCTTTATTAGCAGCACTTTCTTGGCTGTATTATACTTCACCAAGGAATTAGAACCACTACTAGTAAACTGAAGGAGATAGAACTTACTACTCAGAGTTAGGCCTTTATGTCTCTCCTTCCCCCTCACAATTCCAGATCTCACCTTGCAGTAATTGGATTCATGCCAGATTTGATACAGAGCATTGCCCCATATGCTATTACTCACCCCATTCACAACAGGCTATGGGGATTCACCCTTTATGTGGAAATATAGATATCTCTTATCCTCCCCCCCAGTTCCAAATCTCAACTTCCACTGATTTGATTCACTCTAGATTTGGTACAGAGTGTTGCCCATCATGCCATTGCTTATTCCATTCACCATAAGGCTTGGAGATTAGGCCCAGAGGGAGTTATACCCCCCCCATGCACCATACTAGGCAAGGTCATTCCTCAGTATCCCCACTTTCAACCTGCTCTTACTGTGTAGGCAAATAAGACGATTTAGGTGTGGGAATTCAATGGAATTGCTCCCCAGTCCATACATCCATTTGTTGTTGCTGTAGAGGCAATGGTCTCCCTCTGCCCCTATAACACAAAGTTCATTCAAATACAGCACAAGAACTGCTGAATGCAGAGACACGAAATTTGGCCCAGACAATGGATATATAATGATAGATATCTGGGACCAAATCTGAGGTGATTCCATCTATTAGATGTTGCCAAAGGTTGGTGAGAATACTAGGGTGTCATTATGGGACTCATACACATCCAGCCCAAGAACTGCTGCACCCAGACACACGAAATTAGGCGGGGCAATGGATACATACCGGTGGATGTTTGGGATTAAATTTGAAGTGATTTCAACTATTAGACATTGTGAAAATAAAGTGACAATATGACAGTGTCATTATGGGATTGACTTGAATACATCACAAGAACCGCTGCATCTGAGCACACGAAATTAGGTGGGCCAATTGGCATACAATGGGGGATATGCTGTATGAATTTTGAAGTGATTCCAACCACTGGATATTGTGCAACTCAAGTGAGTTACACTGGTGACGTGAGGGCAACGAGAGCTTATGTCACTGATCACTCTCGTTCATACTGACCGCCACACCCTGCTTAGGCCCCAGTGAGCATCAGACGAGTAGACCTTCAAGGTCTACTCTTTTCGCGCTGTCATTTGCTGCCAACTGCTAACCACTACCACCTCTTCATCCAGGACTGCTCCAGCTGACCGCGACGGCCACGACCACGACGGCCACGACCACGACCACTTCCATGCACCAGCCCGGGCTTGGAACAGTCTCAGAGGACACAAAGAATGGGCTTTAGGGCCCATTCTTTCGGGGCCTTGCAGCCCCCACCACGACCGAGCGCCCATTGGCGCTTACATCAGCGAACACCCTCACCACCACCACCATCAT
Source organism: Porpolomopsis calyptriformis (assembly GCA_951640195.1). Taxonomy (NCBI): domain Eukaryota; kingdom Fungi; phylum Basidiomycota; class Agaricomycetes; order Agaricales; family Hygrophoraceae; genus Porpolomopsis; species Porpolomopsis calyptriformis. The sequence goes on along the minus strand of OX621172.1, from coordinate 44,159 downwards.
CACCGCCGCTGCCACCTCCTCCTCCTTGCCCCCGTCCCCCATCCCCTCGCGAATCCCGGCCGACACAACAGCGGTGGAGGGAGCACCCCCAGAATGGGAAGATGTACCCGTTCTGGGGGTGTGCTCTTGCTCTCCCCCCATCGCGACCCCCTCCTCGCTCGACCCCGTCCCGACCCCCCGCGACCGCAACCCCGCCCTCTGAAGGACCGAGACGGCCGACAGACCAGCGGTGGAGGGAGCCCCCCCAGAATGGGCAGACGTGCCCGTTCTGGGGGTGTGCCCTTGCCCCCCCCCCACCACCCCCCCTCGCCGCTCAACCGCATCCCGACCCCCCACGACGTCGTCCCCGCCCTAGGCACGACCGAGACGAGCCCAGGCGCACGAAACGAACGGGCGGAGATGCCCGCTCGTTCGCGGTGACTCGTGGTGCCCGACCACGACCACCCACGACCCCCCCTCGCCGCTCAACCCCGTCCCAACCCCCCACGCCCTCACCCCCGCCCTACGCGCGGGCGAAACGAACCAGAGGTTCGACTGGGGCACGAAACGGACGGGCGGAGACGCCCGTTCGTTGGCGGTGAGTCATGTTGCCCGACCACCACCACCATCACCACCCCTCGCCGTCCCACTGCGTCCCGACCCCCCACACCCTCGCCCCCGTCCCACGCACGACAGGGACGACCTAGTCAATCGCCCAGAGCACGGAACGAATGGGCTGAGATGCCCGCTCGTTCGCGTTGACTTGTGGTGCCCGACCACGGCCACCCACGACCACCCTTCGCCGTCCCACCGCGTCCCGACCCCCCACGCCCTCGCCCCCGCCTTACGCACGGCCGGGGCGACCGAGCGAATCGCCCAGCGCACGGAACGAACGGGCGAATCGCCCAGCGCACGGAACGAACGGGCGGAGATCCCTGTTCGTTCGCGCTGACTCGTGGTACCCGAGCACCACCAACACCACCTCCACCTCCACCTCCCCTCACCCCACCGCGTCCCGACCCCCGACCCCCTACCTCCCCTCGCCCCCCCACCGCGTCCCAACCCCCCACAACCCCTTCACCTCCACACGAGGTGGGGGGGGGTCTCCTGACTGCGAAACGGGTGAGCATTAGGGCTCACCCGTTTCGCGCGGCTTGTCCCTACACCACCACCACCACCACCACCACCACCACCATCACCGTCACCACCACCACTGTCACCACCACCATCGTCACCACCACCACCATCTCCACCACGGCTACCACCATCGCCACCACCACCACCACCACCACCAACGACCCCCGACCCCCGACCAACGACCGAGACGGGTGGGCGTTAGGGCCTCGCCCTTGATCCCCACCCCCTCGTTGACGAGACGCCGACCACCCACCCACGCTTACGTCGGCGACGCGCCAACCACCCCTCCCCCCCGCGCTTACGTCGATGGACAACCTCGCGCTTGTTTATCCGTCACCAGGGCGATACGATGAGGCTGGGGCCCTCTTCGAGCGGGCGTTTACAACTCACAGGGATGGTACGACGAGGCTTAGGCACCCCTCGAGCGGGCGCTGACCATGCATCCACACTTACGTCGACAACCTCGCGAGCGTTTACAACTCACAGGGACGACACGACGGGTAGGAGGGGTCTCCTGAGCGCGAGACGGGTGAGCATTAGGGCTCACCCGTTTCGCGCGGCTTGTCCCTACACCACCACTGTCACCACCACCACCGTCATCACCACCATCGTCACCACCACCATCCCCACCATCCCCACCACCCCCACCATCTCCACCACGGCCACCACCATCCCCACCACCACCACCACCAACGACCCCCGACCAACGACCGAGACGGGTGGGTGTTAGGGCCTCGCCCTTGACCCCCCACCCCCTTGTTGACGAGACGCCGACCACCCACCCACGCTTATGTCGGTGACGCGCCAACCACCCCACCCACCCGCGCTTACGTCGATGGACAACCTCGCATGCGTTTACCGGTCACAAGGACGATACGACGAGGCCGGGGCCCTCTTCGAGCGGGCGTTTACAACTCACAAGGATGGTACGACGAGGCTTAGGCACCCCTCGAGGGGGCGCTGACCACGCATCCACACTTACATCGATGCACAACCTCGCGGACGTTTACAACTCACAGGGACGACACGATGGGTAGGAGGGGTCTCCTGAGTGCGAAACGGGTGAGCATTAGGGCTCACCCATTTCACGCGGCTTATCCCTACACCACCACTACCACCAACCGCCCCTGACCAACGACCGAGACGGGTGGGCGTTAGGGCCTTGCCCTTGACCCCCACCCCCTCGTTGATGAGACGCCGACCACCCATCCACGCTTACGTCGGCGACGCGCCAACCACCCCACCCCCCCCCCCCCCCCCGCGCTTACATCGATGGACAACCTCACACGCGTTTACCAGTCACAAGGACGATACGATGAGGCTGAGAAACCCTGCAAGTGGGCATTAGCTGGCCACGAGGACCATCTGGGTGCTGACCACCCTACATGCCAACCTCACAGGTATTTAGCAGAGGGACAATGGGGCAGAGACACTGTGTGAGGGTCATTTGTAGATAGATATATGCAAATAATATATGATGATTTGGTATAATGGTTAACATTGTATAATTTGTTGAACACTCCATGGAGTGCATTGAGGCTGAGGGTTCTAATCCACCCAAGGCCAGAGGCGTCGTTCCTATGGGATTTAAGCCCCCGCAGATTGTCAATTGACTACTAAGCCTCTAGTTATATTTGCTGGCCATGGCGAGCAATTTGGAGATAAACTATATAACCCAATAATGGTTTAAGTGTGCTGGCCATGGCGAGCAGTCTCTCGATTAGATTATAATGTGGATGTAGTTGAAAGATGATCCCCCTTTTTTTTTCTAAGTTGAAAAAAAGTTTCGAAATAATTTTAACTTGTAAAATATACAGATATTCACATATCATGGATGTATGGACTGGGGAGCAATTCCATTGAATTCCTACACCATGTGGAGGCAATGGTTTCCCTCTGCCCCTGTAATACAAAGTTCATTCAAATACAGCACAGGAACTGCTTAATGCAGAGACATGAAATTTGGCCAGGTGATGGATATATAATGATAGATATCAGGGACCCATTATCAACAAAATGACCAAAATGCTGGCACAAAATTAATTCAAAATTCTTTGGGGGATCGTTAGGGCATCCCAATACAATCAGTTTAAGCCATAAATTAAAAAAATCGGCGGTCCCATTCTTGAGATATATGTAAAACACTCCATTTATACCATTATGCAGCCCAGCTATTGTATTGCACTCTATAAATCACAATTTCATGTCCATTCGATAGGCACAGTGAACTAATGGTGGGCCCACAGAAAATTCCGATTTTTAGAGCATTTGGTATGTCGTGGTGGAAGATAGTAAGGTTTTAGGAGGAGGCATAAGTATAAGTAGCTATAGACTGCTCTAAAAATCGGGGTTTCATATTCAATCGATAGCCCCAGTGTCATAGAGGTGGGGAATACAAAAATCCCGATTTATGGACCATTTGGGGTACCGCAATCAGTGATATAAGGGGTATGGGGGGGTATATCTCCAACTTATCACAGAGCTCTTTAAAAATCAGGATTTTATGTTCAATCGATAGCACTAGTGTCACAGATACTGGGAATACAAAAATCCTGATTTATAGACCATTTGGGGTACCGCAATAAGCTATATAAGGGGTATGGGGGGGGTATATCTCCAACTTATCACAGAGCTCTTTAAAAATCAGGATTTCATGTTCAATCGATAGCAGTAGTGTCATAGAGGCTCGGAATAACAAAATCCTGATGTATAGGCAGAATAAGGTACCGCAATAAGCTATATAAGGGGTATGGGGGGGTATATCTCCAACTTATTACAGAGGTCTTTAAAAACCTGGGTTTTATATTCAATCAATAGCCCCAGTGTCATAGAGGTGGGGAATACAAAAATCCTAAGTTATAGACCATTTGGGGTACCGCAATCAGTTATATAAGGGGTATGGGGGGGTATATCTCCAACTTATTACAGACATCTTTAAACATCATAATTTCATGTTCAATCAATAGCACTAGTGTCATAGATGCTCGGAATAACAATATATGGGTAGAATAAGGCACTCCAATAAGGTATATAAAGGGTATGAGGGAGTATATCTCCAACTTATCACAGACCTCTTTAAACATCACAATTTCATGTTCAATCAATAGCACCAGTGTTATAGATGCTCAGAATAACAATATATGGTCAGAATGAGGTACTGCAATAAGCTATATAAGGGGTATGGGGGAGTATATCTCCAACTTATCACAGACCTCTTTAAACATCACAATTTCATGTTCAATCAATAGCACCAGTGTTACAGATGCTCGGAATGACAATATATGGACAGAATGAGGCACTGCAATAAGCTATATAAGGGGTATAGGGGGGTATATCTCTAACTTATCACAGAGCTCTCTGAGCATCAGGATTTCATGTTCAATCAATAGCACCTGTGTTACAAACATTGGGAATAGTCCAATCATCATGTGTAGATAGACTGGGGTGCCGCAAGAAGTATACAGGAGGTAGGGGGGGGTATACCTTCAAGTTATCACAGAGCTCTCTGAGCATCAGGATTTCATGTTCAATCAATAGCATCAGTGTTATAAACATTGGGAATAGTCTAATCCTCGTGTATGGATTGACTAGGGTGCCGCAATAAGTATATAAGATATCATGGGGTGGTATACCTTTAACTTATCAGAGAGCTCTCTAATCATCGGGATTTTATGTTAAATCAACAGCATTAGTGTTACAAAGGTCAGGAGTAGTCTAATCCTCATGTGTGGAATGATTGGGGTATAGTATGTAAGAAGTATCGGATGATATACCTTCAACTTATCACAGAGCTCTCCGAGTATCAGGATTTTATGTTCAATCAATAGCATGAGTATTACAAAGGTTAGGAATAGTTCAATCATCACGTGTGGATTAACTAGGGTGCCGCAATAAGTATACAACAGGTATGGGAGGGTATACCTTCAACTTATCAGAGAGCCCTCTAAGCATCAGGATTTTATGTTCAATCAATAGCATTGGTGCTACAAACATCAGGAGTAGTCCAATCCTCATGTGCGGAATAATTGGGGTACCGTAATTAGCATGCAAGAGGTATCAGAGGTTATACCTTCAACTTCTCACCGAGCTCTCTAACCATCAGCATGTTATGTTCAATCAATAGCATTAGTGTGATAACATCCCAGAATAACCACATCCCCATGGGCAGACTGATTGGGGTACCACAATGAGCAGTGTAACACATATAGGTAGAATAGACCTGTGAATATATAATCTTCAAATCGATACATTAGCTACTAGATTGCTCTGATCCTGGCTCATCTGTGTACTCTAATGAATCGGAATCGGAATCAGACTCTAAATCTGCCCGTTCCCTAGCAGCCTTGACTCTTGACTGAGATCTACCTACTATATGTCTTCCTGAACCTGAATCTTCTCTCTCCGCATCTTTCCTAGCAGCGTTCATTCTTGACCGAGTTATCCGCACACCACTCACCCCCTTTCTTCCCTCGTCTTTCTGGGCAGCCTTGGCCTTTGAGCGAGTAACCCTAACCTGTTGCTCTTTCCCGCTCTCTGAACCTGAAGGATTGTTGTCTGCTTTCCGTCTCACAGGAGGCTTTCGTTTTTGGTAGATTTTGGCAGACTTTCGGCTCCGAATAGGTGGTTTTATCGATCTCCCCAAGGTTTCATCTAGTCGTCTCTGAAGTATATTCTTTGAAGCATGAGGCCTTTTTAGGACCTGAGTTCGTGGACGCGCAGCCACCTCTTTCCCAATTTCTTCAATCCGATAGAACTTTGAATTCGAAATAAAGTTGATCTTGCCTGATTTCATCCCCCATATGACTTGTTTCCCCTTTTTATTCGATAGGCCACCTACAGGAAGGCATTGTAACTGGCCAAATATGTTGTCCAATTCACGGCAGAGCTGATCACCTTCATCCATATCCCAATCCACAAGATATTGGTGGTAAGTGGAGATATATCCTCCAGGCTTGGTGTATGGTTTCCAGACTGAATTCTCTGGGATCTGGATAGTTTGTTCAGGGAAGAAGGTTGCCCGACGTGCTGAAAATGATAGATCACGGGAGTGACTCAAAGGAAGCTTTCCTTTAAGGCCACAGCTCGAAGGAAGGAATCGGCAACGGTCAATGCCTATGATATGCTGAATCGCAGGTACCGTCCAAGTCTCCATTGCTTCCTGAACTGTGGTTGGCTTGGGTAAAACACCTGCTGATGCAAACTGCTCTGCCAGACTTAGCCACAGCTGATGCGTGAACTCAACAAACAACAGCTTCGTGTAAAGCAGTTCAGGAGCTTCCCAGTCATCATCCAACCTCCATTCCCTAAGGAAAATCTCTGGCTCGGTTTCCAACAGTTTCTGAATTCTTGACCAAGATGGATCGGGACCCCAAGGGCACGCATCTTGCTGATACATTTGAATAAGGTGATATGGCTGGTTGGCTTGAGTTGCCTGTGGCTTCTTCAAGGACTGTCCATACGCTTGGATAACCTCAGCTGGATCCTCCTCCGGTAGTTCTCTTAGAGATAGCACTCCTTTCTTCAACTTGAGGTCGTGAAGAAAGAACATTCCGAACCTCCACATTATCGAACTGAAACGAAGGTCTCGCAACACATCATTCAAGAATGTGTGCTTTATCCTTGGCGTGACCATGGTGTGCTTAATCAGGTGGATGATAAGCGTAGCCATCATTCCATAGTTGCTTGGTCGATTTCGTGAAAGGTGTAGTTGGACGTTTTGAAACTCTGCTAGCCTTCTTGCCAACAACTTGAAAAAGAGGCTCGACTTGATCCAAATGATAGGGTCAGATGACATATAGTCTTGTGCCTGGCAATCATTAGACATTTCTAGTTTGCAGTTATTTCGCTGCTTACCTTTTCAGATGCTACATCAAGAAGCTTTATAATGGCTAACCCACTCCCTCTAACTTCTTCTCTAACGCCGAATGACTGGATTTGAGAAGATTGAAACAGCTTTTTCCAGTGATCACAGCTAGTCATGAATCGGTCATTTGTCTTGACTGCATCACAGTCATCACATAGGTAGTTCGTTTGGCCAGGAAGTCGCACCACCTCAAAGCAAAGGTTGTAGCTGGATCGGAAGCAAAGGTGTACAAGCCGACTTTTCTTCAACTTGGTTTCAGCCTGTCTCCCTCCATAAGCTCCAAACATGGCAGTATAATGGGTCATTCCTTTTTTCATCCCCATAAGGTCGTACGAGTCGTCGATCCTATCTAACCTCCACAGCCCTACCAATGGCTCCTGATCCTCCCTAGAAGGAGGATGGTATGAAATCCCAAGATCAAGCAAGAGTTCTCCATGCGATCGGTCCTTCATATAATCCCAGTCCATGTTAGGAATCATCGAACAGAGTGCCTGATATATATTCTCGGTTGGGTGGTGCTGCTTAGAGAGCAGTTTGATACCTCGAGCATCTACAACAAAGAAAAAGGACCCGAATCGGCCTAGGAGATCGGGCTGGTTATTTATGATGTCGCAGAGAGTGGTTCGCATGGAAGAAAATGCTTCAGGTGTGAGGGGAATGGTCTTGGTCGTACGTCTTGTCCCTATTTTCCATTGGAGATTACTGACGCTTGTAGGAAGATACTCCATAATTCCGGTGTAGTTGGCTAAAACCACTGGCAGAGCAGGCATGATCACTTGTGAGAACCACAACTCCTGTACCTCCCTTGGCATCAGAGTAGTCATTCTATGCGTTCCTGGGTCTTTCCTAATCATACGAGGGAAGAAGACGTAGGTGTTAAATTGGCCTGATCCTTGACCCATCTGCCCGAAATGGGTATGTGGCAAGGCACTAAGTGGATACCTTTTAGACCTCTGCCTAGGATTTCGAGTGGTAGGTGGTTGTAGAACCTGGACATAGACATGATTGTTGATAGAGAATGGAGGTTTGTCGTCTAACAGTGGAAGAAGGTGAATATTGATTGGACCAATGAACTGTGGTTTATGCGTGACCCATATGACGCTGTCGATATCCACCGACACTGACACTTCTTCATCGTCCAGGTTTACTCTATCCTTCTCCAAGTCGAAGTAGATGAATTTGTTGTTGCGTGCTTTACCTTTTACAAACACACCCTGGCTCTCTGATGTCCCTTCCACCCCTCCCGCCTCATCCAACATATCCTGAGCACCCATCACAGTCACATCTGGGTTGTCCATAGCTGGTAGGGAATTCAGCACCTCAGAAGAATGAGAAGATAACGAGGATGGGTATGCAACTGGAGATGATGGTAAACATCCACTTGCTTGATCACTTGAATCCCAGTGTGGAAGAAGGTGGTCATTGAGGAGAACCGGTTCCTGGTTATTGAACATAGAGAAAAAATCGGCCTGCAACCTATAGCCTCTATCCCTCCAGATACTCCAGTGCTTGCCCAATACAAGCATTCCATTGGTGTCAAAGGTCCACGTGTTTGGAATGATATCAGCTTGATCCTCGGAGCAAACCAACATAGCTGATTCGTAGTCATCAAAAGGCCGCTCATCAACGCTTGTTGCTAATGCTTCTTCACCCCCATTCCCATTTAGCTCAACCTCTGGAAGTTGGATTTCAGGTAGAGACCTTCTGGAAGGCTGAGGTGGTAGGTTGATTACAATGGAATCATCATCGTTGTCATCATTGTCATTGTCATTGTCATCATCATTGTGATTGTTGTCGTCATTGCTGGCATTGCCATCCTTGTCGTGACTATCCAGAAGATGGCCTAGTTGATTAATATAGGTAGCCTCTTTAGATTGATTATCACAGGTAATCGGAATGAGATAATACTCACACTTCATACGAGCAGTTGCAAGCGCAAGTGCTATTACCTCGAAACGCTTGAATTTTAAAAGCCCAGCCTTCATATCATTCACAACCTCAGAATTGGGTTCCATGGAATACCGAAGCAGGGTCTGAGTCTTGTTCCAGAAGTCATATGATTTTTGTACAGTTTGAAGCGCAGTGAGAAATATTCTCTCTCGCATCGCATGAACACATTGCAATTTGGGTGCAAGTGGGTGTTGGTTAATGTCTGTGGAATACATCCAACCATTATCAAAGATTTCTTGGCAAAGCGATGCCATCCAGGAACCAGTGTCGGCCTCACTCTGTTGAAATATGTATATGAATATGCTTCTTCTGTATAGAAACGAGATTTTCACCGTATTCCAATTCGGTTCGATTACTTGGGGACCTCGCTCATCCAACTCACTACCCAGGATCCACCCAAACACATTAGCAATAGCCCTCCAATAGTAGTTGCCATTCCACTCCGTCCAATCTGAGTACATATTGGTTTCGAGTGGAGCTCCATGGCTAAAAACAAGAACCTTCTCCTGCTGGTAATCAAATAAAGCTAGCCTTTGGGTTGCAGAAGATTGCCATGATAGTGGAGGGAAAAATAACACAGGCTTTTTCGGGATAGCAACGTGAGGTGGAAGAAGGAGAGTTTTATGGATTTCGGTAGACAGGATGTCTTCTTCTTCTCTTATTACCCTGCTCACCGTTTCCGAGTCTAGATAGTAGGAATATCTCTGAGATGGCATCTGGGGTTGAATGGACATATACCATGATTTCAAAAGGTAAATTTCTATGACCGCGTGATCCAGGTGGTTTCCAGGCTTAGCAGATCCCAATGATTGACAAGCTGAAGCCCATATCCTTGGATCTGCTAGCTTCGTGTCTAATATCCTTAATGAGTCTAATCACCACCAATAATATAAGAACATACCTATAAAAAGCTCTTGCTCAGATCGTGGTAGATTCAATCGAATGGCATTTTTTGCTAGTAAATGAGAATGAGCGCTGTCACTTTCACTGGATCCAATGAAATCTGATCCGTTATTGCTAGCTGGCGACGATGATCGGCTTGTTGAGCTTCTAAAAGTTTAGTATTTAACCTAACATTTCGAATGATAGATTTATTCACCGGTGTCTGGTTTCAAATCGCGAGTTGTTCCTTCTAATATCCACCGAAGGCTCTGAAGGAGAGCTATAATCACTAAACCTAACCAGTATTAATACGCAAGTATCTTATGATTTCTCTTAAAATACATACCATGCTTTCGCCACCTGGAAAATAAATAAATGTAAGTTATTATTGTCATAGGTTAATTGAGACATACAGCGTCATTATCCTTTCTACTTATTGCGTTTTGGACCCTTGAAGGACCTGGCTGGGGACCTAAGGGAGCCAATGGAGGTATCGATATATATTGCTGATCCGAATTCTGGATGTTAAGATGATTTAGGCTAATTAACGTTGTCTGTAATAATGTGAGCACTTTAACCTTGAAAACAGATATACACTTACTGAGTATACTGGCTTTTTGTTGATTAATATATGTTTTTTGGAAGGCATATGTTTTTCTCCTAGCATCGGTATTGGCATTGGCATCTTCTCTGCACAAGGCATATTCAGGATATTACGTATATCACTATCATCTGAACCACTAGAAGTCGAATCCCCTTCCTGGTTTATTATGGTTTTATTAGCCTCGTAATGATTTAATTGTGTGAATCGAATTAGATACATAACTACTAGGGATAGGCTTACCTTGGCTAGTGAGGACATAGCTATGATCCTATCTATATCACTGTCATAATCTGCACCTTCATTTGCCTGGTTTGCCATATTGGAGGTTAAGATCGAGAGCTATGTTTGTACAATAGTCGAGACAAAGTGTATCTACATTCACGTGACATATATATAGCTGTGGGAATATAATACGAATAATCAACATTGGTCCGTAGATTTATTATTATGGCACCTACAACCGAGGAAAAACAATGGAAATCTGCAAAAGTCGTAGAATACCTCGAGGTTCCTAATCCAAATGATGGTGAGATATCACCTATGCCTTGTTCTATTTGTTCCGAATCAAAACTTTATAGGCTCTCCTTGCAAATTCGTTAAGAATGACTTGTAAGTGTTTATCGATAATGCTTGAATAGTAGTCATTTGATTATTTCCCTCAAACACAGCTGCCTCATCCGTCACCTTGGCCTCCATGCAAAGGAAGAAAATAATATTATAATGGACGACTACTGGAAAGGTTTGATCCTACAAATAAGAAAAACTACTAAGGTGATACACCTGCTCAAGCTACCCTACCCAATGTTGACAATGTGCTTTAGAACAAGTATCTTGCTAAGGTTTCATGGATGTATACAGCCAAGCAGTTGTTGGAGAGAAGTGATGTTAAGGCTGATACTAAAAGGTTGCATCTCAAAACCTACTCCTTCTCCTGTCACTCTATGTTCTTCTTACTCTTGACAGGTATATAAACACATTTGGAAAGCAAGAGCTGTGTGGCTCTGATTCTACAGATATCATTGATGCGCAAGCCTTGGAAGGTGAGGGTTATTATATCGAGAAGCAGATATAAAAGAATGAACTGAACTGAACTGAAAATTAAACTGTAGATACAATCGACATTGTTATTATTAAAAATCAGATTGAAGATCAACCTCCAGTAACCGCGTATTACATGCGGTAAGCTTGACGATAATACCAACCCATCTATTATACTAAAATTTCTATTAGATACTTCTGGGATGGGCATAGGCAGGCATTGAAGGTGCATTCATTGAACTAAACATATACCCTGTAGTAATCTATTGGGTGGTAGGGCGAGCCAGAAATATGTGGCGCAACTCACTGTTATTCACTTTGGTCCCCCGATACAGAGGAACAACGCTACTGCTGGTCCTGCAAAAGATGGTCCCATCTTACTTGCCTAGGAACCCCTGCCAACATTACCCAGCAGCAGTATCTTAACAATCTCTATGCTATAGAGAAGTTTGCCGACACCCCAAAAATTATACTTCAAGTTGCTTTCCAACCCACAGCTAGGGGAGGTCTCACTTATTTTACAGCCGGAAATATTAGGATCGTGAACAAGGCTAGAAAGTTGCTTTCTTCACAGGAACGCAGTGTCGTCCAAGCCTCTGGATGGATAGCTGCTCACCTCATTGAGGAGTCTCGGTTAAATATGATAGACACTGACTGGGAAAACTGGCTTGAGGCAGAATTCGGCATAGATAACACAGACTCTTATGAGCCATTAGTCGTTACAGACCAAACATACTATACTTGCCCTCGGTGTAGCTCAGATTTGCTTATTTGATACCTTACCATTCTTCTAGCTTATCTAATACCTACTATCCTTCACCGTGTTACTGCTAAAAACTCAGCTATTATGTTCCCCTCCACTATAAAACAAAGTGCAACAGATCTAATGGATGGAATACTGAAAGCAAAGAGAATCGTCGTGCTCTGTGGTAAATCGACCCATCATCATGTTTCATTCAAATACTTACCTACTCTCTAGGAGCAGGAATATCCGTGGCTGCAGGTATTCCATGTTTTAGAGGACCAGACGGCTTATATACTGGCAACGCACTATCTGGATTTACCGGAGTCAACCTGACTGATCTGCTTACTAGCTCATCCCTCGTAGTGAGAAATATATGTTCAAGTGAGGATTAGTTGACCAAGTTAATGTTCTAGACCCAAAAGCAACAATCACTGCATTGTCAGCTCATTGCCACCCTTGCTGAGAAAGCGGCGATCGCACAACCCACTGCCTTCCACCATTTCCTTCGTGCTCTAGACCTCCAAGGAGTGTTACTCCGTGTTTACACTCAAAATATCGATGGTTTGGAGCTCAAGGCTGGGTTACATATGTCCTCAGAAATTCACCCCAGTGATGGACCAGCCCGATGCATTCCATTGCATGGATCCCTAGAGGAACTACGATGCCCTGGCTGCTCCTCCATTTTTATCCTCGAACCATACTACCCCTCTTTGAAAGAGGGCCAACTACCAGAATGCACTGAATGTCAAATCAATATGGAAAAGAGGGTAGAGCAGGGCAAACGCAGAACGACTGTGCCTCGACTCCGACCCAATATCATTCTTTACGGAGAACCACATCCTCGAGGAGAAGAAATAGCAAACGTGCAGCAAAATGATCTTGGGTTAACTACCACCCCCAGTCGCCAACTAGATCTTCTCCTTGTGGTTGGCACTAGCTTGAAAGTGAAGGGTACTACTGACTTTATCAAGCAGTCCGCTAGAATCTTAGCAAAAAATTCCCCCAAATCCAGTTTACAAGCATCGCCTCAAGTTATATATCTCAATAATACCTTTACAAACACAGCTACGTGGGCTGGTATATTCGACGCTTGGATAGACATGGACTGTGAAGAGTTTGCACGGTTGGCATTGAAAAGGATGGAGGAGATGATTGCGTCAGGTGAAATGCTCGAAAGCAACCACACTCAGGTTCAGGTTCTCTATGGAGACAGAAAGCTTAACTACAGACCATCATGGAGGTTATGGTCTTGATAAAATTACTGAATTAGCATCTATTACGCTGCATGCATGTCGCATCAAACTTTCCACAAATATTAATCAACTTGTATTGCTGCATTCCAAGCTAGTTACTATATAAGTCTACTACATACGATTTGTGCTAAACCTGTGTAGACATGTTGAGCTGTGTGCAGGTGTAAATTAGCAAGTTCACATGCGCCACTCCCATCCCATTTTGGTATGCAAATGTGATGTCACGCATAACATATCAAGTTGCTTTGATACTGTATTGATTAACTCCCAGCTATCTTGTCTGTGTATGCGTGAATATCAACTAGCTGTTATGTACTTATGAAGTGATGTGCTATGAAGTGATGTGTGAGGAGCCTAAGTAGTGATCAAGAGCTGTGACTCACACACGAAACTACTTCCAGCACCACAATGGCTATACGCATGCGATTGAATGAATGCTTATTTTTTCACCACATCTAGATAAATTTTATGCTGATTATCTTGTTTTCATGCAGTTATCCACCCACCCCCAAATGTAACTACCCTTGGAACCAAATGATGTGTTCTTCTCGATGCTTGGATGCGGATAATAATCGGTGGTCGAACGATCGCTCTCCTGTTCCACCAAGCGACACCATCTGGCTCTTTGAGGAAATCAGCCACCCTTTCACACAACCTGACTTGACCCTCAAATTGAACCAGCAAAAGCAGATCATTTTACATGCTTTTTGCAAAAGCAGAAACAAACATCGACACTACACTCTCCCTCTATCGACCACACTTCAGATCGCTCTTCTTGACCTTGAATACTGGGCGAATGTTGCTAACCCTCATCCCAGTGCAAATCGTATCACACGTTACCTGGAAAGGCTCAGGTCTGATCTCTGGGTTGAGTTATCACAAAACCATGGCAGCTTTGGCTCTAGCTTCCAACCTAAAACGACAATACCGTGGGCAGTTAGAATGAATCACTTTTTTGGCCACTCTTTCTTCGGCAGACGGGAGTACCTTCAGAAATGCAAGGCAAATGGGTGGACTCCATACACCCATGAAGACCCAACCTTATACCGTAAGAGGCAGCTTCTGCATACACAAGCTTCCCTTATCTCATCATGCTTTCCAATTCAAACTACATAGAATGGCATACTTTATTCGAAACCCATACAAACTGGCTAAGCAGGGGGTTCCAGCTATGTCTCCAGCAGCTAGAATCACACACGAAACCTCCCCGGTTTGACAGAGGGCACTCTGTGACCTGTGCGCTTGCTTTGTTCCTTGGAGTTAACGGTGAGAGTAAATGAAATCAACATCTTGGCTTAGGGATGCTCTAATGCTATATGCTTCTCTTTGCTACTGGCATCAATGAAAATACAGCCCAACAGTGGGCTAACGATGTTCAGGAGAAGAATATCAACCCAGATTCCCATGGATACGGTGTAAATACATCATCACCTACCCATGAGGCTGATCTTGGGTAGGTCTGTAAGACACACATGGTTCACATTCACTCATTGTGATCATTTAGTATTTCACAGCTAGCAATGAATCTTTCAGCTGATAATGATCAGCCAGTGGGATCCCATGGTGCATTTCATTCAGATGAATTTACCAAGCTGATACTGATCCAAGATCCAAGCTGAGATAGAGGGGGGGCAGCCTCAATTCTCCGATAACAGTGTTACCATTCCTCCACGATTCGAAAGGAAGATGAAGACGAAGATGAAGACGAAGATGATAATGAAAGTTTCTTGATGTTTTTTGTTTTTTTACATGCGAACAGCAGCTGCAAGTTACCATGGGACTTACAGATCATTGTAGCCACCTTTCCTCAGCGGTATACCTCACACCTCCACAATCTGTATCCTTCACTTCAATAAATTATAATGAGGATGATGGTTTTCACCGTAATATTTATAACTCCTTCAACCAGATGAAGGAGTAGTGGAATGAATCAAATGGCAAAGAAAATGTCAGGGCTTCTTTGTCACCCTCAAACTTGAGAATACGGCATTCATTTATAGCACATGATCTAATCCAAGTCCTGGATAGAATCATATCGTCTTTGTAGCTTTCAAACTCTTTAATCGAATAAATACCCACGTGACCCCCACACATACGTTCATTATCATGGCCACCCAACCGATAGCCAACAAAGAAGGAGAGCTATTTGATGATGAGGCTTTATGGCCAGCCAAGACATCCACCCTCTTGAATAAACCGTCCAATTTCTGGCGCTTCTCAGAATTATCAACCCAAACAACATTCAAGCTCTTTTTCTACCACAACAACTCACTGCGATCTCGCGAAATACACATCCATTACCGCTCTATCCTTGCTTTCCTTGACCTGAGTCATCGCCACAGCTGCCTTGAAGCAGAGAACCAGGTACGACATGCAGGACGAATCAAACAGTACCTCCAGAACCTCTGTTTGGCCGTGCAGCATGAGTTGTGGTTTGAGGATCGTAAACTGCTCACTCAAGCATCATTGCGATTGAAGACGGTGAAGCAATGGGCCGTCAGAGTCTACCATTCATTTGGACACTCTCAAACAGGTCGCCAACTCTATGCCGATCGTTGCAAAAACGAGAACCGTCTGCCTTATGAAGATGACGATCCGACTCAATATGGTGAGTAATCTTATCAATATTGGGTGCAACAGCTGATATTAAATCGCTCACTGAAGATTGGAAGAGTCACATATCCAGGGTCGTGTCATTTGGGAACGAGATGCTTGCGACCGACACTTGGTCAGACTCTCCAGCGACGGCTGGCACTTCAAGCGATGCCGCTCAAGAGAAATCTGACTCGCTGCAATATCTTATTGCGATCGGATTCATCAACCATCCCAATGAACTGGGCCAAGGAGTGAGCGCCGCTAGTCTTCCCCAAAAACGATCTTTGTCCGATGATGAAGAACCCACGAGTCGAAAAAAACATCAACCAGCTACGATATCTGGTATGTGAAGTTATTCGCATCGCATCATCCTTATGAAGAAGAAGATAACGCATAACATCAGCACCCCTCACCCAGAATAAGCACGACTACTTTACTTCGTTGAGGGGAGTGAACTTTCCCCAGGACGCATCCTCGATTCAATGGGCCAATGGGTCGCAAACCGTACTTCCATGGGTTCACGTTCCGGGCCATCAAAATGCAGTCCGTCCATCATTTTGTGCTCGTTCTTGATCAGCTAACTGAAGCTTTGTTAAGGACGCTAAATTAGTTGAGGTGCTTGCCAAATCACCTGATGGTTCATCTGCAACCCATTCGATAAACAACTGGGACTTGGATGAAACTAACTATGTCGTTATCCCACCAAGAGAACCTTCCCAACCACTTCATGCCATCGATGAAGCCGTGCGACTCCATCTCGCTAATCAGCGATGCATTATATTACAGGGTCAACATCTTGAAGGTCCGGAGACGTTTTGTAAGGAGGAGATCGAGGCAGCAAGGGGTCCATTAAGCCAGCCAGTTCAGTGGCATGGTACGTAAAATCCATCTCTACGATTACTGTGGTTTAATACTGTATAGACGCAAGATTGCGTGCAGTCGGTAGGTCCAAGAAGGAGTCAGATGGCATCATCCACAGCCACTCTTCCCTGGGGGAGTTTATCGAGGCATCTGAGGATGTAGACATCTGTGGAAATATCCTGGATGCCCCTTCACTGAGAAATGCCGCCCCCTCTATTATATGGTAAGAGTGCTGAGAGCTTGTACATTGGCTTATTTCAACAAGTAACCTTAACAGTCGAATAAGTGACGAAGCACTCGCATTCCAGCTCACAAAACATGAATCATTCGCGAAGTTTTGGAAGCACCCTCCAAAGGACAAGTCGAAGCATCACAAGATGCCGAATACTCGACAAGAACTAGTCCTTCCAGGGCCACAGGTTATTCGGATGTGCACCTGGCAAATGATGCAGTGGAACCTGCTGACGCATGCTGGCTTCGTAACATTCCCCCACAAGGATGCTAACGGCTTGTGTACCTGGATCTATGCGCACGCCGGGATAAAAATTTGGGCCATTATTCGACCTAGATACACAAAAAGTCACAACTCCCGGAACAAGTTGCGCAGCCTGCACAAGGATATTTGCTTCAGTCAACTACACCAACTGAATCAACATGCTCAGATTTTCACGACGTTTCTTTCTGCAGGGGAGATTCTGTAAGTTTTTATATTATTAACGCTCTAAAAATTGATTACTCATGCTCATATATTGATTCTATGTGTCAGAATTATGCCTCCTGGCATTTGGCATGCCGTATACACCCCCACGCCAAGCTATTGTTCGGGAGGTCACTTTTATACCTATGAGACGCTTCACCTCACTGAACAATCGCGGGACTTCGACCATATGCATGGTCATTTTTCAACAAATGCAAATCACCACGTCTCAAGGTTGCTTTCTCGCATGGTTTTAGCGCTTCCACATGTCGCCAAAAGTCGAAGTGAGCACGTGAATGAATGATATCCCCTCATTTTTGTTTAAAAGCTAGCTTTCCAGAAATATATCGACGGCCATTCTTGGCGCTGGCCAGAATGATTCTCAAATCGAATGAGTACCTTTTGCCGGGTGAGCAGAAAAGGCCAGACCTTCCGATGACCGAGTGGGATGTCCTTTTTCAGGAGGAAGAAGGAGAAATCAACGAGGCCCAGAAACAGATCAAGGCGATACTAGAAAGGGCAGGAATCAGCCTGACAGCTATGGAGTCAGAAGTACTCGTCAGTGGAGAGCATTGGATGGCGCTCAGTGAAGAAAAATGTTTATCCACCGAACTTTTTCTTCCACCGCCATAGGGACAGTTTCTATTCATTATCTATTGATGTGCTGCTATCATATGCCTGTACTTTGTTACAGTTTTACAATCGATACAATTGAGTTGGACTTTGATGCTCATGTCTCACGTGAAAAAAAAAAAAAAACATACATGAATACATACATTACCTTGCCTGCGATGAAACCAATTACAACCTCATGTAACCTAGTAGATATGCCGAACACAATCTGCTTTATTTACATATACAGAAAGGTGGCAGCTTCTGGACTCCCTATCCCTTAGGGAGATAGAGCCCCACGTTGTACTTGCGGTTAGTGTTTGGCCCAGCAGATACGCTACACCCTTGAAGCTATTATCTCCCTCGGTTCACCCGTGTGGTTGAATGGTTGGGTCGCATTGGTTGGCTGGGTGGGTTGCGCGCAGCTAACTCAGCCTCTGTCTCTCGTAATAGAGCTGCCTTCATTTTCTTCTTTTTATTCCGCTTCCACTTGTTTTGTTTGTAGTTTTTCCCTCGTTCAACCTGTGCTGTTGAAGTGGGAGAGAAATAAGAATAAGAATAAGTTAATAAATCAATACGCAATAAATAAATTCACGTTGAGTAGCCTGCCTACTTGGAGGTTCCGAGGTTCGTACCATGGCCACACGTGTAGATGATTGTCTGCTATACAGTAGTCAAAGGATGCTAAGTTATCGAGCGGCTGAATGAACTAACTTGTTTGGCTGCACGATGCATGTTGGCAACGGAGCCCTAAGCCTCTGTTCGATTTCGCCTGCGAATGAAGAAGAAATCTCCTCTGTGGCTGATCATCATCATCAGTCTAGATATTTGATATCTGGTGTGGCATGAGACCCATAGATCCCATTCACGTACCAGCTTTTGAGGTAGAATGTGCCAATGCGACATCCAATGGTGATTTATCCACATGTGTTGGGTCGATACTTATATCGAACTCAGGGATCTTGACTGTGGCTGATCGTTTAGTCAGGATATCTGATGTAGCATGAGAGCGATGGATCCCATTCACACACCAGCTTGTTGTGCCAAACAGGTGTCGCCTTTGTCGAGAAGGTCGGCTGCAGAGAGTAAAACGTTTGAAGGGCCCACAGAGATATGTTCCCTCGCTTTGTTCAGTGCGCTTGCAAGGCTGTCTATAATATGATGACCCGAATTCATCCAGGTATTTTGTTTTTTATATTTGTTGAAAATATCTGTCCATCCTATTATAGAACGTAGTATAAACCATCAGGACTTTGGGAGCGATTCATCACGTACGATATTCCAATGGGTCGCCATGCATATAACTCTCCCAGCCCTGTTCTCTGCATGTGGTGAGATAAGCGTCACGGTCAGGCTTCGAGTGGCCAAAGGAGTGCATCGTTCGAACGGCCCAAGGCCGGGTACTCCAAGGTTGTTCATTAAAGCTGGAAGGGGGTTCCATTGCGAAGAATTCTTCAAGGAGGTCATCCCTTAGCAGCTCTAAATAGCGCGACATCGATTTATCTCCAGAAACCAGGCTAGCCCAATATTGAAGATCAAGAAACGCAACCTGTTGGCACAGCATGAATGGCAAGGAAAAGTGGCGAGACTGATTCGTGATGATATTAAAGGCAATGAATTCCAATGGAAAATACTTCCAGCGTATCTTTGTATCGGAACCCATCGGTTTGAACAGGTAGTTCTTTGAATTCTCCAATTCAAATAGACACAGCCAGCTGCTTGGTTGAACCTCTGAGATGCCATCCTGCCATCTATGGGTATCGTTGAGAATAAAATCGAGATTTGCCATTGGATTCGGATTCGGTAG
This sequence comes from Porpolomopsis calyptriformis, assembly GCA_951640195.1. NCBI lineage: Eukaryota > Fungi > Basidiomycota > Agaricomycetes > Agaricales > Hygrophoraceae > Porpolomopsis > Porpolomopsis calyptriformis. The sequence continues at coordinate 24,136 of OX621172.1, read as the reverse complement.
TGCTTTTGGAACTTGTGAATGTTTGTTAATCCTATATTTGGTAGGTGTTCAAATCGAGCCCAGCATAACTTATGCTTGGCTGCGCACTTCAAAAGAGGCAGTTTGGACAATCATGAGTGTAATTATAAAAGAAGGATGAACCATAAAATCAAGTGAGATGTTGAGGTCATCTCCATTGGAACTAAAATCGATGAAATTTTATCACCGAAGGTCTCTTTTTCTCGTTTGAATAGTAGCGACTTTCTCATTGTATTACAGCATTCGTAACTGAAATTTACTGATAAACAGATCAACTGGCACTGATTCGTGGTGATCATGCAATGATTAGATGTACTTTGGGCATGGTGAAGTCAATTTAATGTAGACTAGTCAGCTGCCGCCTTAGCTAAATGTAAGTTTTCCAATTTGCTAATGATCCGCACCTACAAACCTACTCTGTGGTATTGTTTTTCAGTAACTAGAAATTTTCATCACTGAAAAGATGTGAGGGGGTGATTGAGTGATTTAGTTACTGTTTTTCGTTGATTTCCCTTCCCTTCCTTCCAACAGTCTCATTTTGGCAAAGGTTTGCTAATGTCTTCAACCTTATCGATAGCCTGTATTATGGAACGCAATACTTGCCTGCTAAGAAAACTTTAAATGCCGTCAATCTACGACATGCCGAGGTAAAGGGCCTCGGGTACACCTAGTATAGCAACATAAGATTAAAGTACGGCTGAAAGACATCTTTGTGCTTCTTCAGACGACTCAGAATCACTTATTTCTCACTTTGTAATGGAGCGTGACTGCCATCCTTGATGATGTTGGAGAAGCGGTGAATGGTTTGCACCTTGGTGAGTGGTCATCTGGATACCAACACAAAAGGTCATAATGAAAATTCAATTCATAGGGAATATCCGACGTGCGTGAGCAGATGAAATGTAGGAAAAGAGAGTGCGGGAGTGAGAATGGGTACGAGGGCCACCCTGAGAAGAAGGTAAAGAGGAAGTTGGCTAAGGGAGAACAAGGTGGAATCTACAGACGGGAGGGATGGCAAGGGTCACCATCCATGCTTCTCTACTGCATCCGAGAGATTGCGTGCCGAATCTTGATAACCATATTATTCAACACAGGGGCCTGATATTCAGATTTTTTAATGAAAGCCTTACCGTTCGATCCCAACCTCAGCATTTCCATCCTCTCGCCGTAACCGTTTGAAATCGTTTTGATCTCTCTGACCCCTAACCATCAATCCCATGGCTCTCCGTCGACTGTGGTCCAATGGGGTCATTATCAGTCCCCGGCTGGGTTGGCGCAGTGACGATCCCACAGTGGATTGTTTGCTGGATCTCTTCGGCTATCTTGCCATCGCCATCCGTTGTCGACTGGGTGTTTACCGATGGCTCTGCTATGGTTGTCATCTTCGTGTTCTTTGAATTGACATAGACGGTCGGTAGTGTTTCTTCAGTTTCCTCATCCGACAAAAATTTGGCCTTCCATTGCTTTCTTCTTCTCGGGCTGACAGCTTTGGGGATGTTCATCTCATTCGCCTAACACGTCCCCTCTGTCAACCTGAAAAAAAGGAAAAGAGCAAGCTCACCTGGTGATGTTGGGCAGCGTGACTTTGATTCCCCGCAGATCCTGGTCCCATGGGGTTTCCCTCACCCTCCATCTGGTCTGAGGTCGTAACCCTCTGAGATTGAGATCTAGTGGCCAAGTGAGGCGACGCGGACACAGTCATGAAGAAGACTGCTGGAGATGGTCGTAGTAGAGGACCGTTCAGGTTCACCCTGTCAAACTGTGGCATTTTAAGCGACCCTAGCCACGTGAATAATCGATTTTAGTTGAGAGTGAGTCAAAGCGTCGAGGTCGACTTAGTATATAGAGCAGCCGAAAGTCTCCCAAAACCACCATCATCCATCATGATTTCCCTTCCCATAGATCTGTGGCTCAAAATTATCCCCTACATTCAGAACTCGTCCCAAGATCTGCTCGCACTGGCACTAGTAAACAGGAACTTTGCCTCCGTTGTGTTTCCATTCCTGGCCCGATACATGCTTGTCGATCCAATGCCAAAGCCGCAACACCCGATTCGTTTCCTTGAATTCACCTCCATCAGGAATTGGCACGGCGGTTGGGTTCAGCAAAATTTGAAGAGGGCTGGGAGCAACCTGAGGGTCACCAGGTTGGGATTCAATACGTCCGGTTGTCAGTGTTTCAGGTTATTCCTATGTGTCTGGGTTTTATCGCTAACCCCGCATGAAGATGACTGCGTCGAACTCACGCACCTAAACTTTTTCCACAACGTGTGGCTCAGGGAAGTTACCCTCTCTGGATTACGACTAAGACGGCCGGGTAACGTCAACCTAATCGATATCTCGAGGATATTTGCTGGATGTTCTATGGAAGATTTGACCAAGTTCACTCTCGATCTTACACGGGCCAACTGGGATAACTGCATCAAAGTCAATTGGGCCCTCCTCGACGCATATCTTTCCTCGAGACCTTCCCTTCAATCTGTGCACATTTTAGGCCCTCTGTCTGTGATGGAGGTCAGCGATATCATGCCACTGGTCACCGCGAAGGGCATCCTTGATGTCACGTTCAGGCCAACTTTGCCGGAACCATCGGTACCATTGGTACCATGGCCATCTATATCTGGGCAGATACGTAGGAGGAAGTTTCGAAGAAGGAAGGGGAGTGGAACGGGGCAGGATACAGGTTGAATAGGAATGGGGCAATGTTATCCTGTAACAATCTGTTGAAATGGATCCGTTATGACCCTGGCTGATACTGACCAGTCCGAAGTGGAAGATATTGTCCTCTTGAGACTACCCAAGCCGAAGTCAGAGAACACAGAGAGAGATCGTTGTCATTGTTACTACATACATTTGCATCTGTGTCTACTTTTTATATGTATGCGACATCAAAGGGGTCAGGGCTTTGTGATCCTTTGATAGCACGATAGCCGATTGGTTGTTTGAAAAGATAGTTGAGACGGGATTGGGCCAAATACTTCACCAATAAAGGTGCGGAGCCATAAGGCTTCCTTTGCAGCACGAGTTGCTACATATTTAGCTTTAGGGATCTCTCCGATGGGAAATGGCAGGGCGAATCTGCGTGGGTGACAAAAGCAACAGTTCGATATTACTTGCAGCCGCTGCGCAATCCAACAATCTTTCTTCTCAGTAATATCGTGCTATCAAAGGATCACAAAGCGCTTCGCTTTGTAGGTTAGACCCCTTCGATGTCGTATACATATAAAAAGTAGACACAGATGCAGCAACAATGACAACGATCTCTCTCTGTGTTCTCCGCCTTGGGCTTGGGTCGTCTCAAGAGGACGATATCTTCCAATCCAGACTCATCAGTATCAGGCAGGGTCATCATACGCGATCCATTGCAACAGATGGCTACAGGATAACGTCACCACATTCCCATTCAACCCGTATCCTGCCCCCTTCCACTACCCTTCCTTCTTCAAAACTTCTTCCTGCCTCGCTTACATACCCACCCACGATAGGGATGGCCATGGTACCGATGGTTCCGGCAGGGTTGGCATGGATGTCACCCTAAGGATGCCCTTGGTGCCAATCAGTGGCATGATATCGTTGACCTCTATCACAAACAGAGGGCCTAAAATGTGCACAGATTGAAGGGAAGGTCTCGAGGAAAGATATGCGTCGAGGAGGGCCCAATTGACGTTGACGCAGTTATCCAGGTTGGCCCGTGTAAGATCCAGAGTGAACTTGGTCAAAGCACTCATCAGACATCCAGCAAATATTCTCGAGATATCGATTGTGTCGTAGTGACCCGGCATTTTTAGTCGTAATCCAGAGAGGGTAACTTCCCTGAGGTATAAGTTGCGGGAAAAGCTTAACCGCTCGAGTTCTAGGCAGTCATCTTTATGCGGGATTAGTGATAAAGCCCAGACATATAGGAATAAACTAAAACACTGACATCCGGAGGCATCGAATCCCAACCTGGCGACCCACAGGTTACTCCCGGCCATCTCCAGATGTTCCTGAACCAAATCGCCGCCCCACTCCGAAATGGCGGTGAACTCAACAAGGTGGATAGGGTGTCGCGGCTGTGGCAATGGATTGACGATGGCATATTGGGCCAGGGAGGGCAACACAGCGGAGGAAACATCCCTATTCACTAGGGATAGTGCGAGTAGATCCCTGGGCCTGTCCTGAATGTGGGAGATTATTTTGAACCACAGCTCTAGGGGAAGGAGGATCATGATGGATGGTGGGTGGTGGCTTAGGGAGAAAGTGGAGAATTGGGGTCGAGAAAAAATGAGGGGATTTTATAGTGTGGATGCCACGATTATTGTGGCTTGTGGCAAACGAGCTCTGCCCACGCTCACTGTCGATTGGCTTGGTTTTCTCGCCCCTTAATTCTCAGACCGCGGTAGGTTCATGTCCTGTCAGCGAACGCTGCATGCGTCATGCAGTTAGTCAGTGCTACACAGCGCTATGTTACCATTCACCTTCGGTCGGCCTGGTTCTTGCCTCTTAGCTTCACTGCACCACAATGTATCACCACCTTTTAACCAAGTACACTCTGTTCGGAACAGAGCGGTTCGGTTCAGAGGAGTACACTGAAACTCTGTTAGACTGCTCTCCAACCTTTGCTTCAAACGGAATGCATTTATTTCAGCCAGGCCTCTAAGTGAACGCAAGGGAGAAGGGCAGGTAGAAGAAGGTGGCAGGATCAGGATCGAATGGCGCAGTGTTATTCCACAGTTGTCCTCTACTTTTTAGCTCAATCTACAGCTCCATCGACTCAATACGGTATATGCAGTGAAGTATAGCAGGCGTAGCTGATAAATCTCGACAAACAAACCATACTTGCCCCGATCACTTTAGTGCATCTTGCTAAATCTCTTGATAAAATCCATGGAGACTGATTTGCATGCTCTCGAAACTAGCTGGTGGCCTGTTGGAAAGGTCCCGCAGGCCACGGTTCCGCTATCCTCACGATGCTATATCAAAAACACCACCCAGGATGGACTCATGTCAGTCCAAGCGGCCCAACATATTTGTTCTCTCCCGATAAAGTGGAGGCCAATATTCACCGTCATTGACTTGTGCCAGCTTCAGCTGCAATTTCAAAAAGAGGATGGAGGGAGTCATCTTGGAAAGTTGATGGTATGGTATGACATGCTTAGGACGTATATCATAAAGGAAGCGCAAAGAGAAAAGCCTGCGTCTGGCAGTCTTTGGATTCCTGATGTCGTTCATCGGTTCTGTGTTCGACTGGAGCTAGGGAAGGCCCACCAGCCCAAAAAACTCAAAGCATTCGAAGCCGAGCTTAGAAGCCATTATTCTTCCAGACAACACTGGTGGTATGGTAAGATATCGATATTTTCAAGGCTAGGCTTGAGTAATAAATGCTTGTATACCCAGACCTTTTATCCTGGAAGCAGAGCAAAGAATTCTACTGGCTTCCCCAAGTCCTAAAATCCGTTGATCCTTTCAGTGACCGATCGAATTGCACCACCTGGCTTGACGGTTTCGAAGCAGACTGCATCTTATTTGGGTTCACCAATCGTTTGGAGGCTGTCGCGATCTCCTCCGTGGAACTTGAGCGTGTACCTGAGCTTGAACTTGGACCTGGGTATGAACACGAACACGAATATGAACAAGATGATAACGATCAAGGTGAGGGTGAAGGTGAAGGTGTGTGATCCTGATGTCAATTCGATAGCTTGTTAAGTACTTATCATTCAATTAATTTCATGAGCTCCAAAAAGGAAGCGAGGACGCCCACGCAAGGACAAGCATGTTGAATTATCTAATGATTTCCCCAAAGCACGGATTCTGAGGAGTGGAGAGAGGGTTGCATCTTGCCCTATGGATTTCTTTCAGACCCTCCCTGCATTAACGGGGGGTGATGTCCCCAGAAAAAAGGCCATGAGAAAGGTACCGACTATGTTATTTTTCAATGGCGTCATATTCACCATACACAGAGAATTCAAGCGAATACAAAACCAGAAGCAGAAGCAGGTGTCTCAGCAAAGTCACTACCTGCTTCTCCTGGCAAGGACTTCCAGGTTTGTTTGTAGTTTTATGTTTGTATTTGAATGATTTGTACAGGTAAGACGCCCTAAGCAGCCCTCATTGGCAAGGCGTATACCCTCCTCAGCTATACCATCTGTGAATCACCCTCAGCAGGTGGGTCTTATCTTCTTCATACCTAGTCAGAAGCAATGGCGATTTATCCAAGAATTCGTCCAGAAAAATCGAAATCGAAATCTATCCGAAAGCCTGCTTGTAGGTCTGGATCCAGAAATAGAGGTTGAGAAAAGGAAAAGGGTATAGTATTTTCCCCATCATGTGCCTCGTGTATGCTTATATGTATGTCTCCTAGGATACGAAGGGGAAGGGGCGCGCTACAGACACCACTCTGGTGGGTATCAGGCTTGCATTCGAGTCATTCGGAGTACAAGTCCAGATGGATGGTGACGGTAGCCATCCTTTTTCTTCTAGGTCGTGGATGATGGTCACGATAAGCTAGAACCAGAACCCATCCCACGTTGGGTGAAATTGCTCCTTCAGCCACTCAGCGGTAATGCAGATGACCTCGCAACCCACCTCCTTGATCTATCGGATGCAACGAAAGGATACGACAAGAAAGGCATATGGGTCGATTTGTCACACTTTGATGTAGACATGGTATGTCTTTCTGTCGAATATGGGGGTATTGCATCCATCCATTTTTCTGACTAGATCAAGAATCTGGTGATGGAGTGGAAAAAGCGACAAGACTTGGCAAATTTCACTATGTTTGAGGACAACGACGAGTTGGTTTTCATGAAGAGAACGTTCAAAGGCATACACGCCCTCATTGCCAAAGGTGCCATGCACAACTTTCATAAGTATGTTGAGGAAATGATGAAATGAAGACAAGGTTGCGATGCACAAATGAATAGAATGGCTGAATGAACGAATGCTGAACGAATGCTGAATGCTATTACAGCTAATAAAGCTACCCCATCTTCAGACAAAAACCAGGTGAATAGTACAGTGAGTGTATATTAAGATTCCTTGCGATCGCCAATCCTAAGCTTCCCAGAAACCAGCTCCATGATCATCATATTCCGAAAATCAGCAACATCAGCCTCTTCCAAAACTGAAGGTATAGCCATACCGTTGACCAGCCACTTGAGATATTGACAGGTATACACCCCGCAATCTGTGGACCCTTTTTGTTGCGGCACAGACATATCTGTTTCGCAATTCCACCCAGAGAGATTATAATTCACCTCAGTGGTGAGATAATCGCTGACAGCCTTTTTCGACACCTGTCAGCATTTAATCAGGAACTCTGTGGCTTGAAAATCTCACTTTAATAATGCCTGCCCGGGTCTTCGCATTTCCGCATGCAGTCATACTATCATAGAACTCCCAGCGTCGATCCGTGAAGTTCATCCTCAGCAGCAGCCAGTGATTTTGGTTTTGGTTTACGGGGATATAAAGGGACTTCAAGGTTTCCAACGTCTCGTTGATGGAGGACAAAGCAGCTGCATACCATCCACGTTTGACCTTTTGGCCATTCTTGGTAACCTGTCAGATCGATGGAAGGAAGGAAACGTTTGGGAAAAGGGCTTACCAACTCTGCAGAGAGCAACCTTGTTGCGCCACCATAATCCTTGTGGTCTAGGTTTGATACCTGAGGCCAGAAATATGTCGATATCAGTTTTACTTCTTTATCCTTATTCTGAGCCCGACAGAGATCGATGTATGAGCCTAGGATAGAGTCATCCAATTCGGCGCCTGGGTTAAGCTTTTGTAGAGCTTTGTGGTCAACGAGGGAGGTGGAGCGTGGGCATACCAAGGATGGGTCTGCAAGCAGACGTATCCAAGGCATCGTGGAACGCTCTTCCTTGGAGAAAAAGGCATAGATCGGGGTGTCGACAAATTTCAATGGTTTGTTTGCCTCTTTTACACCAAATAGTTAGTCTTCAACAAGCAGAGAAAACGCAATGTCTTACCAGCTGCAATAGTACTGCTTGGGCATGCTCGCAAAAACACATGGAATTGCCAGGCGTAAAGTCTTGTCTTTTTCTCTGGGAAGCCTAGGTGGTCTTTTGAAATTTCTAGCCACCTGGGCAGATAAAGCTGGACACTGGGGGTTTTTAAAGCCCTTTCCCACTCTGCGTGTCAATTAAAATTAAAATCGAAGCGTGAATAAATATCTCATTACACTCACCGTCCAGAGAGGGTGCAGGCATGCCTTCATCCTTCCAGGCACCATATCTCTTAATGAGTTCCATAAAGTCATTGCGGCCCTCTGGGATATGGGTGCATCCACAGAATGTTCGCCATAACCATGGGGTGAGGACTTCAGGCGAGCGCAAATTATGCCCCTTCACCCCCTTGAAGTAGTCCTCTATGGCAGCACGCAACCGAGTGTGGTAGTTGTAGTTATGGCTGTACTGGCCAGTAGCACTTGTATGCCAATACATGTAGTGCGCATCAAAGAGCGCAAGCTCGAATGCTGGGAGGCCATCATCATGCAATTCGCAGCATATCGTGCCTATCCAGATGAAATTACGTCCAAAGGTCCATTTAGTGAACTTGCTAACGGGGGGGGTTGTCGACTGATTCCAGAGGCTTTCATCGTTGGCGAAAACTTCAGCCATTCCTTAATTCCAGCTTAAGTTGATTCGCGTACACTAACGGAACCCACACATAAACACTCACCTCACAAAGCGACTCTATGTGAGGCTTCGGGGTTTCCTAGAAATCCTTATAGGACTAGCCACCAGTTCACTTTACTTCACTTCTTGCAGCCTTCGTTTGCCTGTCGATTAAATCAAATCACGACACAACTCATGAAACTCACTGCGTGAGCCAAAGCCCTGGGACAACCCACTTATAAGGCTGCGAACAAAGTTGCAGAGTTGGTTGTGTATAGTAATATAGAACTAACTAGTGCATCTTAGCGCATACATTTGCTGAATTCAAAAAAAAAAAAATCAAATCAAATCACGTGAGTCTCTTTTTCCTTAGCGCCGTTACAACAGACTTTTCATACACGATTAGCTGCAATGCCCCATACACAATCAGCGACTAGCAACTTTCATGGGGATGATTACTCTGATAGTGATTCCTCCCAAGGCAACCCACCCTCTCCGATGAATATCTCCCCGACCCAAGGCCACACAACCAATCAACCTTCACCACGCTATACCCCTGAACCCAATGAAGGTGGTTGGAATCCCAACGATTTCCTGAACATCTCACCTTCTCCCAAAATTTCTGCACGCGGCATAGAGTATGAACAAACAAACAAACATATCTTTATGTCTCTTTATTAACATATCATCACCAACTAGCACGCAGCCAAATGCCCTCATCCACCAACCACCCCTTACCCAAGCCACCCAGCCTCCTTCCGATCCTGGCCAAGAGCGCCAAGTAGGTGAACAGACCCACCAGTCGGCTCCATCTCCATCTACCTCCACATCTCGGCCCATCGATCTCACGAAAGACAAGGCCGACTCACACAGGTATGTATTGGATCTGATCTGTGGCATAGCATAATGACCCACATTCTGTGGTAGTCTAGAGCCATTGTTGGCAGCATTGGAACAGGTGCAAGTCGGAAACAAACTAACGCTCGCAACATTTGAAAATACCGGCAACCAAGCCACCGCCCCAGCCCAGCCCATTCCTGCATCCAAACCCACCGCCCCTGCCAAACCCGCCGCCCGAGCCCAAACCACCGCCCCAGCTAAAACCGCCGCCCGAGCCCAAACCACCGCCCCAGCTAAAACCGCCGCCACCGCCAACCCTGCTGCCCCAGCCAAATCCGCCACTGTCAACCCCACTGCCCCTGCCAAATCCACCGCCCCTGCCAAACCCGCCGCCCCAGCCCAAACCACTGCCCCAGCCAAACCCGCCGCCACCGCCAACCCTGCTGCCCCAGCCAAATCCGCCCCCCCAGCTAAATCCGCCCCCCCAGCCAAATCCACCGCCCCTGCGACACCTGCCGCCCCTGCCAACCCTGCCGCCCCAGCCAAGGATACAGCTAATCAACCTGCTGCTGTGATGCGCGGCAGTATAGCAGAGAACCAGCCCGAGTTCAATTTCGACCTCGGTGACTTGGCAAACATTCCATGTACATCATCCTACATTGTTTCTTTGATGAACAGTTGTTGACATTACACACTCTTTTTAAACAAAGCAACCAGCTCGAGCGGAGGCAAGCCAACATCACCTCCACTTCAGGATGAAAACTTCGGCATTGATCCGATGCTCACAGCATCATCTTCAATCAACAACCATCTGTTGCCTGCATCCTCCCCCTCCCTGGATCCACCATCTCAACCCAATGCGAAGCATGTGGGTGCAGAGAGGAGGAGTTCGTCAAGTGGAGCGACGAAAAAACAGACTTCCAACCGTGTGCCCGAGAAGAGGAAGAGGAAGGCTGCTGCAGGTGGCCGTGCAGTGAAGCGACGGCGCTATGGGTTTCACACGTCAACCTGCATCACGGATGCACTGCCAGGAAACCCTGGCGAAGACTTTCTCCATTCATTGGAGAACATGGATAAACTGACGTCGGAAACGGCATCATCATCTCAAGATGATGATGAAGCACAAGGCAAGGGGTCGGCAAAGATGGTAAGAAGATGGGAGGAAAAATAATTTATTACGAGTCCCGCTAATATGCTGCATGTTTTGGATAGTTTTGCCAATATTGTAGTGATGGTGGGTCATTTGTGGTATGCAGTGAACCAGGGTGTGGTGTCATGCTGTGTGTTTCCTCGGACTCGACTGCGTGTGTCCAGTGGGATGTTCCTGAGGGAACTCCATGGTACTGCCTGAGGCATTGTCGCCTCAAAAAAATACTTCCCAAGGTTTGGATCTACTTCATGCAAGACAACACCACTGATTTTCCTTCTTCAGTATACAATCAACTCACGAATAAAATCATTCTTCCACGGGGGGAGGGTTATAACCCCCCTCCTCTACATCCACATATACACATGTGAGGCAAGAATGGTCAAAGAGACACTAACCGCCCCGAATATCGCAGGGCGATTGAAAGACTTTTACAAGCACGAGCAGGATGACCAGGTGAGGGACGTTTCCTCGAATGACCGAGTGATTTAGGCTTATGGTATTCTATAAACAGCTCCAGACTATATACGTTTACTTGAATAATGGACGCACTCTCAAAGCATTGCGCTCACAAGCGGTGGAGTGGATAAAGCGATTCCCGAACTCAGCAGTCCTTGTCGTCCTTGAAGGCCATACTACAGTTCAAACGGGGGAGTTAGTCTACGCATTCCCAGGGGCCAAAACCAACCGCCACGCCCACATCACCGAAGTAAGTAGTTGTTGGAGGACTTCATAAGAAGATGCTATCGTCGAACTGGAACTGAACCGGAACCGGTTTCCCCAGATTCTACGCGCTACTATGCAGGATGCATACGATCCCGTGTTTATGCAGAACCCATCAATCAAGGGCTTGATTGCCCTGTGCTGTGGGCACACATTTCACCACGAGGGAAGTCTACAGTCGTGGAAGTCCCTGGTTGAAAGGTATGCAGGATTTCCCTCTTCCCCTTCCCCTTTGCGACTTCTGCCCAACAATCAATAAACCGTTTTATCCCTCCTTCTAGTAATATCTTCACTTGGGTCATTGGATTCTCCGCAAAGGTGTTATCGCCTATCAAAGTCACATCTGCATTGCCGTTATTCGTTGAGCTGGCATTCCTTCAGCAAGAGAAGAACATGCAGGATGTGGAGGAAGCGCTGCATCGGTCATTTGACCGAGTAGACATCCTCTCACACACACCCGTCCTGCTCATTCGTGCATGGAAGGGATCGGAATCGGAATCAGGAGGTGACATTTCCGTCACGCAATTCGCGCTCTCCAACGAGGACTGCCCATGGGGATTGGATCCTCCGGCATGTCCGACATGTGGTGTGGGCTGTTTTGTAACGTCAAGCATGCTTGATAAGAAGGGCGATTGGTGCCGCCTTTCATGTGGATTCTGCAAGTCGCGTGTGCAGAAGGTTCGTCGACCTAACTTTGTACAGGACTGTGACAAAAAGCACTTGCGGCCATACAAGTACTGTATTTTGCCGTTCCCTGTGCCACCTGACGCCTGGGCACACGCTAAGTGGAAGGAAGGTGGAAGGAAGAAGGTGGGCGAAACCCAATCAACATGAGTGGTGTGGACCTGCCCATGTATACGACTATATTGTACCACATCTTCCTTTGATACAAGTTGCCTCCTGAGCATGGGGCAGTGTTCGATAGTATCCTCTGTGTGATCAACAGATAAGACCTTCCTTTGTTGCAAGTCTGAGCATCATCTTTTACAAGCTTCTTCCAAGTTCAGTGTGGCAGAGGCCAGCATTTATTGGTCAAAATCTAGTATTTATATATCGGTGGTATGTTGTTCGCAATACAGTATTAGGCCCTGCCTATTCGCCCACACCCATCCTCATTCCCGCCGTTGACTCTGATCCTCGCCTTGCCTGCTCCTTCTCAATCTTTCTCCCCTCCCGTCATGTATTTGGATAGTATTCTCGGCTACTGCAGCTTAGTAGGCCAAGTCATTGATACTGATTAACTGAACTGGAACTGAACTGTGACTGGAGGCAAAGAAAGAAGGGAACGTTAATCGAAACATTCCTTTCTACAGCCTTTCTACAGAAATGTGTGTCACGTTGCCCTGGAGTCATTCACTGGGCCGTAGCCAACTAGGGAGAAAATCCCTGGTTGGGCTCGAGAGGTCAAAATCCATCGCCGGTGGGTCTCTGAGAAAGGCAGAGCGTACCCATCCATGTTGTTACCACGTCGGTGCAGTGGTTAGTGTCCGTGTGTGTGTGCAGCTGGGTGTGATCCCCACCTGTACCCTTTAGGGAGGTCGTAATGACCAACTCTGCTATTGGACTGTACCTAGCTGGGAGGTCTTTGGACCGCTGGTTTCTTTGCCACACCAATTAGGGAGACTTATGTCGACCTGGTCCAGGTAGTACACCTATAGGGGAGATGCTACATCGCTGAGGGCCACACACGTCAAGAAGCATTGCCTTACTGCACTCAGGGTGCCCACAAGGGACCCTTTAGACGGGTTACAAACGCGAGAACACATAATACAAGAGTGCCCGCAATACGACGAACACCAAAACCTCCTCCGGAAAGCATCAAGAAATATCTCACTGCCAGAGATCGTTCATACTCAAACCTGGAGCGTTCACCAAGACAGGCAGACCCTATGCCAAACCCAAATCCCCCACGTTCGATGAAGAACCCACAGTCCCAGTCCAACAGGATGACGACACAACCGAGGGCAACCTAGCCCAGGAAGGCCAACCTATGGCCACACCCCCAAATGCCGAAAACGGTGCAACTCCAGCACAATAAGAAAACACCCAACTCAACCCACAAATCACGAGACTCACTGCGTCACCCAAAGCCCCAGGGATTGACCCCCTCATATGTATATAAACAAAGTAGCAGGGCTGGTCATAGATAACCAGCCACCACGTCTTAGCACGTACGCTTGCTTGTTGCGGTATATAAATGCTGAAATCAAAAAAAAAAAAAAAAAATGTGTGTCACGTGAGTCTAAGTTGAAGCCCACTGTGAGTTGCAAAGTCGTCAAGTACTACCCATTCTTAAAGTGAAATGCCTGTGAGAGGAACCCCACAAGTTCCACAACGAATGCATTGACTCATGGCTAACATTAAAGGATTTGCTACGCAGTAACACATTGTTGGAAGCTTCTGGTATACCGATCCAGACCAACATCCTCCTCCTCCCTCGCCTCCAGGCTGCAATTGACATCGAGCAGCATCCAGACTATGACCCGACTGAAGGGCAGGCATTTTTGCCCTATAATCAGCCTCCTCCGGTAGGGGATATGTCATATATGATAGAACCCAACGATCTCGATGGTAAGGCAGAAATATCGTAACTATTAAATGAAAACATAACATTCCTATACAGGACATCCAGGAGATACATGCTGGGGAACAAAGAAAGCCAACCTCTTACCAATGATCAGAGGTATGAACATACTGGCCAATAAGGGACCAAACCCGCCCCTTTCCCCCCTGCATGTAAGGAAGAGTATTCCCTCTGTCAAAGGTCACCCTCGAACAACTTCAACTGTCAAGAGGTCAAAGAAATCAAGCCACAAGCATCGCAGGGAGCGACGGCAGGAAGCATCCCTCCACACGATAAAAGTGGGATGCGTCAAGCCTACCAACGTCAGACTGAAACACATCGCGTCATCCATCCCAATATCGACCACGGTAGCAACGGAGACCCTTCCTGTGACTGGCCCTGGGTTCACAGCTCTGCGGTCAGAGAAGAGCAAGAGGATCGAGATAAAGGAGTATTCTCTGGAGGATGTGTTGAGAAACGCACCCCAATTTGGGTTTAGAATCCAGGAATGGGATGGCATGTAGGTCGATTTCTACCCAATCAAACAAGATTCTCGATCTGATTCGGTGAAAATGTACTGCTAGTCGTGCGACGCCAATCCTCGATTCTGAGGGGCGTGTGGTAGCTCTTCTAGGTGGACGTCCCCAGTCTCCTGAATGGGAAATCATACACAATGAGGCTGCCCAAAGAATCTCAGAAGCTCGGGGGCTTTGCGAATTTTCTGCAAAGGATGCATCCCACCGCCGGTGCCGCTCTCCATCCCTCGCCTGCGGTTTTTCATTCGGAGGAGGACAAAAAGTACAGTATACTTTTCCTCTGCCGCTATGTTTTTTTAATCACGATCTTGGAACATTTTCGTAAAGGTTCCAGGAAATCTTGGCCTTACACACAACAATCACGCGGTCATGACGGATTTGATACAATGCTCTGCCATCCAAAGGATAGCAGGGTTCTCGAACGGGCTGTTTGCAGCTTGGGCACCACGCCTGTACAAGTACTACTCTACCACGATGTCGGGGCTCCTAGGCCACCATCCACAGCTTAGGATGAACTTCAAAAATAGCGTCTGGAGTGCTATGACCTTCAACTTTGGTCCTAAGACGATATGTCTGCCTCATCGCGACTTCTCGAACCTTGCCTTTGGGTGGTGTGCTATTACTGCGTTAGGAGACTTTGATCCGAAAAAAGGAGGCCACCTTTTACTTTGGGATATTAAGTTGGCGATAGAGTTTCCCCCCGGTTCCACGGTGCTTATCCCTTCCGCAATATTCTGTCACTCCAACACCAAGGTGCAGGCACACGAGACCCGTGTTTCGTGTACACAGTATGCAGCTGGAGGGCTGTTCAGATGGGTCGAGCATGGATATCGGACAGCGAATGATTTCATGATGCAGGATCCGATTGGGAAACTAGCCTGCGACTTGCAATCCTCCCCACGATGGAAGAGGGCATCGGAACTTTTCTCTACCTATTCAGAGCTAAGAGGGGTAAGCAACTTTCCATACTGCGACTCTTGCATGGCTCCGTTACCCAACAACAACTTTTTCAGGAATCTCCCTCCGGTTCATAGCAGCATATCTACTGTATAGAGGCTATGTCGCAGTGAAATATGTTTAGATTTTGATTTTTTACAAAGCTACTTCTTCGTTGTATACAGTATGGAACGCAAGATTTGCCTGCTAAGAAAACTTTAAATGCCGTCAACCTGTCAATCTATGACATGCCGAGGTAAAGGACCTTGGGTACACTGTATGATATTTACTGTTTGAAGTATAGTAATACATGACAATCCGAACAGAAAAAAAAAAAACCTACACCTTCGCGCTCACGCGAGTATGAGAGACGCGCCCCGATCAAACGATTGAGCTGAACCCGCTCCTTTCGTTTCTGACCATATCGGTGACGAAACTTTGCGGGAAAGTTAGCGCGAAGGAGAATCCCACGTTTAAAAAAAACTCACTGGAAGAATTTGCGGGAAACGCGGATAAAAAATCGCGCGGCACGGACGGTGAGTGTTTTGAGGAAATGGGCTGGGTCCGAAGGATTTTTACGCGTGACAAATGGCTCGGGGGGATGCTCCGGGAGATGGATGTTAAGAATGTCACCTCCAGCTAAGTAGAGGTTGCATTGATTGAACTGAATGGCGGACATGGCGGTGGTGAAGCGGGATAGGGCAGCGCAAGAAAGAAAGGTGGTGTGTAATAGAAAAACAAAGACTTGCTCGCTGTACTCTTTGCAATGTCCCTGCATTGTATGAATGTATGCACTTCGAGTTTCATTGAGGTAGTGATATTCTCATCCTAATACTCCCTTGATAAACTTGAGCCTGTTATGTCCCATACAGCTTGTAGTTGAGGAGGAAAGTGTCTGATTCTGTTAGCCAAGTAGGTTCCTTGGCTGTAGTGTCTGCACTTTACACAGTGATCAGCATGAGCACGAAGGGTTGACGAATGACTCGATGCCTAGAAGTTAGAGTTGTAGCCATTCTTTAGTGCGTTTCACTGCAATCAGGGTGCTGGTTGAAGTTTCCTGACTTAGTCATTCACTCGTGCCCACTTCAACACAAAGCAGCAATTGAACGACCATCCAGCTCACAAGTATCGGCTTCGAAACTCACTGAGAGACCTCCAGGTTAACCTAGAGATTGGTTGGTTCACCATGCAAGGCTAATTCAATAGCAATCTGCAACTCAAGCTCAAATAACCATTACAACGAAAAGAAATTAAATTTGGAGATTAAAGTGAGGTATCTGAATTAAATAAAGGGAATGAAAGCGTACGAGAGTATACGTGCATGAGTATGATTGAGTGTGCGAGAGTGTATCTAGGAGAACGTATGTGCGAGGAGCGCCGTGCGTATGAAAGCATATGTAAAAGAGCTGTGGATGTGAGAGCATATGTACGAGAGCAATTATTCAAAGGACATACATGCGGATTGGGATTACAGTCCGAGAGACGTCAAGGAGATGCTCATATTAGTGAGCTCGCGGTCATCGTTCATCGCTGCTGCTTTTGCTGCCGCTTTTTCGTCTTCGGCTTCCCGCAGCATCTGTTCAAGCGATACACCAAAGCGGGGTGCCTTACCAGCTTTTGCCTTGGGGAGACCTTCCGGAATGTAGTAGCGACAGAATCTATTGCAAAGGTGATCATCGGTGAAATGTTGAAAACAGGCCCCTATGTTGCCACCAGCGAAGAGGTTTCCGGAGAGTTCACTAAATATCATTCCATGAGTAAAATTGATGTGTGAGCATGCAACAAAATTTACGGGGCTGTTATGATTTGGGGATCAGAAAGTAGTGATGTACCACCTATTCTCAGGAAATAATCAGAATGCGGAATCAGTTAAATGCGAAAACAAACCTTGAACATCTGAAACGAAAGCCAACTTTTGAGTCTTCACATATTGAACATGCTGAGCGAAGGCGAGAAATTCGCCTATCTGTTGTCGCTCAAGGTTGTTGGGGTGGGAAAGAGGAGAGCTACGGTCGTTATTGATGTACTTGAGAAACTCGCCGTCGGTGTCCTCATCAATACACTCCTCAATCAAGAAAGTATGCCGCTCTTTATCGTCTGCAACGGCTAGGGCTACCCGAACGAAACGCAATCGAGGAATCGGGAACGATGGAGGACCGCGTTGTGCATTCTCCTGCTCCACAAAGTCATACGCGAGTTGCATCAAAGCTGCACCCCATGTCGCACAGTACGACTCTACCGTCAACTTCTTTAATTGGGTATGGCTATTATAAACAATGCGGGATGGTGCACGACCGAGCGCCCCATCAGCATCATGATAAAAGCATTGCTTGACGCACACTTTTGTGGAGGATGAAGTCGACTGGAAGATAGGGATATTGGTATGACCGATGTGTGCAACTTTGAAGGCACCGGCCTTTGGTTTCATCTTTGGATTGAATGTGATTGTAGCTCGAATGGGGGGTTCTTTTATAACTGTCGCAACGAGACCGTAAGCATGCGGCCATAGGACTCTTACAGCATGGCCCGACCTCCAGTCCAATTATCTCTCCCGGGACGGGATGCGAGGGATAGTCATGTATTCAGCGATGCTCATGTCTCACTCCACCGGGCAAGTATTACCTCCCGACGCTAGCTTCATTCACTGTGATGATGCCCTGCCTATGCCCTACCAGCGTTATGCGTGGTTCACAACTCCACTGTGGCCATCACCCTTCCAACCTCAATAATGATCAAGTATCAGCGGATATTCAGCACCTGTCTCCTTGCGGTGAACAGGGGGAATGGGAATCACCATCAAGTTACTGAGCCATGGCTGAAATGAACGAATTCTGTTGGAAGTTAGTGTGGGAGAGGGGTCTACACAGTTTCAGTGAACTCCTTCTGAACCCCTCTGTTCCGAACAGAGTGGACTTGACCAAAATGTGGTTCGGTTCCTTGTACAGCCACAATTGTGCTCTTTGTGGTGCGGTGAAGCAGCTTAGCAATACCAGTTAAGCTGGCGCAGTCTGCTACACTTTTACGCTGGCAAAGTTAGCCACGCTACCTTACTGTCTAGGCCTCAAGGCAGTAAGGTAGCGTGGCCAGAACCAAGCCAATCGACGGTGAATGGTAGTATAGCACTATGCAACACCCAGTGGTTGCATAGCACTCGGTGTTCGCTGACGGGACATGACCCCAGTCTGAAAACTAAGAGGAAAGAAAACCAAGCCAACCAACAGGTGAATGTAGCATAATGCCACGTTACATCTGCTGACTGCATAGCGCATTCGCCATTCGCCATTCATTCGGTGTTCACCTACGGAATGTGAACCTACCCGTGTGAAGTAAATCAACAAGCCAAAAAATCGAGTGATGAACGGCGGCATAAGACGTGTTACACCCACTGATTGCATCACGCATTTATTCAGTGTTAGCCAACAGGACATGAACTTACCGCAGTCTGAAACTAACAGGTCAGTAACACACACTGAGTACATAAGAGTCAGTGTTCGCCGACAGCACGTGAGCGGTCTATAAACTAGGAGGCGAGAAAACCAAGCCAATCAACAACTGAACGGTGCAACACCAGCTGAGTGCATAGCGCCGACAGGATATGAACTTACCGAGGTCAGAAACCAAAAAGCCAGACATTCAACCCAATCGACGGCCAACGATAGCATGACGCCGCGTCGAACCCACTGATTGCATAACGCAGTTATCAGTGTTCATCGAGAGGAGATGAATGTACACCGGTCTGCGAATCAAGATGTCAGACAGTGAACGGTGCAACACCGACTGAGTGCATAGCGCATTCGGTGTCCGCCGACAGAATATGAACTTACCGAAGTCAGAAACCAACAAGCCAGACATTCAACCCAATTGACGATCCAACGATGGCATGACGCCGCGTCGAACCCACTGATTGCATAACGCAGTTATCAGTGTTCATTGAGAGGAGATGAATGTACACCGGTCTGCGAATCAAGATGTCAGACAGTGAACGGTGCAACACCGACTGAGTGCATAGCGCATTCAGTGTCCGCCGACAGAATATGAACTTACCGAAGTCAGAAACCAACAAGCCAGACATTCAACCCAATTGACGATCCAACGATGGCATGACGCCGCGTCGAACCCACTGATTGCATAACGCAGTTATCAGTGTTCATCGAGAGGAGATGAATGTACACCGGTCGGCAAGCCAATCGACAAGTGAGCGATGCAACACCCGTTGACTACAGAACGCATTCAGTGTCCGCCGACAGAATATGAACTCACCGAGGTCAGAAACCAACAAGCCAGACATTCAACCCAATTGACGATCCAACGATGGCATGACGCCGCGTCGAACCCACTGATTGCATAACGCAGTTATCAGTGTTTCATTGAGAGGAGATGAATGTACACCGGTCTGCGAATCAGGATGTCAGACAGTGAACGGTGCAATACCGACTGAGTGCATGGCGCATTCAGTGTCCGCCGACAGAATATGAACTTACCGAGGTCAGAAACCAACAAGCCAGACATTCAACCCAATTGACGATTCAACGATGGCATGACGCCGCGTCGAACCCACTGATTGCATAACGCAGTTATCAGTGTTCATCGAGAGGAGATGAATGTACACCGGTCTGCGAATCAAGATGTCAGACAGTGAACGGTGCAACACCGACTGAGTGCATAGCGCATTCAGTGTCCGCCGACAGAATATGAACTTACCCAGGTCAGAAACCAACAAGCCAGACATTCAACCCAATTGACGAGCAAACAATGGCATGACACCGCGTCGAACCCACTGATTGCATAACGCAGTTATCAGTGTTCATCGAGAGGAGATGAATGTACACCGGTCGGCAAGCCAATCGACAAGTGAGCGGTGCAACACCTGTTGACTACAGAACGCATTCAGTGTCCGCCGACAGAATATGAACTCACCGAGGTCAGAAACCAACAAGCCAGACATTCAACCCAATTGACGATCCAACGATGGCATGACGCCGCGTCGAACCCACTGATTGCATAACGCAGTTATCAGTGTTTCATTGAGAGGAGATGAATGACACCGGTCTGCGAATCAAGATGTCAGACAGTGAACGGTGCAACACCGACTGAGTGCATAGCGCATTCAGTGTCCGCCGACAGAATATGAACTTACCGAGGTCAGAAACCAACAAGCCAGACATTCAACCCAATTGACGAGCAAACGATGGCATGACGCCGCGTAAACCCACTGATTGCATAACGCAGTTATCAGTGTTCATCGAGAGGAAATGAATGTACACCGGTCTGCGAATCAAGATGTCAGACAGTGAGCGGTGCAACACCGACTGAGTGCATAGCGCATTCGGTGTCCGCCGACAGAATATGAACTTACCGAAGTCAGAAACCAACAAGCCAGACATTCAACCCAATTGACGATCCAACGATGGCATGACGCCGCGTCGAACCCACTGATTGCATAACGCAGTTATCAGTGTTCATCGAGAGGAGATGAATGTACACCGGTCGGCAAGCCAATCGACAAGTGAGCGATGCAACACCCGTTGACTACAGAACGCATTCAGTGTCCGCCGACAGAATATGAACTCACCGAGGTCAGAAACCAACAAGCCAGACATTCAACCCAATTGACGATCCAACGATGGCATGACGCCGCGTCGAACCCACTGATTGCATAACGCAGTTATCAGTGTTTCATTGAGAGGAGATGAATGACACCGGTCTGCGAATCAAGATGTCAGACAGTGAACGGTGCAACACCGACTGAGTGCATAGCGCATTCAGTGTCCGCCGACAGAATATGAACTTACCGAGGTCAGAAACCAACAAGCCAGACATTCAACCCAATTGACGAGCAAACGATGGCATGACGCCGCGTAAACCCACTGATTGCATAACGCAGTTATCAGTGTTCATCGAGAGGAAATGAATGTACATCGGTCTACAAATCAAGATGTCAGAAACCGACGGGTGAACGAACAGTTGTATAACGCCGCACACTCACCACCTGCATCCCCAACCCGCTGGCCAATCTGTGTTTCCTGAGGATGGGTAGGCACTGCTTGCGTATTCCCGGGCGCGAGTATTCGCGCAGTGGTTGAACCCAGAGCCAGAGGAGCGCCTCCTGACTGGACTGTCTGCATCTCGCATTCAGTAAGAATCGGGAGGGCATAAACAGAGTCGAAATTTTTTCGAACTCAGCCGCCGGGACAAAATGCTTTGTATTATCTTGTTTACGAATCATTCCATTTTCGTAGAGCGTGAAAGGGGCAGTATATCTCCCGCAGCTTCTTGCTGTCAGCCACCACCTCTCCACTGAGCAGCCTCAGCGGTAACGCGAGAGGGCACTAAATGAGCAGGCCTTAGGGCGTGTCTATCATTTGAGGCAGCCTGCTGCAACCGACCCCCTTATCCGCCGATACTCCTACCCCTCTCCACCTCCTAGAGGGGTCAGAGGACTCAAGGTGGTTCACAACGCTGAACTCAAACTCAACCGAGAATCGCGGAGAGATGGATGTAATCGCCGATTAGTTTAATGGATCAGAAACACTGATTTAATATTAATCGTGGGGCCATCTTGATTTGAAATTTCAGCGATGGGTATATCTTCTCAACTTTCAAAGATCGGATACACTTACAGAGTTGCAAAGTTCACATTGAAATCATGGCTACCGCTGATGTTGGCGAGCTCAAAGCAATCGAAAATCAATTTTACGGCCCGATTCTCATTGCGGGTTTGTGACTTAACCCATCCGCCTCTCGTCTGGTGCTAATTGTGTGGGGACGAAGAGTACTTCACTTTTGCGTGCGTCTGACCGTTCCGATTTGAACACACTTTTTGATTGGACACAATATAACAGTCTGTTTGGCATAATATATCTCCAAGTGTATCAGTACTTCTTTTCGACTAGAGGACTGGTTAAAGATCCCTTCCACATGAAGTTCCTGGTGAGTGATCACCTCGTCATGTCTCCCCTGATAATTGCTCATTTTCAGGTGGGATTTCAATGGAAAGTAATGCCTTGAGTATGACGGTCGAGCTTACACCCTCCTAGGTGTCTTGAATGCGTGATTACTGCTGCAATCGCCCATGTGGGCTACACCTTTCTCGTTACAAACTTTGGAGACCCTGCGGCCCTTGCTACGCCATTCTGGTATGATCTACGCCCTCAGCATTCACAATTCTCCGTAACTCCGATTGATGATTCGATAGGAGTTTCGATGTAGGTGATAGTCTGCTTCATTATTATTTTATTTTATTACTTTGCACTTTAAATCGATGGTCCCACAGGTGATATATGCTGTGAGGGTGGGTACTTCCGTGATCCTGGCCATGCCGTTGATATTTACTTGAATGGGATTAATGGGTAGGAACTTCAGATGTTTTGCACACGATGGTGCGCAATACATGGTTGAAAATGTCCTCGTTACTCACTTTGCGATGGCAGCATGTTCTTGCGTCGACTGTTCATCAGCAAGTGGGCCTCTATAAGCCCACCTACTCCTTCCGCTGATGTTAAAATGATAGTGAGCAAAGGGAGCATAGTTTTAACAGCGTGGATTGTAAATTCACCAGTTCTTCTCATCGAGACGTTGCTCATGCCTGTTTAGGTAGCCTGGTCGTTAGCCGAGTTCGGTGAGACGTTAGGGTTAACAAGAGCCACGACACCTAACGAGCAGGTTTCTTTGCAGCGATCGGGACAAGTACGTTCCACTCTCAAATTGATATGATAGGAATCTAATAGGAGTGGCAGCCATCACTGTGCAGCTGTTTGTTTCGGAAAATGTTCTTGATGGATCCATGTCGTGATGATTAATTTCCATCTAGCTTTGGTTTCCGGACCCTTGTGTCGTACCCCAAAGTAAGCAGCAGGTCTAGGACGATTCCAAGATGACCGCTGTGCGCCCTTCTAACTTATTAATAAATTCACCTTCTTCTCCAGGAGTTTTATAACCTTGCGATTGCGGGTCAAACTTCCTTGTTGGTGGCAGACATAAGCCTCGCTATTGCGCTGTGCTACTATCTGTACAAATCAAGAACTGGGTTTAGGCGGTGCGCTGCGCCGATTTTATTGTTCGAGCGTTACGCACCTGATAATCTACCTTCAGGATGGACACAATCCTTCGGGTTTTGATGGTTTACACCGTGAATACCAGTACGCAGAGCTAATGTACATGATTTCTGCCAGTGGTTCACTGTTGCTTATTGCAGCTGTACTCGTCTGGTAAGAAGTTTCTGATCAGATCAGTTCTGATTTGATGAACCAAGCGGTTTAAAATATAGCATTGCTTCGCTGATCTCGTTCGCATTTGTAGGGAGATTTCTCTGCTCGATTGTGTTAAATGATTAATACCTTCGACAGTTCCAACACGCTAACAACTTCGATTGCTGGCCTGGCCTTGTTGCTCAAAACAAACGTGCGTATGCTTTATATCTTGCGAGATTGTCTGCGAAAAATGGATCCCATAGTGTACTTCATTTCCTTAATGGCGGGGTGAGTTAAGCGATAATAGATTTGGACCCAAAGCTCATCTCCTTCCACCAAGTATAATGGCACGAGAAGATTTCCGTGACCAGCAAAACCTTGAACCGCAGGTGTCGATCTGTCTACCACTCACGATAACTTCAACCACCTGCAGTTCGCCGATCGTAACGATGGACAGGGTTAGCTATCACTCATTTGTTGATATCCTTTTACTTTTGTTAACTTTTCCAGCCGAACACCCAGATGATGGCTGACGCCGTTAAAAGGGATATCGATATCGAAAATTAGTTGTTA